>CM032889.1:10025236-10625236 GCA_019176425.1 Megalops atlanticus
ATTGGAGATTTTGGTGGAGGGGTTCAGAATGAAGAAGACCTGCATGGCAAACATGAAACTGTATCTTCTTGGCTAAGGCATGAGAGTGTTGAACATACAAGACTGAGATGGAGTTGCTTTAGATGAGACCACAGTGAATGAGCAGAGAAGCCAGTTTTGCTGATTTTTGACAAATGTCCTAAAATGGACGCTGTACATATAATGATGTTTCACATGTTAAAGCAGTATTAACTTACATTAAATGATGCATCCAGTAGTACTACTGAAACATTGCTGCACTTGTGAATTCCTAGGGCTGATAGGAATAATTCTACCCACACTGCAATGACATTTGTCATTGTGCTTTAAATGTTTTCTTTGAAAAGGTTATAGATTGCATGTATTACACATTAAAAGGAGAGGAGCATCTAGGCCTTATCCATAAAGGCTTTGACTGTGTCTGTAAGCCTGTAATACCTTTGTAGTTAGTGATGTTATTTCTCATGTCCCTGGACAAAACATAAGCAAAAAGCACATTCTGTGCTTTCCACTGTAAGATCATTAGAGACAATACCAGACTGGATTTTTGAATGAGATTTTTTTTCTCAAATAGCCCTGGGCTAGGTGTGATTAATTAGGTACACCTCTTATTGGTTTAAAGCATGTGTGTTTATGTCTTATTATGTTTACTGCATTTTCCTGTATAGGGAGCAATTAAGACTGCAATAAATGCTTAGAAAGAATTTTACCTTTGTTTGATTGATACACACATTCTCACATTCTGCACAATTCCATTTTTTGGACCTGTGATTTTTTTCTCAAAAAGCTTCAACATAAGAGTCAACAGAAAGACATGTCGATAGTATGGTGGTCCAAAAATACCAACCTGCATATAAACAACAAATAATAATTTTGCAGCACTAATCAAGAACCTAGAAAGCTTTTTTCAAAACATCTAGTCATAACTTTAAGCTGCATTTCACATATGATTATTGATATACCTGCAGTTTTGGGTTTGGGAAATGCATCAGTCCTTTCTTCATCTTCAAACTGAAGCTGGAGACAGCCACCCCCACCCTGAAAAATGGACCCTGTGATATATGTCAGCTAAAATATCATTGAAGTGGGTAGAAAATATAATAAGTAATATTGTTACATGAAATTGGTTCTTTAATTGTAATGACTGACTCTAATGACTACCCTGATCCTATTTGGTAGATTGATGGTATGTCTTATTTGTGTCTAAGAAAGAGAGATGTGTATTGTGTTACATACCTGACAAAAATTAAACATCATACCATACATATTTGCTTAAGGAGCAAAAAAGGCACAAGGGCTTTTTATTTCAAGAACATGATGACAGTGTGTAGTCTCCCGTCCTCATCCATGCTGTGTGCGGTACTGTATGTGATTTTCTGTCAGCTAGTGGCCGAGTCATAAAGTAGACTCCCAGGAAATTGGCAGTAGTGAAAGCACAGAAAATGCAGCCATGCCAAATAACGTAAGTGAATGATTCGAGCTAATGAGGAACATCTTATCTTGCTAAACAAAAATATTGGAAACAATATTTGATTCCATTGTGACCTGAATGAGTTGAGAGTGTCATTAATGAGAATCATGGTTTGAACATTAAACTTGATCGTTGTCTCTTGTTTCAGCCTGCTCCTCTGAGATCTAGAGCCCAAATTAAATATAAAAAGAGCAGGGCCTTGAAGGGCCTTTTGGCCTTGAAGCCTGGGGGAGTATTCTCATCTCACTTTATAGTTATTTGTAAAACCCTGATTACATTTGCAATCCTAATTTTAAATTTGTAAAATAAAAAACAGCAAGCCGCTCGCGTTTCCATGTAAATCCGGTTGACCTTAAGTCAGCTAAGTGGCTGATATTTATTTTTCTCCAAGTGTTGCTTGTTAGTGGGATTGCTTTAGCATCACTTTGAGTTATGGCAACAAAGATCGCTGTGTGAAATTTGGTTGTGTGCGTTGCTTGCTTTGTCATTATTGTATTCATTCTCTGTCTGATTGCCCAGATTTCCGGGAACTCTGAAACCCCGTTAAAGGGAGGGAGGAGAGGGAATTGTTCTTGTTCCTGTGGCACATGTCTGTAGAAACCACAAATGGGAGAGGTTCAGCATTTTACATAATTCACATGCTCTGTACTTTGATCACTGCCAAAAGTTATTATTATTTTCTCATTTGAAGATCATTACATCAACATGTGCAATTGTTTGTCTTAATATGTACTTTGTTAAGTCTTTCTGAAGTGCGTCACGATATTTTCTGGCGCGGGACATTTTTTCTTGAAAAAAGGATAACACATAAGGGTTTTTATCTTATGAAAAAATAAAAGAAAATTACTTATCTAACAATGGAGGACAGGATTTCTCTTATCAAGCATTGCTATGTAAATATTAATTATTAGGCCGGCACACTACTTTTCTATAGACAACTTCTATGGGACAGACAAGGTTTCGCTTTCAATGGATTACTACAGCACTGTAATGTGCTTTCAGTTGTTTTAAACATCAGTAAATCAATGTTCTTAAGATCCTACATTGTGTGTTCCTGTGTAGTGTATTCTATTTTATAATGTCAACCTATTGACCTTCAAATGCTACTGCAAATCCCATTATGTAGACCTTGAGCACGCATTTTATGTTAAATACTTGATTGTGATGTCTAGCTTGTGATCCAAGCATATGCAGACACACAAGCACACACATAAACCAGACCATTATGTATTGAAGAGAGGGCACCTTCTGTTACTTATTTTAAAAAGATGGAACTTCATGCATTCACTAGTGCGCTGCACGCTCTGTGAATCATTTACAGCTATTGATATTTGATATGTGCAGCGCAGCAACATCTTCATTTTGATCTGGGCCTCCGTCTGCCTAGCCCTATCCACCCATGCCACACGGAGCCGAAGCGCTAAGGCTGGAGACCAATGCAGCTGTGCGTAGCTTCCCATAACAAGACGAGTCGCAAGGGGCGGATAATTAAACACTGCTCATCATTTCTAGAAGGGAATAGAGAAGGAATCCGCTGGGGGGCATTGAGAATGTTCCTTCATCAAAGGGAAAACACATGCTCAGATGCCGAGGAAAAAAAAAATGTTGTTTGGCCTCTGGTAGATGCCATATGGAACGTGATTGTTTATTTAGTTTTGGCATGGTAACTTAAAAAAATAAAGCCGGTACTTCAAAAAATGAAATAGGAATGTGTACTTTGAAATGGTAAAATGTGAATATTTGTGACACTGCAATTTTCAATAGCCTTTGATAGTATTGCGCAACTAAAGATGTTTCTAACAAACAGTGCAGCTCACTGCATTATAATTCAACTTCAACTTTCCCATAGTAAAGCATACCAATAATTCCTTCTGCGCTGGTACATATGCCATTTCCCTTTTGTGGTGGACTGCATTCTAGGAGTATCCACATTAGAAAATGATTACATCGGCAATGCTTTCACCTTGTTGGAATTACCCACATCAGATGTCATGACCTTGAGGTTGAGCTCTTCCCAGTTCCTTGCTGGTTGATCTCCAGATCTTTCGCAGGAGGTCATATGTCCGGCTATTTGCCACCTGTTGATGTTTGCAAGCTTCTCTGGGTAGACATCATAGATGTGATGGCTGGACTAAGCTGAGGCTTCATGTGTCAAGGTAATATATATGCTGGTATTTTCATCAGCAACAGTTACAGCAACAGATTTCCATCTCTGAGGAAAGAATTTTAAAAATATTGTTGTTCCAGGTTAATCATTTTTTAAAAAGAGTTTTCATAGATTTATTACACGTGCTGGACGTTGAAAATATAATTTTTCAACTTTAAACCAATTTATGCTTTCAATGGTCCTTGCTTCTTGGAGTATCTAACCCCTCAAAAGAAAAAAAACGCACCATGTTAAACTGTACCTTTTGTTCTGGCATCTCATTAAGTCAGTGACGCATGATATCACATGACCAATCTGCATGTAGGCCCATTTAAGAAAGCACCGGTTTTTCCAGTTTTACCAAGTGCATCATTGTTGTGTTTGTATACTATCTTATTCTATTTGATGTTATTACTTGTGTAAATATCAGTGTTATTTCAGATTATCTTGAATTGGCATTGATATTCCCTTCTGGCCATAAATACATCTATCAATGTATTTATATTACCCTGCTCCTCTCTGAGTAATTTTCTTACTGTTGAAACCAAGAATGTGCCACAAAAATCTATACATTATTAACAGTGTGTATAACAGTTTTCTGGTTTTACCCTTGTTTACAATTTGTCTGTTTCTGTGTTGGGCGTCTGAACGGCTCACAGGCTCTGATGGAGATCATGTTCAGATTGTACCAGAAGCGTTCTGCTGCTGTGTGAAATTTCATTTCTGCTGTCTCAGTGGTACTTCATAGAGCCTCACAAGACACCTTATTAACAGCTGTTTTTCTTGATTAAGCCTCGCTCATAAACGGGC
Source organism: Megalops atlanticus (assembly GCA_019176425.1). Taxonomy (NCBI): domain Eukaryota; kingdom Metazoa; phylum Chordata; class Actinopteri; order Elopiformes; family Megalopidae; genus Megalops; species Megalops atlanticus. The sequence goes on from CM032889.1 coordinate 10,029,682, forward strand.
CGTAATTGCAGGGCCGCAACGTGGAACATAACGCTATTATTAAACAATCAATCTCTCTAATTGACCTCTGCTTGGTATTCCGTTTGTGGAGAGAAAAAAAAAAAAAAAAGCTGGGGGCTGCCGTGTGTCAGGGAAATGGTATGCCGTTCCATGCGAGGCACATTTCAGTCAGTTTATACATTACACGCAACAAATCCACCATAGCTGAGACTGCCAGGACCTAACCCAACATTCAGACAGGCAGTTAGCTCCTAAGCACCTGCTAGTATCACCAGTGTCATCAGATCAAATAGCATTTACCTCTTTAATTATTTAGAGCGGTGGTTTAAAAAAAATTTTGAAAGGTCAGTAACTCACCTGCCCATTATTACATTACTACAACTTAGCTGGCAAATAGTCATTTGCATTTAATATTCCATGACTAAACTATTGCTTGACAACATCTCTAAGATACCTATTCTTACAAAACAAAAATATTTCTGCTTGAAATTATATTAATGGACCAATTCCTCTTCACTGTAAGGGAACAATCACACCATCACAGTGTTCAGAATATTTTCCAAATTTACCAGACAGTGGTGCAGCAAGACTACTACCCTTTCCAAAGAACACATGATATTTGCATTATAACATACAATATGAAGTTGACTGCAAACGTGTGGAGTTCAGATAATGTGACAGCACAGCTGTTGTGTTGTTAGTTTTAATGTGATTTCCACAATATTGCAATATCACTATGAACATGTGTAATCTTTAATATGTATATTGTGTATATGTGTGTGTGTGTGTGTGTGTGTGTGTGTGTGTGTGTGTGTGTGTGTGTGTGTGTGTGTGTGTGATTGACAGGGAAAATTGGTTGCATAAAGTTGCTCTAAACTGTCTGAATCCCTGATCCCAGACAGAGAAAATGAGGCAGCGTAACCGATTGAACACACAGGCCTATCGAGGACTGGCACTCTAAATGGGAGTTATTACGCAGCTCTGTTTGTGTTTGCTCAACTCCTTGCACTTCAGTGGCTTTGTTTCTGTGGGATCTGTGTAAGAATGAGGGAGAGCACGTGAGGGAGCCGCAAGAGCACAAAGAGTTTTGCAGGAAAACAAATGTTAGGGGTGTTTTTTGCATATGTAACTATTCTTAATTGCTACAGAAAAACATTACACAGTTCTGTCTTCTTTCCAAGGAGAATGTAAACAGCATGTCCCGTGTAGTTCAGACACTGCTTTGTCATGCATCTACTGAGAAATGTTTTATTGAATTTATTTTCCGAACGGTTTACGTTCTTATCTCCACAAGGCGATGAAGTATGCTTTGTTTATCTTTAAGATAATGTTACACGTTGTTTACGAATTGGCAGCGAAAGGAATCACAAGCATAAAGAATAAAAGGATAATATAGTCCCTTGCTTTGAGTGGAATTTCAGTAATCAAAAGATGAACATTAAACACTGTTCATATTTATGAAGGGTAGTGGCACAAGCAACTTGTTTGATTTTGAGAAAATTGAAAACATGCAGCAAATAATTAAGGGGTTATTGTGCACTTCATCTCTCATGTTTTCTTTATTATTATTGGAAAGCTTTGTGGTATTTTTGAAAAATGATCAACAATTTTTATCCTTTGGTATAAAAATATTTTTATAGTACAAACATGCTAGCTTCAATATATTCCTGCACTGCAGCAGACTCCTGATACATTCGTTGGAATTAGCTAACAAAGCAGACCTCTTCTAAACCAAAACATACTCACATGGAAAATGGCCTTTGGTCTGTTGGGGGTCAAAGTGACTTCACAATTTTAACTGTGTTACTCTCATCTGAATTGAGTCTGTCACCCTACACTTTTCTGTGCATACAGTTCATTAATATTGTGCTACTTCATAATTAACGATGACTATGTTTTAAAAGGAGGTAGCAAACAGACAGTGGGAGGTAGTAAACAGATGAACCTGATCTTATTCACGGATTTAAGGTGTAGGCTGACTTTTATCTCCCTGGTTGTTATACCCAAGGAACTTTTATGTTTAAGTTGTGAAACATATTTGCAAGTACAAGGCTTATTACCTGTATATTACTTGCTTACTATCACTTTACAAACTGTTGCAGAAAAGGGTGAGTAAGTAATGGGTGGTACTCTAGAGACTGCATGTTTTCTATCTGCATGAACAGGCATGTTTAAAGAGTCACAGGTCTTGCAACCGCTCGCTAAAGAAAGCTGAAACAGTATGTACTTATAACCAAAAGAAGCAGGGGCTCCATGTTGTACATTTTACCCTCATGCAGAGGAGAGGTATAGAATGTTGTGTATATAAAAGAATGTCCAGTCCCATGTGCTGACGGGTTAATGTGAGGTGTTATATATTTCATTGAGATAATGAGGGTAAAAATCCAAAATGGCCGCAGCTATCAAAACTGGGATGAAATCAAATACGGTAACAATACAGTGCCAGCAGCTGCTTCCAGCCAGCATAGGCCGTGCCTGCATGCTGATACAGTGATATGGTCTCTTTCTCGCCTTTAATATGTTGTTTTAAACATAAACAGTGTGTTTTCATTGGCTGAGACCTTGAGTCATGGTGGACATGCGTTCCTTTGTGTCACAGTAATTGCACGCCAAGCCAGAAGTGGGAATATATTAGGCACACATTGTTTGCGCAGTGCAGTTTTACATTCAGAAACAGTTATCTGAGTGAATTAATGTGTGTGGGCACTGTTACAGGCAGGAGCCCCTGTGCACACCATGTGCCAATCACACAGAGTGATGTCCAGTGTTTGCTAAACAAGAATGTCTGCCATGATTTATATTTTTTAAACAGCAGTGTTTGAATCAGGAATGTATTCTGAAGTTTTCTTGACTAAAGGACCTGTCTCATATTACTGTGTGTGTGTGTGTGTGTGTGTCTGTGTGCGTGTGTATTTGTGTGTGTGTGCGTGTGTGTTTGTGTGTGTGTGTGTGTGTGTGTGTGTGTGTGTGTGTGTGTGTGTGTGTGTGTGTGTGCGCGTGTGCATGTGTGTTTGTGTGTGTGTGTGTGTGTGTGTGTGTGTGTGTGTGTGTGTGTGTGTGTGTGTGTGTGTGTCTTAGAGCACATCTTTAGTCCTTAGATCTAACAGCATTACAATATTGTACTGCCATGCATGTATGCTCCGTTGGCTTTGTTTTCGAAGTTATTTTTAGATGGAATGAAAAAGCCAACAAAATCTTTGTTAGGGAGTATAAAGGGAAAAATAAGGAAGTTTAATTGTTGAGATAATACGTATGAGATTTTTTTTTAATTATTTTGAGAAATTACATTCAGACATGATGTCCACCCACTGCGATGTGTTGGTAATTTCACAGAGTGAGCAGTGCAGAAGACCCACTGCTAATTATGCTGTTGCTTTGCTTTGTTTGATTCTGCCTTTTTCTCAAAGGAAGACTTTCTAGACAAAATGCAAACAGCATGTAAATCCATATCCTTGTATTTTTTCAGTGTCTTCTAAGCCTAGCCATTTTCTGGTCTGCAGTTACTGCTTGAGGGTGTAGAGCAGGCTACAGTCTAATTTCTATTACTATATATTAGATAATATTTCATATTATTTCTCCTATCCTCATTTGTTTATTTTTGCATTCATCTTTGTCTTGTCTTGTCAGAACACATTTTATATGAAATTAGAAAAACATACAGAAGTGGGGAAACTGTTTTTAGGATTTCTAAAGTGTCAACTCTGTTTTGTTTAACCAGTTGCTTCAATTATGAAAAATAACAATGAAGAATTAGTCACTATATTTCAGCCATTAATTCCATTAATACAGTATGTCAGTCAATCTTCTTTACAAGTAATCATTTAAAATGTTATGGTGTTTTATGGCAAGTGACTCAGCACACTTAGTTGGCTATTGTGGTGGCAAAATGATAACTTTATTGTTAGAAATAAACATTTTAAAAAGAAGGCCACATTCTCAAAAATGATTTGTTGATTAGAAGGGCAGTTAACTGCCCTGAATAGCCAGAATGATAAATTGCACAGTACGTTTAGATTTACATCAGCTGTATTTCTCCTCCTCCCTTTTATTAAAATGCTATGTGGATGGGAAAGAATGCCTTCCCAGGGCTTCTTTTCACAGCACACGTGTGCACTGCTCTTCAAAATAGATAAGACAAAAAGGGTCTTTTTAACACCAACAAAAATGTTGCATGATCATAAACCACTTCACCAGCCCATTGACCTTTGAGTTGTGTGTTTTGCATACCCAATATAGGCCACTTTATGCGTGGGAGTATGTTGAAAAAACCAGCCATGGGTAACTTTTAGTTGATTGATTGCTACTCTTTGTTACTAATTATTAGGATACATAAAAAGGAGGCTGTGATTTTCCGCTTGGACCAGAGACCAGCAGGCCCAGCTTATAAAGGTCACAGAGTAAATGTGAGGCTATCAGCTTGAGGCTGTATCATTCAATCTTGATGTATGAATGCAGGGACACAAATTAAACATGCAATACCCCTTTTTTGGGGGGTGTGCTACCTCAACAGGACACTGTTTTGGGCTAATTCCTGCAGGTGAGCTGGACAAAAAGGCACTATACGGCATGCTGTAATTACTTCAAGTGCACACATCTGGAATTAGGTTCCTGTGGAAAACTAATATACACCAGCAAGAAAATGTATGTTCTTAATGTGCAAAATAACTTTAAGCTGTCCCAATGACCTTAGTGTTAGAGCCAGAGCAAGCCGTTGCTAAACGTATCCTGTACCAAGCACTGTGGCATAAAAGAGAATTACAGATATTGGCGGTGGAATAGGCAGAAGGCTATCCTCAACTTAACCCTCAGATATTTTCAGAACGCATTTCTCAACTTTCTTTTCTTCTGGATTTTGCTTCCTTTGAGATATTAATGGCTATCCTGCAGTATTTATAAATGGACTTGGTATTCCAGTGTGTTTCTGAGGGGCTAAATTGCTAGTTCTGCCTGACGGAGAGGGGCTCGACATCTGGTTCCTATACCAGCTCAATTTTCTCTGCTGGCATGGAATAAATTGGATCTGATGACTTTTGATGGCTGACATGGATACTGTATGAATGTCAGAGCAGTACCACAGTATTGCTATTGATCCTCCCATTGTATCTCACACGGTTGTCAAGTAGCCATGGACTATCGCATTGTGCATGAAGCATGTGTTTTTTTTTTTTTAATACTGGCGAAAATGAACCATGTCTAAACTACTCCTGTGACACGAAAATTGGGCCACAAATTATTAAAAACTGCATTACAAATATTATTAACTTTATTAATAGATTACTTGTACAAGATGTACATTCATATTGTGTGAATCAACAGAATAAAAACTACATTGAAACAGAACTGTATGGTGAGTCATGTTTACGCATGCTTCTATAAGTCACAAAACTTAAAATATGATGGTAATGTCGATAATGATGGTAACAGGTTCCATGGAACTTAAAAATAAATTTTTACATATTTGAAAAGTATTATTTTTTTTTACCATCCCTGAAATCTTTGTAAACCCAGACACACTACACTTAATGCAAACAATGTACAACATTCACACTTTTTGTCCAAACAAATGCAAAAGTAGCATGTAAAAAATGTTTCTTAAAAATAAATGCAAAGCCACATAAAAATGAACACTTATAATAATTAATTTATAATCTTTTAAACTAAATAATAAATAAAAGCAGTCATAAAGTCAATTAATAATTCATAATGGAGGCATTGTTGAATAACTGTAAAGCTGGTCTTTGAACTGAGAAATTTGTCACAAATAATACCTTTGTTCGAGGTAGTCCTTACTAGAATCATTACTGACTTCCAAGGCAATTGACTTGTATCAATGTCCATCTCATTTTCAGACAGAACAGTGATATCCCCAGACAAATCTAATTACATTTCCAGATGTTAACCTCAGCTGCAGGTATTTTAAATATTCCTAAACATTTTGGTGTTGTGTGGAAAATCTTAGACTGAAGAAGACAGTTCTTGTTAACAATCATTTTAACGATAAGAGTTGTAGCATCACGGTTCCCATATTAAGAAAATAAATGCATTTCTGTTGTGCCCTCTTATCAATGTAACCCCAGCATATCACCTAAATGTGAATAATTTAAGCCAGCATCATTTTATTTCCAATTCACACACAAATTTTCGAGTTGTTTAAGTCACTCCTGAACTGATTTTCTGTAAGTACTGGAATAAGTAGCATGCTCAAATTCATTCCATGTATTCATCAAAGACAAACTGAACTGCAGTAAACAGGGACATACGTGTTCATATCAATCCACTATATGCCAGATTCATTTTTTATTTAAACATCAATTGAGTTCTTGTGTAAATTTTGGACTGCATAAAAGTGTGGACTGCATTTTTTCAGACTTTTGTAGAGTTTAAGTTTTTAGTTGATTTGGGGCAGTTCCCTGCATTAATGCTTTTTCACCAGATTAGGAGGACCGTGCTCAGATCACAGTCCCTCTACCTCTGATGCATATAACATCAAAAGAAAGTGCGCTTGTCTACCTCAACAAGTTATCATCTTTTGAATTTATCACCAAATTCCCGGAGTTATGGCACACAATCGCGGATGAATCCATTCCATTTACATCTCATATAAAAATGAACCGGTTTGACAAAAGAAATTCAGAACATTGAAACCAGACCCCCATGAAAAAGCCCTGAAAATCACCGCTTTTTATATCAATTGACCACTTTGACTATTTTTCATATATACAGTATTGCACTTGACTGCACAAAATTGCATTTCAGTTTAACTGACACTTCATTAGAGTCTTAAGTTACATAATGGCAGTTACCCTTTGTCCTTTTGAAACATAATGCTTTAATGCCTGTTTGTGACACTGAACTCCTCACTGCTTTTGTTTTGCCTCTAATTTAAAAGTAGTATCTGCTCTTAGCATGGATTGTAAACAACTTGATACAGAACCTGAAGTGCAAAGGCTACTTTCATTTTTATTCCCATGACATGGCACAATTAAGGAAAGAATAGCAGGATACGAGAATGAAAGCAAAGATCCTGCATTAATACGAGATACCCTCCAGAAAGGAAGTATCAAGTACGCTGAAAGCAGAGCTTTGTCACTGCTGCCTTCTCTATGTCCACAGCTTCAACAAGACAAAACCAAAATGAAAATCTCTGCAGAGAGTATATCGGGCAGTTCCCATGGCAGTGATTAACATATTCGGACAGACATCAAGTCACAATGGAGGCCAGCCCCACAAGCTCTTTCCTTCAGTCAAACGCATGCACAGGGCAGAGACGGGACCAGAGCGGCCGGAGGCGAGCGTGGCCTTCTTTGCAAAGTCAGGTATCCGGACAAAAAAAACGTCTTTACTTCCGCGTCTGATGTCAAGCCGCACCATTCTAGTTCAGATGTCTGCCTTTTTCCGCCTGTTTTTTTAAAAGTCTTCCCATCATGAAAAAGGCGGGTTTTCAGACAGACATCCAGACATTTTTGTATGGTCCTGGGGTTGAGATCTGTGACTGGAAGGGACTCAGCCACCGGCCTCCAAGAAGTCCTGCCTGTTGGACGAAAAGTAAGAGGTGATTTCATTGGTATTTCATTACCTTTTTTTTTTTCTTACAAGTGGTTGTTTTGGCAGCTGGCTTTGTGACAATTTTCCTTTTTTTCTGTGTTTTCTCTCTTTTTTTTTTTGTTCTGTTCTGTTTTGTTTTGACTGTGAGTGCCGTGGCCTTTTCACAGGCTCAGTCTCGTGTGAGGAGCAGTTACTGAGAGGTCAGGGCAGCGGAGGTGCCCGCGGGGGGTCAGAGACCCAGCGCCTCGGTGTGTTTTCTTGCCTTGAGTCTGAGGTCAGCGATGCTGGAGTTCTTGCTGTTGCTCTTGGCAGCCGCCGCCACGGCCGCCGCCGCGGAGGCGGAGTCGGCCAGCGACGCGATTGGTAGTCCAAAAGGAGGGGGCGGGAACATCAGGTAGGGGGCGTGCGCCGCCAGGTGAGGGTGCAGGTGCGGGTGGGAGTGCGTCACTCCTTCCAGCTGCAGCTGTGCCTGTACCTGGGGAACGGTGGGACACAGGCACTGAGTTACGAGCATGCTCGCGGCTGTGTGGGTTAAGAGTGTCATTGACTGCTGTTTTTCAGTTTGACCCAAAACTGGAGTTCAGTCAGCTTCAAGCATTGTCTCAGAGATCTAGTATCTCACCTACATGATTTGTGCAAACACTGTTCCGTGTTAGCTGTTCTTTACATTAAAACGTAACACAATGTACTGGCAGGCGTATCTGGTTTAAATGTTTGTTATCCAAATATTTGCTTTGGTTTAAAGTCACACACAGATTTATTTAATCCTCAGTGAAGGTTTCACGTTACCAAATTTTCCATCCCAAAATCCTAAAAATCTGTTCAAACAAATTATTAAAAATATTCACATAAAAGCATAAAGCTCAGATATTTATAACATTTACCCAGAAATATTCCCGGACAAATCTGTGTATAACTTTCCTTTCCTCATTCCTAACAATTGTGTTGCTTGGAATGAGTGAAAACTCTATGTCCTTTGATCTAAAAAAATAGTCTTCCTCACTCGTAGCCTATTATAAAGCGCAACAAGGAGAATATGCAGCCCAGGAAAATTCGAAAATCCTGCTAATTGTAATAGCAGAGAAAAGAGAAGCGTAATATGAGAAATGCAAGGGTGGGATATTAACGCAGTCTCGCTCCATATTGTGTTCACTCACAACAATGATGATTTAAATTGCAAATAATAATAAATTAAATTAATGGGAAAATGCCGGCTAAAGAGGAGTCACAACTGATACACCACAAATTTCGACTTTTTCTGAAAATAAATCATCATGTTAATGCTGATAATGCATTAGCTAGCATTAACCATTTAGTTTTCTGAACGTGAGGACTTTCTGTCCGAAACTGAAAATGCGAGCAACTCCCATGCTTTTTTCATCACAAGCTGTCGCTGATAGGCTACCTGAGTACTCCGCAAACATAATCGCTTCCAGCTGAAAGGATCCGGAATTTCTCCAGAGGCAGAAAGGGACGGCCTTGCTGCACCTCGAAGCCTTACGCGCATCTGTGCGTGTGTGTGTGTGCGCGCGCGCGGGACCGCGTGAAGGAGCCTCTCTCTCCCCAGTTTTCGGCAAGACAGGTGGCGCGCATTCGCGAGACACGGACCTCGGTTTTCAGTTCGGCACCGCGTCTTTCAGCGCGTAGCCGCCGCCACTCAGCATTGCCGGCGCTGTTCTACGATAATAACCACCGCTGCGTTATAATATATATGATCTCTTTCATCTCCCGGCGCTTGCCTTTTCTGTTGGCTTAATTATGGACGCACTCCTCGAGGACGATGCAGACAGTTCATCGCAGGCTGTCTCAAAAATAGACTCCAGATCAAATGTGTCTCGGGTTTCTCTAATCTTGCTGGCTACGAAATGAGCCCTGGAGGTTAAAGGCGAACTGAGGTTGAGCGCTTTTTTCACACTTCCTACTTTTCATTCGCCGCTCCCAGGAGCACACTGTTTTGACAATGATATCTGCATAACAATGACAATTAGATACTTCTTTTTCTTAGGGCCTTTTATAGTAATTATACAGCAGTCTTTAGAATTAGTTCAATATTAGTAATAGTTAACAGGGTAGCGATTCATTTTTTGTGATTTGTCTGCAGCCTTACTTTCCTAGAGTGCTCCACAGCCAAAGACAAGCCATAGTATATATTTATACAAGGTACAACTGGTTTGTAATTCTCCTGTTAATCCATCTCATGTCCAGCTATGTCTTACATGACATTTATTAATAAACAGTTGTGATGTGTGTGACAATTTGAGTATTATTCTAATTTTGTAAATAAAACAAAGCATGTGGGTTTTGCACAGCATTTCCCATGCCTCTGAACGCATAACCATCACTGTAGGAAAACAGAATTTAAAACATAAATAAGAGGAAAAAGAGGGGGAAAAACATGTTGGATTTCAAATGAAAAGCACTTGGCATCCCCCGGCTATATTTCACAAGACCATTTCTTTCACTGATTTAAAAAAAATAAATTCTTGCCTTGCACATTTTTCTTTCCTTGTATAGTTATTCCATGTTGTTACACTTCTACTACATGCTGAAAAAGTTGGCGAGTTGTAAAGTGGTTGACAGACACACCTGTTGGAAAGGCATTCTGAGAGTTCCCATGTTCACATAAGGAGCAACTCTGCATGCATCCAAGTGGCTTGCAGAACCTAAAATAACACCTGGGGGAATAAAACAAAATGTTACAGGCGAAAAGGTGCTCAGCATCCATTCACATGCCCTTTTCTGTCCTAAATCCCATATAAATTATAATAAATAACTGCAATGCTGTAAAGAAGCCAGAAAACACAGATGAACCACCATGCAGCTTGGGAAGTCATTCCAAAGTCCTGTATACATGTGCCTCATAGTGGGCCTGTTCAAATTCATTCCTTCTGCTTTAGTGCAATATGATTTGTCCAAGATTACGAATCAATGACAATGAGTAACAATAATAAAATCTATTTATTACCAGACATATCAAGGCCGTCATTTGAATCACACTGAGTAGGCCTACATACATATTCAAAGTTTAATGAATATACCTTTATGCATTTGGTTTTCTTGCTTCCGGCACTTAGCTCTTCTGTTCTGAAACCAAACCTGAAAAATATAAAGCAAGCTGAATATGAACATCTTTATCATGTCAAAGAAATGAACAGTTCTATTAATGTCTAATAAAAATGCTAACACTGCAGTCAAAAATAAAATACATAAGTTATAATAATAAATAAACGTGATTACTGATACGGCTCATTTGAATTTCGTATATCAATTCAACTCAGACGACGTAAGTAAATTGTTTTTATCTAATTATTTGAACATACACCGGTGTATTTATTCATGTTGTCGGTAATGAGAGACGTATTACGACTGAATGTATGAGCTGCATTCAAACTATCTGAAACATTGAAAAAGAGCATGTTCTCCACTGACGAACAAGACGTGATATTTTTCCCTGTTATTGCCACTCTTGAATGTATTACAAAATTAAACCTTGCATAAATATTCACCGCTCCAGTACATTCCCAGCTATCTACGTCAGTACGAAGCTGTGATGAACCACGCGAGAAGTCGTGGAACCATTTTTTCTCTTCTATTACTCATGTTATCACCTCTCCACTGACTTCCTATAGTTACTAGGGAAAAGAATTTAAAACTGATTTTCATAATCACCTAAGGTACAGCAGTCATTTACACTGTATGAATTCTGTGGAACACATATCAGTAGAGGAAGGACGACGCATCTGTATATAAAATATGTACAAATATAAAACCAGTCTACATTATCGGTACACTGTTGCTAGCTCCCGAACGGTTGATTAGCTTTAGTTCGGCTCACACAAAGCTAAAACAATCATACACATAATTACATTGTGGTTCTCCTAAACTATAATCTGAAGAAGCATATTTATATTCGAGTACAACTAATGTTTTGGACCATATTCAGTGCTTACTTTTATAGCTGCTATTTGTAAGCTATTATTATTATTATTATTATTATTATTATTATTATTATTATTATTATAGAAAAAGCATGCCTTGTTTTTAAATATATATGGGGAAGTTTAATCCAAATAAATCAAACATTTTGCAGCTCGGGATCAATTCCAATTATCCGCGATTATGCTAAGTAAAGTGAACTACACTGGTTCAGACAGTTATTTCTTCATTGAGGAGCACTCAATGATGCACTTCACAAACACTCTAATATGATTTCCCTTTGATTTTTATTATAGACAGTGAATAATGACATTTAATTTAGCTCTGCACCAGAAACCAAAAGATATTAGTCGTAATCGAATTACCGCCTGCTCCACACCGGGGTCTCATAACTTTCAATTAGATGCTTGACAGCTGGACGGTGCGGGGTTTCTGTATAACACTAAAATATAGGCTAATATCAGCTATCTACCACATGACTTACAATTCACTTACAAAAGATTTTCGGTAGAAATTGAAAATATGGCCTTTATCGACTGACGCGGAATACAGTAGTGTTTAATGACCAGAATGTGAGAGTGTGGCAAACCCGTTCAGGCTTTTACAAATGTAAAGTAAGTTATTTTCGATTGAGAATATATTTCTCCCATTACAGTTTATAAGGCGTTTGTAGACTAAGAGCAGTTTTCTTTCATTTGTTACTCCGTATAACCTTTATTCAGTTTGGTATCTATGACTCAAACTACAACTTCAAATATATATATATATATATATATATATATATATATATATATATATATATATATATATATGCTTGCAAGCTGTCGCATAGGCTCCCAATATTGCTTATTCTTCCCATTAACTTGCGGAACACGAGGTATCCCACTGAAAGAGTTACGGCGGAATCGAATTATCTCTAATACATTTTTATGGGAACAGTATATCAAGCCATTGGCAGATATTACAAAGATAACGCGGGAGAAAATGAGGTGAGTGACAAAAGGAGGTGTCCCCCGCAGCAGCAGTTCAATCTCTTCATTAATTTTAATGATGTGTTTAGATCTATCCGTGGTACACGAACAACTTTTCTTATGAATTTAGTAAGCCCGCAAAAGAACTAACTTGGGAAACGCGTGACAGCCACTGTAAACTGCGGTTAATATCCACAGGTTCAAACACGAAATGTTCAGGCTCGGAACTGAAAATTACAATAATCAAGGTTGCATCATTATGGGAAAAAATCAAACACAACAACAGGCTACAATACCATTTACAAGATTTTTTTCTGCCGTTAAGGTATTAGAATGGCAATATTAACCTTCGCAACGCATTCTTGAGTTTATAGTTATATATTGTACCTTTAATATGTAGGCTACATTTTAACTTTGCCTAGATGATATTCCTGAACATAAAATGGCTCTACAACCATTAAACGTGCACAATATTTTGAAAGTATATGAAAACATCTAAATATGTAAATAAAACATGTATGTATAGTCGTATTAGTTTCTTTTGCAGTTTATGTTTTTCAAAAAGTCTTGCTAAAGGGTTCATGAAAAAAAAAAAACATGAAAACAGCAATTAGGTTTCAAAGGCAAAGACTGAGTGGGCTGTATGCATGGAAGGTATTTTAAAGTACGAAGAGACGTGATGGAGCAGTTTTGTTGAGTATCTGGTATTGCTGATGGAAAAATATGTACACATTTAACTAATAAAATATTATGATCGTGTCATGCTTATCTTCATCACGGTCATTTTGATCAACAGTTCACTTTTGGAAATAATTTCCCGTTGGTACAGGATTTATAGTAACGACCTACCATGTATCCGTTGAACTGGTTGCTTCTCATGTAAATATACAAAAAGGGTGCCTTTCATTTTATACATCGATGCAATTAGGCGCTGAATTCGTATTATCTGAATTGACCTCTTTGCTCGTAGCGCATGTTCTGATTTGTTGCACGGTTTTGTTTTGCTGTTGTATAACAGCAATCTATTTAACGAGTCAGGAAAAACTGGAAACTGTAAGCAGTTGTATGTGTGAAAAGGCACAGTCAATTGCAGAAACAGATGTTAAGATAAATTTTTCCCTAGCAGACATACAGTTATTTTTACGGTCTCAGTGACAGTTTTTTTTTACTTTTTTGTTTTGTTTCTAAATAAACATATTTCGTACGAGATATTAAATATTGGTTTCATCATAAAAAAGATTTACCGTTTAGATGTACACATTTGATAAGACAGCTAAACGTGTCAGACTATGGTTTTACATCATCGGATTAAAGCAATCTGAACTAGTGGAAGTACCTTAGGCCAGAATATATGGAAACTGTAAATTTTTGTGGACTTACCTGGACCCTGGCTTCCGACAACCCGAGTCTTTGACTTAGCTCCTCTCTCATGAAGGCGTCCGGATAATGTGTCTCATCAAAGAGTCTTTCCAGCTCGTTTAGTTGTTCCAAAGTAAAATTTGTCCTACTCCGTCTCTGTTTGAGTTTGCCCTGTGCGTCTTCATCCTCGGATTTCACTTCCTCCTTCTTCTCTTTGCATTCGTATATCCCTGCGTGAGCAGAGCACATTTTAAACACAGCTACTTGCACTTGCATGCACCCAGGCCCGTAATCAAAGCGATTGCAGTTTCAACGTGGGGTTCCTTACTAGTCCTTGCTGATAAATTTGACTGCATGAGTAATGAGGGCCCACCTGTAATTTCTGGGGCAAACAGTTTGACTTACACTTTCGATCAAGATGTTTCGCGTCTTGATCGAATAACTAGGTGGCTCCGACTAAAAGGGTGTACTGTACATACAGAGGGGACCGACGGTAGTAGGCAATGGCCTATTTATTTCTCACTACTTATGTTAACGATACACATATGTTAACGATATATGCAACACCGTTCACGTCAAAACAAGGTGCCTCTTAAAGGAAGTTTCCGAAACACATCACAGATCAATGTAGCTTACGACAGCAATCGTGACATTGTTAACAGTCTATGTGATATTCGGACAGAGGTACAGACATTTCAAGTCGTAGCCTACTGCATAATTTAAAACGATTTGTATTACATGTCTTCCGTTTACATCCACAATCTAGGTTTCTTCCTGATCAGAACAGCATATTCATTATAATTTATTGAGCCACAGAACAAAAATATCCTCTTGATGAAATAAGCTTACTTTTATATGACTGCAGCACCTGTAATCATGTTTATTGTGGTTATCATTATCATTACTACTACTGCTAATAATAGCTTTATCAGCGGCAGGTATATGTTCTAATTGTTGTAGCGAACATGTCAGAGCCATATTTACAAAAACTGGAACACGATATAAAGTTAAAATTATTTTTAACTTTTAACAATTTATTTTATAGCAATCATTCATTGAAGCGGCTTGCAAAACATTATTTTTGTGTTATTTCAGTCATCAACATAATATAATAACAAACGTGTCTTCGGAAATCCTATTTTTCTGTGAGCATATTTTCAAGATAATCGTCTAAGTTACGCTAGAGACATGGAAAAAATATTATAAATATATGTGTAGCTACTCCCTTAAAGATTAAAACAACAAGTCCTAGATCCTTTTTTAAATCGTAAAACTAAATTCTGTAAGTTCCGCTCGACATTGGTTGCGGTTGCTGTTTCTAACTGAGGCCTATTTCGATGATCGTCTGAACAGTTAAAACACATGTATACTGTGGATTTTAGATTAACATACCATTTAATACTAAAACCATAAAACACAAGACCGTCGTATCAATATTTTTTTTTACCAGAATGCCATAACGGTAGTTATACAATGTGCAAGACGGACCACATGTACCCGAACACATAACACACGCATCTGAAAGTAAACGACATCTGCGATAACTCGGAATTATTCTTTTTGTCAAAACTTTAGTTTCGTTTTAGTTTCGATTTGTTTTGTTGAATACCGCAAATGCTGATAACATATTTACTCCAGAAATCAATGTCGTGCCATGCGCAGAATTGTTTCATCCGAGACTTGATATGCAGCAGCATTTCAATGACCACAGCGCAGAACAAGCAAAAAGGCAAGCGGAAAATAAATGAACTTACCTTCAGAAGCCCTTGTAACATTAAATTCCTTAAGCTTTTCTTTTTCCAGCTCTATGTGTTCTTTGTATAGGTGCACCGGGCAATGGTTGCTGGTTTCGGTAATGTCCTGAAGGTTTGTCTCCGAGTTTCCCAGCTCCCTGCTCCGCGCTAAGCCGCTCTCCAAAACTTCCCTGTACGTGATGCTGTCCTTACTGCTTTCCTTGGGTTTCGCGTCGAAAGATTTCGAAACAAAAGCTGTGAGTTCTTCCATGGCTGTCTAGCGGTCCCGATGACAGAAATCCACCTCAAATTTGCTAATGGTATTGTCGATCCTTCGCTTGTGCCCCGAAAACCGCACTATCGAGCTGTAGGAGGTTAGATCACTTCTGCTGTTATGTCTGTGTTTTTCAGATCACACTATTTATACATCGCGTACTCGGCCCAGCCCCCATCTCAATGTCTTGAGCAATTACAGATGGCTCTAGGTTCAGAATTCAACTTTCAGCAGCTTTTTTCTGAAATCAATGCAGCAACGGAACGGGCTAATTTAATTACGGTTCATTAAAGCCCCTACAATGGCGCGTGATGAAACACCCAGGATCTACATATCTAATTAGTCTCGGTGATAATTTCATCAACACACCTATAAAATGTGTATGTAAATATGGAAGAAGCAGACGCGTCTGACGGTGTTCGATCTGAAAGCCACAACGTAAAATATACAAAGTGAAATGACACTTATCTGAACCTGCACAAATGTGATTGTCAAATGTAATAGTATATCCCCACTCATAATTATGCAAATAATCAATGTACGCGCTGTTACTGGTCAAATCAGTCTATACACAATGTCGTCTTAGACCTACTTATGTCAACCTGAGTTCTGACGATGTGCTCTTATTAACTCGAGTAAGTACTTAGTTACACATTTTTTATCATTTAAAATTCTTACTAAAATCACCTCCCTTTTCCCCACAAACACACAAACAAACAAGTACGCGCGGGCGCGCCTGTGTGTGTATATGTGTGTATGTGCGTGTGTGAGTGACATTACAATCAAAACAAAATGTTAAGACAGTATGGATGGCAAACTGAATCACACGCTTTTTACTCATGAAGGGTATACAGATTTTAATAAGCTAATGCTCGACCTTCAACCAAAGAAACATTCTATTTGAATATATTAATTTGTTTATCACTTATAGGTTACAATCAAATTAGATTTTTTTCTGAATTACCTAAGATCGTGACTAAATACGACTGTCTTTTACTATCGAACCACTCTTGTTTCCAAGTCTTGAGTGAAGACGATAAAAAAAGATTTGTAATACCTTTTGGAATAAATATACTGGGTTTTTTATTTCAAACACTGAAAAAAAATACAGCTTATTGGTATCAACGATGTATGATGTTTCGGGGTAAGGTGTGTTTGAAAATACTGAGTAACTTATTTTAACTCAAGATAGAACAAGTAGGCCTATATTATATTTTAACATGTTTTTAAAAGACGAATTACTGGAATTTATCGTATGTTAATTGGACACTGGTATGTGTGAAATTTCTTAACGTTCAATAGCTTGTGCTTGTAGGCGCATGTTTTCAGACATAAAATTAATTCAGTCCTCTTGGGATTGCTGTGCATTGTGTTGTTACTGACAATATCAGATCACAGTTGATAGAAGAAAAAGGAGAAGATGCATAATTAACCAATTGTTCATCCACGTGTACTCCACTCTGGTAAGGTTTATTATCGTTATTATTTTAATTTGTGGATTTTATATATTTAGAAAAATAATGGGCACCACATATTTGTATCTTTTTATTTATACAAGAGCGCCATCACATCACCCGACTCTGAAGTGTTGGTTATTTTGTATGGTAACAAGTTCTTTTCACTTTATAAAGACTTTATTACGACTGGATCGTTTGTTTATACGCTACAAAGCGCCAGCAAAAGCGCATTGTGCTGTAGGCTTAGCTGTCAACAGACCAATTTGTTATGTATATCAACTTATGTAATTACTTATTTATTTATTTAATTTGATTTTAATTGAAGACATTAACCCATACCCTGCTTTAAACTGTCATCGGCCGTTCTGTCCACGTTTTGCCTTGAGTTGCCTTATTTGACAGAAACATGCCACAATAACGGATAGGTTTGCAGCGTAGTTTAGGCTTAAGCAACAACGCTGGTTTCTGGTTTCTTTCCCCAGAAAATACATTTCCTACATGCAATGCCCAGCAGTTGGCCGTGAAACATCAGCCACGATTGTGATGCCAAACCTGTTTCTCTCTTTGCAGCTTTTGAGTAATTGTACTTCCATATTCGTCTCAACAGAACGCATTTATTATGTATAATGTTCTGCCTTGAAAGTGTTCAAGGATTAAAGAGTGTACAACTCCGCAAGTAAATACAATGATAGCGTGCACACGCGTACATGTTATACAGGTTTATGCGTACATGTACCATCGCCACTGCTCATGTTAGTAAAATGTCATGTAATCAAATTCACATTGAACACTGCATTTTATCCAAACCATTCCATTGTCTAATAAATTTGCTTCTCACTCGCTTTTGTGGAATGTTTAATTCATATTGCACGATAATATGTTCGACCCATAAGTAGCTGACTGAATTCCAGCTGTGCAAACACTTTTAAAAGATGAAAATGTTTCACAAGCACCAACGTTTGACGTTTCTAACAAAGGGTAGGCCTTGTTCCACTGCTGTGCAGTTTATTGTAGTTTCTTGATCAGATATATTCTAAAAATTGCACGACTTCAAATTTCCACTAGTTCCAAAATGAGCGAAAGCGGGTCGATCGACGAACAGTAGATTATCCACATGTGGTTTCCCATGTACCAACAGCCTCGAGGGTATAGGAATACTCCAGCACAAATCGACCATCAGTAAAGCTCCTGCACCGCTGCGCTCCAGTCACCATGGCTTAACGCCAAAACACCCACGCACGAAGCATATTTACAATTCTCCAGCGTGCTCAACAACGACACTAACCCCCCCTTACTTTTTTAATAGAGCAGTATTTTATCTCCGGGTCGCTATGTGGCAGCGTTTGAAACAATCACAAATGCCTCACTAGAGGGATCCGTGTCGGACTTCATCGGTAGCTAATTCAACCAATCATGAGTTTGACGATGCTGAAGTTCAAAATGAACGCTGCCAATATTTATTGACCTTATTGACATTCACTGACTCAGCAAAATATATACATTAATAAAAATCTATTCAGCATAACATCGCAATGGACTTTGAGAACACCCCCTTGCTGCGTGTGCCATTTGGCCTCATTGGATGAGTATCTGGTTGCATTTATTTGTTTACTTTGTCATTTTAGCATACTCTTATCCAGATTTACGTAGCCTACATACTGCAGCGTGCATTTAACATATTATCAGTTCATACAGCTAGGTTATGACAAATATTCGACATCTTAAAGGCATGGTATTCAACTGGCTATTTGCAAGGCAGGTATTGGTCGATTTTCTTCATGTCCCTTTTTTGAAAATATTATGTACATTGATAGAGGTTATATCACAATTCCAGTACTTCTGTGCTATGTCTAACCCTGTAAAATGTTATGCGTAGGGATTCAAGACCAGTGGCCCAGTTGGTAAGTTGATTTCAAACGTTCCGTTTTAAAAAGAAAACTCACAATGATCAATAAAGTCTTTAAAGTGCAACATCCTATTTCCGTTCCCGATCAAAATCCGGTATCGCTTAATATCATCTGCCCTGAATCGTGCCGCACAACGCATTAATATCATCAATGATATAGTGTTCTCCCACCCTTATTCACAACAATAAAAACTTTTTTCACAACCTTAAGTGTAGTAAAATCTGCGATCGCCGTTCAAATAAATGAAGATTTCTATTAATAATTTCATCATTAATTTGATTTTTTTACATTGTAGATTGTTTATAGCTGCTTATGTATACCCTCCTGCTTGTCATTCAACTGACACATTTATATAATTAAGAAAACTGCATTAAGACAGTACGTTGTTTGCAACTGAACATATATTTATTACATATACTTTCTAAATGCGAACTATACAGGTTACCTTTATATTCTATATTGTATATACTATAGGCAGACCGCCCGTATTAGTTATGTTTGAAATCCTTTCTTTTCTTCTCCATTTGTGCATGATAGCGAAAATGGTTATTACGAAGCATGTCACCTCCAAGACATGTCGAGTGAAATGTTGTTTCTTTTGCTTTGTAGAGCAACGCGGATCTACGTTTAAAATACCTTTCAGTTGTCTGTCACTGAGGAGTCTGGAGAGTGCAAATAATTTTCAGAACCTCATCTTGGATCGTTCGAAATCTCTTGAGATAATGTTCTCTGTCAGCATGGCCCAGACTATTTCAAGGAAGCTGGATGGCACTCAGAAATGAGTCTGGAGAGTGATTTAATCAACTTTGATCAATCTGTGATCTTTTTTTAGCAAAGCGATTTAATAGGACCCAGATACACTGTTAATTGATTTCCTCTAAAAGGATAGCTTAAAGCAATGCGTGTAAATATTAAACCATTGCACATAAAATCTCTGTTTTTGCCCCTCTAGGGGAATCGTAGGAGATAGATGGACGGTGATTACGTATGTAAAACCCCAACAACTATTTTACAGGCAACGTGGTTTGGTCCAGAATTCAAGGTCAGTAACAGATATGCAATTCTAATCCAAAACGAGTCCAATCATGTTGTTTTTTGTTAATTTCAAAAAAACTTTTTTTTGCTAAATTTAAGTCTTTTTGTGTGTCGAGAAGCTGTTAGTCTCTTTACAGAATAGTGCCTTCAGAAATAGCCTATGAGTAGACGGACCACTGGCGCTTCAAGAAATAGCTGGACAGTCCTGGTCTTCGTTATGCTATAAGCTGATGCAGTTATTACTTTTGATTCATCATTATACGATTACATAATTGCCCCCCTATTTCCTGTGCCTTTGACTAGCTTTCTGGCACATTAGTTCATAATAATTTGTTTTACTAAATTTGATACAAAACTGAAATATTTGTAATAAATGAATGAAATACACGAACAACTAAAATGATAATAAGTTAACGCTGTGTCGAGGGATCGTTATAAAGCAACTACAGCACAGGGCATGATAGGCAGCCATTGCACCTTGTGTTTAGAGAGCCCATGATGCCTCTCCCTCCGCGGCGCAGGATCACAGCGCCGGGGTTTAAAGCAGCACTCATTCCTACACGAAGAAAGCCTGTTAATGAAGTGGCGGAAAAGTCAGGACCTTTCCGCTGGAATCCCGGGCTAACTCTCACAAAACGCCATAACAGCGTTTGAACTTGTTCACTCACACAGACTAATCCCCCTCTTGCAGGACGTGAGTGGTTCTAAATTTGCATTTAAAAATCTCGCCATTTAGCATGTTTTGTTCAAATACGTTAAATCGATAATGATGTGCTCGGGAATTACAGCTCACTTGAAGGCATACCACCATTCTTTCAAGAGATCCGGACTAGTGTTAAAGTCACTGTGTAGGACAAAAAACAGGTCTTATTTCAAACAGGCGGTGGACAGTGTAAATGATGATTAAAGCTAAGCTCTGAATACTTTATCAGTATACGTTTGATGCGTTCTAATTTGTTGTGCAAGTAAGCATTTGCGCTCCGTTACACAGTAACAATCAAGCATTGGTTATAAGTGCTGATAAGACACTGCTCCGAGTTAATTATTTGTTGCTAGGGTTGCATTGCATTTTTAAATCTCTTTTAGAGAGTGAATCAGAGATGGGAGCAAGAGTGAGAGAGCGAGAGGGAGCCTGAGACGGGAGTAAGATCTTAAGTGAACCGGGGCAAGCGAGTGATTTCGTGACTGTCGGTGTTTTCCTCACCATGGGACTTTACTTAATTTTTGTTTCGTGGGGGAAATATGTTGGGCAAACTGCCAAAGATTTCATATTTCTGAAAAGCACTATCGCTGTAATTACCCCCCATTAACGAGGTCCATAGACAGAGATAACTGTACTATCTGGTCCTCCGTCTAGTCACTGCGGAAACAGCACCAGATCGGTGTGGCAATTTCTTATCTGAGACTTTCACTTATTTATAATAGTTAATGTCTGTATAACTTGTGTTGC
Source organism: Megalops atlanticus (assembly GCA_019176425.1). NCBI lineage: Eukaryota > Metazoa > Chordata > Actinopteri > Elopiformes > Megalopidae > Megalops > Megalops atlanticus. Next base: position 10,051,349 of record CM032889.1, read on the forward strand.
TTATATATTATTATATATTTATATATTTAAATTATATAATATATATTATATTTTATATTTATATTATAAATTATATAAATATTTAAATTATATAAATTTAAATATTTATATAAATATAAACAGTAAACAGCAAAATATTCCTTGATCAAGAATGGGTTGCTGTGTATCTCACAGAATGTTAGGCCTACATATGTTTTGGTTTGCAGAAATGGTCAAGATGACCAAGGGAGTGCAGCCAGTGATATTCCTTTTCACAAAGTTAGAAGTGACTCAAAATGATAAATTGCAAGTTGCCTCACCAAAAATGTCTGTAAATATTGTTTTTTTTTTTCAACAAGAGTCCATAGGCAGTCTAGGCTCTGTGGATTTCTCTGTAGATGTTATCAGTCAGCGTTCAGTTACAGACACCTCTGGAGAGGCAGACAAGTTTAACAGTTTTTAGATCTACACACTCGATTAACCTCTTTCCAGGTCTTTCAAAGAGCAGCGTCAAGTTCAGTCAAGGCCAAAGATTAAAGATGAAGAACTAAACTGAGACAGGTCTGGTTCTAGACAAGCAGATCTGTCCAAAAAAAGTGGTCAAGTCCAAAGCAATGTTACCAAGGAATGTGGCATCCTTAAACCAGACTTTGACCACAAAGCTGGAGGTACAATGTAAGTAATGACCCAAGTAATGATCTTGCAACCTTGTTTTAGTTACAACACATAGTTTTTCTCACAAATCTTTCATCAGCAATAATGTCTTATAGCCTAATTAGGCACCGGTATTTGTCGAAATAAAGTGTACTGTCTCTTAATCATCTATAAGAGAGACAAATGACTCAGTCATGTAATACTCCTGCTTTGTCTTATCCCTAAGCCTAAATGAGTTTGTACAGACGAGCAAGAAGGAAGTCACATCCCATCACACATACAAACACCAGCAATAATATTATGTACATTCACAGAACATACACAATTCTGTACAATAGCCAGCAGACTAGCTTGAAGGAAACAACATCCCATCACACATATAAACACCTTGTTTTGACAATGATTTTTAACAGACTTGCCCCAGGTGCCTGCAGCCAGCACCTGCACCTAGATTCCACAACGAACGTTTTATATTCAATAGATTCTTATATAAGAAGGAAACATTGTACACTGTATGTAATGTTAGCACGCACAAATAGCTGGAGCCCTTGCCGTAGACCTACAGGGCACAGGGTGTTTTCGATTCAAAGAAGGCATGAAATTGTATTCATACCCTGAAATATGGGGCAGATTTCCTGGGAAAATACTATAATCCCGTAATAATTATTTAAAAAATCAACTCTCATCCTTGTACAAATAAATGCTAAAACACACACACCTTTTTCAGATCACCTGTTTATCTGGCTAATTAAAGACACCAGGCTGCTCTTGGCAAATGGACAGCTTTTGAGCCTTCCAGGATCCACATTTTTTGTGACACTCTGCCTCTGGTGTCTCTCCAGGGACTTCAGATTGGAGTTTCAGATTTAGGACTTGATTTTTCCCTCCTCCAGTGAACAGCAGCCTCTACAAACTGTCCTAATGAGACGGAACAGATGAGTAGGTTGTTGGGTTTTAATGAAATTATCATTCATGGCTGTGCTTTGAATTCCTCAGGCTTTATATTGCAGGCCAGGAAAAACTCCTACACTACATGGAATGCTTGCAGTGTGTATGTCCCTCTATGTTAAATCAGTTTTTAATTTATTTGTCCTGTAAAATTGAAGGACTTGGATTTGGCACCCGATTCTGTGCTAGTGTTTAAACACAGATACCATTGTTTTTCACAGACAAATAAATATTTTGTGCATAAATATGCAGTACATATACAGAAACTGTGTATAAGAATCTGTACAAAACATTCACAACCAAGGAAATATATATAACATAATTTTGCAATGATTTATATTAATCTTTGTGATAGACACTGAAATAGGACCTAAAAGTTTAAACAGATTATCCAATTTACCATACAATAGTGCAGTAATAATATTATGTATATTTACAGAAGATGCATGTACACCATATTCACTATACTTCCATTCAGGTATATCTGACTCGCATAGAAGCAGACAATATTGACAAATTGTTACAAAGTAAGGCCATATTGGTTATTGCTTGCAGCATAAATTCTTCTGGCTGTGGAGATCAGCAGCTTCTTTAGGACTATGGATCCCCCAGCATCTTAGCAATGCCCTTAGAGGCCAGTGTGCTTTCCTGAAATGTCTATTTAAATGAGCACTATCCAGGATATTATTATTGCAGACTAAGGGTTTCCTGTCAGTTACAGACCATAAAACCATGTCAGATGAATGCAACCATCCTTTCTTGCATTCTTAAATTATTGCTCAGTTGTGTAACTGGACCATTTGTTAAACAGCTAGAATTTCCATGAGAGCTACAGATGGTCACTGTAGTCATTTATAACATGAGATTAGTGCACTCATCTTCTGATATAAGAGCTAACCACCAATAGCTCAGCTCAATTAATTAGTGGTCAGTTGCAGAGTAGCACTGCTAATTAAGGCACATTGGAAATTATGTGTGTCACCAGCCAGACTCAGCCAGCTCCACAGGGCTTTTACCGTTTCGCAATGGATCCAGTGGGGCGGAGCCATGAGTCACCAGTCGCCTCATTTGCCCATCTGTCACCCTGTGGCCAACCCCTCTGGCCTCACCCATTGGTTAGCAAACCAGATAGTCACAACTGCGGTACACAGATCTTGACCACACACTGTCCTTAAATTGGGGTCTGTGATTTGTGGGGAAAGCAAGAGATTGAAACATTCCAGAGGCAACTAAACTGACCATAATAGAATGGTGCCAAGTCCTGCTTAAGTGTATCACTTCTGTGTTTTCAAGATATGGATCTGCAGTCTGCTGGTTTACTTGTTTTTTTCCCAGTTGTGTATTAATAAGCAGCAGTAAAGCTGTTATGTTACAGAACAGAACAGTAGCTTTGGTATCATCCATTACAACAAAGACGTTTACATCATAAATGCTAAGTTCTTTGTTACAGGTAACTGCTTGCATACATGTTGTAAATGCACTGTATTATTTTTATGTAGAAGCAAGCGAGGGACTGACCATGGCACAATGCATACTTCCTGAGGCAGATTGAAATACTGTTACACAGGATATGCAGTGGCTCTGGCTTCTACTCAGACAAAATGGGCTGAGATTTGTCCTTAACTGTGAGCAACAAATCTGAGCTCAAATTAAATTTTTTGGAATCTGATGCAGCTAACTCTTAAGTCCAGCAACTCACAAACACTACTTTGAAGTCCCTGTCACAGATGACAAACCTTTTTACTGGTCTAACCTGCTAGATAACTAGCTATTGTAGTTGATGATCTAAATCCTTAAAACATTGTTTCCTCGCTAAACTCCTAACAGTGAAGTTCAGGGGGATGGGGGATAGTGTCCCCTCAAAAGAGGAGGGAAACAACTACCCTGAAAATTATGCCTATGACTAAAACCAGAGATGATGAAGGGACTGTTGGATTCCAGTGGCATGTTTCAGTTCTTTATATGGACATCACAGTATTCATTGTCAAATTAGACACAGTTGATTGAATGGTTCATCTCTGAAAATTGCACATTTGTACATTTTCAAAAGAATGTTACAAAATTAAGATTAATTACAGATTTCACGCAATGTTAGTGACAGAAATCCTACACGACGCATCCGTACAGTCCAGTGCATTGTCTGTGTAAAGTTTGTCTATGTAATGAATGTAAGAGCTGACACCCTCAGATTTTTAAAGATGTGAACTTCATTGGAATTCATCCTTCATTTCTTTCAGTTGGCCAGGTAAAAAAACGGAATCCTCAGATGCACAATTTTGTCTTGTGGGGCATAACCAATTATTCATTTCTTTCCATACCTGCCCATTTGATACACCAAATATACCTGTGCATGTAAAAGTACTGTCAGACTCCATATAATATGTGAGAGATCTGCCAAATAGCACAGGAATTTCACTTCCTCATTACCACATACCTCCATCTGGCCCACCGTGGGCTCTGCTAAATCAAATATACTCCCATCCCTGCCCTGTGTAATCACACAAAATAGCATGCACACAGCTATGATTACAAACCAATACATGGTAGAATACCATCTCAAAATCAGAAAAAAACAAGGAGCAAACAGTGATACCAACGCCTCAGAGCAGTATTCTGTTCCGAAGTTGTTTTCTTGAAAATTGCTCAATTGACTAATGGCGTAAATGCTGTTAATTAGCAGTGCCGAAGCGCAAACATCCCTTTTTTGCCTGTAACTAATAAGAAATCAATTAGCTAATGAATTGGTCATTAAGTGAAAAGCTAATCTTAGCCGGGGTATGTTCTAATGATTTTTGCCTGTGATCCCGTCTAATTGCCGTTGTCATACAGAGCTCTCAGCTTTCAGCGGGCCTAATGAAGCTTCATTAGTTTATAACTGGCACTCTTGGATGATGTAGAGGCAAACCTGCTTCCCAATTATTTTTAATTGCCAGACATTCGCACAAACAAGTGCTACACCTTGCAGAACAGGGAGTTTATCCAGAGTTAGCCGTGTCTCCTTCATTACCCCATTTGAAGCGATTAGAACACAGCTCAGGGTTGCAGTTATGTTATTTTTTTTGTTCTCAAACTAAAAAGCCCATCATTCGAAATCGCCCCTGTGGGTTTCTGTTCTCTCGCTTTGATTTGTGTGCAGTGGACCGGTTCTGCTAGTTTTGTGTACAGCCTCTATTGTACACCTTGCATGCACCTACCTGCGTGTGCACCGACTGACGAAAATCAGAAGTCCATCTCTCCCATCCTTGAACTATCAAGAAAAAACAGAGGCACTCTCCTTTGGTAGAGCACAATCTCTCGTTTGCCAGGCTCCTTACTAATAAGATGGATGAACAGCTCTCCTCTGGTGCTTACAGAACCGTTTTTCCACCACATGGTTTCAATTTCGTCCTGTAAAAATATCTGAGACATGTCTGGTGCAGAATGTATTGTCATGAAAACACGCCTGTTAAACATACATCCCTTTCCCTTGTGCATTTTAAAGTTGATTGTGAATTTTGTTGCGCAGAGCGTTTCCCTGTCTCTTCTTTTCCTTCGGTCAGCCCATAAACATGTCGCTGTTGCAAACCAGCGGATTTGAAAGGGGCTAAAATTGTATTAAATCCTTGTTGTAACTTAAGTACTTGGCCATTTTTTCCCCCCGCTAACCTCAAATTGTTTCTACTCTGATTTCAGCCATTGATCTTTTTCCATGTAGCACTTCTCCTCAAAATGGATTGCTGAGCAGGGCTTGTCAGTTTACTTCTCTGCGGATAGACCAAACAATGTCCCTATTGTTCCACTCCAGAAGTAGTTATATATTCAACATTCTATATACTGTTTTGTATACTCAATATTAACAAATGACTTGGGCAAGCACGTATTCTCCCTGGGCCAGTATCACTGCTAATATGCCGTAAATGCACTGGCATATTATCCCATGCCTTTGAGGCCATCATTCCTGGAAAATAACTGTGAAAATGTGCTGCGGCCAGAGACTTGATTTATGGTGAAGCCGATCACCGTGGCCCAGAGTGGAGCGAGACTCCAAGAGGAGGGCTGGACCAACTTCACTGAGCGCCTCATTTTTGATGAGGAAAGAATGGGACTCCAGATGTCTATCAATATTTAGCAGCGAGAATCACAAACGTGTGTCAGAGAGTGGCAGATGAGGGGACGGAACGGGAGACTCACACGCCCGCAGCGAAGAATCCGCTCTCGCTGTTCCCTCTGAAAAAAACAAAGTAAGCTATTTTAGCTTATTTGGAATTTCCCAACTAGAAACATTGTGGTTTGTGGATTGTGGGGGGGGAAATATGCATTTCCTGCACCAACCAACTGGAGAAGCACTCTCAAAGCCCCACTGTCACTATCTATGCTGGAGCCTCTAGTTTTATTTACTGCTAATGACAACCTTGGATGCCATTACTGGATCTTTTCTCGAAATTGGGCAAATTCTGTAGGGACAAATATTGTTTTCCATTCCTTTATTTTTCATGGTTTCATCTGGCAGGCAAGATGAAGATGGGCCTGGTACAGACTGTGAATAGATGTTTAGATAATATATTCAGTCCACATCTGACCTGACGCTGCAATCAAGGTGAAAATTCTGTATGCAGTCCAGCAATGAACACAGAAAAAAACGAGCATCTCACAGAAATAATTATTAGCCATTCAGTTTGCTGGCGTGGGGTGAAGGTCTTAAGCATGGCCTACCTTTCGTAAAGTGAGTGCGATTCTAACCAGACGTGCTTAGTGCTTGTAACTGCACTTCAAACCATCGACTCAATACCGCAAGGCCTTTCCGTTTCCTTGTACTCTTGACGAGTAATGCAGCTGAACAGGTGTAATTCATTACCGTTCAGGGCCTTGCTCGTTTTAAGGGGAGCACTGCCTGGGCCTCAAGCCTCCTCTTGAGCGTTGCAGGTGAGAGGAGGGACATCTGGGCACAGCCGGGCACATGCTGCTCGCGGGGAGTGGCCGCTTTCTCTCCACAGAGGACCGCTCAACATTATGCAAATGGAACGAGTTAATTCCGTGCCCCCCCTCCCCCTCACCCCTCACCCCTCACCCCGGTTGAGGAAATCTGCTGTTTCGGGAACACCTGCCGCTGTTTCGGGGGGTTAGCGGACGCAGATCCACATTGACACGCAGGCTTCATTAGATAAACAAACCAGGTTACCCGTAACAGCATTTGGTGGAAGGCACCATCAGTTCTTATACATTTACATCAGTGCTATTGAAAATGACAAGGGGGCGTGTTTCTTATGCTGTCCCCTGACAGGCAGAGTGAGGATATGGTGGATTTTTGTTGGTTTTTTTTCTCAGTTCCTCAGCCGAGGGTTGGTTACCAGTGTTGTTTTTAGTCATAGTTCCACAAAGTAATCTCTGCCGGCCTTTTGCTGCATTATCTAAGTTTTACAAGGTTTCCATCAACGAGAGACTCTGCTGCAGCGCCACCACAAAGCGTAATATCTGACTGCCTCGCACTTTGACGTGCATCCTCTTTGTCTGTCTATCTCTTTTCTCTTTCACTTATTCTCTCCTCCCAGGATCAAGGCAGTTCCTGGTGTATCATGATACAACGGCGCGCTGTTACTGGAGGGTAACAGCCACTTCACAGCTCCCCTCTAATGCTCTAAGGGTGCGACGAGCAACGTCGAGGCGGGTTGTGACGGACCACATCTTTACGCTGTGAATTCCAAATGCACTGTCTGTTTGAATAGCTTCAGCGTGCACATGGGTCCAATTGATGTAAAAACGGCCTTTGTTGGAATAGAGAACTAGAAAGGCGAAAAGCTGTGGAAGGGTTTGCTTCTTTTCTGAGGGGAGCGACACCCTTTTAAAAAGCCAGGCTGATGTGGTGTTTGGGTTACGGATTACAGTTACGGCACGGGCCAGATATCAAGAGTACGAGTCTGCCAAACCTTTGCTAATGTTTTTAACAAGAGGACTGAACAAACCCTTTAAACGCACGGGGACATTAACACACTGTTAACAGGCACTAATGACAGACTCCTTTCCTCAAGCCCCTGCTTGCGTAATTCAGACTGCGACTGAGATGGTGAGACATGTGGCACAGGCTTCGCTATGAGGTGCAATAAAGAGGTTGCTTTACTCTCGTTATGAATCAATCCTGTGCTGAAGTCATGAAGGGGATACAGTAACATTGCATTTTCTCAATGATTTTCAGAAACCAGTCCCTGGATTCTGTTGATATTTGTCCTCAACTTTGACTTACAAATAAGTGCAAATGCCTCTTCCTTTCAATACAAACACAGATTGCCTATGTGTTACTTGCACTTGCTGGAGTCTATGCCTACATTGATTCCACACATTTCTTGTAAAGAATAAAGTTACTGATGTCATTCTGGAAAACTGATTGTTGTTTTTTGGGTTGCATGAACTGTTCTTTACACAGATGATTTCAATATTACAGATATGGTTGACATGGTATTTCTAATCAGCATTTCAGTTCTCATGCATACTAATGCTGCTGTTTCCAACTCTGCCTTCAGACTGGAAAACTTTTGATTGGTATTGTATGTTTAATGAAAACAGCTATATATATATATATATATATATATATATATATAGCCACATGACATTTTCCTTTGACAAGTAATGCGATGAAGGTTGCACTGGCCTTTAATGTAGTTCATGTGTTTGGGATTGTTCTCCTCCCGGGAACTCCCCGTTCCGTTCTTTAGCATTTGCCAATTTCCATAAGCACTCCTGGCTGTCTCACTGTCACAGTTTTTTTTTTTTTTTTTTTAATGTACCTGGGTTAAACGGCCTGTCACATAATTTGCGTTCTCTCCAAATCGTGCTGCCTTTTTCCTAGAGGCCTTACCCGAGACCGAGTGGCCATTACGATGAAGTGCGCCTCGGTGTGTGAAACTCTGAGATCACTGACAGCTTGATGTGAAAAAGGTCAATTGAAATAACAGGCTTTCGCTGTGTTCTGAGCGTACGGCTGTGTTTATCTTTGGAAGGGGAGACCTGCAGCACCGCGGGCAGCAGCCATCCGCGTAATGAGAGCGGTAAGTTTGCCCGCTGCTGAAATCTGTAATTATAATTTCTTGATTCCCTCTGCTGAACATCGTAGAGCATTGCAAAAGGGCAAAGGCCAGGCATATATCCATATCAAGAATCTTGATAATGGAGACTAAAATTAAGATCCCATGATCCCAGTCGTGTTTTGCGCGCTGACTGTTATATACCTAAGAAATATGCTTGAGGAGTGAATGTTTTCGTGTACGTGTGCCATCATGCGGTATGTGAAAGACCTTTTCTTATTATTCCCAGTTGCCCAGTCGATACATTGTGTTATCAATCGATGTGCTATAGGCCTTTGTCCTTAACTGTGAGGAATAGATAGTAGGCATTGCATTGTTTTATTCTTTAGCATAACAAGTATGGTAGTCACTGAAAGTAATGAAAGCATTGCGAGCAACTGAGAAATTGCTATAGTCTCTTAAGTCATTTCTCAGTGTTGAGGACAAAGCATTATAGTTGTTATACTGAGAGACCCCCTTTGCAACCTCATGTAAGTTTATAACCACTGGCTCACCCTTATAGCAGAGTGCCTTTACTCAAGGGTGATTGGTGATTGAAGAGAGCACTCTTCAACACTCTAAAGATACAACATCACAGAATTGTTCACAATTCTTTGATAAACGGTCTTCTCCTTGGAAATGAGGATTAGATGCATTGCAACAGAGATGAATCTGTGGATGTGGAGAATTAGCCTTTTCAGAGGCCTTTTAATCCTCTGGTTCTCTCCGCAAACGGGTGAGGCTGAGTGGCACAGACAGCTATTTAGTCACATCATAATCTTTGTTATAGCACACCTACTGTAACCTACTGCACGTTAAGATAAAGGCTCTTATCCTGCCCATTAACTTTTAACAGTGACAGAACTGGCCTTGATCGCCCTAAGAGGACTGCTGTCGTGAGGGAGAGGTATCTGTGAATGTCATAATGTACAGTGCATTCACATGCAACGTGTAATTAGCTGCACGGCTAACTTCTCTGTGCGGCAAAATGTCTGCTGTATTTCTAATCCCCTCACAGCCAGGAGATAAAAAGAGTCCTGAATTGGACTAATAAATTTAATGGAGTCAATCCCTTTCTCTTCAATTGGGTGTGTAATTTCATTATTCCAGTGACGGGGCAGAAAGTGACAGATAGTCAGATGAATTTGTAACTCAGTCCAGGAATTTGCTGAGAACATTGCATGCTGTAGAGAGAGGGACTGCCTTCAGTTAGATAAAAGCATTCTTTTTACTTGTGCGTTTTGTGCAAAAAGAATGTCAGGCCCTTTTCAAATTATTTTGCAACATCAAAACACAGCATACTTATGAATGCATTCTCTGTTCATTAAGATATATAACTACATATATAGAGCAGCAGTATGTCATAGTAGAAAGGAGCGGTGTGGCATGGTGGTAGCGAGCTGGGCTTGCACTTGAAAGGTTGCTGGCTCGATTCCCCGATGGGGCACTGCTGTTGTTAAATGGCAAGTGTCTGTTAAATGGCAATAATGCAATGTATATATTCATACCAAGACTGTGTATATATATTCTTTCCTGTTTAGTGTGAATTCATGTTTGCAGATTGTTGTAACAGCAGAACTGTTCCTTTCTGAACACAGAACTGTGACGGTAATTCAGGCCCAGATACAGCCTAACTGCAGTAGTCAAAACCACCAGTCATAAATTTATATGAGTGTTGTTTGTCTTTTTTCCCCCACAACTTGTTTTTAATTCATTTCAGCAGCCACCAAGCTAAACTGGGCTCCCTCGGTCAGTTACAGCATCTGTTCTGGGTGCAGGCCAGGCCCTATAGCCTGGGCTCAAAACTGGTAGTGTGATTTCCTGACAATGACCAGAGGCCCACAGTGGCGGAAGGAGTAGGCCTCAATCTGCCAGAGGCAGGGGTGGGTAGGGGAGCTAGGCTGCCCTCATTGCACCGGGTGGCATGCATGTACCAGAGGATTGCACTCGTAATGCACTACATCTCTGCCTTGGCTTTTCGCAGTGAGGCTAAAGTACAATTGGCAGCTCTAGACTGGGTGAACAAGTGGAAAAGCATGAGGGAAAAGAAACATTGTTTCAGTGTGTTTATGTGGGGGAGTCATATAGCCTAGACATCACTCGTTTGAGTCTTGGCATTATTTATTTTGAGATTTATCTTGTTATCATTCCACAAAGTGCTGTTGATAGCACATAGATATACACAAAGAAACTTCAGTTTCAAATCCCAATATAAAATCAAGTCAAATCAAATTCTAATGAAATCCAATATCAAATCTGAAAAAAATTAAATCCCTTTATGATTAAAACTTGTCATATCTTCGACATGCTTTCCTCATATCTGCGATCGGTCTCCTGCAGTCCCTGCCATTGATGTGATTCAGGCTGTTGAACCCCACACATACAGAGAGCAGGTGCCTCCAGCCAATCCCCCGACCTCCCAGCGCAAACAGAATAAACACATACAGTTAGGCATTCCTTATCATAATCTCCCGTGTCACCCGGCCTATACCTTTACAAAGGTTACACGTGTCAGCATCAGTCAGAGCGGTCCCCGAAGCAGGCCTCCCCGTACGCCACCTGCCTTTTTAAACTTCCAGACAGGGGCGAAATGTCAGAGCCGGTATGAAGATACAAAGAGGGAGTGGGATCCACACCGGTCGGCCGCCGCCGTCCCGCGCCACCTTGATGTGATTTCCGCTCCCTGCGCTTTGTGATGCATGAGGCTGTCAGATTAAGGGGCGTTCAGAGTCCCCCCGCGGTGGCCGTCCGGGCCTGACAGCCCCCCGTGACGGATTACAGATGAAAGGAGGGGTCCCCTCGCCTCCCCCCCGCCCGCTGCGAACGCTCTCCGCTGCTTTGTGCGGGTGTGGGAGGAGATCGGGGCCTACGCTCACGACGTGCGAGGTGGTGGTGGTGGGGGATGGGGGGTGGTGGCGGGAAAAGCGTGAAACTTCGAAATGCGTCCCTGTGCGGCACAGGGCGAACGTGCGCTCCAGAGCTCGTTTCCGAGGCACCCCCCTCCCACTGCAGCCGAAGACGCTCTCAGTCTTCTGCCATCCGGCCTGCATCCTACACAGTACAAAATGAAACGGCCCCACCCCTGTCACTGCCACCAAGGTGTCCAGCAATCACACTAATTACAGTCACCTGCAGCACTGACCTTGGCGGTGTGTGACTCCACCTTGCGCTGTGATTCCCTTTCACAGCGGCGAGGACTCTGTGGTGTCGTGAGGATGGTGCTGAGCCAATCAAGGCAGGGGTGTGTCACAAAAACATACAGCTACACCGCAGCAAGGATGTTGCCTAACACTATATACAAAGCAAGGGGAACCCACATTTTAAAATTTTAATTCATTTTTTCCTTTTTAAACTCTAAATTTTTAAACGCATCCCCTTCCTTACAGTGCATCCAAGGTGCGGCAGCTGAAATCGTGATAACGAAAGCAAATTTTTAGTGGACTGTTCACCTGGACAGCCGCATGCTCTGAGAGGTTTATTATTATGCAAAGCCTTCTTCCGTGCTCTCTTACTGCAGGTGAGACAGCTGTGATTTAAATAAAGCTTTCAAAAGAAGCAAGCAGGAAGGAATTGTTGGTGGAATTCCACATTGTTTCAGTTGTCTGCAGAAACGTTGCCTTTTTAAAAACCCCTGCACTGAATTTAAATGACAGGAGCAGATAATGAGATCTTTTGATGTGATGTGTGTGTGTGTGTGTGTGTGTGTGTGTGTGTGTGTGTGTGTGTGTGTGTGTGTGAGAGAGAGAAAGAGAGAGAGACAGAGTGAGGGAGAGAGAGAGGGACCTTTAGCAAAGGCAATGTACTGTACCAAGTAACTGCATTATAGGTCAGTACCATAACAACATAACCAGAATTTGGGAGACTTAATAACAAAAAAGAAAGGACCTTATGATAATGTTAAGTTGATGTAGTGAAGTTTTTTAATAATAACATTACTATTGTGATAGTAACTCAAAATGATTCCAGGAAGTGTTGCTGTCCATGCAGGGGCCTCAGGTTTCCCAGTGGAAAGTGGAGGGGACTGGAAGCCACACCCCCTCACAGTGCCGCCCAGGAGAATTGACTGACAGATATGAGATAACGTGGGGGGGAATCGGTTATTCTAACTGATGGAGAGATCACAGCGGAACATGCAGAGCGTTGTCACCCAGCATAACGGCACACAAAAAAGAACATTTCCCAAAATTGATGTTGCAGTCCTGTGGCAGTAACGTTGTTCTGAAGCCGGCTGGGAAGGACGAACACTCAGAAGGGATGTCACAGAGAGAGGGGGAGATATGGAGAGCGATAAAGGAAACATATAGAAGGAGATTTGTTTTTGTGTTGGTTAGGATGGGGGAAGGCTATTTATCACAGAATTTACTGTAGAGGAGTGTGAAGTGTAGTGTTGCTATGAAAAATTGCCCTCAGTGAATACTGTAATGGACTTTTATGATGTTAGGAAAGGGATATGGAGGTTCTTCTGGCAATGCACCAAAAATACTCAATGAAACAAATCAAATGTTTTAATGACAGTATATAAGTACAGATGATGGTGTCAAATCACAAAATTTTAGAAGAAAATTCTAATGATTTTTTTCCCAAAAAAATGTGTGTTTTCATGATTACAGGTGTGGTTTTTAGTCATGTGAGAACAGCAACTAAAAGGATGGTCATGGTGTTGTTCAGTTAGGACCTGTATTATCACAAAAGGAGTATCTCTATTGTTCTCAACGTGAGGGCTTGCAGGACAGTCCTCTCCCTCCCTCCTCTCTCTCTCTTGCCTCCCTAGCCTTTGGGTCCTGCTGATTGGCGGTGGCGGGGTTTGGCATCTCTCTCGGGAACCTGGGGATGATGGAACGATCTAATGGGGGTCACACATTCAAGTCAAGTCAATTAATAAGAATCAATAAACACGCCATAAGAGATGTAGGAGCCGACAGCAGACACTGGAGCACTGATGATAAGCCCGTGATAAGCCCGCTCCTCACCCAATAATGTGTTCTTTACAACCCCTTTGCAGCAAGTCTCCTGTGAGCAAATAACAGTACTGTACTGGGGTCTGTTCTCGGAGTCTGTAAAAATATCATTTGAGTTTCTTGTTTTGACTTGAAATATGCATTCAAAAGTACTGATATCATCTGAAGTACAGGTAAAAAAAGTTAAAAAATATATGTGTTATAGGCATCTAGCAGATGTCCTTATCCAGAGCAACCTACATAGGTTACAATTTTTTACATGTTACCCACTTCAATTACAAGTCCCTCTCCCTACCACGATGCTACACTGTCACCTGAAATACCCCTCAAAAGAGGGGAATCTGTGACAAAGCAACAAAGACAGGAGTGGAATCTCTCTTTGGTGTCTCTGATTGCTGTTCTTGAGGCGTCCTTTGGTGTGTTTGATGCTGGGGGGGATTAGAACAGAGTCCTGCTGGCTCACAGGGCAGCGGCTGAGGAGTTGCCTTGTAGCGGCCAGCGTTGTTCCTGGAACGTCCCTTGTCTTTGGGCTCTGGGGGAGCGGAACCCAGCATTCTTTCCTCGATGGCAATGGGCACTCGCTAATTTGGGGTTTTCCGGGTAACAGCGAAATAAATCTGGCCCAGCTGATGTGTGTTCTCTCCCATGCCCCAGAGACACAGCGTAATTGAGCATGTCTAGAGCATAGCAGTATAAATCCCCTTTTACTGGGTGATAAATATAATCACTACCCTTGCCGAGACAGAGCTCCTGGATTCCGTGGGGTTTGTTCAGTTCCAGGGATCCGGTCAGATGTTATTGTGAGAGCAACTGTATGTTCCTCAAATAAGAGCACCAACCTTGACCAAGAATGCTATGCTTCAGGCAGGTCATAAAAGTGGCCAAAACTATGTGTGAGGTCAGCACTGCTTTTACAAACTGAAGTATGAAAAAGGAACAGCAGCAGTGAATCAAAGCCTGCGACTGAACTATGGATCAGTTCTAATGCCTGCTATTATGAGGGGGTGGTGGGTGCCAGGTGTGTGTGTGTGTGTGTGTGTGTGTGTGTGTGTGTGTGTGTGTGTGTGTGTGTGTGTGTGTGTGTTAGTGTGTGTGTATGTGCCTGTGCTGCAGAGTCTAGCGATGCCATTCAGCGGGGATGGTGGCTACACTGTAGCCGGACCATGCTCTGATGTGAAGCATATGACATTGCTTAAGAAGGCATGACAGCAATCTGTTTTAATATCAGACACTTTGCTGCATGGAATGTCGAGGTCAGCAGAGGTGAGGCGCAGACCGGTGGGAGAAAACGGAGGCCATAAAATACCAGCCAGCTATGCCAATTTTTTACTTCTGCCCCATTAAAGATTGTAGTAAATTACCCAAAATGCCCTATAAAATGGTTGTGAAACTCAAGTGTGTGTATAATAGGCTTGTAGTGGCACACTGTGAGGAAGAAAAAAACACTTTAAAGGAAGACAGATGGGCCAGTCAGCTTTGTGTATAATAGCCCACCTGTCGGTCATAACCACTGGGGACTATAGCCTCTGAGCATGGCATTGTAGAGGAGCAAATGAATAATGATAATACAATGATGGTAAAACTTGCAGTTTACCAAGATAGAAGGGGTTAATAATGCATTTTCATGGAATTTTAATGATAAACAATATCATATTTGGATTGTGTGTGTAAACCAAAAAAAAAAACATCTCTTTTTGGATGTTGCCGTTTGGTTGGAGCTGCATGAATATCAATTTGAAAAGGACAATGTTCTGAGGAGGCAAATTGCATGCCAGTGAAATTAATATTCTTCAGATGTGTTGCGCTGTTCTGCTGTGCATTCATGTCAATGTAACGACGTAATAAAAATTCATGATGCGAGCATGTTAACCACATTACCGAGTCTCCCGAGTTTTGTGACATGAATTAAAAAAACAATTTTGACGCCTAATTATTTTCCTTCTTGACAGCATGAGAGCATCGTAATGGCCGGTATAGCGAAGGGCACAATAGTTTCCTGTTTGCTGCAAAGAAGCACGGCAGAAAGCAAACCCCCAATTATCAACGGTAATGAGAACATACCCCCGAACATGACCGCCCCCAGAACCTCCTGTTCCCGTCCTCGTCTCGCCTTCAACGCGTTTCACATGCTCACTGCCACCGACATTGTGACAAGCGATTACAGCACCAGACTTATTTCCCCTTAAATCCTTACGTACAATTTATGCAATTTTTCACGAGTCATTTTTATTGAATTTGTTCATAAGTCACTTCATATTTAGAAAACAACGTTCATTCTTTTTTTTTTACTTTCCAGACCTCTAGGCTTCTCGGCCTTTGGTTTCAGTTCTTCTCCCGGTTTGGTAGACGTGCTTTTGACTTTGAGCAGTGCTCGGTTAGTCATTGTTTATTTAAAGCTGTGGGCTGGCCTTACAGCTGTCTCAGTAGAAGTTTGTCTCCTCCTCGCTTCCTGGCAGCGGCATAGTACCAGCAGGATCACTGCAAGTCACCTGCCATCCACCCCTTCCTCACAATCGTGGAAAGTGTTCCTTATCGCTAATTGTGGAAAAACAAGGGTCTGAACAGATTCACAAATCTTTAAATTATCTGGATGGCTACTGTCATGCTACATCCTTACTGTAGTCCCTCCAGATAACCGAATGATCAGTGAATCCGTGCAGGACTTGCATAAATAAAATTAGCACAGGAGGATGCCCAGGTAATGACTCTGCCAATATGTTTGCTTTTGGATGATTGCCATTATTTATTGCCAAATCCTTGTATTGCATTTGGTATCTAGTGCTCTCTCCATTTGCAACGTCCATTTGTTTTGGGGCAACATGCTTTGGGTCTCGAAGATTTATAGCTAGGTCCTCATTACACTCTACTGGGCAATAGTCAAATGGCGGTGAATGCAGTAATAGTTCCATAGTTAGTTTTACTTTGAAACTCTGCCATTTACATTCATGCCTGAATGGTGCTCATAGCATTTGTACAAAGTGGTGGATGTAATCTCTCTGCAATTCAGTTTCTCTCCTTGCACATGTGATCTTTGTGAATTTTTTTTTTTTCCTAGCAGAATGACTCTTTTTGCTTTTTAATGAGTATGCATGCAGGCATTTTCTCAATGAATACTAATGCTTATATGTCTTTTCTTTTTTAGGTGCACTAAGCCTAAATCAGGTTTTTAGCCATTGATGAAAATAAACTTGTGCTGTAAAGGCATCATAATTCATGAGAATGATCATTTTCAGGAACCCTTGTAGGGTATTTGTGAACTGGACCCTCTAAATGAAGGAACTGAGGTTCCTCAGTGGGTCCGTGATGTGACTGATTGTGCAACATTTGCTATCAGTGTAATAATAATGAGAGCCTCTTTTTCTGGACATCTAAAGCACAGCAATCAACGCCCAGGGATTGGCTGAATCCTTCCTCAATCACTCAGTGACTCACTCAGAGCCCCCTGGATTAGGGACACCGGATCCGAGGGGCAGATGAGTCCCTGTGATTGCTCCAGGCTTTGCTACATTAACCCCGCACTTGCTGACACAGAACGTCACACCAGGCCCCGCTAACCAGGGGCAGCTTCTCCGAGCCACAATCACGCCCACCCTTTCAGCGCGGGATAGCCAAAGACACCGAGGCTTCGGACGGGAGAAGGGAGCCGCGGAGGCCGTGTTCCGAGCACCCTCCTCCGTGTTCCGAGCACCCTCCTCCGCGATGACGAATGAGATTATGTTCCATTCGGAGCTGCGGGAGGATCTCCTCACCTCCTCCAGGATTAAGCCCGGGCTGTGTCAGCGGGGCCCTCTGGGAAATCAGCCGTCTCAAGACAGGTCACCCACTCGCTGGCCCATGCATATATTCATGGGGCTGGATCCCGCATCATTTGTGCTCTGGCGGAATAAAATTCAATTCATTTACACCAGTCCCCCGTTTGGTGCATAGATGCACAGGGCCCATGCATATGAGTGTCTGACACAGTTAGGGCTGCACACAGTAAACTTGAATACATGTATACAGAAACAGCTCATGAAATCTTCCGTGCTCAACCAGTGGCATCCCTGGGAGGCCATTTGAATGGGAGATTTCGCACATTTTATTCAACCAAGGCAGAGTCTATATTCGTATTAAAAAGGTCAATTATTAAAACATGCTCGACAGATATTGTACTGTATTTAAGAAACAAGCGATCCAAGCATGTATGCAGAAGGATTATACAACAACTGTACTGCAGTTGTTTTGCTTTTCCCACCTCCAGGGAGTAGAAGGGTTCAGTTTAGCCAAATGAGATATCTGCCAGATCTTATAGGACATAGGGCAAAACCAATGGTCACATGGTTCCTGGTTCATCCAGACCCTAGTAGAAATGAAAGAATCTGACATAAAACATTGTTATTGCAGCAAACAAGTGAATGATACGGAACTTTACACGAGTCATTCCGACCTAATCAATAAGCTGAGCGGGTGTGTCAGGAAAAGGGTGTTGCCTCTTCCGCATTTCTGGCCGTCTGCGTCTCACAGACCAGACTCTGTCGTACCTTCTCTCATGCATATTTACCAGTTAAAAAGACGCAGGACGGCTGCCAAAAAGGCATAAGCAGTGGGCCGATTTAACTCCTGTTCAGAAAAAGAGGGAAATCTGTTGGAAAGTGCCGCAGCGGTCTCCAGGAGCCGCGGCGAGGCCGAGGACGGCGATCCTCCAGCCAAACCACTCTGCATCTGGCCGCGGGTCTGAGGCACCGCCACCTGCTCCGACAAGTCCCCAGCCTTCCCAGCTCCGAGCGCGTGACCATGCAAATTGGCGACAAATTATTCCGGCCGGGATCTGAGTGGCGTCTGATGTCGGCGATCGAGGAATGGCCAAACTCTGCTGGCACGGAGTAGTAATGGTAAAGGAAGCCCTCTTGTTCCCCCTCTCCGCTGACACCCCCTCTCTCCTCACCCCCCCAGAGGGACTGGGCCTCAGATGTAGATCACCTCTATTAGCACACGGCAGACTCTCTCCTCCTGCGATTACCACTCCCCCGCCGTGCTCCACAGGTGAAGCTCACATTAAGAGAATAAATTCGTCACCCAGAGGATCACTGGCCCCTGCCCCCTTGTTGCCAGACCCTGAATGAGAATGGATCTCCCACCGACAGGCAGGCCGGTGATCTCAATCTAACCCCAGCCCCGGGGCTGGCTGGGGAGAGCGCGTCAGCGGTCAGTTAACGAAACAGCCACATTTGGGCCAAAAGCAAATTCACATTCTCTGTTGCTGTCTCTTTCACATCACTCCCGATATTCACTTTTTTACACTGTTCTGCTGTGCATTCACAGTTTTGCAAGACTGATGCTGGGTGATGATGTAAGCACCCATTCCATGCCCTATGCTTTAGTCTTAAACAGGCCTATTTGTCTATCCCTTCGGGCGTGCATGCGCTGTTTGCGTTTTTTTCTTTCCAACATTGCTGATGTTATTTGCGTTGTGCAAAACGATCTGTTTTTTCTCCTCATCAAAACCGCTTTGCTCTGTCAGATCAGCCTTTTGAGCATGCTTCAAGCCGCTGTCACGGTTTGCAGCGGGGATGGTGTGGGGGAGCGAGGAGGAGATTCTTCTTCGCTCTGAGCGCTTTCGTGAAGGCAGGAACCGGCACAGAGGCAGTCGACACATCCACTGCCGGTGCGCTTTCAGCTGTGCTCCCAGTATCAGCTGAGCGTTTGAAAACCAAAGCAACTCATCCACCATGCCTGTCAGGTTTTTTTGTTCAGCGTTTGCTTTACAAGCAACATAAGTCGTAAGAAGTCTAAACCTCAACATGGATCAAAGTGATGAGTAAGCTATAGCTGTTCAGGTAGAAGGTGAGCGCCTTCAGTGGTAAGTGCTGTGTCTTCAGAGAGCGTCCTTCATTTGATTAATTAGGAATTAGAGGAGAAGGGCTATAATTAGATCAGATCTTTTTAAAAAGCCAGTGTCAATTTCCTTGTTTTCTGTGTTCAAAGGCTTTCAAACGTCCAAAGCTGAAATGTTTACATTGTGTGTAACTTGTGATTTGCTAAATCAAGGGATGGTCTTTTTTTCTTCTCTCCTCTGATTTCCTATTTTCCTCAGTTTTTCTGCTTTTAACTTTCAATTTTCTCTGTGAATAATATAAAAGTCTAAAATTAATGGACCTCTTATAAGCTAAGTGTCTGGCCACTGACTGCTTTGTTTCACTGGAAAAAGTATTTTATGAACATGCCTGCGAGGAGTTTCAGATTTTGCACCACGCAGAGAGAACTGAGTTGGAAAAGAGAGGTTCCCTTGCTTTGAACAAAGGTTTGGATTTTTATCATTGGCCTAGATTTTATATCCATAAGGGAGACTGGGTCACAACAATACTCTTTTTTAATCATTTGGCAGACACAAGTGCAGCAAACAGTACAAAATAGAAAATACTATTTAGACACAAGCTACAGCAACAAATTACAAAGTGCAATTACAGCAAAAAGCACCATAATTCACAATTACAAGAATCATTAAACCACAGCTTGTTCTGCCCTAAAGCAAAGACATACAATCAAAATCTGTCCCTGCTTAGTGTGCGCATTCAGAGATGCATTCTCAAAGCTTCAGTCTAAACATGCAGTTTCAGTACAGAACCAAGAAGGGGGACCCACACATATTCATAAGGGGGTGAATCGTTGGAAGGTGGTGGATGACTCTAACAGTGGTCAGTAGCTTGTGCTTTACTACCATCAAACTATAGCTACCCCGAATAGAGACTGCTCCATCAAACAAACAGAAATCAAGTGTGTTTCTTTTACATTATCCTGAAGTGCAATTAACTCCAGAAAGACATCAGATGCCATCAGATCAGATTTCTTTTTTGCCCCCTTTCTTTCTAACAACTAGCTAGCAGCTTGTGCAACCGCTTGTTAGCTTACATTATTAGAGAAAAAAAGTACCTGACCCCTTGCTAGTTGCCAGGAACACAGTCATATTCAACAGATTTAATGTCCTCCTGTATAATTTGGTGTGTCATGTTCGACAATCGATAATGGCAAATTTTCTTTTCTTTGCCATATTTATTCACTTTCAGCTAGCTAATAACCATGCAAAAACTACCCCAGTGTGAATTAAATGAAAACAAATGCTCTCTTGTACTCTCTCATGCAGCCAATGATGTCCACATGTAGCTGGACTGTTCAACATCTACTTTCAAAAGTCTCCTGTTTGCAGGAGCTGACACTACCTGACACCACCTGACACTACCTGCTTTCAAACCACCACATCTACAGCTGGCAGAAATGGCCGGCCTGAGCTTGGCCAAGTTCAAGTGTACCTGGACAAGTATGAATGTATATGATCCTTTATGCCACTGCTGAGGGGCTGTACATCAGAGCGAATGGGTCTCTGCACTTGGGGCAATGGAGATGAAGGACAAGCAGGCAGAAAGCAGTAGAGAAGGGTGGGGAATGAAGAAGGAGGTAGGGGCATTCTGTAGGTGTAGAACCCACCAGAAGCCTGCCTGAACAGAGATGTCAGTGCAAGTGGGAAAGCACTTTGGATTGAAAAGATGGCTGAGTAGAGTAGGTGGCAAGACTTGAGAAAATTCTTTAAGCGACAGAAATGGCAGGTCCAGCACTATGATGTTCAGGGAGAAGGTAAGCTGTTGTTGTGGCATGTTCTCCAGGGTTACATCTGTGCAAGAGTAAAGGGGGGTTGGTTAGGGCTCAGTATTATATTTTCTGTTCAGATGCTGAAGTTTCTACCTGAGAATACATATTTACCTGAGAATGAATAACTGAGAAGGAGACACTGAGATGAAGCTTGAGCAGGTGGAAGGTCAGTGAGAAGCCAATATCAGAAAAATACACCAGCCAAGTCATTTCTGTTACTGTGACCATGGCATGTGAAATATCTACCAATCCCAAGCACCAAGGAAGTATAGTTAAATACTCTGAACAACTAAAATATCTTTAAATGGTGTGCTGATATGGTCCAAGGAGGTCCCAGCCTGACATTTGCAGATGAAAGGGGCTAAAATTATGATTATGATTTTAATTATCTGTATATTCAGTATATGAACTAAATCGTGTCAAATGGCTTTTCATTTTTTTCAAGGATGGCAGCTGTTAACCCTTAAGGCCAAAAGATATGAAACTGATCACTGGCTCTGGCACTCAGAAAACAGCCCATATTACAGTTGTTTTGAGTCAGTGTCTTCTGATGCTTGCAAGCAGAGATCACACAGAGGAAGGGTTTCAAAACCTCATTGTTTCTGGGACTTCTGCACACTCCTGTTACTCCAATACATTTAAGCACAGACCTGATGGATTCCTTTATACTCACTGGTCACATGGAGACTATAAAAGGTTACTGAAAACATAGTAGGGCCAGGGTGACTGTTTCTGAAAATTCTCTTTCTTCAGCGTCTTTACTAAGTTTGAGTCTGACTGACCACAACTCACAATGGCCATTCCTTCTCTAAGGGGGAGCACCAAAACCCCATGTTACAGGCAATGATGTTTTTAAAAATATCCTGTCAAACTCTTTAAATTTCACTGGACTGCGATGACAGTTGTTTGTCCGCCTTGATTTTTTTATAGCAGAGCTTTGTCAGAAGATTACTGGCCTGTTTTCTTCAGCAGGGGGGACACCACAGTCTCACTCGAGCCGATGTCTCATGACAGAGCTTACTGAGTAGGTCTCAGGGGGAAATTCAATAAAAGCATGGAGTGCTCTAGATTTAAGATTTTGGGACAATGTTACAATGGATTTACCTTGGAATAAGCAATGTTTGCCTTAAAATAAATTGAAAATGAATATGAATCGTGTCACAGAGCTCTGCCTATAATTTCTGAGACTTAGGAGGGAAACACTTTGTACTTATCAAACACTCAATAATTACAGGGTCAAACAGGTCATTTAACCTTGATCAGACTGTATTAACCAGTGCTGAAATAGCTCCATAACCCCTGTTGCTTTAATTCTTTGAAAGGCTCCAAACTTGTCTGGCTAAGAATTTCATAAGCAGTTTTAATGGCGTAAAAAGGAACCAGGCAGGAGTGTCCAGGACCATTGCTATAATTATGTCACCACAAGAGAATTCATCTGAATAGCGCCAAGCGGATTAGGCCAGGTCTTAGCCACCACGCAGCTTGTATGGTGGAGTTTTGGCTCCCAATAGTCAGAGGATGGCCATAAGGCCCATTTGCATAAAAGTCAGACCACATATATCTTTTACGTTTTCCATATGATCTCATATGTAACAACTGCATCAAAAAAAAAACACTAAAAGGGAGTATCAGGAGGCAACCATCGTGCAATTGAAACAGGGGTTTGTGGACCGCAGTTCACTTTTCCTTCTGCCGTTGTTTTTATCGAATGATACAGTTGTTCACGCGTAGCCTTTGAATCCTAAGGACCTCAGGGAGCTGATTTCTTTCGCAAACCCCCCTTTCAAATGGGGATTAAGGGGATTAAAAACCATAAAATGACCAACCACAAGGTCCCCCGAGCTGCAGTGGTGCCCCCCCACCCGGGGAAAGACTATAGCCTGGTTTACAAAGTTCCCCTGAAAAGGCCCTGCTTAGCATGAAAAAAGGGCCCCACAATTCGCTGATCCGCCAGAATAACAGACAATGAAGTGGCCACAGTCTTGCCACCTCATTTTCATCCGAACAAATGGCATTACACTTGGCAATGACATTGTTCTAAACTCTGACACGGAGCTCCTCTTTTCTGCGCGGAGCTCAAGGTGTCATATTAATTATTTAAATCTGCAGAAAATTTCAGCTCTATCCCTCCAAGGCCTTATCCAGTGCCAGAAGGTCTGGAATCTGCATTAGTTTTGTTAATTAGAGCTGAAACGAGCCTTTGATCTCAATGAACACAGGGGGAGAAAGGGAACTTCCTGAATGCATTATTTTCCCTTCTAACCTATTTTCTTAAAGGAGGGCTTTTTTGAAAAATGTGCATTTTAACACCAATGTGTTCAACTTTAATTTAAGCTGTGCGTTGCCTTTGCAGAGAGTACAAGGGCTTTCGAGTTAACCAGCTACATAGGGTCAATAATCAAGATGATTGCAGCACATCCCTAATCCTCACGTGGAACCTGACAGAATAGTTTTCTCACACTGTTACATTACAAAACGTGCAGCTCGAAGCCACCACAAACAGAGGGGGCATATGTGGTGTTTTTTAATCCAGTAATTTAAATTACTGCTAAATCACAATGACAATTGGAGATGACCAAGCTTTCTATTGTGAGTGGGAAATTATAAAGATAAACTTTACTGCCAATTAGTGGTTTAGATTGTGGGGACATAGCATAGCAGAGAAAGCTTCTTGATTTTCTTCAGTTTAGTGAACTCTGCTGTTCAAGTACTTTTGAAAAGGCCAGTTCTGAGTGTAAAATATTAGTTCAACAATGGAGGTTGATTTTTTTTATTGGTCCCAAAGGTTCTGCTTAAGTAGTTTTTAAAAAATCATGTAGGTCCAACTGTTTTTCAATAACCTTGTTCATATAAAGCAAGTCAATAAAACATGTACAAAAATTGTGTACATATGGTTCATCTTGGGTTTAACCAGTGAAGAGGGTCTGTCTGTCCTCCAGGCAAAACCATCACCCCTCCCTTCATGAGAGCCTAAATTCAGGGTGGGTCCCAGCTGATGAGTATTACTTAGCTACAGACAGATGTTTCACTTGCTACAGTGAGGAACGGGTTTGGATATGTTTACTGAGATACATCCACTGTTGTTCCCGTTAACAAAAATGGTGTTAGAAGTATGGCTATTCAAAGCAGTATCTGTCACTAGAAGGATATTAGTCATATATTCATCACTCATAAAAATTCAAAATGGTGGAGATGGTTTTCTCTGCTGGGTTCCCTGTCATTCCCCTTTGAACAGTGAATTTGCTGAGCCGATGCATAATTGAAACCTGATTTGCGAAAAAGGCAATGAAGGGCCTGTTTTCCCTTTTGAGGGTAAAGGCCTGGAACAGCATGATGGGTTGTATCTTCTGAAACACTGTGGGATGAAGCACCAGCCAGAGCCGGGCGTACGTCTAACGTGTTGCAACAGTGGACTCTCCCTCTCAGTAGAGGAAAACAGTGTCTCAAGCACACACACACACACACACACACACACACACACACACTATACAATCACAGTCTCTCTGGGTCTTTAATGTTCTAATGAGCTCTGAGCATTCTACATGGATTATAGCCCAGCTGTGCACTGAAAATTAATTTGCTCCTTCGTTCACGTGTCTTGTGTCTTGTCGCCACACAGGGTTCTTTACCCATCAAAGTCTGACGTCCACTGCCAAAGAAGAATCGACAAACTGACGTCAGCACAACCACTGGCGACAGCAATCAACACATGCCGTGATTCATGCCTAAATCGGCACTCATTTTGCCACAAATTGGCCGATCCTGTTGGATGCTGTGGGAGGGTACCTCCATAAACGAGCAGATTGCAAAATTCTCCACCGTGGAATTTCTTTGTGTGGGAAGCGAGGGGGTACCCGGCACCTTCTCCCAGACAGTCCAGCATTAAAAATAGGTAACCCTTGCACGCATTGAAAATGATCTATTTTGAAATCTCTCTCTGTGGCATTCAGATCAAAATCAAACTCAAATCTACGCCCAGCTGTTTTCATGAAATATCTCTTTATTTGTCCGGGCTCCTTACACCCGAATTAGCAAGGGAAAGTATGATAATTACTCTTGAGCCCAACTTGCCCCGTGGCACTGAGGCTTCACGGTGACCCCCCCTATTGCCCCCCACGTCTGCCTCCTCCTCAGGCCCATACAAGCAGGCCCCAATGAATACAAAGGATTGTGGGGGATTAGCCTATAAGACATTTGGCGGGTATTGTCCTCTTTGCGTAAATGAGTTTCGCCTGTCGCATGATCCACGACACCTCAGCGAGGAAGTCTTATAATTACCTCTTCCTCCGAAAAATGACAGCTTTGGCCTCTGGATCTCAAATCTTGGACATTAGCAATTGAATAGAGAGCCTTCATACTGTATATCATTTTAATCTTTCATGTTTAGATCCACCAGATGGCTTATTATTGCTGGTTCCGAGGAAAAAGGGAGACAAATGGCTTCTGTCTTTTTTAGGGAGTGATCCTTAAAAAAAATGCATTCATATAGGGTGAGCTCTGGATAATTGTATAGCTGGCTGTTTGGAGCTGCAGAGCCTCAGTGCTATAAATCATAAAAACATTAATAAAAGACAGATCTGAATTCCAGGGTGTGAAACGGGTGCTGAATTATGATGTTTTAAGTAGATCAAAGCCGATGAAAAATGTATCAACATGCATTACGTGCCTTTGAACTCTTTCATAACATTATGTGTTTTCTTGCGAATCACCAAAGTCAGATTTATGCTAAAAAGTAAAAATGACTGATGGTGTCAAAATGTGTACGTATGTTGCCTCATCATTTCCTCAAAAATTTAACAGGTCATCCAGATAGCTGCACAGCTATGAATGCATAACAGCTATACATTTCACTAATAAGAATTGCATACAATCAGTCTAAATTTGGAAAGCAAGTATTAGCCTCGTTTTTAAAATTCTGAATTTAACTGCTTTTATCTCATGGAAAGGTCAGATGTAGAGATGTTGAATATCATTTCTTTCAGCGTGGTCCAAAATATGAAATGCATGCATTATATAATACTGGATGGAGCAAAGGCCATCTCGATGCAAATTGTCTCAGAAGTTAACTTTTAAAAAGCAATAAAGCGAACCTTGGCTGGGTTTGGTACTCCTGTACAAGGCTTTTTTTCCCCCCCTTTCTCTGTTTTATTTCATTTTGGTGTACTTTGCATTCCCCCGCTCTCTCCTCTCCAAAAAGAAACAATAAAGTTTAATCTCCGCCACTGACACTGATGCATGGGCCGAGCGGAAAACACTTTTCAGGTGTTGTCATTAAAAAGCCATTTTTTTCCTGTGGCCCCGTGTGAAGGAAATACAAAGAAAGCTCCAAAGTGTAATGGTTTAATATCTCCCAAGCTTTTCATTGGCGTCCGCCGACCGCGAAGGTGCCGGAATTGTCTGCTCGTTTTCAATTATGGGATCTTTTCAACTCGGTTCAAAAATGAAAAATGCCACATAGATACAGTTCTACAACAAAGACCCTTTTGTTCTTCAAGATTTTTTTTCCTTGCTACTTCTTTCGGTTGGACAACAGCCCATATTCAACCTAGCCACAATGTGACCTGACCTTCAAGATTCCATAAAATAATTAAGCAAAAGTTACCTTTTTTTCATGCAGTTTTGCTAATACAGTGTAGTCTGTATTTACTCATACCCCTGACTAAAGGAACAGCAAAACATAAGAGAAGAAATGTATATATTGGATTATTTTGTCTGCTTGAAAATGTAAAAAAAAAGTTATACTGTAAATGGATTATAATGAATATTGAAAATATTCATAAATTGCTTTTTTTGAACCACAAATGTTTGATTGTATAGAGGTCTGGACATCTATTTTGTGCTTAGTTAACTATGTCTTTGTAAATTTGGATGAATACTTGTCATGCCAGTTTGAGCTTATTTGCAGAAGAAACCAGGCTATTGGCCAAAATTTACTGGTATATGCTAGAATTCTTAACTTCCTCTACCTTATTATAGGCTCCAGGATCCATAGATGCAAAAAACCACAACATATAACAAACCACCACCATATCTGGGCAATGGCTCTTTCTCCACACAAGCTTCACTCTTCTCCAAAGAAAAAGATGATGAGCATGTCCAAATAGCTCAACGTTCAATTAAACTGACCATGGCACATTCTTCCAAATGTAAATCACATGTAGTTTAGTGATTTTGCCAAGTATTCATACATGCAATTATGAATGGGTCTTTTTGACACCTGAGGATGCAAGTTGGTTTATGAAATCTCAAACTGTTGTCTTTGGATTTAATGTTGCCTCCCAAACAATTTGCATCGTAGACTATCGTGGCAAGAAAAACATACATCCATTTCCTTTTAGAGTTGTCATTGGACCAGTGGCTTTATATTTTGTAATAATGGACACACAGTGGAAAGTGGTAAATTCAGCTTTTTGTGAATTTATTTCTCGCCCCCTTTCAATTTGTGGAGGTCAATGATGACTTATCTGAGAGTTCTCTGACTTTAAGCATGACAATGCACGCTACTGATGAATCTCCTATGGTACCTCCTTTTATACCACAAAGAAACAGGAAGCCTTTGGATGCTTCTGTATAGATCCAGAAGTTGCCATTAAACTTGAATGAGATTACCTAAAGATATAAATAAATTTTACCCTCGAGTTTTATTAATTAAAATCCATTAATTGTGACCTATCCTGATTTCTTTTGTGCAAGACTACTAAGGAAAAATAGGACTTAACATTTTTTCCCTTAGAGCATGTTTTGTTTCTTTACAGATTTACAGATGCCACATCTACTACTGTTGAACTCATAATATTTGGATTGCGGCTATCAACCAAGGTACAGGTTGTCAGGGTGTACCCCATATCTATCAAGCACCAAGAATTATGCCCTTTCTGAGGGTGCTTCACAGAAATAACTACAATGTCCCTGAAGTCAGATTGCTTGCAAACATTTATTTCTATACCATCTGTTTTAATTCAACAAACAGACTTTAAATATGACTTTAGATAAGATTTAATCATTTTGCCCTTTCTTCCTTATCTTCTATGTCTTGTAAGTAAGTCAGAGAGAAAGCCATGTTAATGACTGTTAATTGTAGTTTATGTAGGTGCACCAGATCACGGGTGTCCAAAAGATTCTACCTTCCTGAATAAGATTAATATAACATATCTGTGCCTGTTTCCTTAAGTGCTGTAATTGGTTCCATGTGATGTTCTCTCTCTTCCTCAAGCCATCTATGATTTACCTTCATTCTATACAAGAAACAAAATTCCATAAAAAATTGACTTGATACCTCAGCAGGGCTTCCTTGAAGTTGCTTTAATACGCAGTGGCAACAACACACTTGAGCAATTAAAGGCAGGCAAAAGCTTTGATTTCATTCAAAGTGGAAGTTCGAAATGGTTATGCTAGAACTCAATTATCTGCCAGAGAAGGAAAGTTGTTGTGTCTTTCTTTGTAAAAAAAAAAAGCACAAGAGTGATGTCTTTTTTTACATGCTTGAAGTTACAATGATATGATTGCTCCATTAGCGGGAGTCATTGAAGATTCACTGCTGGTGGATTGTGAGGGGGTACTGTGATGTCATAGAGAGCTTGTCTCAATGGGAATGTCACAGTACTTTACAAGCAAACCAGAAGATACTGTTGAGCCTACACAAAGATTAGGTGTTTGAGTTATTACATGTGCATCTCTTAACTGTTTACAGTTGATCATTTTCCGTTTCATTGAATTAATAAGTTGCTTGCTGAGATAAAAGAGACAATACTGTAAGTTGCCCCAGATAAGAGCATCCACAATGAAAACATATTTAACTTGATTACAAATGGTGTTTGTTTTGCTGCATGATTGCATTAACATAACATTCAAAACAGCCATTAGGCACAGCCATTTTATGCAAGATTTTTGCATAGTAATAATGTTTGAGTGTTTGTTTGTTTGATTCTTTTTTAGTCGTATAATGTTATTGTTCTACATAATTTTGCAAAACAAGCCCATTTATTTCTAACAAGCGCATTCCCTGGTGACTAGTTACAGGGCGTCTTCGCTACTAAGTGTATTTGCACACAAACTGTGAGGGGACATTGGCTGTCGTTGTATGCTGTACAAACAGAAAGTTTTGCATTAACACATTCGCATCAGAAAAAATATCTGTGAATATAGGCACACGTAATTCATACCAGCGAGAGCCAAGCTTCTTCCACTACGAGGTGAGGTAACAGCGCAGTGATGTAGCATGGTCTAATGGAAGGTTGGAACGGGGGGCGAGTGACGGGGACGGTCCTCCAGATGGAAGGTGTGAGAGGCAGGAAAAGTTTGTTCACGTCCCCCCGCGGCGTGCGGCGCGCCTCGCTAATGAAATCCCTGGGCCCCCGTGACTCGCTGGCCTTCCCGTGACTTGTGATGTCACTCGATCCGCGTCCCGCGTCCAGGGCCGCCGCTTTCGCACCCCGAGAGCCGGCGGCGGAGAGCAGAGCAGACCCACAGCTGTTGCTCATACTCCACGGTTATGGCATTGCTGCTTTCCAGGGTGGGGGGCTGCTGGGTAGGGCGGTTGGGGAGGAATGACAGCACTGCGCAGAGGATCTAGGATCAAAAGTCAGGTCTGGCGGGGGCCCCCAGCATGCACCGTGCATGTGTCCGCGCAAGCGGTGTCACCCTGCCTGCGCGAGGCAATCAATCAGCTCCTCTCAGATTCCTCAGGTCTTAGCGCATAATTATCCACCTGCCAAAGTGCTCCTTGATATTGCTATTTTGAGAATAAAAATATGACAGGCGAGCGCTGTTTACCCGCCATCGCCGTGGAAACTGTGTCAGAGACCATATCTAATTGGCCCGGGTTCGCGCGTTCCTCGTGGCTGAGGAGAACAGGCAGGGTCCCCGAGAAAACCGAGAGCCCGTTTCACCCCCCCGCGTGAAAGACAAAGAGCGATACATCTGTCCAAAGGCCAAAATGCAACCTTAACGCCACTCGAGCAGCTGTTGGAGTAATTATAGTTAAATCAGCTGACAACTGTTGCCTTCAAAAAGCATGCAGGCTGACAAATAAAAGTCCGGGTCTCGGTGGGACTTCTCCAGCCACGCTCAGAGCCGGCGCAGATACCGCCACCGCCAATTGTTTGTGGTTGCAGTGCATCCAGAAAATGACGAAGAACACCTGCCTGAATAAAACAAAACGTGACGGCACCCGCAGACTCAGAGATGTGACAATGGCACGAGAAAGCAAGCAAGGGCCGGGAGCTCAGATCTCCCACGAATCGCAACTACTCCATTATTTAAAGACTTCGGCTTTCTGTTCCTTGGGAGCGGTGGTTTTAATGCTACGCTCCACGATGGCTCCTCGGAGAACAATGCCGACCGTCCCTTTTGATATAGGCCCAGACAGACATCTGTGATTCGGTCTCGGGGTCAAAGGTCCAGTCCTGTGCAGCTCTCGCGTCAGTACCCATGATGCCAGGAGTACAGACAGGTGAGACAGCTCTTGCTGCATGAGGAACTCAGTACTGACACCGTAACACAGCGTTTGATTGGCCACTTCACCCGTGTGCTGTTGGTTTATGAAAGCATACCTGCAATATGACACACAGAGGTGCACTTTCTTCATTTGAATGTTTTTTTGTTTAGTCAGGTGGAGACAGGCTTCACAAATATAAACTTTTGAGACTTTTTAATTACACCTAAATTTCAAAGCAGTCAAGCAAGGAGGTTTGTATTATTGCCTTTGGGGTACAATGAGTTAAAGGTTATGTGGCAGTGTGTATGTTTAGAATCATTATACATGTACTGCATCTACAAAACAAACATTTGTGCCTTCAGGCTGGAAGTCTTAAATTTCTTAATTAAAATGAATCACACCAGTGTGACCGTATGCGCAAAAGGGTTAAAAAGAACGTCACAGTCATATTTTGATGCATCTTGTCTCTTTCAAATCAATATTGCTATATATTAGATTTGCCAGCTGTTTGATTACAGATCTATATGTGTTTGACCTGTTTTACATATGGTTTACATAATGACAAGAAACTATTGCACACATGCCCTGAAGAGCATGTCTTGATGCTGCACTATAAAATCTAGTCAGCATGCAGTAAAATTGTGGCAAATTCTTTTCTAATTGTCCATTCAATTACATCAATATTCAATTACAGCTCTGGTTTAAAGATGATGAGGTCAGGGCTTTGTAATGAATAGCATACTGTACTTCTTTTGAAATCTCGCGGTGCCTGAGAAGTCTTATGAGGAGACAGGAGAGGCACCGCTGAGGGGTGAGAGCGCCAGGCTGCGTTTCCAGGAGCCGTGTCATCTCTGCTGCGCCTCACCAGCCTAGATGAAACGTGGGACGAATCGGGTGGATTAATAAGAGATGAGCTGGCAGATGGGCCGCCCTCTCCAGGCTGACAGCTGTGCCACAGGTACCAACCCAGCCACGCCCACCGTGCTCACACCCCCAGCCTGCACCGGGCCACGCACCCCCTGCTTCAACAGCCTCTGTCAGTGCTAGCTGTAGGTGCAAATGCTGATGCCCGCTTTTCACCAAATTCACTTAGCGACAATGATGTTCATTCAGTAGCTAATATCTGCCTTACTGACAAAATTTCATTGGTCAGAGGGCTCTATACATACAGTTCAAAAAGTATTATTTTCTGAAAAATGTCCACTCTACGGTTTTGAACATGTTTGGACATGGTTTGAAATATCCAATGTCAAATGAATTGAAGTAAAATTCAACATGTTTGGACCATGAGGGGAAAGATGATTGTCTGGCTCCCTTTTTCTCTGGAGAAGACCTCCTCAGCTCAGAATGATTATTACTTGTCATTAGAATGTGCATTTTAGATTCAAGATTCAAGATTTTTTATTGCCATGTGTAACAAGTACAATGGAATGCTTACTCCCCACTCTAAACAGTAAGTAAGTACATAATAAGTACAATAAAACAGTGACTAAAAAAAAAAGTAAAGTGACCAAATGCAGTATTACACTATGTAATGGTGTACAAGTTTAGGCAAGTGTGGAAATAACAGGCACGTTCAGTAAGGAAAGCATCTTTCATGCACCGACAGCACACTGTCAGATTCAGGGAGCTATAACTGATAAACTAATGGAATTGTTCTATAAGTGAAAGCTCCGTCTCAGTCACACTCATAGTAAAACAAAACGTTAATTTATATGTGTCCATTTATTGATATGTTTCTCTTGTATGATGATGAGAGAGTTGATGTATT
Organism: Megalops atlanticus; assembly: GCA_019176425.1. Classification (NCBI taxonomy): domain Eukaryota; kingdom Metazoa; phylum Chordata; class Actinopteri; order Elopiformes; family Megalopidae; genus Megalops; species Megalops atlanticus. The sequence goes on from CM032889.1 coordinate 10,083,752, forward strand.
ACCCAGCCTTGTGATGGTAGATTTGACTGCAGGGACATTATATTCTGTTAAAGGTACTCTGTTAGGGATTCACAGCTTTCAGTAGAAAATCTATTGGCTTTTTTCACAAGAGCTCAACTGCCATGTAATCAGTAGAGCACAAATGCTCAGAAAGGATGTTGTATTCCCTGCTGGAGTCAACTGCATGGCTGTAACATTGCTACTTAAGACGACATCAGACGCAAAGTGGGTAAACACTTTTTGACATGTTTTCAATATGATTATATTAGAACAAGCACCGTTTGATTGAAAAGCTAATATTCAAGCCGCAGAATGCATCAATCACAAGGAGGCGCGTATTAATTATTCAATAAAATGGTCTAATTCGAGAATCAATGTTGGGAGTGGATGGGAGGAAGTGCAGGGCTCCCAGCAGAGTGGGATCGTGGGTAATGAAAAAGGAATATGGAATTACCCCTTCATTCAGAGCCGCGGCCCACGTCGTCCCGAGCTGTCAAAAACAACCGCAGCAGCACCGTTTCATCTCTCCAAGTTTAAAGACAACTTTGGAAACACTTGATTTCCTCGCCAAACTCGTTAGGTTTTTGTACCTCATTAGTTCGGGGATTTTTTTTCTCTCTCTCTCTCTCTTTTCCTTCCCCACTTTCGTTCATTTTTCTTCGAAGCCATCATTACGGCTCTTACGCCCCATCCTTGAAGTTTGAAGTTTTAAATTGAGAGCTGTGATCCCTCGCAATTATCTACTGGGCCAAATTCTTTCCCTGGGAATTCATTATTTACATTCCATTACACAAATTGATCAATCGGTCCTCTGTGGCCCTCAGGAAGAAAGCATGAGACAAGTGGATCAGACTCAATGTAAGGCTATCAAAAGAAAGCTGCTCTGGTCATTTGGTGCTTAAGGCCTTTCTCCTGGAAGTTGTCATATGTGGGGTACTTCTTTCACTAGATGAAGTCAGCGGTGAAGTTTATTAAAATGCATTAATTATGGTCTAAACCTGATACAGGGTCTGGAGTACATGCATAGTCCTGCTTATAGAAATGTTAACTGAAAGGATAGCAGAATCAGAGCAAATGCTGTATTTCAGGATGAACTCCCAACTCTACATGAAATATTGTTATTTTATATTTTATACTAAGCCATGTCCCTCTGTTTTAAAATTAATATCTTTAATAAATCAGTCAAACATAAGGAGTAGTGTTGTGTATTCCTGAATTGGGTGCAAGTGTGTCTAACCATTTAAAGAAGCAATACACCACCTGTATGCTACAGCCATGTGACGTATGTGCGCACACACACACACACACACATTTACAGGTTATGACCTCTGAGTGGAAGGGGTTGTCTTCTTCTTTTAACAAAGTGTAATGAAACAAAAAAGCTGTTAAGCTTCCAGTGTCACAGGTGATGTAGCTGACCGGCTGCAGCTACTGTTGAACTATTGCTGAAAGCAGTAATCTGACCTCTGGACTAATAACCCCGTGAGCATGTGGCTTCCAATCACACCTGCTGCTGATTGCTCTTTATATCATCCCAAGTGTCTGTCGGATGTAGTGGAAAGGTGTCCTACCTGTACAGATGCCCCACACCAGATGGGGGGGAGTATGCCAGGGATATGTTTTTTTTTCTCAAATGAAAGCACTTCTGTTTGCTTTTTTTTTCCACAAAAAAGTGGCATTGTTGGGGCTCAATCCAATCACAAGCCGAATGGCCCACATCTTGGCTGTGTCATTCACTGACAATGATCAAGAGTTTGCAACAGTGGAACATATGTGACTCCGTTCCACAGGTGCATTTTGTGACTTACTGCTCTATAGCAGCCTCTAGTGACTCATCAGTCACTAGAGCTGCTCAGATCCTCCATTTGGCGTTTGCCCTCCTGTGGTGCATTGTGGGTCTTGTACTGTGAAAAATCGCACATACATGTATCAGAGAATTACACTTATCATGCTTCTGTGCACCTTTGAGAATGTAGAGTTTGTGGAAGTGAGACTAGCCTAATGTGTAACATGGTAATTCTAAAGTTGTTTGAAACCGTGAAAAAATTTCATTCATGAAAGCTCAAAAGACACATTTTGTAATGGTGTAAAGGAGGTGAGAGGAAGGCTATGGCCCATGTAAGTATGGGGAATAGATACTTAATCAGCCTAGAATTTGACAATGTGCTTCTCCATGAGAAAAGGCATGAGGAGAAAAGGTGCACACAGGGTCTGTTTTATGCAGCTGACCATTTATGAAAATAACGTTTTAAATCTTGACCATTTTGATTTTTTTGGTTTTTGAGGAGTAAAGGTAATCCTTTTCATCTGTTGTGATGCCAATTGATTCAAAAACAGCAATTCAACTCCTGAAATGAACCTTTCAGCTATGTATTAGTTTTAGTACAGATATGTGGGCAGCGCTGTCAGTCTGAAGCAATCACTGTCCATATAACCTTCTTATTAGGTTACTTGCTTGTTCAAACTTTCAGGGAGCATAGATACAGAAGTACCTACAGCCAGGTATGAGTTGCAGAGCCAGCGGTCTTTAAAATTCACCTTCTCTAGTCCTACTCCACAAAACAAGGCACCCGAGCTGTAACCACCTGTGTGTGATATCAGTCCTGGCCAAATGTAAATCCCTACCAGCTTTGCCAGAGAGTATCGAATTGCACTGAGGTCTGCTAGGTGTAGACAGGAAGCAGCGCAGAGAGCTAACAGGCACACAACTACCTTAGCACCCCGATCCAGACTCATCTCGGCCGAGGCCAGGAGAGAACCAAGGCAGGAGACGAGAGAGAGAGAGAGAGAGAGAGAAAGAGAGAGAGAGCCTTGTTAATTAACCTCCAGGGTCATATAGCCCCCTGCCACGTCTACTGTCTGATAACGAGGAGATGAGAAGACATCATGTAGGGCCAGCGATTCCTGTAGACAAGGTTGTTGTTGGCTGTTGGCCTGAGTAGCAACTGCTGTCCTGTGATGGCCTCCCCCCACACCCCCACCCCCTCACTACTACCACCACCCACCTCGGTCCATCCCACACACACACACACACACACACAAAATCGCACGCTCAAAAACACGACACACGTGGGGCCACTCCGTGCATTTTAAACAATGCTCTTAACTGTCAACAATCACGCATAAATTATCATCTCCCGGCTCTGCTGTATTTATCCTTATAATTACCTCCCAGGAGGTCATCCTCGAGTGGATTCAGCCACATGCCGAGCTTTTAATATGCAGGCCTCGTCAGCTCTCTGTGATTCCTCAAAAATCTGAATCAGCGGAGGCAGTAAATAAGCACTAATGACATGCACAGATGAGGGCCACAGAAAGTGACTGTGCAGGTTTCAGTGCTGCAGTGCATGGAATCTCTTACAATACTTTATTATTAAATATAATTAATAACAATGTAACCTTGCATTATTAATCTCAGGGTGACTGACACAACAAAACATATACAGCACCAGTCAAAAGTTTCGACACATCTGATTAAGATAATGGGAAACATGCATTCAAAGGCATTTTGATCTAAAGACATGTGCTTAAAATTTGCCTGAAATTTGTTCTAAAGACAAATACAGTGAGGTTGATGCTCATGTATTAATTTCTTTCCAAAACAAAAATTTGTTTTTAAAAAATATTTTTGTCTACTTTGAAGAATCTAAAATATAAGATCATTTTGTTTAACACTTTTTGGTCACATTCCATTTGTGTTATTTCAGAGTTTTACAATTATTCTAAAATGTGGTAAAAAATAAAGAAAAAACCCTTCTGTAAGTAGGTGTGTCCAAACCTTTGACTGGTACTGTATATCCATAACTATAGATCTGTTATTTTGTAGAGTGAGTGTTTAGCTGTATTTCCTCATCCACCAACTGATTTGTAAATGTGGATCCATAGAGCACTTGCAAATGCCAAAATCAACGGCTCTGAAAATCTGGGTGCAGACATTTTAGAAACTGACACCAGAGACTTTTTAGAAATTCACTGTATGGGACTGTGTTGAAGGCTTCAAATGTAGCAATATTTTAATAGCATTTCCAACAATAAATTATTTCTGTCCATGCTCAGCTCTGCCCATACTGAATCATTAACCCACTTTTCGCCTTGATGTGTATAAAAAGCCATCAAAGGATGCCATCAGAAACTATCCTTGTTGTGTAATTTATAAAACAAAAAAGTGGACTTTCACTTTCATATCTGTTCCAGGAAATAATTGTGACAAGATGAAAGCAGTTAAATTTGTCTCCCTGTGCTGTTCCTCTTGGCTGTATCCCATTGTCTAAAAGGGAGATGGAGTTTTTTTCCATGTATCTTCTTTTCTTCACACCTGAAAGGACAGAGACATGACTGGTTGCTGGAGAGACAGTGGGACTGGACAGTGATGCAGTGGGAGACGTGTAGGGTAAGGTCACATGTCACTGAGGACACACTGACTGTTTTTTTAGTAACACTTATTTTTTAGTAAGTTAGGTCATAAGTTTTTTTTTTTAATTGATCATGGAAGTCATATTTAAATCCAGCTTTGAAATGATCACTTTGAAATGTTAATTTCATACTGTATTCAGTTGATGTTACATTAAGCCTCCTACCACGAAGTATCCGCCTCTAAGGGTCGTAACATCCACTCACTCAGTTCTTCCACGTGTTGCAATTTTCTGACAGGAAACATATGTCCATGAGCTAAAACTTAGCTTCCTGCCCACAGGAGGAAAGTATCTGCTTAATCAAGTTAATTAGAGATCATCAAGAGCCTCATCAACATCTCATCAGAGTGCAGCCATTCATTTAAAGAGGAAGTGATAAGTCACTTGTGAATAAAAAGTAAAAAAAAACAGCATTTAAAGTAGGTATACACCATATGCCTGTATATATGGACTACATCACTGGGATTGATATATTGGCTTAAACCAGTCACCTTAAACCAGTTGTGGGCAACTGCCTTTAAATGACCAAAAACACTAGACAGCACATCTATTCACATGTATATACTAGCCTGCAGCATCACAACAAATCTCTACAATTAATTCTCTTTTCTCTTGCCTTTTCTATATCCCTGTCCATTGAGACACCGCATGCTGCAGGCCAGTCTCCATCAGATGTACATTTTTTTCTCATGTTATCAGCTCTCGCTAGATGTGTGACAACTGCAGTCGGCAAAGAGGGTGTGCCCCCTTTGCATACAGAGGTAACGCTGCTTTTGGCTCTCTCTGGTGTCCCGAAGATGCTCCAGTAACAGACCTTTCTTGGCAGGGCTGTCTCTCCGGATCTGGGAAAGTCGTTTTCTCCGGTCTTGGCCCGCGTCGGGGGCCTGTCTGCGCTCAGCCATTTAAAGCGAATCCCTCGTCGGAAAAGATGAAAAAGAGAAAGCGCCGAGGCCACTTTAATGGGGATATTAAGCAAACTGCTAGTAAAAACGTCCATTTATCATCCCCAGCCCCTAATTGGTTTCCGGGTTCCAGGCCCTGTGTGGGCACTCCAAAGCGAACTCGCCCTCGACCGCTGCGGGCTGCGCAATCAGCCGCTTCAGGCTCCGCTGCGCGCGGAGGGCGAGAGAGAGGGGGGGACGCGGGCAGAGCCAAAAAACGCAGAGAGCGTCCCGCGACCGGTTAGCGCTCATTAAAATTTTAAGGAGGAAAAATAGCCAGGTTTGTGCAGCATTCCTTGGCTTGATTACAAAGCCCGCGCAAGCGCTGGGTGAGGCCTGCTCCATACAGGATGTCCCTCTGCAGGAGCAGGTTCAGTCCAGCTGAGAGAGAGCCGTAACTTCTGCAGTTTTAAAAAGAGCACCTGGGCTCAGTGGAAATACAGCATGGCGCATGTTCCACAAAGTCATTAACAAGCATTAATTGTTGTCAGTGATCGTGCCCTTGTTTGAAGAGGGGGCTTTGCACCTTGTGCCTAGTGCTACTGAAGGAATCCTCTGTGGCTTAGCAACGCTAAAGATATGCGGCAAATGAGGACCTCGCTACACACACAGAGCGCTGATGGCTATTCCAGACCCTAATTGTCTAACCCTGTGGTAACATAAGTGAAACAGAGATCACGGTAACATGAGAAATACTCTTTATATGTATGTAATTTATAATATTTTTCTGCTTGTCAACCAGAGGGAAAGATTTCAAAGGATTGCGGAGTGTCCAGTGCTATTGCTGTGTTTTAGAACAGCAGCCGAACTTGAACTGGATCCTGAAGAATTTTAGAATAAAACACAAAACTTTGATTAGTGGTGTTATTTTACAGTTGTAAGTTGTAATATGCTAAAATAACCAAAAAAATTGAAGAAACTGTCTTGCTATCGTCCCATCTGTAAGATGAAAAATATGTGACCAAGGCATTTTGAGTATCAAACTGCAGTGGACTTTCTGTGAGCTTCGAAGTTAACACACTTTAACACCCTAGGTGTAAAATGTTCATGGTGATGTGTATTACTTCCATAAGGAATGACTCAGCATGTATGTGTGTATTTAACTGTTTCATTTTCAAGATGCCCTGGACTTTATCTAGAACTGAATTATCCAAGCATCTATCTATCTATCTATCTATCTATCTATCTATCTATCTATCTATCTACTGTATGTATCTATGTATATGTCTATCAGTTGTGTCATATCCCCCCGCAGTTCAGTATGGTCCTTCACAAGAGGAGTGGTGGGCAGCGATCCCATATGTAAATGAAATATACTGTAATATATATTGTTCAGCCCAATAATATATTGAAACTATAATTAAAATATATTAATGCAAATCAGAAATGTGTTGCAATATACCGAAGCTGTAAAAATCTACATATTTTCAAAATATTGCTTGAGCTAAAAACTATATATTCTAAGGTATGTTCTCAATTTGTAATTTTATTGCACAGGATGTTCTCTTTGCCATGTTGCATGCTTCGTCTGCAAGCACCTTTTGTCCCCACATTTGATATTTGCTCTGCGTTTTAGCATGGCCTTGTTCCCAGCTTTTCTCACTCTGACAGTGAAAAATGAGACATAGAAATGGTAAAATTGTAGCTACAGACATCATCTGTAAAAACATACCAATTGCTGAAATAGGCTTCTGTTAAATAACAGAAAACAATGTGAACTGATTCTGTAAAAACCTCAGTGAAGTAAGACCCGGGAAGAGGACTGAGGAGGAGACTGCAGTGACCCGTTAAAGTTCTCCTGGCTCACCGACCACGTCCTTTTGGAGTCCCTGACTCACCGTCTCACAGTAACATATCTGTTGGGTGTGATTTCAACTAGAGGATGTCAAGTCCAAGTTCAATAATGCCTTAATTCTAGTTTGAAGCGGACTTTTGAAAAAGGGGCAGGTTATCAGCCAGGGTATACATCTCCACCAACAGAGGGCCGAGTCCATTACAGTGTGTATTGAATCCTAATATTTGTCTTAAAAAGCCTGACAGCAGAGGTTGACATGGGCATTAAATCATTGCCCCAAGGAATCCTCCATCCAGGTCCTCCTGACAGGAACGCTGTCGCCTCTCGCAGGGCATTGCCTATGCCTCCTGACAGTGCCGGAACCGAATTACTCACCACATTAGATGTAAATTGCTTCTGTTCAAGGATGGTAATGAGCGCCGAGATACATGCGGGTGTCAACAACATGAGGGCACCGCGGCGCTTTCTTACACTGGTTTATTTCTCTCTCTCCGGTGGTCCTCAAGCCGTAAAGGCCACAAAAGTTATCTCTTTCAGTTTATGCATTTTTAGTTCTGTTTGTCCTAAGACTGGCCTCCCCTCTAAGCACCAGGGCAGTGGGAACCTACAGACAGGCCTCACAGTGTTCACCTGTCCGTGTGACTGTTGAGGAGCCTATGTCTTGACATTGTTAGGAATTCGATCTGACGTTTAGCAAAATATATTATATTAATATGTAGGTCCATACGACAGGCCATAGGCTGCACTGACAGCACACGAAGATCATGCACCGAATTATATTCATATAACTAGCTGATGACTGCTCATTTTCACGACTCATAAATTCACAGGTCACAAAAGTAGCAACTGGATCATTTCCAGGATATCGCTGATTGGAAGCACAGAGTGAACTCTAACGCAATAAGACTACCAATGGAAGTCAGCAACAACCAGCAAAAGCCAGTGTGTGATCGTATGGTAACAAGAAGTTCTTGTGTTGGTGAAAACCCAGTTGTTTGTCTTGGATAAAGCTGGTAAACTGGTGGATGTTGGTGAAAACCACAGTGTATCTTCTCAGTCAAGAGTTCCATCACTGGTGTTGGAAATGCTGAGGTTTTGAATACACATTTTGATAATATTCCTGGAATTGGTGATAAAGAAATATTCGCTTTTATATTTGAGTCATTTCAATCAATCAGTCAAACAAATGTTGATATTACGCTCCTCAAAAAGGAATTGTTGCAAACCACAAAAGTTTTCATAAATTTCCAGACTCAGTGTTGTTGAAGGATTAAACTAGGTATTGCAATATACAAAATAAAATTTCTGAAGGACAAAGCATATCACAGGTCAGCTGAATAGAGACCACTGATGTCCTTCCGTTCTTGAGACTGTGGATGACACCACACGACACACTTCATGGGGAGGGGAGAAGACTCCGCCTTTTATAAACTCCCTAATTGAGAGCATTTAGCAAACATCAATTTGAGGAAGAGAAGGAGGAAATATAAGCCAGAGGCTCTGTAGAACAATTAGCATGTATTCCCCATGGCTTATGTTTGAAAAAAATGTATTGAGATGTTTTGCTGAAATAATTTTTTGCAAATGAAGCATGCTTTAATAATGCACCCATACTTAAGAAGCAGCATTTGGAATCACCGGGCGCGAGGTGTACAGCATGGAACTGCACAACCCACTAACAGCGAAACTGTCACGTCCTGAGCTGCTGTTCTTTTTCAAGGTTGTGTGATTGACACCTGTCTTTCTGAATTTCAGCAAGCACAAATCTTACATGAATTACAGGAAGTCCACCATTCTACAGCAGACCATTCAGCTGAGTTTCCATGGCACCAGGTGGAATGGAATGAAATTCTGAAGTTTAAAAAATGTTTAAGGAAAAAAAGCCAGGAGGTAGTCTGCAAAGTATGAGGTATTGCTTTTCCTATAGATTGAGGGCTTTATTCAACATCTCTCACAATGTCAGAATCCCAGCAAAGCTGCAGGTCACTCTGAGAGGGGTGAAGAATGAAGGAGGACTGATGTTACTTCTCATACTAGTGCAGAAAAAGATTTGCAAACTTCCAAATGAAAACAATCCTGACATACAATGAACAAGGAAAGAACCTGAATATATTGTGTGACACACACAGCCAATAGGTGAGAGCAACTTCCAGCACAATAGAACATAAGTGTATCCATTCAAGTTAGATTAGCAACAGTATCAGACCAGGCTAAATAACAACCAGTGAGTGTAAGTATAACACCATTCAAGTATGGTGGGTGTGCGATGGAAGCTGGCCAGTGATTCCACTGTCCTAACCTCCGTGGAGATTTCATTCCACCACTGAGGGACCAGTACAGACAGGGATTGTGTCTGAGAGGAACAACCCCATCGGGATGGGACAGTCAGTTGCCCCGTAGATGCAGAGCATAGCAGACGGAACATAGGGTTTAATGTAATGTAAAGGTTTGGTTCCTATTACATGATCTATCTGCTATAATGATGGTGGTCTTCAATGATTCTTTGCTGCATCATTCTGCTGTGAATGTTATGCTCAGAACTCAGAAACTCATGCAGCATTCAGCAGATATTTTTCAAGAAAACATCCGGGGGGGACAGGTCCTACTATTCAACCAGTCCCAGGACCCCCACTCCCAGAAATCATAGCATTCAAATGTTGTCAGGTGTTATATCATGGTCTGATCTGTTTTTTTCTCCCTCTGTTCCTCCCTGTTTGTTTGCTCTTTCAGCTTAATATTTTCATGTATTGTTTTAGTTTATTTACCACTGTCTTTGCATGTTTTGTGTATGAGTCACTCCTGTTAGAAAATGTGTATTAGTGACTTAATGGCATTGTTTTTAAACAGGAAGAATAGCATTGTCTTCCAACTGTATGATCTCACATAACTGAAATTGACACATCTTTCAACACATCCAGACAGTCAGATATTGAGAGAGACATCTTTGACTCTCCTGACTTTACATCAGACACTTCAAACTCTGTTCTGAGCAGAGAGCTTGCAAAAGGTGGGAGTGGAGCAGACAGGATTGGTAAAATCAAATAGAATAATCCATTGGCAAAACCTAACTTCAGAAAAATGTCAGTGTTTTTTCACCTCATCGCAACCCTGTTTGTAATCACCATTTATTCACAAGGTTTGTCTCACCACAACAAAACCTGCACTCGTACAGTAGTGAGATAAATACAATCTTGCAATACGCTCATGCACAGCTGACATATTTTTCGCACTGCATGCTCCACAATGCACCACAGTGAAGCGGGCACCAGTCAGAGCCGCTACTCAACTGACCTCATATAAACAACTTGCAACGAGCTGACAAATCACAGCATTCCTGAGAGTGGTGTGAGGAGGAAACCCTGGCCAACCTACCCAACCCTATTCAATGAAGCCAATTTGTCCTGTCACTGTGGGCTCCTGGCCATTGTTAGCAGAGGACACGGCTGGTTTCAAACCAAAGGGCTCAGCCTGTACTCAGGACAAGTAACTTGCCACTTGACCCAATCAGGAGTCCAGGCATTTACTTTTCAACAAAGCAGTAAACTTTTGTTTGACCACAGGCTGTAACAGCATGTAACTGCCAGACATGTGGTGATAATTACTGTAATGATGCATAAAAAACAGCAGACATGCTGTAACTATAATGAGAACGTAAACTTGTTTTCAATTTCAATAAAACAAAGGGCTGCACTCCCCAGTCAACAATAGCTTGCAATCATTTAGTATTGACATTTCCTATTTCCTGTGCAACACACATGGGTTCTGGCTGCATGATCTTTATCAGTGCACTAGCTATGTAGCCCAAACCCCTCTGTATCTGTTCATGTTCAACATGAAAATTTACATGAGTATACTGAAAGTTAATTGTTTGGCTCAACATTCCAGTCAAACTTAGGAATAAACTAGATTGAGTAGCACCTTAATAAACTAAGACTCATATAAGAATGGTATGAGAACTTACTTATACTTTAATTAATAGCATTTGAAAATATATGCAATCACACACCATTTGGGTTGCATGGTAAGTACAGATCTAGATCTAGACATCTATTCTATTCTGCAATACTAAGTATACTGTATATATCCACCCATGTACCACAGACTGTTAATAATTTTCTCCACAACAGTAACTTTGGCCAGAGAATCCAGATGACCTATGGCTGAAGTGCTGACTGTGAACATATGACATCACTACCCCAGAGTCCCATCAAGTCCATGACTCCCATACAAAATATGTGCAGTGTACACCAAGACTGTGTGATAACAGCAGCCCTGGACCAGGTGCATTTTACTCATGCCGTGACACTCAGCAGTGGCCTCTGTGGGCTCCCAGTAATCCTGATTGGGGAGGGTGTTGAGCACCGGTCCGCTAAAACAGCATCCGAATGCTCAGACACAGACAGCAAGCCCCACGCCGGCAGGACATGAAAGCCAGAGAACTGAAAGAAGGGCACGATCCGCTTTAAATGAACCGGACCGCTTTCAACCCGGGCACAAATGCTGGAAGAGGGCCAACCAGAGTTGGAGATGCTGATACAGGGGTAATCCAGCTCTCAGCTCCTGCGGTTTAATGAGCGCGCGGCTATCAAGCACCAAAAAAGAGATTTGAAAGTGAATTTTAGATTTCCGGTCGCACCGTTTCGCCCCCAGAGTGGCTGCTCTGAAATCGGTGGCGATGGGGAGTGGGCCCACCCCCAAACCCCCATCTACACCAGATCAACTTGCGCTCGGCATCGATGATCAAAAGAGTCAAGAGGCAGAGGGGCCATTATGCCAATGACACTTCGAGTAAGAGTCCGGAGAACAAAACGGCATGACAGCCATTAAGCTCTGTAAAGCGGGACTTAAAGGAGGACTGAGGGACGCGTGACAGAGGAGAATCAAAGGGAAAAAGTTAAATCTTCATAACACGCGGTGTGCCGCTCTCCGCAAAAAGTTTCGCACACAAACTAGCTCCGCGCTCGAGCCCGTCCGCGAAGCCAAAAACACGAAGACGTGCGCCGCCGCGCAAGAACAAAGGAGACGGCGGAGTTTTGTTTGAACGCTCAGAAAATGAAAGCTAATAGGAGCACCGCTCGCATGCGCAAGCAAGCTATCATTAGGAGTGGACTGGTTTTCAGTCAAGAGCAAGAAACACACTCCCGTGCTTTATGGCTGTAAATGAGCTGACGTGTGTGAAGTTATGACAAGAGTCTCACAATTAATGCTAATGGGACATTTTCTGAAATGCAGAGAGAGTGGAATCGCAGTCACCCACTCTTCCACAATGGCGCTAACACTGTTCTACTTTAATACTGTTTCACCTTAACATTCGACAGTTAGAAACCAGTGAGGCAGAAAATGAATGTGCTGGCATTGAGTCCATCTTCTGTACTACTGTCATCTGCTTAACTTCAGTATTATTGACAAAATGAGGTGCATTCTAACATGTCTAATACTTGATTCCCCTCTGAAGACAGCTTAATTAAAATAAACTGCCCCCGGTGAGGTAGATTCATTGGCCGACGCCAGCACACAGCTCCACTCCCGTCTGCAAAATTTGTGTTTAAGGTGTTTTTCAGCCACATTATCAAGGATTTTAGGGGCTGAAACTTTGATCTGCTAAAATGTTTTCTGACAAGATAACCCCTCCCGTTCTCTCTGAAGCTGTCTGATCTTTCTCCAGTTAAAGGTGTCAAATGAGTGTGTTCACATGCTGATTAGATCACCACTGCAGTGGTAGATAGTGCCCAAACCCCCACCCCACCAGAGGGTCGCGCCGTCCTGTCCCAACAGCGCCCCCCACAGGAGCACGCTGCGCAGTGCAGCTGCGGCCTCCACACCGTGAGCCCACAGGCCACTCTCCCTCCATGCAGCTGTCGCACGCTTTGCCGGAGGTTCAGAACCCAGCTGTCTCCCTGCCAGGTGGGGGGTCTCTGGAGCCTCCCTCATCTGGCAGGGCTCCCTGGCGGGCAGGCCCAGGGGGGGAGCGCGCTAACCTGCCCCGCTTTTGTTTACCCACTCCCCGGCTCTCACATTCACTGCAGCTCCTTAATATGCAATGTGGGAGCCAGCACTTCAAATGCTCTCCTCAGCGATGCTAACGCTAAGGGATAGCCAGGGATGGGAAGTCATCTGTGTGGCGTTCCTGCTGGGGATGGGGGCAGGGGGTTGTCACTGTCCTGCAGGGAGGGAGACTTCTACGCAATCTGGAGTGAATCTCAGTTTCTTGTTTTGTCCCTTTCATTTCCTCGCCATACTTCAGAATCTCTCAGATCACCCAGGATTTATGACAGTTCAGCAATGCTATCCAGTTACATTTTCCCGTATTTCTCATAACATAACAAAACAGCACACATGGTTTCACTTTTAAATGTGTTTTACCAGTGTGTTACCTTCAAAGGCAGTGGCAACGCAGTCACTTGAATACTTCAGTGCTGGGCGTTGATATTCCTCCTTTTGGACTGCAGCTGAAGAACGCTATGATGATTTGCCCTGCTGTTATTGCTAGCGTTCAGTGCTTCTCGGGGACGCTGCGTGTGGGAACAGCTGGCCTCTGAAGTATTCATACACTATGTGAACACTGTAGAAACAATCCGACCGCCTTATGCAAAGCAGAACACATGCGGCGCATATGCGTGGCGACGAAAGGACACGCTCAAGCATCTCCAGTCCAGGATCCCGTCTCTGACCTCACAGAAAAGAGCTGTGGTATTCAGCACTGGCATCTGAGCAGTCAGTGGATCTGCTCTTACCGAGGAGCTGATATCTATCAGTGTCCTTCCATCAGGCGTCATGCGTGATTGGCCCTTTGATCAAATCTGGGGAACATCAGAGGAGATGTTTTAACATCACAAAGAGTTAATCATCACATGGATATGCTTAGTTTTCAGTTACAATTAGTCCTTTCCATGTGTATAACTCCCGTTACCATGGGCACATAGCCAGGCCAGGTGTGAAAGGCACTGTGTGGAGCCCCACAGGGGGCCAGTGGGTAGGGTGCTATGTATACTTATGTATCTGAGGCTGTTGCTGGTTGTGCCAGGCTTTCCTTCTGCATAATCGCCCAGCTTGGTCCAATTTATTTGTCCTGTCGCTTGGCAACTTCCGCTCAACCACAGTTGGAACCCATTCAGTAGACTCTTCCACCCTACCAGGGTAGGAATCTATTCAGTAGCCTCAATGACCAAACCCGTGGTCCCTTCTCTGTGTCATGCAGCTCTGGTGCAGAAACAACAGGATAGTCACAGCCATCATAAATGAATTCTTGCAGGAAATCTATGGATGGGGAGACATGTTAGAATGAGACCACACAATATGTCAAGTAGCAATGTGGAATATCTACGTGTGTGTGTCTGTCTGTGTGAGTGTGTGTGTGTGTGGCAGACTTGTGGACATGCCTATCATCTTCCAGATAATGGGACATATTGATTGACTGCCCCTGAAGATGGAGCACATAAATGAGAGAGATTGAGGTGTAAAAGCACGCCATTTGCAGTAATTCCATACTGTATGCAACAACAGAGCTGAGCATTTTTACATGAGACAGCATGGAAGGAAAGGCGCCTGACAAAAGGGGACCCTTTGTGTCACACTATTGCTTGTCTCAGAGTGCAGGAGTGCAGGAACAGCAGCTTTCTGTAATGCCCCGCAGAGTGGCTCCAGAGTGGTGGAGCTGTATCACACACAGCCGCTAAAGAAACACCATTCTGATGGGGCCTCAGGAATTCAGCATGACAGAGCACAGCACTCTGGGATTGAGGAGTGGTTAGAGGTTTCCTCAGAGTAAGAAAGACCTCTTATTACGACAGCAATTGTTAACAAGGCTGCATTGGGAGCAGCTCTCTGCCTGCTCAAACGGATCCCTAGACTCTTTGGGAGGGTTGAGCCAAAATTCCACAAAGCCCTCTGACGCCTCGCCACTCACGCCTTCTACATCCACACTCCCCCCCCCAGCACCGTCTTCTTTCCGATCACAAGTACCAATCTGATCCTCGATCGAGCTTCGCCCCATTTGGGGCTTTTTTTTCCTCTGGTCTTTTCTTATCTTGTTACACACTCCTCAGGCTTTTGTGGTTAAATTATGCATTAAGGTCAATGTCAAAACATGGAAGATGTGTAATCTGCAGGGAGTTCCCTTTTATTCATTATTACAGTGAGATCCTGTCAGGAATCTGAGGATGTGCTCAGCATGGAAGCTTGCTGCGCGGTGGGGCTCCTCAAAGCCCCCCTCTGCCTTCCCCCGTTTCCTCCCAGGACGGACCCCATGACGGATTTACCCAGCTAACCCGTCTCACTTAAAAAAGTCCTCTCGTCTCCGTTCCCGTCTGAAAGCTGTCAAGTGCACCTACACAGCGGTGTCATAAATCTAAAGTAAAGCGCGTTCGCTGGAGACACGGAGGATGTCATGTATTCACTTGTAGTTTGGGATCTTCTGAGTGGAACAGTGTCAGCGTTCGGGAAGCCGAGAGGCTGAGAGGCTCGACCTCCGCTCCCAGAACCGAAAAAAACCCCTCTAACACAGACTTCTGCTCAGCTCCTTTTAATTAATGGTGAAACACGCTTGACCTCAGAAATCGAGCAGAACACTTCCCTACACTTTTCCTTCTTGAAGCGATTTTTGTTGAGTTTTGAGTTCAGTTGCAAGTCCACCTCAAAAAAAGACAAAACCTCCAGTTTTCACAATTGCTGTCAATCAATGTCTACCGCCCAGTGCCTTAAAATCTGGACAAACCGCTACCGTAAACACGCTTTGAAATGAGGAAATTGCCTGGAACCGTAACAAGTCTCAGAATTCCTTTTGCCGTGTTGCCGTTTGATGAATCTGGGCCTGCCCTCTTGAAGGCAGCTATAATTATTTTCTGATTAGATTAATTCAGTTATACCTCACTACTTTACCAAGCCTTTGGCTTGCCTGGGAGAGTTTCACTATATCATCTAACAATTACACAATTACTGTAACTGCTCTTTCTGCTTTCCCAGTATTGGCTCCCCCTCAATCGAAGGGGGTAGTATATTTATCTGTGTCATAGGGGTGGGAGCCAATGGCAGGGTGGGGTATTTCTTGCTAGTGCTACATTTGGCCATCACCATCACCTCTCTCCCATTCTGAAAAGCCCCTTCACACTGTGATAATCTCGAGTGGAAGAGAACTCGTGAGTAGCGAGAACAATGAACAATTTACACTGATGGACAGTAACATCCAAAATTGACTTTGACTGGAATGTCTGGAAAAAAAAGAGGAAATAGAGCAGTGAAAGAATGACAGTTGTCAAAATTTTAAGAATCTTCCTAAAAAGTATGTTGCCAAGGTTCAGTCTTGCAGCAACATCTTCCTTCCTTCGGGTAACAATTTTAACCAATTGGTATGGGTTTTTTTTGTTTGTTTGCATTTTCCAAAACAACAAGACTCTGGCACTTGCTGGAACTGATGAAGAATGTTGCATAATAAACAAAAAATGTAAGCTGTGCTTAATTTTGCTTAAAGGCAAAGCAAATTATAGTTATATTGAACCGCTGCCTGCATTTTGCTATGGCCCAATATGCTGATTGTCTGGGTAAATATATCTTTCATTTGGTCAGCTGCTAATAGTACACAAATATACATTGGATTGACTTGGCTAGGTGCAGTAGGGAGTTTGAGATTCCAGAATTTTGGCAAAGATATTCAGTTTATTGGCAAACTCTGCAATGTAATTCTTTCACTGTCATTTTAATGCAAATTACTGTTGCCCACCAAACCATGAGTCAAAACTGGATCAAAATATTCTTTATACTGTACGCTCACTTTTGTAAATAATACACACAATTGTAAGCAGAGAGTATGGTTTTTATTAAAACCATTTTAAGACAGTTAAATGACTACTCATATTCACATCATGCTGTCAAACCTCAGCTTTTGTTCGAAAGCCATCCAGTGTTTTCCCATTTCAGGTTACATAAGGTCCTCGAACAGCATTGTCAATATAAGTAAGTGGCTGTTTGAAGGCAAGACAAATTTAGGATGTTATTCCTGGTTTTCAGCCTGCAGAAACTGATACAACTCTGTCGAGCTCAATTACTTCTCTCTGAGCCCACAGAATCCTCCAGTTTCCTCTTGTTAGCGTAGGATGTTGATGAGTTTAATACAACAATGGAACGGACAGTATAGACACTGGAAGAGCTTCTCTGTGGACAAGCCAATGTTCCTGGTAACTTGCAGAAGAGGCAATAGATGATAATGAGTCCTTGTTCAATCGAGACGCCCAAAACACAAAGAATGATCGCTGCCATCACAGACGACCGCAAAGAGCAGTCAAGTTTCAAATTAAAAGAGATGAGAGAAGCTCAGTGCTGTCATCTCGAAAGATGAAAATTGGACACAGAATCGGAGGAGTAACAGTTAAGTTTAAAAAAGCGAGCTAAACGTTCGTGTTTTCAGACACACACAGTGCTCCTCGTAGTTGTGCGCTGTTGGCATGGTGAATCGCCGAAGGAGACTTTTTTTTTTACTGAAGAGTAGGCCTATTACGCTTTCATCCTTTCGAGCGGTCGCGGAGTTGCGCTCTTAACCTTATGTTTACACGCCGGAAAAACAACTTTTGACTAGTGGGCCTAATTAAAGCCTCCTCCCTGACCCGGGCGCCCGGCCCTCGTCAGAAATCTCACGCCGGTGCTGATTTAACATGAGCCTCGCATCGGGCGGGACCTGGAACTAATGAATACTAATGAATAATAATCGCGGGCTCGTTGGCACGGACGCACACTGCAGGGACTGCGCCGACACGGCTGCAAACGGACGGACGCTCGGATTGACTGGCAGCCTCTGTGTGCAGCGGGCCGTCCTGCGGGGGCAGAATCCAAGGTCAGGAAAGGATAGGCGCGCGTTTTAATTGTATATTATCCGCTTAATTATGAGCCGGTTGTGTTGCAGCCGGCCGCGGCTGTCATCGTGTAGAAAGGATGCAAATCCAATGAGTGTGCTGCAGGTGACACCAGATGAGCCGAAGGACGCGGTGGAAAAGCAGGTCCCTGTTGTGACTCCATCAAATGGCGGTGTCAGAGCCTGCCTGCCGTACTTCACTGTTTCACTGCGCCTGTTCTCATGCTTTTGTTTTCTCTCTCCACAGCTAAGTTACTCATCGTTTTGGTGAGTGTGTTCACACCCACACTGTTTGTTCTTTAGGTCCAGGTGTACATTATCTGCTTATGCTTTAAAATGAAGTCTTCATTTAATACATAGCCTACTGTACATCAGCCTGCCCGGTTGACAGACTCGTAGTGTAACATACTGTACTTACTAGTAAGTCTAGACAAGCTGCTCCTATTTTGGTGCGGCCTACCAGGTCATAAATCCATGGTTCAGACAAGGGGCCTTGCTGACCCATGGTAAGATGCCAAAACACACACTTGTACAAACAAAAACACAGAGCACGCCCCTTTCTCCCTTTCCCCGCACTACACTTGAGGCGTGTGTGACTGACAGGAGAAGAACCAATCAGAGACTGCGTAAAGTACAAGTGTGGGGCATGGTGGGCTCAAGGCTAATAGCACAACCCATTTCTACACCAGCCCTATGTGTTTCTTAATATTAGCCGCACTCCAACCTAAGAAACATCCTGAATGATATTTTGACAATGCCATTCCATAATGTAATAAATTTTGTTCTAGCAGCAGGCTTGCAATAAGCACACAGGTAAATATAAATGGTATTGCATTGTGTTAAAATGGAAAACAATGCAAGGGTTCCACAGGCTGTGTTTGTATGTATATGTGGTAACAAGTAATAATTATTATAATTTGTAATACATACTTCATTGTGCATCATGTAAATAAATGACCCTTTTCATAATTCAACATTTCTGTAATGTTTTATTGCTTGTTTTTTTTTTTGTTTCTTGTTAATATCAGTGTCTGATTGATTATGAAGAAAAATCTAAGTGTTGATATTTGAATTATGAAATGGAGATCTTTGACCAATACAACCCTGTTAAAGGTTATGCAGTTGTTTCTGACATGCGTCAAAACTACAGAATTATTTACGTTGTTCATTCAATCCATTTTATGTACCAGTCCTCCAAGATACATCTTCTGCTAAAAATTTAATCAGACACAGGAAAGCTTTTTTGAAAATCTTAAAAAATAATTAACGGATGAAGAAAAAAAACTGTATTTGTTATACTTTGAAATGAATTGATTTGCATCTAGCAGAGAGGTAATTAATACAGGGGAATCTTGAATTAAAGATGTAAGTCTTGACACTTTGGCAGGGGGCTGGGAAGGGACAGTGGTCTCCGAGGTCTGAATTATTCTTAGCGTAGACCAATTAACACCGCCCGTCTCCTTTTATGTTAACTTCAATTAAGGCTCTTTACAGTTTTTTAAGTTCTTTTCTTCCTTACAGTTGGAGAATGTCAGAAACACAGATCAAAGCCGAACGCCGAGGTCCAGGCTCCATAGGTAATTCTGCTTTGCATATGAATCTGCATATTGCAAAGAGGGTTTTCATTTCGCTTTGCATGAATTAAAAGGCGAGGGGGAAAGCAGCAATGGGGAGGCCTTCTTGCAGTATCACAGGGCTCTCGCTGCACAAAATCAAACCGATGTTCTCCAGCCCTTACATCCTCTGTCTCTGACATTAGAGGAACAAGGTAGATAGACCCTCGTAGACCAACACCACATGTTAAGAACAATATGTGCTCTTAACTTGTTCTTTTGAGGTATTTTATCTGGGGTTGTGAATGAATGGGTTCTGAAATAGACCAAGGAGTGGGGGAGTGCATTAAATTGGATCTGGGAATTTAAAAAAGGATGTTTGCTCCAGGCTGATGTTGTGTAGATGTTGTGGTTATTAATAACGTTAAAGGCGCACATTTGTGCATTACCTAGTAAACACAACTCTCAGAATGGCCAGAAGTTGGCTTGTGTTGTTTATTTTCTTTATTTAATTCAAATGGCTGAAAAGGCTTTGTTTGTTTCCCAGATCAGTAACTTTAAATGGTGCTTTTAAAGCCCCGCTGAGCGGTGACACTGTCTCTGTTCCCCTGGTATGTTTCTTATATGTCTTTGTGTTTTTATTCGTTACAGAGTCAAAGCCACATATAGCTGATGGCAAGAACAAGCAATCCCTCTAGTCTGGAGTTTCAGAGCCAAAAGCTTCCTCTCTCCATCCCAAGGTTTTGTTTTTTTTTTGCCACAGGAATTGGGTTCCCACATTCTAAGATGTAAGGGTCCAATTAAGACTGTACCAGGCTAGGACATTACTGTGTTTCCTCTGCTTATCCTCCTATTGGCAAAGCTTGTGGCCTGGGTTGTCTGGATCAAATTAAATAGACACAAGTACAATGCATATTGTAATACAATATTTGCCATTTCACTGTCTTTTTGGGACTTTTGAGTTTATGCTCTGCACTATTTTTGCTGCACTTACTATTTCCCTGTAATACAAAATCTATTAAAAACACAAAATTCTATATTCTTATTTTTATGGTCATGATGCATGATCATTTTATATTTGTTGCACTGAGCAAATTTTATTCTTTTCAATCCTGGTGGAACCGATTGATGGCAGTGAGTGTTTTTCTGAAACATGAAGAAGTGCAGGAGCTGCCCTGGATCAATGATATTAGTCGTGCGCAATAATATACCGGTAACCTGTTGTGTATCCGTCGTAATTGTTGTGATTTAATTGCACTGAACGACGGGGTATCGATAAATCAATGCGAACATTAACTGGACGGCCATGAGGGAATCGCCCCTTAGTGTTTGCTCCGTATTGCTTCATCGACGTTCTGCTAACGGCCACCCTTGAGATATCAAATGCGCGCTATATGAGAGAAGTGTTGACATCACAACAAAGGCCGGTGATGAACAGCTCCACGAACAGCGGTGGCTGTGCTCTAGGCAGAGAGACGTTCCCTGTGGTTCTGTGGCTTTCAAAGAAGGGGATTCTGTAAATTAATGCTGCTACCTGGTATCCTCGCAATATCCACTCAACACGGTCAGATTCCTGGGGGACCAATTGCCTCTCATACGTTCTCTTATTATGCCATGGACCTCTGCCATGTTCATCCGCAATTATCTGTTAATATTCATATCACCTCGGCGCGTTTCTGTTAAATGGGATCAATTATTTTTGAGTGAATCCCACTCCATTATATAAAAGCTAAGAGTGAAGAGACTGCAAAATTACAGACAATGTTCTAGTGAACTCCAGTATAGGCTACAGATTTGTCAGCAATTGTTTAAATCGGTGTGCTTTTCTGTTTGTTTCTGTCTATCCTTCAGCAGAAACATTATGCTGGGGAATTCTACACAGATTTATGTTTCTGTCTTTGGGAAATGGGATACTTCTGGTTAACTAGAAGTGCATATATGCATATACAATACATATTATGTTTTGTCAAGACTGATTTTTGTTAAAAATGTTTATGAGCAAAAAAAAACCTGTCGGCCTTTGATTTTACCTTATACAAAAATTCAGATGTTTAATCTGTGTTATAAACACATTTCCACGTGACTTTAGTTTTAAGTATTCAACACCTTTGACCATAGCACAGTGTGATCAGTGTCTGCGAAATTTACTTTGCTGACAACACTCATTGGAGCCTCTTGTTCAAAAGTAGTCTTTATAGAAATGCTGGCTAATTCAAACATCAAAACAGTCAGGTGCAATTTCTTTTTTGGATTGGCTGGCATTTAAGTACCTGTAAACCACAGAGGTCCACCAACCATAGCAAGCACGGCATGTACTGGCACCTAGTGGCCACATTATGTAGCTGCAACCTCGTGGTTCGTGAGCACAGACCCTTGAACATGTCGTTCACTTCATTGCCTGATACACCTGCATGGACTCCTCAATACCTGTACCTACAGTACACAATAGAGGAATAAAATAATAGTTGTAATAAGGCAATCATGTGCTGTGAAAGGAGAGCCTCATGTGGCTAAAATTTGGATGATTTTGCAAGGGGTCAGTGACAGGTGCTATTCTCAATCAATTTAATTCAATATTGATATTGGTTTTGGTTGTTCTAACATCATATAAACACGAGCCTTATTATGCCAACTCACAGAGAACATAAGTGTGCATACACATTTATGAAGATGCAGGATGTTGCATAATTCTGGTCTCTTCTGGGAATGTATCTTTAATTCCCTATATATCCCTTTTATTGCTGCAGCTACCATAGCATTAAGTAGCTAATATGGAAAAGAACTGAATTCTCCAAGAAAAGATAGAGAGGTGGTTGCTTTTCTGTTTGTTTCTTTCCTAGCTCAAGATAGACAGCTAATGAATTTCACACTTGTCTATGCTGTTCGAGCAAAAGTGTGCATATCTTTCTTGTCTTGTCAACATGTGCAAAAATCTTCATGGAGAACAATGTGGATATTTTTTTTAGTTCTGTGTATTACTCATAATAAATGAGACTGTACTTAGAGGCATAGACCTAGACACACAAAGCATCTTTTTTCTTTTTATCATCTTTTCATATCCTTAATATCATCACCACTTCACATATATTTCTTAGTATCTAACACCAACACAGTACTTGCCTAGATTTTGTATCTGAAGTTAAGAGCCATGCTCATTGTGGATAGACTGAATGTGCCCTAGACTGTTTTTAGAGATGTAAGTCCTATTACCCTCTTGGCATACACCACAGTGTGTTATGGGAGGAACAAGTGAAGTC
The DNA here is from genome assembly GCA_019176425.1 of Megalops atlanticus. Lineage (NCBI taxonomy): Eukaryota > Metazoa > Chordata > Actinopteri > Elopiformes > Megalopidae > Megalops > Megalops atlanticus. The sequence goes on from CM032889.1 coordinate 10,106,550, forward strand.
AACATGCAGCACCATATTGGTGACAGCAGATCAGTCACTGCAGGAGGTCAGCAGCTTCGTATTGCCTGAACTGACATTGATTCCTTGGCGAAGAAAGAAAACATCTTTCTTTCAGTTTGCTCCTTTTGTACAACATATGACACAATGGTTCATGTCATGATCATGGAAGCTTTGTCTAAATTCGGAAATGCTGAATGCAGACTTTTATGTGAAAAAATAGTGCACTTAATAATATTAGATTACTTTAACTTGAAGCACATTCAGACGCCTTTGGAAAAAAAAGAATTTAAAGGCCATACAGAGTGTGTGGTCTCAGTGCGTCTCCTCACAAACTTCCTTGGGTTTAATTTTCTAATGGGCACAAGATTGTTCCAAAAACATAAATAATAATCATTGCAAGCTTTACAGATATTGCTGTAGGCCTACATATGGAACAACAATTGTATGATGAACTAGGGAAATTTTTGTATGAATACTCAATATCCCACAAAGCAATGATTATTGGTATTATCCATTATGCATACATCTTTTGTTGATACAATGCAGTATGTTTAGCGTTGAATGGCAGTTTTTCACTGAAGTTGTCGCTATTCTGTAATTCACAGCTTAATGCATTTGTAAACTTGTGGTAAATTACACCTCAGCTAGCATGGATATTACCCTAGATCAGTGTTTCTCAACCCTGCTCCTCGCGGCACCCTGTCCTGCATAGCTTCTATCTATCCTTGCTGCTTGATTAAATCAGGTGTGCTCAGCTAATAAAATGTGCCACTGATGAGTTCAGTCAGGTAGGTAGAGCAAGGATAGATAGAAGATATGCAGGACAGGGTGCCGCGAGGAGCAGGGTTGAGAAACACTGCTCTAGATATTTCAAGACTCTTCAATTGTTCTTACTTGGGTCTTTTGTTTCAACTGAATATCTCCACTTGACAATATCTTAAATTCAATGAGTTGGGTTCTGTGAAAGGGTGTGATTATTAGCCAGAGAGAACAAACTAAATTGTTGCACCATCATTACTCTGTTGTAACATACTAAACAATACACTTTACTTTATAGCAACATTGGCTGAAATGGTGCCAACCATATCAAACTGGATATTAAATAAATAAATCTATCAAAGTAATAAAACCTAAAACTATTCAAGTAATATTTTCAAGTAATATTTTTATTTTACTGCCAAATAAGTTAATGTCTTGGACAATCTTTATTCTGTGCAGTGGTAATATTATTGGTTTAAATTTCCACCACAATAAATGGCGTATTGGTGAGACTCAACTCATAAGCTGGTGGTGCACTGATACCAGCATGCAAGCATGTTCACATTTCTGTTCCACAAGAAGCAGTGACACGTCCTCAACTATAACTGTTAAAGTCCATGCATTATCGAGCAGGAATGCCAGGCCAAGGGAAACTCAGTAATGGCTCCTCAAAAAATCAGCTCAATACCCTCTAATCTTCTCCTGCTTTGCTCTGAATAATTCAGGCATTTTCTGGAGCAATGGCACCAAGCAAATCAGCAAAGCGCAATGGCTTTAGATATTGTAATGTAAAATGAATGATGAAATCTGTGGAACTGGAATGAAAGGGGGTTAAGATGTGTGTTCAAAGGTGAGGCCCTGGGTGATAATGACCCGGTTTCCTTTATTGAAGCAGAGGAGAAAGCACTACAAAGACCTGGGCACAATTAACTCATCCTGACCGTGGTGTTTCCATCCACTCGCTGCTAATATTTGATGAGGAACAAAAGGATCACAGTGGCTTCATCCTTCCAGCAATTGTTACACTCGATGGAAGATGGAAAATAATCTTTCCTCAAGCAATTAAAACCAGATTACAGACTTAAAGTAAATTAGTGAATAAAACGGATAGTGCATGTTAGCCCGTACTTCCTTGGTAACATCCTTGAAAATAAACAACTTGCTAAGCAGAGAGACCCATTAGCCGCTAGGATTAATTGGAACAATCAAATATCCCACAAAGATCAGAGGATCTTAAGTTATTAATAATGGAGGGCTAGGTCTCACTTTAATGAACACATAGATGCAAATGTCATATACAAGAAATGAGTGTAAGAACATTTTAACCCATGAAAAGACTACTGTCCTTAAACTGTCAGACCACAACAGGTGGGCATGGGTGAGATCAGAAAAGGGGACGGAATGCACCAGTGAGAACCTCCTGCATGTGTTCATCCGCCTCCCCTATTCAGCCCCTATAATCACAGGCCTGGCGGGTCATCCTGTCATGGGCTGTAAGGTGAAGCACCAGTCTGTATAGCGAAAAGGCTTAAGCCATGAGTGAATCACGCTGAGATGTGTCAGGAACAGAGTACATCTGAAGGGTCACAGTGGGTTCATGTGTAACAGCAATGTTAATGCATACAGTACCACTCAAAAGTTTGGACACACCCTATTAAGATAATGGAAAACATGCATTCAAAGACATTCTGATCTAAGGATTTAAAATTCTTGCATTGTGTCTTAGACAAATATAAATGGTGGTGTTGATGCCTATGTATGAATTTTTTTACAAAAAAAAATTATTTAAATTTAATTAATTTTGGCTACTTTGAAGGATCTAAAATATAGGTTTTGATGTGTTAAGCCCGTTTTTTGGTCACTGCATAATTCCATTTGTGTTATTTCATAGTTTTGGTGTCTTTACTATTACTCAAAAATGGAAAATAGTAAAAATAAAGGAAATACCCTGCTGCAAGTGGATGTGTCCGACAACTTTCGACTGGTGCTGTACATTTACATAAAATAGGCATTAATGACTCAGCTTCCAGGAGACAGACCAATTCTGTTTTAGTGTGGATGAGGAAAGTCCTCCCTCACATGGAAAAGAAACAGTACAAGAAGAAGAAGAGAAAGATAAAAATTAAAGAATGCGATGTAGTTTGTTTTGCATATAGAGTTGGGAGTCCAATGATTATTAACAACAAACCTCTTCAGTTTCACTGTTTGATGTTCTTGCACACTGCAGGCTTATAGAATATAAAACACAATGTAGTCTTATCATTATTTCTCATTTGAATTAATAAACATTTCAATTGAATTAAAATTCATCCAGTGTGCGAATTTACATTCTTTAGCTCAAAACAGAAATTATTAAAACTTTCTCCAAGTATCACAACAGCATAATTTTCTGGCAATTAATACAACATTGGTTGCCTTACTTCTTTGCTTTGTTTATTGTTGCTTTATTATTTGGAGTTTATTTTAATAAGCTGGAGCTGGATAGTACCAAAGATCTTGCCATTTATCATTCTAATTTGCTTTATTATTTAAAGATGGAAAGAAATGATCTCGCAAGCGGTGTAGTATTTGTATTCTCTGCAGTTGGCATTTCTTGTGCGTTTGCTTATACAGAGGGGGGGGGCCTTCCTTCTCAGTTCCCCTTTTTCCTGAATTGCTTGCTGAACCCTTTGTTCCTTCTGGCAAAAGCTTATACAGTAGCTCTAATGCAGCAGCTGATAATTTGAGATTTTGATGATAAAATTTTCTCTCTGGCCTTTGATGACCTTTGGTTCAATTGCCTTTCCCTTGGAGGCACTGTATCTTATTGAAGTGAACAAAATCATTTATTCATAGGAGGAACCCCAATATCTTCAAAATATTCAGCGTTTTCCACACATCAGCATGATGGATGGCGTACGGGAATGTCTTTATGCATGTAATGAAATAGATTTGTGGCTTACTTGAAAGATGATGAGCTGATTCAACAACTGAATAATTCTTATGTTACGATCCCTGTTATTGAACCTTAAGAGGCAAAGCTACGGTCACAGCTGTACATTTCTGACAAACACATCATAGACAGTCAGACGTTTGAGGTTCAGACATCAGAGAGAAGGATTAGCCTTTAAAACTTGAGCCATGAGTCTATTAGTCGGTGGGAAAACATCTTTTAAAAAACACATACAAATTTACAGACACTGCTATAGCCTACACAATACCTGATAGTTCTAACCACCTACTAGTCAACAGTTTGAGAAATAATAGCATTCAGGCTGGGATTCAATCAAACCCACAAAGCTATGAAGCAAAATGCAATTAAATTAGAACATTTAATGTTTAGTGATGTTCAATTAACTTTTTAACCTGGACAGTACATTGTGTGTGAATGAATGACACAGAATTGTCTATTTTATTAATGAAAGAGTGCAAAGTAGGCTTTTTATCTTGTTGACTTACATTGTTTTGTCCATTGGATGTTCTTTTGCTCTTTTCCCTCTCCTTGAATGACAATATCAAGGCAAATAAAAAATTTGAATATGTCAGAATGTAAAGTTATTTTGAGTGGATAGATATTTTGAATTTGTTTTATATTCATTTCATTTTATGTTTTATATTTGTTTTTTTTTAAGCCATTTTCAATTTTGAATATCGTCTATAAACCAGTGCTGAAAATGTAAGACAGCGTAGAATGATTTGTCATTATCTTTATTTCTCTGACTCACTTTGTGAAAAGCAATAATTCATTTAATAACTGTAGAAATGTGTCTTTGTGTGATGATTACTGCATTCTGTCAGAGGATGGTGAACAATACTGACTGGCTGAAAAATACTGGCTCCCTAATTTGGACCTTTTATATTGTATTTGAATAAAAAAACTTTAACACAGAAATCCTTCAGTTACAAGATTAAAAATACCTTTTTAATTCATTCATTCATTTAATTCTTCCACTTCATTAAAATAGCTCATGAAAAATCTAAGGCTGTGAATGGCTGGATTTAATTTTACATCCAAAGCTCAACAAGGCAATGCTTATCTTTAATAAATGTAGCACATGCATACTAACAAATGGAGCTCTGTCATTACAACTGAAATGAGTTGTTAGGACAGCGACAGTGTTGGAAAGGGCACTGATTTACTCCGAGAAACACACTTTTCTTTGATCTTGAGGATGTTTTCATGCATGGCAGCACTATGGTAGTGCACTATTTTCTCTGTCTTCTAGTCTCTCTGTGACTCTTATTAAATGTTGTCTCTAGGATGATTCTCCACTCCACATTCTCTCTTTCTCTCTCTCTCTCACACACACACACACACACACACACTCACATAGGTCTTCAGTTAAAGCCTTCCTGTTTCCTGATTTACCTGCAGGCTGGCAAAACTCCTCCTCAAAGCAGAAAAGGAAGTGCTGATGCCATTATCATTGCTTACATGTCAACCTTCTGAAAGGACTCCCAGTGAGAGCTGTCTTTATTACTGGTAATTTAGCTTGGACAGTTGACATGTGTGTTACTGTACATTCATTTCAGTCTTAGTGTTATGAAGTCAATGTAGTCATTAAATGCACAAAACAACCATTTTGTTATTCAACACAGGATCTGTTTTAGCAGCAGCACACATATCTATGGAAGGAGGTTTAACAGAAATGTAATGCAACATGATCTTTCAAGCACTGTGTTAAGAGCTAAAATGTCTCATTTCTCATTTTGATCTACATGCATTTACATGCAAAACCATCTGCCAGGCTCTTCATGTTCTTACCTGGTAGCAATTAACCTCGTAATTATCTTAATAATTACCTTAGCAATTAAATTCTTGTGTTCTCCTGAGAGCATAATGAGAGACTAATTGCTTATTTGAATTTGACTGGCATGACTTAACATTTCCGTTCATTTTTTTTTAGTTTGACAGATGTGTCACTTTAGTGCAGTGTCTCTCTCAGATACATCCATGAACCTTATTCATTCAGTTGATGGAGCAACTGTTCTTCATCAAGAAACACACGCAGCACATGTCTACAATATGCCACATGTATCAAAACGATCCTGATTTCAGACATAACCAGGGAGAATGGAGGCAGATGCAGGCTTGCTTACAGTGCACACAGTGAAACATCCTCTGCTGTAGAAGTGTTTACAGGGATGTTAATAGTCTAACACTATCAACAGGATCAGATATAGCATCTGGAAATCTGTCTGCAGAGTGAATTCAGAGCAGATTCATCTTTTAACCAATGTGTGCATTTTACACAATGAATATTTATTTGACTTCAGTTTTTGCTTTGTGTCTGAAGCTACAATCTTTGAGAGCACATTTTTAAAAGGTAACAAGTTCCTTAATGGGTAGATTGATACATCCGCCCAGTTTTTGTGTGAGACTTTATCATACTCATGATATTATGATAAAGGAGGGTTGGAATATCATAACAGTCTAAGTTCCATTTACACAGTTAATCCATCATTTCTGTACTCACAGGATTCAGCTAGCACTTCACCCACAAATCCCCCATTGGTGCGGTTTCAACTGCTGTTTCACTGGGGTTTGGTACTGGTCTGAGGCTCAATCAGTAGTGACTGTAATCTATTGGTCTGGTTCATTTGGTATGTCACAATGGGGGAGGGGACAACTCAAGAGGTATTGCAGACCAAAGAGACATGCTCAAAGCTGTGCAGACATGCTGTATTTAGTCTGAATTCAATCTTCAGTGTTATCCTGGGGGCTGTTTTCCTCTGTGCCTGGACAGTAGTCATTATCCTCAAGCAACAAGTGCATTAGAATTGCATTAAAACTGCATCAGAGCCCACCTGAGTATTTATCATCAGGATTAAATGTGTGGGCATTAGTGGTGCACTGTAAGATACAAACAGTAGAGAAATTGAGAACTTGGCTTTATCTGAAACGTATGCTGGACCAGTTTCTCAAAAGCATATAACTGTATGTTTGTGTCTGACATTTTTCATGAGTTAACAAATTAATGCTCTTTGTAGTGTTCTTTTGCTTTGAAATTGGTTCATTAAACACCTGAAAGTGTAATTACTAAGTATGTAATACAAAGCTATGTGGTACTTCCACACAATTCCAATGCTTTGGATCACAAAATATCTATCTGCACATACAATCCTACAACTTCAAGCATGATATCACATTACTGCTATCTGCAAATAGAGCTCATTCAGGTTTCCCATCAACAGGACATAATAAGGAAATATATGGCTATTCCATTTGGAAATTGTCATTCTTATTACTATTGCCTTGTCAAAATACATCATTGGTTAAAATGTTTAGTCCCATCTTAGTCATTTTTAATCACTCAGTATGCACAACAAGATTGCATTTCCAGAAGTCAATACGGAAGAAACGTGTGACTGCTTTTCCATTAAAATTGTTGAAGAATAATATTTTTGACAATTTTTTTTCTGGCTGGCTTATGTTGGCCCATCTTTTCATTTAATATTTTAATAACTGTCACAATCAAACGACAGCAGCAGATACAGACAAGTATCCAAAACAAACAACTTCTTTTCAAGCTAATCAAAACTGCCATAGACTGTTACTGGGGGACATTAGCAGCTGCAATGAGCGGGAGAGCGTGGGCTCTCTGATCTGACATCTAAAAATACATATCAATTACGTCAGGCTATGCTGCATGCGCGCACCTGCTTGTGAAGTGCTGTGTTTTCACAATAACAGTATGCATCCAGTCACTTTCATTTCTGATCACCTGGGGCTGAAGCCTATTGCTGTTAACAAGGCATAAACTGTGTTTTTAAAGAGTATAGCGTGCACACAGGTACACAGGAAAATGTGCATACATTCGCACTGCGGTTGCTTTGGATCAGCACATTTATAAGGAATTGTTGTAATTGCTGTCAGTCATACAATGGATGTTTTGAGGACAGAAGATTCAATCACTTCCCTGGTGTAGCCAGAATCTGTGGTTTCAAAAATGAATCCAGAATAAAAAATGCCAGAATGACATGTTTCAGATATTGTATCAGTCTCTGTTTTTTTTCATAAAGCCTTTTCCACCTTCATCAGTTGGCATAAAATTTATCACACTGTGAAATGAACATTTCATCAGACATTATCCTTGTCTAAGAGATAAATGACACAGGAGTGGAATCCAGATGCTGCTGCCTTGGTCTGCCTGTGATATCCGGTTCTCAGTATTGTCTATCAATTGCCGTTAGATATCTCTAGAAATGAGAAGTATACACAAACAATCTTGTACAGAGGACTGGTTCTGAACTGCCCAGAAACTATGCTGAAAACCTTGAGCTGAGAGTTGGCAGCTTCAGTCAGCTGAGAGACAGACTCTCCCCGTATCCTTTATAAACAGGTCTTTCTGACCTTGGCCAGTTTGTCCTCAGTTTATGATTTAAGGGCAGCTGAAACAGAGCTATCTGGAAGACACGGTGGGGCTAAACGTCTCTGCCGTTGCTTGCTTTAAAGTGGCTCTGATTTTGATAGGGGAAGTGAAGGACCCACAGTGGGAGAGCTGGGAAGGATTACACAGTGTGGTTGCTGCCTGCAGTGCCAGTCTGTCTGCCTGTGGATGTTCTGTCATGGCCCACATTACGAAGATCAAGGCCCTTGCTCAGTGGTAGGACTCTGACCCACTGTCCCATTTCAGGAAGAGGCTAAAAGCTTTCCAGCAATGCCTGCCAAGTCTAGTGGTCATATTTATCAATACCAATCTCTGACAGTATTGCCATTTTCAAAGCAATAATACTCACTGACTCCAAATTTTACCATTTTCAGTACAAACCCAACAACACAGTAAGGGGAAGTAAAGATTGTCTTTAACCTAATGCTCTTTGTACTGGCCGTAGCTGTTACAGTAATCATAAAATCCAGCAGCAATTTTTCATGGATTTATTCCAGCCAGCCTGGATTTTTCTTCTGAAAAAGCAACTCTGATATATTTCATTTGGGTACACACATCTCCCTTATATCCAGATTGTCATGTTTGGATTAATAACACCTTTAAGAATAATTAAATGGATGCTGCATCACATGTGGAAGGTAAAACTGTTAGATATTTCCCCAAAAGCTGGTACAGTAGACCAGTGGGAAGCTTAATCTGTTAGTGATAAACAGGTTACGTCTTCATTCCTTGTGAAGCAAAATTGAGGCAAATTGTAACATTTGTATCTTACATAATAATTGACATATTGATAATTATTTTACTATTTTTGTGTGCACAAATTTACTTTGAGAGAGTGAAAGAAGTATCTCAAAGTAATCAATACATGATATGGACAAAATATGGCTCTTTTAGCTCCCCATTATATTTCTTGACCTTGATACATCGTTGATGTATAAATTGTTCAGTTTTCAAAAGCATTCGTATTAATATTTCAAACACATTTTGTTGACCTCCAATGTGTTGTAATAATTAATAAGTGACTAAAGATGTCACTTTTTCATCCTGGGACGGTCATTGTAATTTTTAATTCAGCTGCACGTAGACATATTTGTATTTTACAGCTTATTATAATGTAGAAGTTACATAAGTTAAGATTTATAACTGTTGTGCTTTAACCAGCCACAGCCAACCCGTAGTGAACAGTTTTAGCAGCTCTGCTGCATATAAACAGTATGGAAGAGAGATCTACTCATTGACACTGGCAGGAGAGTCCTGATAAAAATAGTTCTGTCTAAAGAGGCCATTGAGATGTGTGACATCAGGTTCTGAGACATTAACTCAGTTCCAGGTGCATCGTTAACAGAGCATTTTACACATACTGTGTGTCACATCACACATATTAATTGACAGCTATTATCACTGAAATGCAATTTGTGGGGTAATCAAAATTCCTTTTTTTTTAAACCGAAGCGAGAAACGAGAACTGGCTAAGCCCTGGGCCAGGGGTGTTTATTCCTGTCTGTTTTGGCAGGCTCAGGTCAAGAGAGAGGAGCCCATTAGGCCGGCGATAAGTGAAAGCATTCCAAAAGTTCTACTTCCCCCGAGGAGAGCCCAAAGGCAGCTTCAGCACTGACCCACTCACTTCCAGGACTGTGAAAATATTTATGCAATTACGCTATGAAAGGGCAGCCATTGAGGACGTGTGGAAGGTAGCCATGGTAAGCGTGATTTACAACACACAGGTCTGCAGATACCCAGCAATTTGCTTCCATTAACATAATTAACTTGTTTACAAGTTTTTGCTGTTTTATTTTCGTCGGCGAAGATTCCAAGGTGTGCGGCTGGCAGACGAGCCAAAAGGAAAGTGATGTCAACAGAGACTTGGCAGCTGGGTAGATCCACCGGGGAGGCCCATGTGAAAATTCTGCTATAACTGTTAGTGGTACCATTTCCAGGTATTATCACCAATTCTCTTACGTGTTTGCTTGTCTCACAACAAACATTACATAACATTCATTTAGCAGACGCTCTTAACCAGAGCCACTTGCAGCACAAAAGAACAGAAGTGTATCCTTTCAAGATGAATGAACAACAGCGTCAGACCAGGCTAACAACACTCCCAAACCAGTGACTGTGAGCAAAAATTATTCAAGTCCTACCACAAGTTAACTTGTGCAACACAACACAACAAACACAACCACTCTGCTATGTCTCAACAGTCTTCTCAATCTGACATCCATCTGTTACCAACTGGATCATTTTCAAAATTCACCTTTGTGAGGATAGTGAGAAAAAGAATGCTTCTATCAGGTATGAATACAACAGTAATACTGGAGAATACAATCCTTCATACATGCAGTAATTTGATGATGCAGTCATTGTTTAGTGCTGCTGTGGATATCAAAAAAGAGCATTTTGCGTTCTTGAAAACTGAAATTTTGAAGTCTGAAAAGATGAACTCTGTAATGTTGTTTTTGACATTGATTAAGTGGTTTTGACATTAATGTTCCCTCAGATCTCTTCCTGCTTCCCACACCATTGAAGAGCTGTTACAATGGCACAACCATATTTGCTCACATTTTGGACAGGCCAGGCTGTTATTATTTGGAACAAGCAGACTTTATTTCACTCCTGTGGGTATGGGCTGTGTATAGGGGGTCTGCTGCAGAGATCACAGCTTGTCATTGGAGTACCTGAAGCCTCCCTGAATTAAAGTGAACAGACTGCAAAAGTCAAAGGAAGAGCGTTTCCCTTCAAGTTTCCACCCCATTGCATTTGTTTTTTTTTTTTTGGGTTGAAGGAATTTGAGCTGAGAGCACAATAAAATTGTGATTTACATTAGCAGGTTATAAATACAAGCTGTGTCACAGTTGAATTATTTCCTGAATTATGTTTAATAGTGCGTTTCAAAAGGTTGTCCATTCACTTCTATGTAGGTTTGAAAGAAATTTTTCAAAAAGAAATACTTTTTGAATAAATGTTTTTGAAAGATAAAATGTGTTTTCTGGCACCTGTATTTCGAGGCCATCTAGCTATATACATGGCCCTGGTTAATATTTTTCTCCAGTCAAATATATCCATGAGCAAACCATTCAGTATATTATTGAAATACGTGCTGTATTGGCTCACATATACCGTGGCCCTGATGATGAGATGACCCTTGAAAATTTTTTTAAATGATCGAAATCCACGTGTGCCAACTGGGGGGAAAAGATACAGTATATATGAGCCCATACAGTAAAATGAAATACGTTGGGTATCTTTAAAGCAGAGTATCGCAATATGCCATTTGCAGGGCTGGAATCATATTTAATGGCACTGTTTTCTGCATTGGCCATCGTGCACTGCTCATTGCTGGCTTGCGAGATGTATATAATTTGTATTCAGGATGGTGGGACGGCTCGGGCCACGAGGCCCCCAGTTGGTCTGTAGGAGAGATGCATTCTGACGTCTACAGTTTAATTTGTATTGTGCGGGTCTGGCAATTGCCGCGAACGTTTTGATGAATGAAATAAGTATTGCTCTGGGGTCGATTTGACTTTCCCTGCCGGATTCAAAAGAGGAATGATTTATGTGTTTTTCTTTTGTTTAATTCCACGAGGGAAGGGTCAAAGAGCGTTGTGCTCATCTGAAAATCCAGCGCTTTAATTTTATTGCCACGTCCGGACTCGCCGCAGAATTCCGTTTTCGGAGAATTAAAGCGAGAGAGCTTGACTTTCATTACCCGGATATACAGTACATTGAAAATTCTGCGCGCCACATAAAAGCCTCCCAGTGATACGGATGCATGGAAAATAAGACATCAGCGGCAGAAGTCGCCTTCTCTGGGTCCTCAAGGGGAGCCAGCTGCTCCCTCAGCCCTCCTTTTGTTCTGGGCTGAAAGCGCCTCAATACCTTTAACATGCACACTCGTTCCCCTCACAGCGCATGTTAACTCTCTAATTGGAGGACAGGGAGATGCGAGCCTACATCGCGAGACGGCTCCGGAGACCTTTCATCATGAATTGATTTCACGTTGGTTTGTCTTCTTTCTTCCCACTTGTCCTGCAGCATGCAGTAAACTCTCAACTCTTGTTCCAACATTAGTCAGCTGTGAGGAGGCGGGGAGAACTGATACTGTTTACCGCTTGGTTTTGAAGAGGTATTGGATTTACACGCTGACCTCACATCTGAATTCATTACCACAGTAGGTGGATCAAAAGCTCTCGAATTGTCTGAAATCCTTGAGGAGGAAGAGGATTTCAGCCGGTTAATGGAGTGTATCTCCCACAAACATTTCGTCATCATCATATACTATGAGTTACTTACAGTAACTCACAGTTAGAAGCTTGAAACAAAGCATCCCTTGCAAAGACCAGAGATCTGGGTTAGACCAGTGACCAAGGTAGGCTACTCCTCTTTGTTTCCCCTCTTTGACTCCAATGGTCATGTGACAGAAAAATATCATTACCTTCTTCTGCAATTTAAAATCCAATTATAAAAGTTTTTTCCCCCCTAAACATATTTCCCTTCTTTATTTTCTGTATTTTATGTCATAGAGAAGGAGCTATAGTCACTAAGACAATAACTGATTCTGAAGTCCTTTTATGAAGAAGTTTCCACCATTTTTGGTCCTTTCATGAGTTTCCTATAGAATGATGCAATGCCTGCTTTCACTATTACTGCACTGTCTCTTGTAGATCTGGAAATGTAAAAATATAACCTACAACAACTAAGGAGATATTCTAAACAACTGTAAGCACGAAATAACCACATTAAACTACATTTTAATAACCACATTTCCCATATTTGTTGATTCACAGGATTGAGTAGTTACTGTTTTGGGGAGGCTAAAATTGTACATTGTGTTGTGAAGTAGGTGCATTTTTGATTGCAGGTCCCAAGTTACATGGTTGTTTCGTCATCTGACAGTACAACCCACTTATAGCAGAGGGAGCAGCAAACCACCTGTAAAGTGACAAGTGTTATGGGTCTACCTGACAGATACAGTATCGTGTGGCAACTCTTGTAGCAAGTTCCGCTGATTTCTAAAGGGAAGTTCAGTGGATGTGCATGCACTATTGAATCTGACATGTAAGACATTGCAGTGTTGGGCACAGTGGGGAATGGGTGTTCAGTGTTCAACTCTGTCTCTCAGTACCTCTTGGTCTCTCAGTGTCTCTCATACTGTCTCCCCTTCTCTGTGTGCCATTTAGAATGCTCTTCATCTTCTGATTGCCTTTCAGAGAACTGTGCATATCTACATTACAAGTGTAAAAGTGATCTGTATGTGCCAAGGGGTTCATTTCCTAAATATTTTAAATTATTTACAACTCTTTGATGAGTACTGCAGCAACCACACACAGAGGCACTACAGCTTTGTGATTTTTTCCTATTTCTGTACATGCAAGATCATGTTGGTACCAGTGTTTGTTCAATGTACTTACTGCATCTGCACGTATTTTTAAGTTGTTCTTTTGTGCTGGAAGTCACTTTGGATAAGAACATCTGCTAAATGAATGTATTGTAATGTAAGTTGAAAAAAAAATACTCCAGATACACTAATATGCTGACAGAGCATCCTGCAAGATAAACTTCTCCAACCTCCCACAGACTGAGGGCAAAAAGAGGCCATCTCCTACCTCTACTGCACTCTGGATCGGTATGAGAACAGCTCAGTATGAGGCCGTGGAGCTTCCTGAGAGATGGGCAGCGGAGAGGAACCGCAGAACTGACATGCACAGGTTCTTCACAATGTAGCAGCAGCTGTTTGTGCTGATCCTCAGCACTGGCAAACACAGACCCACCCCAGCCAAACACAGCCAGCAGCAAGAAACATGTAGGTTCCCAGGTGAAGAAGCCTGGAATTGGCTTTAATACTCCATATCAGCACACAATGGGCCAATTTCGTCTCTCTCATCCCCATCTTAAAATAACAGTACAAATCTGATATGTATATGATTTAGCAAAGTTGCCCCTGGTCTGCAACACAAACAGGTTGCATGTAGGAATGAATTATATGTGGGAATATGTCTTGTATTTATTATTAATATTTTTATGCACGTGAAAGCAAAAGACATGTTCAGTGACCCTTACAGTCACCCCAATTTGAAGTCTTTGGAATTTAAGTGCAAAGAAACTGAAATAAAATTGAAAACGTCAGTGTACAACAAGTGCTTATTTATGCAGCCATGTGGCTTAGAATTGGCTAACATAATATTCCTCAGATGTTACCCATATAGTGCATTTGCATAATTTTTGAAAAGAACAAGGGACAGTCTTCAGGAAGTTATGTCCAGATGACTGAAAAACATCTCACCTGTTCCCATACATTCACACTAATCTGCAAAATCATCGCTATGTGTTCATTTTTACACCTTCCTTTACTGTATAATGTATTTTATTGTGTGATTTTGTACATCAGCTATGTTAAAATAACATTATTTAAATTGTTTATGCTGTTTTTGCACTTGCTGCCATAAAAGTTTTATCATATGCAAATTATGTTCCAGTGTTCATGTTTATTTCTTTGTGCAGAAGGATCTCAAATATACTTTATTTCAAATTATGCAAAGTGTTGTTTGAAGGACGTACTTTGTGAAAGAAACAAACCCCAAACATTTTTCAGTTTTAAGTATGATAAAAGAAGACTACACACAATCAGTATTCTTTGTGTGCAATGTTTCCATTTTAGTTGACATCTATACAATGACAATATCAAATTACCCATGTTAACCTTTTGAACAACTGAACCAGTTGGCTGTTTTCTTTTTTCAGGACAAACCTTAACACAAATATGCACTGTCATACAAAGGCTATGTTGAACAGAGTTAACATGATAACACTGGTTTTTTAAGTAAATGAGCTGCCAGAACCACAGATGAACAGTTTTTTAGCTTGTTATTAACAGTCAAGTAAAGGTTTCCTTGTGGCTCATGTAAGCCAGTAACGAAAATGATTCCTGGCTTGGATGCGCAACTAAAACCACTGCTGCCTACTCTATCTGTGATAAAAACCATTGGCATGAAACCCATCTTGCTAATCTTTTACCCATTTAAATGAGTACAAAATTCAACGAAGTTAAAAAAAGCCCCCTTTCTTACACATTTAAACTGAGATGATCTGTACATTCAACACAACCTTAAATTAAGTTTTAATTATTGCTTTAAAATGCAAAAGAAAGCAACCTGCTCTACTATACAAACTGTTAAACAAATCAGTTAAATTGTACCCGGTTCCAACATCCTGAGCTCAAATCTCATTTCAGACAGGGAGACAGTAAGCCATCACAACAGCTCTACAAAATTTACTGTTCCCAGACCTCATAAACCGCTAGGCCAAATACTATGAAAAGATTTGCAATGCTGTTGTGAAGAATGTAAAAGAGTACAGATGTATTTACATCACCATTTAATTACCCTTTTCTTTCCTTATGGAATATAGAATGGCCTTCACCTGATCAAAAACTGTATATACATATATGTACAAGAAAGACTAGCTTCTTCCGCAACTCTAATATTTTCTCATCTAATTGACAATTTGGGAATTTTTTGGAAAAAAACAATTTCCTAAATTTCTCAGGGGGAACCAGAAGTATGCATTTTCCGCAAGTTAAATGTCATGAAACATATTTATGAACCTTATGAACTACAGTACAGATTAACCACAGTAGTTTGTTTTAAACAAGTAGTGTCCACATTGATGGAGAGGTAATTAAACCAAGTCCTGCATTGAAGTGCTACCCAGGGAGACCTGCACCGTCTATTAGCTTACATCTGGCAGCTACTCGAAAAAAGCCAGTCAAGGCGCAGCATTAAATCCTAAGCAGGCTCCCGGCAGAGCCGAAACAGCAGGAGAGAGGACACTGTCACCACATGCTACAGTATGAGTGGTGTAGGGCAGCAGACGCAAATTCATCAGCTAAAATCAACAGCAGGCCCTTCAAACGAATGGGTCTATTTACCATTAAGAAGTGCAAGAGACACAACAGCAAGTACAATGACAGTTCTGGATCTCCGATAATGGTTCCCGACTAAGAGCCCTCCTCCGCTACAGATCTCAGGCTTCTTCTCCTGCCTTGCTGAGGCGTGACGGGGCGGGTCACAGGTCAACGTCCACTGTGTCCACGTCCACTTCCTCGTTGGCGGTGGTCGGGCATCCCTCTGAGGGCGGGGCGGGGGCCCGCGGCTCTGTTTCTTCCTCCTTGTGCCTGGCCATGCAAAAAATATATATATTGAGAATATATTTCCAGGAATATATTTTTTATCTCAGTAAATACATTCAAAATGTGTCGCTTATTGTCATTCTGGTATATTGCAATATACTTCTTGCTATTAATATATTTTAATTATATTGCCAATATGTTCTGGGACTGAACAACATGTTTCTCAGTATATTACAACATATTTCATTTTCGTATGGGTGTTCAGGACAGGGCACACTCTTTCAACGAAAATGGTTCATTCTAAATGGTAACCCTGCAGAGCATTCGTCTTACCTTGGTTTGGGTTTCACGGGGTTCCTCCCTTTGATTGCTGTAGACATTAGCAGGGGAGGAGCCTTCAGGTCAGGGGTCTTGAGGGACTGGCTGGGGATAGCATGCACCTCTCCTGCAGAACAGTAGTAACAGCACATGAGCTACACCAGCAATACCAGCAAGGTCAGCTTCTCAAGCCCTACTGTGTGTATGGATCATCACTGTGTAACAAGGGGAGGGTGTCAATAAACCTCAATATGGACGCTGAATGAATGCGGGCAGCAGTGTAGCATAGTGGTAAGGAGCAGGACTTACAACCGAAAGGGCTACCAGTTCGATTCCCCACCAGGGCACTGCTGTTGTACCCTCGGGCAAGGTACAACACTACACAATTGCCTCAGTAAATATCCAGCTGTAAAAATGGGTAATGTAATAAACTGCAAACTACGTAAGTTGTTCTGGATATGAGCATCTGCTAAATGCCAATAATTTAAGGTAATGTAGAGTGAACCATTAACACTTGATCAGTGCGATCAGATTAAGCCTCACGGCGTACCGTCAGAGGACCCCTGCTTTGGGGAGGGTGAGCGGGAGGGGTTGGGCATGGAGGGCTGTTTGAGCGTGTCGGAGCTGACGGAGGACGCCGAGTCCTCGCCCTCCGTGGTGACCAGCAGCGACGTCTGGTAGTAGACGAGCGGCACCCAGGCTTCGTCGCGGCTGTTGACGGTGTGCTCCCCGGCGTACCTCTGCAGGTAGCTGTACCTGAGGGACAAACCGCGGCCATCACCAACAGGGGCATGGAAGCAACGAAATCGCTTCAGCAACGAAAGAAGTGCACTCTGTTGTTTATCTTTAAACAACCACCATTCTCGTGCAAGACGCCAGGGCGTAGGTGGTGCCTCCAATGCACTCACTCACCAGTCAGGACTATTTTTCACACTTCAGCTCGCTCACTACGCTACAGTTAGTTAAGTGGCAATTAAGAGGATGGGTGTGGCTTCACTGATGTCACCCAAGCGATCAATCTGTCCTGCCGCCGTGGGCTCCAGGATATCATTGGCTGCTGACACTGAGCCTTTCAGAAATGCGCTGGATGGTTGCGTTTTAACACTGTGACTTGCGCATACGGGCCTATGGAGTGCAGGGACTGTGGGTCCTGGCGCTCATAAACTTACACGGTCTTCTTGTCCGGCCTCAGCAGCTTGCTGGAGAACTCGCTGAGGATGGTGAGGTACGAGAGGTAGGGCGGAGTGTGCTGATCTGTTTGCTGCACGAAGCCCTGGAACACAAACTCAATCCCGTCCCTGCGGAAAGGAACAAGGGCTCAGTGAGAGCAACACGCCAGTACCACAGTGAAGACACTCACAGCTGAGACGAAGGCAGCGTCACATGCTAGGACTGGGAATGGTGATATGAGTGGGGTGGGAGACGTATGATTGGATGAATGAGAGATAACGAGTGTGGCAGTGGGCGTGTCAACTTAGCTCTACTCATGTAGGAGTGTCCTGAATGTCTACAATATACATTTCAGTGGAGGCTCATGGGACTGACAAGTTATTACATTACTGTTAATCACATGAATTTAAAACAGGTTATGAACAGCAAGCACTGCCTCTCCTATTTAAAACTCAGAAGCTTCAGCCGGTGTGTTCATCTATGATTGGTCTAAACATGTCACATGGATTGCCTACACCAATCAGAGAGTGTGCGCGCGCCGCACAAGGGCAAAAGCAATAGGCTTGATCACTGCCAAGGAGAGCAGAACTGGGCAAGAGGGATCCGTACCTGTGGATCATGGCCAGCGACTCGCGGGACTTGATCTGGTCCCACCCGAAGCTGAGGGAGAAGCGTCTGGCCAGCTCCTTGATGCTGCTGAAGGTCTGAGCCACAGTGGTGCAGCAGGCGCCGCTCTCCTGTTCCTCCCTCAGCCGCAGGAAAAGCTGCACAGCGCAAGGGGGGGGGAGTCATGTGACCTCTCACGGCTTTCCAACAGGGCCTTGCTTCCAGATCAGACCCCAGATCAAACCGGTCTAAACTCATCGCCGTTTTGTAAAGCTTGACCTTTAGGCTGACACGGTGAAGCAGCTACTGAGGAACCCACCAGAACTGTCAAACAGAAGGGGCCCTGTCTTCCTGACTGATGCTTCATCTCTTAAACGGCACCTAAGGTGTTTCTATGAGAAAATAATGCCCTGAAAACAGTTTATAAATAATTCATAAATCTCATGCGTGGGGTGTCCAGAAGACTCCCCCTGGAATAAGGGTTAATTTCATTTTCAGACATGATATTTTTTTTTCCAGAAAACTTCACATTATGTCCATTTGGTCAGAAGAAATGGAAAATGTGAGGTAAGCAGCTGATCTTTCACACTGGCCACTGGTGCCCTTTAACATGCATAGGTTTAACACAGAAACAAAGCCACCAGAAGCCCAGCTGTGCTCGCTACCAGAATATTTCACTGGATACAGGAGGCTGGAGGGTGCACAGGGGCCCTTCTGTGAGCAGGTGTCCCAAGATGCTTCTTGTTCTCTTGGGGGGGGGGATGTATGAAATGGGTGTTGGATTCAGACAGGGACGCTCCACATACCTGCTGCAGGCACAGGACGAGCGTCCTCGCACTCTCAATCCTGTCTATCTGCCTGGTCCGGCTCAGGGTCTCTTTGATGATGTCGCCAAAGTCGTTGTAATACTGCAGTTCAGAGAGACGTAAAGCAGTGAGCAAAGTCTGAATTCACAAAAACGACCAAAACGTTTGCAGCTTGGTATCAAAGCACATGGTGGTGCTCCTCTTATGAGCTCAGGTGCAGTTGGATAGTATTAAACACTTCACTGTGCTACTAGAAAGCTTTTAGCTTTGGGAGCTGGTGTGACAATATGCCAGCAATAAGCATATGGCACAAGGATATCTGTGTCAGTCAGGGACCTCGTGTCAACATGAGCAGAGAGATTAGCACTCAACAGAATATGAGCACCAAGGAGCAAGCCGGGCTGGCCTAGTTTTTAGAACTCCTGATAGCAGCAGCTAGCGCTGTTGGAAAAGGATGCCTGCCAAACGCAGTGTAACTGAAAACAGCACCACACTGTGCGGGTGGGCGGTTCCAGGTTTCACGTGGCCTACTCTAAACGTATCTGAGGGGTGGACAAAACGTTCTGGTTCCTGCCGCGACCGCCCGCACGGCCCCTTGACCCGCCCGGACAGGCCTTCGACAGGAAGGGTACCTTCATGTACTGCTTGAAGACCTCGGCCGCCATGCTCATCTCCAGCACGCTGTGCACTATCAGCTTGCAGTAGGCGGCCAGCAGGTTGCGGCGTCTGTGCACGTCCTCCAGCCGGACGATGCTGGACTCGCTCCCGGTGACTGCGTGGGAGAGGGAGGGCAGAGAGAAAGGCTCCGTAACACAGCTCTGTAATTACGACCCCCTAAGCGTTCTGCCATTCACGTCGCACAGCTAATAACAAAACGTCAAAGGTCAGCTGAAGCTAATGACGTTTTTTTTTCCCCCTTGGAAAGCGATCGTCCTAATATTGTATCTTAATGGCTGCCTTCACATTGCGAATGTCCTGATAGCCGGAATGCCTCCTAAATTAACCATGCACCTTTTATAGTCCTTCTAAAATATGGAACAGATTACATAACACACAGGGAGCCATTTTATCAGTCCTCTCAGTCTGGTAGGCCCTTATTGCACCTGTGTTCCCAACAGAGCAATCTTGGCTGATTTATGTCTATGAAGACTTCTACAAGATAATGGGTTTTTCAAGACACATTTCTGAGAGGGACCAATTTTTTTAGGAATTCTGTATGTACCACAGTGGAGATGAGCCATAAAATAATTCCATGAACAACAATTTAATATCTGAATATTCTACCGTTTGTATCTGAGTGTGAAACTCCAGTTTGCTTCCTTTCATTGGGGAATATAGCACGAAATATCATACAAGAAGAAAGTCTACCACCTGCTGGAGAATGGTAGTATTACAAAAGGCTTACAAAGTGAAAGTAGAACATGGAGCTCTGCATTCTGGAGATTGAATATATGCTCATAACATTTGTGGTATTATAGAACAAGTGCACATCTTAAAATTCAACTGCTAATCCACTTTTTTGGGTGAGGTACTGGTGCGCTGTACAACCTAAACAATATTATTAGCAAGAAATCAATAAAGGTAAGAACAGCTATTAAAAAGACGCTGATGATACACATTCTCTAACTGAGAAGCATAACTAATTACTATTACATTACTAATGCTAGCCGGCCACAGACATCACAGTATAATTGGGGAAAGGGACAGGACGGCTCACCCCCACTCTGGGTGTCCAGCTCCACCTCGGTAAAAACCATCTCCATGATGAAGGCCAACAGAGCCTTCTGCAGTTTGGGGTCCGGGGTGTAGAAGAGGAGGTGGGTGCCGGCCGAATGGTCCCAAGCCTGGAGCTGGTAGCTGTGCGCAGTGAGCAGGTCGCACACCGACAGGAAGGCCTGGAGAGAACACACAGCGCTTACTGACTGCCCCTGTTGTTTAGGTCACAGTCACCACAAGTCACACACTTCACAGTACCTAACACCACCGATCATACACATCACAGACAATAATGTCACCCGGCCGGTCAAATCTGACACATCAATAACATAATAATACCGATGATTTGTGACACTATCAGTGACATAACAACATAACAGGGTTGATTCCTTGTTCCCAAAATTGCATCTTGTTAGGTGGCATTGCTTTTGTGTATTTCACATTAAAAGACTTTACCTACAGCAGCGATTGGGTTACAACACATAATTACAAGTGTATCATTATATTATTACATACGATCGTAGGAATGAGACCGATTTGATCAGACAGGATTTGACACTGATCCTTCAGCTTTAATTAAGACGTTCATTTGAAATGCACAGAGATTACAAAGGTAACACTACTCCTTGTGAAAAGGCACCATCTACTCTCAACCTGCCCTGATTGGCTGGTTCTACCGGTGGGCCGGTAGCAGCCTAGTGACAAGGAGTGGCATGTAAAACAAGGAACAGAACTCAGAATTTCTGCTTTGTAACTCAGCCTCAGGTTCTGACAACGGGAAGGTGTCTCGGAGGATGCGTTTACCTGTTCCCTCACCGCAGGGTGGCTGTGGGAGAGACAGTGCTGAGCCTTTTCGCAGAAGCCCCGCAGCTGGCTCCTCTGGGTCAGAGTTCTTTCCTGAGGACACGCACAACAACCAGATCATTCCCCTTCACACGGCACACAGCGCCGGTAATGAACCAGAAAGGTTTTCTAAACAAGGGTACCCCACTGCAGTGCAGAGACTATCACCATGAACATCTGAGCTTTACAAAAGCTGAAACCATTTTAGGTAGTAAAAGCCTCAGTCAGCGTAAGTAATAGAGTTTGATTTGATAGTCCAATGGGGGGAACTCTGATCTGTAGGGATGAAAGCACGGCTAACTGTTATTACCCTCATTACACTGCAGAAACCATTCTTTCATAATCGCACCGGCTGCTCCAGGGACACGGCGCCTCTCTCATTTAAGGACCCTCAACGGCGCGGAAATCTAATTTCATCAGCGTGATTCGCCCGAATCATACCGCTCTCCTCTTTTCTGCTGAATCTGTCCAAATCAGCTTGACTGTGGAGTCAAACGCCACCGGCGCCGGAATTGCAGATTGCGACACACAAGCGCGGCCGCCGGCAAAAATTACCGCCCACGCTCTGTCGGGTATTGATTAAAAGCTCTGTGGGAGAAGCAGCCTGCACCCCTGACCCTCTCCTGAGGCGGAACATAATCACCATCAATATTTCACTCGCGAGGTCAAAGGTCAGGGACATGAGATTCCAAAAAAAAAAAAACACAGCAAAACCAGTTTTAATGAAATCACCACATTAGAGATTACATGTACAGATTATGTACATGTACACAACACAGACAGGAAGTTATGTCCTACAAAATGCATCACCATTGTCTACTGCTCTTAATGACCGCAGGTGAATCACAGTCAGTGGCATTTGCTTACCCTATTAAAATCCACAGCATATCATAAGCAATACATATTAGTTATAAATGACTAAAATATCTGCTGTCCTTTTTAATCACTTAAGATACCTGTCAATATTTCAGAAGGTTATTATGTGCCAAATTGAAAAACTGCAGACAGCTACTTGAAATGAATCCCTTAGTGAAGAAGGTAAACCAGCAGTCACGCACCTTGGAGGGCGACCCCTCTCCGTAGGCGGTGAGCTGCCAGAGGACGCTGTAGCACAGGCACTGCAGAGCCTGCACAGTGACCTGCAGGAGGGAGACGCACACTGTTACTGAGAGGGTGGGGGCCGCTTCTATCTGCACGGTGTACTGAGTGAGGAGTCCGTACCTGGGGAGGCAGGCCGACGTGCTGGATCTCCGCATTGAGGAGCCTGGAGACGGGGTCATGGAGCTTCCAATGGGACAGGTCGTGAGCACTGCGGGAATCCAGGAGAGAGACAAGACGTTCACATTGGGCGCGCACTCAGGGTAGTATTACATTTGGCCAACAATGCGAGTGCCCTCCTACTTGTGGAACATGGTGACCCTCTTCAAGGCGCACAGAAGGTTTTGCGACTGCTCTTCGCTCGCGCTGAACGTGCCGTCCTGGTGAAAAGAAAACACGGAAGCCGATCAAGTCCTCCGCCTGGACGCCGGTATGCAGGGGCGACCTTTTTTTTTGGTACCCACCTCCTTCAGGGTTTCTCCCAGCAGCGAGCCCAGCCTGTCCACCCAGCGCTGGACCAGCTGGTCCCTCGCGGGGCACGCCAGGCCGTGCCAGGGCGTGTCCTCACAGCAGAGGGCCTGGAGGGTGCGGGCGCCCGCCTCCAGGACCCCCCTGTCCGTGTGCCTCTCCAGCGCAGCGCCCATCATCGTCAGCATGGTCTGCAGGTGCTGCGAAAAGCAGGAGGAGACGCACTTTCGCTCTATCGCCTGCAGGGGGAGCACTCTCGTCCCAACCAACCAGCACTGAACCTTAAAACGCTTCTTATCCGAGCATGGTTTTTGAAACATGACTGTGGCTCTTTGCTTTTTTCCCCTGAAATAGGTGGTTGCTTTTTTGAGAAAGGGAGCCAGAAGAGCAAGAGACGTACCTCTTCGGAATATGCACCCTCACTGGCATCCATTTGGAAATACTGAGGTATTTTCAGCAAACACGCCACCTTCTCCGGATCCTCCGAGTACTGCGAAGTGAAAAAATGGACCACTGCATCACCAGAGGCTCCTGGCCTGGAGGCTGAGGTATCAGGAGAGACCGGCCTGCTCTGTACCTTTGACAGAAGGTCCGGAAGCACCGCCAGGAAGTGTTCAGTAAGTCTGGCACAGTCATCTGTCTGGACCTTGTTCTCTTTGGCGCCAATCACCTGAACACACACAGACACAGACACACACACACACACAGAGCGTCAGCTCCCTGCATTCTTCCGAGCCCCAGAAACATGATCTCGTCCAGACAGGTCTTTTATAATGCGAGGTACAGAGGTGACTGACAACAGTGAGGAAAAACAGAAGTCTTGACAGTGCGATATGAGACTAGTCACTCAAACAGACTCTGACCTTCTTGCTTCTCCCAGCCTGCGGGGGGCCCTCCACTGCCTGCCGCACCGACGCCAGCAGGATCTCAATCACCAGGCCCTCCTGAATGTAGCTGAGACCTGTGGACACATACACACACACACACACGCACATACAAGGTGAGCAGACAAGATACAAGGTCTATTTGTGGCCACAAGCAGACACTAACCATTTGTACTGGATGGAAGACTAGCAATCAGGATAACATTACATTTCATTACATTACATTACTTCATTTAGTAGACGCTGTATTTGCATTAAGGGGCCGTACCCTGTTCCAGTGAGGGGCAGTTCTGCAGGAGCAGAGAGGTCAGGGAGGGCCAGTCTTTCAGCAGGTCCCCTGCAGAATCCCACAGGCTGTCAACCAGGTACGTCACATGCTGATGGAGCTGTAGAGCAGGATCACACACACGATCGGTCCTCATGCACATGCACATGCACACAAACACAGCCACACACACGAATACACCCGGACACATACTCAGACACACACACACACACACACACACACACACACACACACACACACACACAGGCAGGCATACACACACAAAAAACAAACTTAAACACTCTGTCATACATACACACATATGACTACATATGAGTGCGCATGTGCACACATACCCACAAGCATACACGGGCAGGCATACATACTCAATCTCTCTCTCTCTCTCTCTCTTCCTCTCTCACTCTCTCTCTCTCTCTCTCTCACACACACACACACACACAGTCTCTCTCTCACAGAGGGCACTACACACTGTCTCACCGTACTGTCCCTGTAGAACTGCAGCAGAGCTCGAAGCCTGGCTTCTGCCAGCTCCCTGGCCCTGTCCTGCTCTGACGCCCCCTCTCTGGGCTCTGGGAGGGAGGGGGCGCTAAGCAACCTAGGGGAGGAGGGAGGGGGACACGTGATCATGTGCTCATCGAGGGTGAGCCCTGAAATTCAACACTTCAGACTTTTCTCCTGGAGGGTCCTGAAAATCACTGCCACTATAACCACGCAAAAAAAATCCCTTTGAGCTTTGAGGAAAAATATATATAGAAAAAATAAACAAATCAGGCTAGTTTATTACTATATTACTTGTTTATGAATGTTAGCATTCCAGTCATAATTTAACAGCTTAGGAACAGTGAGCACAGTGGAGCTGCTGTGAAGCTGTTCCCTCAGACTCACTTCTTGTATAGGAACTCTCCTGCTGTAGCAGCCAGGGGTCTGTGAGAGGAGTAGACAAACTGGTACATTTGCTCGCAGTCGTCCGAGTTCAGCACATCGTCACAGGACCTAAGGGACACAAGGTTACGAGGTCAGCTCTTGCGCGTGCGCATGTGTGTGTGTGTGTGTGTGTGTGTGTGTGTGCGTGTGTGCGCACATGCACGTGGTTCCCTCAGGGGGACAATGCGAGGGCAGACTCACTCTGAGATGATCACCAGCAGCCTCATGGCCTGCACCGCCACCTCGTTGTCCCTGTCCAGCGTCATGGAGATTATCCGGTCCTGCGGGGGACACAAAGGTGTCACTCGGGCGCACCCCCCCCTCAATGCCAACACCGCAGGTTAAACAAACTAATCAATTCATGGAACGCTTGAAGTGTCTCCCTTCATTCTCATGCAAACTCATTTCTCTCTCAGAAGAAAAAAAACTTCCCATCAATGTACTTCTACATCAGTGATTTCTTTGGTCTGAATTGAGAGCATTTCAAATGCTTAAAACATACTATGGAGTTGGCAAATAAACCACAGTGCACTGATCCCTTAGTGACCTTCACAGAACAGGTTCAGACGAGAGAACCAGTGACATGGATAGGGAGAAATGCCCAAAACAGCTAATAGGAGGGGGATGTGGGGCTTACCGGTAGAAAATCTATTTCAGACAGATTTAGGTAACTGACCTGGGAATGTCTGAAAACTCTCATGATTTTTTTTCAAATTCCTGTATTATATTACAGAGTCATGAGAATCTACAATAAATGTATTTCTGGGCTAAAAACATACCTGACTGATGTTGTCCATGAGCATACTACCACTAATCAGATATATTCACTAATGCAGCCTCCAAACTCTGCACTTCACCTTCAACTGCAGTTTCCTTCTGGTTGTTCTAGCTGAGCTGAGAGGATCCCTTCCATACACTAAGCACTGCATTCTGGAGTAATGACATACCAAGACCAGGCCATAAGGGTGGCTAATGACCTAGCTGAGGGGCTACACTGCCTGGAGGAAACCCGAGGGCTTTCACAGGCTGTCAATCAGTAATGTTCTGCTAATGGGCCACCCTCCAATGACCTGCTATAAACATACGGGCAATGCTATGGGGGTGACAGGAGAGAATATTCTCACACATGGAGTCTGCTCACCAGCACTGTTCTTTCATTCCACTGAGCTCTCTTCCTCTTTTAGAAGATTTTAACCAAGAACACAGAGACAAATCCATCCCGAATTTGGCATAAGATCATTTCCAGTCAAAGGTCTTGTGTTTATGGCATTAACTGTGAATTGATTTATAAAGGAGGCAGGGAGTTGCTGTTGTGTGTGTGTGTGTGTGTGTGTGTGTGTGTGTGTGTGTGTGTGTGTGTGTGTGTGTGTGTGTACATTCTAATAAAATAAAGATTTGTTTTGGCTTGCCTCTGAGAAGGACTGCCTCTGGTTACTAGGGTGAGGTCGTTGACCCCTCTGTGAACTTCACAGAAGAAGAATGTGCAGAGAGGACAGACAGAGATGGGAAGGAGAGAAAGGAAAGGGGAGATGGGGAGAAATTTTGTGGATAACAGTAAAAAAAATGCTGGGAAAGTAAGGTTTCATGAACCCCAAAATGAGAGGGGGGACCATGTACACTCCAAGGTAACTGCGTAGGGAATACAATGAAACACTCCAGTCTCCCTGGACCTACCTTAAAACGGCTCGTGAAAAGGTCGAGCTTGGAGTTGAGAAGTGTGTCTCCATACAGCACCTGTAGACTCAACAGACACTTCAAACGCACATCCGCTTCCTGAAGGAAAAGAAGACATCACGTCTCAGATAATCTTTCTTTTTAATTTTGTACAAGGACTTGTGTTAAAGGGCACCTACTGTGGATCTAAGTGAAAATAAAACCCAGCTGAAGTGTTGTAAAAAGTGGTTGGACATCTCAGGGCATAAAGCAGACAAGGATATTAACCATAGTTTGTGATTCTACATTCAACTAGGCCTAAATACTTTTTTTCCCTTCCTTTCATTTAAACACAATTTACACAAAAACACAATTCAAGCCAAAAGTACATATACATGTTAATTAAAGCAGCATCATACCAAATCACATCATATCATTCATCTTCAAGCTGAAGGGTACTGAAGGCTATTTACTGAAACAATTGTCTTAAGACTTCAATATCATCCAAGTCTTTATAAAATAACTGGATAACACTCTAACATTATATTGTATCAAAGCACAACCAGTTCTATTACTCATATGAAAATGTCTCCAGGTCTTCCATATTGCAATGAGCACTGTTTTTTAGACAGAAGGAAACTAGACACAGCATCCCGAGCTTACATGTACAAACAGTTCACTGACAGATAAACCTATCCTCTAAGAGCGTCTGTGCAATTCATTATTTCTGACAGAATGACACATCACAGTCAAAATGCATGCTCTTTCTAGTATGCTGCCTCTCAGAGTACACTCCAACCCAACCAAAGGGTCACCTCCGCCAGAAGGTCAGGCCCGCTAATTAAGCCCAGAGGCCGGAGAGTAAACCTTGTTTGACACGGGAACCGATTCACGGGACCAACCAGTGATGTGGGGGTGATGCCACGCTTACCTTGTCATACAGCATCCATCCCAGGTACTTCAGGTAGCTGTCGTTGAGAAACGCAGGGCTGTACAGTCTCATCCAGATGCCCAGCTCCTCAATGCAGATGGCCCTGATCTCAGGGATCACGTCTCTGCAATCGGAAGTCCATTTATCAGTGAAAGACCTCGAAGTGTACAGGCACAAAGGGCTAATGGGCAAAGGAGGTGATGTAGCCGTCTTACCGATATCTTTTCAGAAAGACTCCTTTGAATATGGCGTCCATCATGTTTTCGATTTCGCAACTCTTGTCTTGCAACTGCAGAAGCAATAAAATATTTTAAATATGGAGCCAGAGGTACATCATCTGTTAGACCTGTCTAAAATCTGCCCATCAATTCTCCAATTATGTATTATATATGGATGAAAGACAAAGCTAAGACACATGTTAGATGTAACACTGAGCTTATTAACACAATATTCAAAACTAGAGCCTTTTCTCTCAAATGAAATAATCCTGTTTTTGACTAGCAGAGTTTGCTTACAGGTGGAAGCCACCGTGTTGGAGGCCATTCTGAGAGCGCTCACCTCCGCGATCTTTGCCTCGATCTTCTCCACCCTGGACGCCACCCGTTTGGAGGGCGACTGCCCCTTCTCCACCTCGTACAGCCGCTGGCTGTTGTCCACGCTGACACTGAGGTTCAGAGCCACGCCCACCAGGGCAGTGAGGATCTTCACAGCTATAGGACAAGAGAGAGACACAGCAGGATATTAGAAAGTTCAGAGAAAAATTCAACACTCGGGAATTATGGAACCATTTACCAGTCTCTAGTTTTTTTTTTTTTAGCAGATGCTAGTTCTCTTTTTTCCCCTCCCTTGAATACCTGTACTTTTAGAAAACTTCCAAAGCTATTCATTGTTAATGAACTGCCATCCCTACTATGCAACTTTATTGATCCATTTGATACATTACATTATTGTCATTTAGCAGATGTTCTTATTCAGAGCGACTTACATAGGTTACAATTTATACATGTTATCCATTTATACAGCTGGATATTTACTGAGGTTATTCTAGGTTAAGTACCCTGGCCAGGGGTACAGTGGGGAATCGAACCAGCAACCTTTTGGTTATGAGTCCAGCTCCTCACCCACTGTGCTACACTGAACTGCAAACTCAACACCTCAAAGGAACTCTCAACACAGAGGTGAACACTGCAACTGTTTTTCATTCCTGTATGAATGTGGTGCGGACGGGAGCGTGCGTCTTGCCTGCCAGCGTGCAGGTGTGTCGGAAGGCCCGCACCCCGGAGTCGGACAGCTCCGTCAGCAGCGAGATGAGCGTGTCCATCAGGTGGCTGTCGTAGATGATGGTGTACTGACTCCGGGCCACCAGCACCGACAGAAACTCACAGAAGTCGCTGCAGAACCTCCTCCAGTACGAGCCAGGCAAGGCGAGGGGGTACTGCCCACTGTCCTGGGACACGGCGCGGGGGCGGGACCGGGTCATGAAATTTTACTTTGCTGAAGCACTGATGAATGTCGCAGCACTGCATTTTTGGCAGGACTGATTAATGCAACAGCAATATGCTGTTGCAGAGAATAAATGACTGACTATTTCTATATTTTTATCCAGCAAACAAAAGGAAAAAGATGCTTTCTTTTCTTCTTTTCAGAATAAGAGAATGTGAAACTCAACCTTTCAGTAATATGTAATAGTTAGTAACAATATTATTAGTAATATGTACAGAGAAACACCAAATTGTTAGAATTACTGGCAGGGGACCAGAATCTGGCAGTGGCGACTTGCACAGTGGACTGACAGCTCAAAGAACAGGTTACCAGAATCAATACACCAGAACACATTTAAAATAACATCTCAGAGCAGAGTGTAACTGCACAGAAATTCCAGTAATTGCTGTTACGGCAGAACCTTACCATGTGCAAAGGCCACGTGACAGTGAGAATCCAAGGGAAGGCCAGGAACTTTTTATACTGTAAGCCTGACCCCTAGAACAGATAAACCATCCGATGTGAACAGATTTAACTTCAAACAATTGAGAACTAAACAAAGCAATAACGCGGGCAGAGCAGATTTGTAGCTGAGGCATGAACTCCTACCTCATCAACCTCCTCCACCATTTTACTCATGACATCAGTGTCCTGTTTGTTTTGGAACATCTCCGCTGTGACAAGACCTGTGACAGAGGAGTCAAAGGTCACACATAGATCCGCCAACCACTACAGAGGTCCGACCAGATTAGCAATGCTAGCAAGATGTCTGGCACTACTACTAGATGTACTGTACATAAACATAAAAACATTCCCTACATAAGCAGAGTTCAAACTGCTTCAGAAACAGTTTAATATATTCCAATAGGGTGCTTGCACCAGTGAGTATATCAGTAAGCGAAAGTTGCCTTTGCATCCTGAACACTGGATGAAGAAGCTGATGAGGTCCAGCAGGGCAGTGTCTCTGTCCGTGTGGTAGGCCCCGATCCAGTCATCCACCACCGCCTTCGGAGCACAGACACACAGGAGACATAACAGGCCTTTCTGAAGGCGCTGAGTCCACAAACAGCTGCGGTGCCATAATACTGAACACAAACAGTTTCACAGAATCGCCAAGTTGTGCCATACCTGCATGACGCTCTTCCCCATGGTGATCACTTCGAACAGGGTGACAGCCTCCACGGGCCCATTTTTGGGGCGTTCGAGTGGCGGCCGGCCCGGGCCTCTGCGGATTTGCTCTGAGCATCTGCGCTTGGCGTTCTCCGACACCTCCCGAGCTTTCCTCTTCCCTCTCTGAACGGGAAACAAACACACAGCAACTCAGTTGCGCTGCGCAACTATCAGTAGGCCTACACATTTCTTTGTCATGGTTGAATACACTAGCTGAGGCATTAAACCGAAATAGCTTCCAGGAATGACTGTCAGTATCACAGAAATACCATTTGAAAGGATCATGTGCGTCTTCTGAGCATGCCTGTACCTTAAGGCTGTATTCTCCCGATCATGGAATGAAGGATCCACTGCATGAGCTCAGTTTTTTTGCTTTGATTCTGCTGTTTGCTGAATGCCAATCTCCATTTTACAAATCTGCACAGTTATCTACCATATAAAGAATCCTTTATGAGATAATGTGTTGCTTGAGACATGTCACAAATACAAAATTAACACTCTTTTTGTACTTGTTTTTTCAACTAACAAAGTTAGGGCTACCTCTCTTAAGTGATTAAGCATACTATCTATTTAATTTACCCACTGTTCTACAGTAGGTAGATTTGACTTCATCAACTAATTTAACTCCAGTTACACTGAACATATTCTGTATTATTAATCTGTTCAAGAGCAAATCAAGTTGAAAAAACCTTTGGTCCAACTACATCTTATATGTGTACCCTTAAAAGACTTGCAGCAGGTGTTTA
Source organism: Megalops atlanticus (assembly GCA_019176425.1). Lineage (NCBI taxonomy): Eukaryota > Metazoa > Chordata > Actinopteri > Elopiformes > Megalopidae > Megalops > Megalops atlanticus. Next base: position 10,137,905 of record CM032889.1, read on the forward strand.
TATGTGAAATCCCAAATAGTACTAAATCCTGATAAACTGAGCTCAGCTGGCTTGAATAACACCGTGCAACATCCCAGAACAAGGACTGGGACACCTGTATTGAAGACTGTTCCTTAGGCATACACTATATTAGAGTATTATTGGCAGCACACAGAGGAAGTGACCGCATATGGAAAGACGTTACAGTTTTTGCTTCAATCAGAAATGAAACAACACCTCTGCGTATTCTCAGGAAAGACATGCAACACCCACCAGACTCTTCTGTCTGTTTTCATTGCTTACTCCGCCTAGGGTCTGACTGGCTGAACCAGAGGAAGTGACATCAACCGAGTTCTCTCTGAAATTCACAAAACACACATCATCATTCCTCATATCATCTTACAAAGGGACAAACTGCATTCATGCAACTTATTTTGTTGTGGATGGCCACACCATTTAAAATATACCACTTAGTAACAGCCTAAGGTTTCTTTTTAAAGGCAGAAACATAAGCTCTTTGGAGAAGATATGACAAACACCTGATCATTTATTACATTAATGATAAATTAATGCATACAAGTTGATTTTAAATTAAATGTTACATTTTCTGGTAATTAAAATCAAATGTGATTTTAAATGAGGAAAAGTAGAAGCATTTAGTAGGATGTACCATGTACACACAAAAACAAGTGTCACAAGACTGTCTTCTTAATGGTGGGCACCTCACACCAAATTCTTCCCATGAATTACATTTTCCCATAGACCCAGTCAAAGTTCATTTTAAAAGCAGAAAGGACTTGCACTTAAAAATTAGAAAGCACTTGAACACTCTGAATGAAACATCCCTTACTTTTGTACAGAGGATCTGGAAGCTATTGGCTCTGCTATCATCTCTTTCAGGTCATTGATAAACTGGAGCCATGATAATGCGATGAATGACGTTCAGAAATGCTGTCCAGTAGAGGAGAACCTGGGGGGAGAGCTGACATTAACAGTCTGAAATCACCAGTTTGCATTTACATTTACTCTACTATCTTACTTACATTACATTACATTATTGGCATTTAGCAAATGCTCTTAGCCAGAGCGATTTACATAGTTTACATTTACTTATGAGTGAAGAGCTGTGTGTAGCTTTAGTTACAACGTGTATGTTTCCTGTTCTGTTTCAGTGAATGTACCACGATTTCCACAGGGGTCTGCTCTTAAAATAAAATTGCATTGCGTCTCTATTACACCTGACTGTTAGGACAGGCGTGTGGGCGTTACCCTGCCTGAACAATACTCTGGGGTGAAGCTCATTAATTAACTACCATGGCTGCAGCACCCAAGAGGCTGAGATGCAGGGTACTGAACAAGCAACTCACCTGCATCAAACACACAGCCGACTGCAGCAAGACAAAGAGGAAGCCGCAGCCCACAAACAGAAGACTAACCACGCTGAAATGTTCAGTTCTGTGAAGGTAAGTCCACCTCAGACTTTGAAAACAGAAAAACAGTTGTATAGTATTGGCTACTGCAAGGTACTGTAGAGCTAACCACAAAATATCTAATCTAATTTTGAAATAAAGACAAACTACATTTGTTTGAGAAATTATGATTCCAGACAGCCAAAGTTTACAGACGGGGATAAAGTCAAGGAACCTGCTGTCAGCTAACTTAGGTATGGTAACAAGGCAAACCGGGGGCAGCAGTGTAGTGAGCTAGTTAGCTAGCTAACCTAGATAACGTCCAGGTCAGAACACGGGTCTACATTTATGATGGGTACAAATCTCGCTGCTGTAGTTCACTTCTGTCTTAATTACCGAAACAATCAGCTGACTAGCAAGGTAATTATTGTTTGGCTAGCAAACTAACTTGCTCATTAGCTATACACTTTAAATTACAGACAATATGAGTTAAATTTACCCATAGATTAGCTAGCTAGCCAGAAGGTTTAGGCAAAGCTTTCGGTGCTGCGATACAGCTGTCTAGGTAGCTTTTTTAAAACTTGCGCCGGAGTGCTTCCAGATAACAGTGCAATCGACGCAGAATTTGTTTTGGTCATACACGTAGGTAGCAGGCTAGCGACCTTAGATCGCACCCAGATAACAACACATAGGTGGCGAACTAGCCTGCGGAACACGGAAATGCAATTTCCTGCTTCTATCAAGAGTAGCTAACTACAGCAAGGCCAGGACACAAAGTGGCTAGCTAGCCTCTATAAACATGCAGTTGTAGCTCTGCTATTTAAAAAAATACAGTAATATTTAATATAACATATAGCTTACAGCAGTAAATAAAATGGATGTCTGTTTTCTGTCTAAAAACGATAATAGATTGCAGAAAATTTAGATCACTCACTCACTCTTGCGGCGAGAGACTGCCGGTTGTGATAGCTGATTGGCTATAAACTTGCCACTGTGTCTGCGCAAGAGATTTTCATTGGACGGAAGAGGTGTCACTCAGGATTCCTTCAAATTCGCTCCTCTGGCTTCTCACTCACCCATCCCCCACAGCTCGATTCCCAAACAAACGGAACTCTTATTCCGCTGTGGTAACTAAGTAGCCGCGTTTACGAACTCAAATCCATCGATCAGCACTGACTTCTGAATGGCCGTGTCCAAGAAACTCCCCAAAACCCTTCCAGACATGCATTTCAGTAATAACCACAGCATGTTGTTATTGACACCAATCTCACCAGTTGCGGCATTATTGCTATGAATCTAAGCTTTACAGTAGCTTCTATCTGGTCAGCTTTCAACCAAGCAAGCAATATTTAATATTAAAATGCATTACTCTTTAAAGCAATAGTGCCAAGAATTATCTGTTTGTAAAAATGTAGATTTCCCTTACCCATCGAAAGAAAGCATGCAGATTTGGGTGGGAAACAGTCCTTGTATAGGCGCTAACAAGATGTAGATCTGAAGAACGCCATCCCGTGGCCTTCTCTCGCAATAAAAAAAACTCCACAGTGTCAGAAGCAACAGAGAGGGGGGGGTCGTTCACTAAATAATCTTGTGCGTACAAATAATCTCACGCACTCTGAATAAAAACATGATGGGATAAACAAAACTCAATAACATTGCACGCTCTGACGTGTCACCGATTTCTACAATCACCTTGGAATCCTGGGAATCTTTCAACAGATTTTTAAACCTTAGGGAGAGTCTCAAAACTACAAGGCAAGACGAATAGTGTTCCGGAAAGATAGTGTGCCAGATGGCAACATGTATGGCAAGCCGTTTTAACATTTAACAGCTAGTCTGGACATGTATTGCAAATATCCGTAATTCAATTCTTCCTAGTCAAAATGAACATTTCAGGTAGGCACAATGACATTCAATGACAAACTCCCATTTCAGATATCTACAATCCAATTGTTACTAGTGGGGGGTTGGGGGGTCCGTACGGATCACGGATCAACTACGGTCCGTTACACCAGTTATGACTAGTAATAACTGGATTGTAGATATCTGAAGTGGGAGTTTTTCATAGTAAGAATTCTATTGCAGACATCCAGAATGTTCATTCTGGATAGGAAGAATGACGTTGTGGACATCTGAAATTGAAAGCCCAATACAAATGAATGGCAAAAGTGGCGTCATTTGTCCTAGGAAGTATGTCATTGTGCCTATCTGAAATGTTCATTTTGACTTGGAGGAATTGAATTACGCATATTTGCAATACATATCCAGGCTAGCTATTAAATGTTAAAACGGCTTGCCATAGACACGCAGCCGTACATTTAAAGAGACTGATTAACATGAAACAATGTCAGGACTGCAGTCAGATTTGTCCAGGACTATTCGAGCCATTACGCATGTCAGCATTTGAGGGAGATTCTCATGTGCGAGAATCATTTATGCCGAGATTTATGTAAATGTACGAATTTACTGTTAGGGCGTTTGCAAACAGACCCCACAGTATGGAGGCTGTACTTAAGCCTAGCTAGTACTTGCTGTGAGCTCGTCACGTTTCAAAACGGTGCTACATTATAGGCAACAAGATGGTGATTAAAGTAATATGAGGTTGGATTTTGTGATTTACACACACAGCTCAGTAACTGAAAAACACTTGTGATGAAAAAAATTACTTCCATGCCCTGAAAGCACTCTTTGGCACAGATTTCTTCAAAACGCTGACGAATCTTTCTGAATTTTCGCGGGATGCCCTTGGGCAAGGTGCCTCAGTAAATATCCAGCTGTATGAATGGATAACATTGTTTAAAAAACTGTAACCAATGCAAGTCACTCTGGATAAGAGCATCTGCTAAAATGCCTGTAATGTAATGTAACATAATGTAGGCGAGGGGAGTCTGTGCTGAAGAAGCCAATATGCAGCCTGGAGCAGTGTGTCTTCAGTCTGTGCCAAAACAAGGCAGTGTATGTTTTGAATGATGCAAGTAGCTGATTCTACCACTATTTTGTCAATCAGGAATCAAGAAGAATAAAGAACTGAATAAAGAGTGAAATGTAGAACGGATAGCTACTTGTGATAGTAGGTTTAACAGCTACTGCCTGCGATCCCTTCATCACACATCACGCACTGCTCCAGGTTCATGCCTTTGCATTCAGGAACTGCCACAGCTGTGTGCTGTTACGCTGAAGTCATAAAGACATTCTTAACATGAACCACAATCCCCAGTGATGCTGAACAAGAGCTCTGACGAACCAGTCGTGTTCCACGAGTTTTGAATTACTCGTTAGAGAACTAAACTCGATTTGCATTCAGCATTTGCAAGTGTTCCAGGGACCAGTGGTGGTTTATGGCGACATATACTGTACAATCCTGGGGAGCACAGCTTAAGATCAAGGAAAATTGCCAGACCAAAAAAACATTCTTTAACAATTTATTAAATAGTACTCCAAGACAGGCAAGCAGTCTCAGACTCTTCTTTTGGGCCTCAAAGGCAGTCATAATAAAATACTTATAAGGTTTCTCACAGTTTTACAGCAATAAACTTGACTGAAAAAATGTTCCATTTCTATCACCACCTCAGAAGAAAAAGGACATTTACACAGAACAGTAAGAAATAACACGTTTCCAGTTCTTCAATGATACTGGTATATCATGGTATAAAAATTAATCTGATTAAAGTTTCTTGCAAAACATGTTCTCTTTAAAACACTGAAATATACAAATGTACAGCTGTGGGTAAACAAACCTCAATCTACTTGTATAATTTTTAATGTAGGAAGTGCATCGCAGAAAAATATAATTTATTGTTCGTCTCATCAAAATTATTTATGACTGGCATTCTCAAGAGTTGCCACCTGCAGTTGCTGCTTTATTAATTATAAAATGTGTTCTTAAGAAAAACAAAGGGATTCACAGCCAACAACAGACTGCTCCCTTTTTTTGTCTGTACAGAAATTTGCACACTAGAGTCAAGTAAATTCAATAGCTGCAGCTGAGAAGAGGTGTCTACTTGGATATCTAGCAACCAGTGTACAGTTTCCCCGAGTCGAACCAACGTAAGAAGACCCTGTGTTACGGGCGTCCACCAGGGGGCAGCGTGAGGCTGGCCATGAGATCATGAACAGAAGCAAATATTGTGCATTCACCTGAGTAGAAAAAGAAGAGAGATGAGGGTAAAGCAAATGACAAAAAAAAGGCCATAAAATTTAAGTGCTCATAAAAACATTGACCCAGACAGAAGTCTTTAAAAAGGCGTGTGTCTGAAGCCTGTTTTGCTCCAAAGACATTGCTTTGCTTCCCACCTCCCTCAACCCATACAATGAAGTGCTTAATCTTTCTACAGAGCTTATTTTTTTCTCCTTTATATTCCCTCCATTTAAAAGGCAAGTTGTTTAACATATGTTGGCTATTGTTTCAAACTAGCAGATTTTATTTCTTTCTCTGCTAGAATGAGTTTCATCTCGATGAACAACTGCCTACAAAACGGATCACACCTCCAAGATTAGACATCACACATACAGTACCAATAGTAAAGACATCAAAGTTATGAAATAAGACAAATGGAATTACGCAGTAATATACCCATTTTATACATCAGATTCTTCAAAATAGCTAAGTATTTTTTTTAATTAAAAATTTTTTGGAAAGAAATTCATACATAGGCATCAATAATAGGCACAATATACTTGTCTAAGAAACAAATTTGCAAGTTCCCCATTATCTTAATCAGGTGTGTCCAGGTTTTTGACTGGTACTGTATACAGACACAGCTGTTAAAGTGTAACCCCAGCGGACCCGTGCCCGCCCCCCGCGGTGCCCCCGGCCCCCCCTCACCCTGGCGCGGCGGGTGCATCTCGCTGAACCTCCTGAGGATGCTGCTGACCATGAGGGCGGCGGCGCCCGAGGCGCTGGGCTGGCGCGGGATGTCGGCCTGCTGGGTGAGGCCCGTCGCCATGTCGTACACGATGGGCACGATGATGCTGACCGGGTCCTGGGGCACGGGCAGCCGCTGCGTCAGCTGGAGCTGCGGGGGAAAGACACACACGGTAAACCGAGAGCCTCACTCGTACACAGGTCTTCCACGCTCACCTGCACACCTGAAACACCAACACCTAACACACTTAATGTCTTAAACTTTGTTTTCCTCAAAAAAAAAAAAAAAAAAAAAACAAATCTATGGTTTTATGCACTTGTATCTCTACTAGCTAGCTGGTACCTTGTCTGACTAACTATTGAAACTTGACCATGCAGCACTTGTAATATTGTTGACTCCTTACATGGCTATTTGCTTGTGTTGTACACTGCCTCACTTGTAAGTCGCTTCATATAAAAGAGTCTGCCAAATAAATGTGAAAGTAATGTAAATGTAACTGTGCTCAGCTAATACGCAACACACCCCTTCCCTGTGTGGACCCGAGCCAAGCCAAGCGGCTCCACTCCCGTGTGGACTGCACACTGCACAGCGCGGTTAAGCTCCGGGGCGTTTTCGCCACTTTTAAGCGGAGGCAAAGCTGTAGCATCCATTACCAATCTCATTTGCCCAACAAATCTCATTTGTCATGGCCGCTGAGCGGTTCACAGAGGAACATACATGGGTACAGGGAATTAAGCGATGCTCTCCCTGGGCACGAGTTCCTCTGCGCCCCTCCACGGTCTCCTAGCACGCCCCGCGGTGGAGTGGGAGTACTTACAAAGAACAGCATCTTGGATTTGAGCACCACGGCGATGGTCCCCGGGGGGGCGATGGGCGGGGCGCTGGGGGGGATGGTCAGACAGAACTGCACGTTCCACTTGAGCTGGGCGGCCTGGTCTGGGAACTGGAGGAGAGGAGGGGAGACATGGCGTTACTGATGGAGGAGGACGCCATGTCTCCACTCACACACACACAGCATTGCTGCTGGCATGGGACACCACGTCTGCATACACACAGTGTTACTGATGTGGCTGGATGCCACGTCTGCAGTTGATGCAATAGGATGGCATGTCTGTGCATACACGCATACACAGTTACAGGCAGTGGGACACCATTCTGTACCCACACACAGCACAGCACACGCCACTCACCAGTTCCAGTTTCATAATGCGCACGCAGTCCCTGAGGATGTTGGTGGGAGCGCCCAGTAGCTTAGTGAAGGCATTCAGAGTGTTGTACTTAAACGGAGGGCCAGCAACCTGAGAATGGGGAAGTGTAGAGAGGATGTTAACTCAACCGGACCCTGGACACTGCACAGATCCACTGATCTTCATTTTATCTGGATGGGCTAATAACACACCCAGAGCCTGAACTGAGCAATCCTGATCACAAGGATGAGGATCAGCACATCCTTACAGGTTTGTCTTTGGATAACATAGATATCTTAAGGATGTAATCATTCCTGGAATGCTGGGTTCAGTTCAGGACATCACAGAATGTGGAACTGACAGCATCATCTGCTCTGAAGGTAAGGAACCGCCACATAAAAGAATCATCTTTTGCGGAAACTCCGCTTTGAAATTTCAGGGCCTTGAATGCATTCATGACAGGAACGCCTGGTGGGAGATCCATTTTGGATGCCTGCGTAGCGGATTACTGAGTCGGAGCACAGGCGCTGAACACTCCCTGCTGCTTTTGCTCCAAACACACACACACACGCACACACATTGCCTCTCAGCTCCTTGACGGAAGGACATTGTAAGACTGCATGATATCATCGCCTCCCTGCAGCTCAAACTGCCCTCTGTCTCTTCTGTCTGCAGGACACAGGCCATGTGTGACATCAGAGTGCTGGCTCAGGACTGAACCATGCGGAGGGGAGTAAGGAGGGGGGAGTGTTTGAGAAGTGTCATTCAGGAAATTTACTCTGCACACCCACCACACATTACACACCCTCATCAAGAGACGAGTTTGGAGGTTAAAGCTGTAAGTCATAAAAATAGCCTTAAGAAACAATCTGGATTTACTGTATGTCATAAAGGATTGTGGACTGATATTGGCACTGCCTGCACAGGATGGTCTGGTCTGACCGTCTGGCGACTGCGTGCGGCGCCGGAGCGGGTCGGCCGCGCCGTCTCTCACCCTTGTCTCGAAGAACTTCTCCAGCATCTGCAGCTCCTCCTGGGACCAGGGCCCCGCGTTCTCGGGGGTCACCTTCAGCTGCAGCGTCTGGTAGGTCTTGGGGTTCAGCGCCACCCTGCACTTCAGCACCTCCGTCTTGAACATGATGACGCCGGGCTCGTTGGAGGTCAGGATGGTGAGCTGCGACAGAGGAAAGATGGGTCTGAGCACAAACACACAGCTCCTGCATGGTCTCTCAGCATATTTCCTGCCTGTTTCACAAGCTTTCCTACATCTGCTAATAATGCTTCATCGTAATACTTTTCATTCATGTTTCCTGTATGCACTAATAAAGTCTTATTTGCTTTTCAAAATGTTCCCTAAATTCACTATTAACCAGCACTGTAACCATGCGCTGGATATTAGCAGCAGTATTTGTACAGCTGACAGCACTTGCTTGGTTGCACACGGACACCCTGGCAAACTTATTTTCTTAGGAGTGCTCGCCAGTGAATTTAGTGTAGCTGGTCTGGTCAAACATTTACCTTTAAACCCATGCTTAAATGAAATATCTGTAATCCATACAGCTTCTGGTTTTAGCATCCATTTCCAGATTAATGCACACCCGCCCACTTCCATTCTCCCAAAAGGTTAAACTAACAAAGGTACAGCTAATACAGAGGCCTGTGCAACTTGTGTGCACCACTGCAGAAAGGAGCAGCCCTGACAAGCAGCCCAATTATCAGCACAGCATCAGCTTCCACAGGACAAGGGGCTGCTCTGAACACACAACTGACTGACCAACAACAACCCACCCTGTAAATCAGACAAGGGGGTGAAGGCCTGCTAATGAGACCACCAAAGAAATTTAACAAAGTTACAAAGCATAGAGGTAAGGACATTACTCGATATTAATATTAAGAAACAAAGGCACGGACTGTGTAACGTAGGGACAAATTGAAGCTACAGGAAATGAAGAGAGAGATGAAAATAGAAAGCAAGAGACACAGAGGTTAGCTGGAGAAAGGCATGAAGCACCCATGCGGACAGAAAGACAATCAGCCCCCTCACACGGAGAGACGGACGGGTGGGCAGGCAGACTCACGCTGGGCTCCTGCTGGATGATCCTCTGCAGGTGCCTCCTCATGATGACGGAGCCCAGGAAGCGCTCCAGCGGGGAGCACAGGTAGCTGCCGGCCAGCCCGGGCACCAGCGAGGGCGTGGGCGAGGGCAGCAGCAGCACGTGCAAGGCACTGTGGGTAAGGATGGTGGGGATGGAGGCGGCCCAGGAGCGCTGAGGTAGCTTGCGGGGAGGGGGCATGCTGCTCGGCATCGCCTGGGAGCCTGTGGGGGACGAAGGTGCACAGAGGTGAGAAGGCGTCACACTGTGAGGGGAAAAGGAAACCGTCACCGTGGGAGACTAGCTGTTCGTACACTTACTGGTGCCCCCGCGCGGGGAGTGGGAGGAGTCCGGGATGGGGGAGTGGAGAGAGGGGTTGCCTGGCGACATCCCGTGGATGCGGGCGCCGGGGGAGGGGCCGGGCACCTGGGGAGACCCCGGCCATGTGCCCGCCCGCTGGCTGGGGGAGACCATGGCGTAGGGAGAGCTGGGGTCCAGAGCTCCTGAAACACAGTGTGACAAACACATGCCCAATGGCCACATCAACATCATTATTATAAGCCTTATTAGAATTATCATCACTGGCATCATCATCACTACATTTTTTTTATTTATTTTTTTTTTAACATATTGAGGGACAGCTTCAGCCAGTACTGTGTTCTACGCATCTATGCTTTCCTTTCTTACAATTTACTACCTCGATCAGCTCATCAAAAAAGCTTTCCACCACTCATCAACTGTATCCAATGCAGCAAAACGTCCAGAAAGCAGCCTAGTGACTTCAAATACTGACAGGTAAAGGGAAAAAAAGTGCACGCCATCTGTGTGAAATGGTCTGGGCTGAGCTTCAGGGGAAAACAGAGACGGTAAAATGAGAGTGGAGTGATGGTGGATCACCTATGGGACAGATGTCACACTCCGCAAACTCCCCTGCACTTCTCAGCTCAGACATAGACCTGGTTGCTAATATCTTCCAGCTGCTTTGGTCCAGGCCTCCCAGATCAGACACGCTCTCCTCCTCAGAGCTCTCACCACAGCTGCTCTCCAATAAGGACACTTGACTTTCACGCTCGGCATCACTGAGGAGTCTTGAGTGTCTAAACTCACTGTGATCCTTCTCTGAAGGTTAAATTCAGCCGGTAAAAAGTGGATGTGCCCTTTAGAAAAACGACCGCAGTGCGAAATGTCATCTTTCAAATACGACATGACACTGATGTTATGAAGCGGTGTGGTCCGTTGAATATATCAGTTAATTCGTGAACCAGTATAATCCACACTGTTAGAGTTCACTTTTGCTTGATCTGTCTGTGTTAAACATTTCAAAACCGATCACTTAAAAGGGTGACATCCTGGTTATTGCAGTAGTAGTAATTCCCTTAGGCATGACAGTGACATTTGCTGCAGCAGAAAGACACACAAGACTCACAGCCAAGTGCACAGCTGAAAAACAGGAATTAACAAATCCACTGACTTGGTCTGTCAGGAGGACGCATGCCCTGAGAAGCTGTGATCTTCGGGAGGGAATATGCAAACCGATTTCTCCTCGGCCTGGACCCGGCCGAGGTCAAACCCGCCGCTGCTCGTACACTTACCGTGCGGGCTGGCAAAGCTGGAGGTCTGCCCCATAGACATGCCCAGAGAGGAGGGAGAGGGGGCCCGCAGGGCACCACTAGGGGAGCTGGCTGCATGGATGGTCCCTGCACACAATCAACCAGTCAGTGGGCTCCGCCAGACACCACCAGAAACTTCCACCTCTAACGCAGACGGAAGCAGCGCGGCGGGAATGGCGGCCGCGGAGGCCTGTGCCGGGTGGATGAGGGGGGTGCGGAGCCTGCCCAGACTGCTGCAAGCGCATGGCTGCATTCAATGTCGGCGGAAGCGAGCCGTGGTGGTGTGAATGCACTCACGGGCACACAGAGGGCTTGAGGGACACGCTCATTTCAGGACGATGGGAGGAGCAGAGCAGGGCACTTCCTGCGCTTTTCAGCGCTCTCATTGGCTGCCGAGCGAATGTAGCGTGAGACATTAAGCGGGGCCGCTCCACGCGGGGAGGCAGGGCCGGCTTCTTACCTGGAGACTGGGTGGGCAACATGGAGGGGGAGGGAGCCACGCCGGGGTGGTAGGGGGTGGGCGGGGACGTGAGGGGAGGGTAGACTCCGCCCCCCGCCTGCTGCTTCACAAACTGGGGAGAGAGAGAAAAAGACAGCTCAGGACATGGGATCACAGGCCTCGCAGCGTGTTCCCTGACTCCCGGCTCCGCCCCCCGGCTCACCTGCTGCTGGGGCTGCAGCTGGGACATGAACGAGTCCAGCATGTCCCCGCCCACTGGGGACGGCGGGTTGTCGTCCTCGTTCACCGAGCGCCGCCGCGCGTCCTGGTTGCTGTCCACAAACATGTTCAGGAACGTCTGCAAGGGGGAGGCGGGGCACAAATAAACAAAGACAACAAATAAAAACCACACCTGTGGCACACTACCAAGCACCCACTGTTGTCATTGCAGCGGGAAAGCCTGTTTATCATTAAAAGAGAAGTTGTGGTGCGTTTGTGTGTGAAGCGGCAGGTCTACCTTCAGGCCTGGAGCAGGGTAGAAGCCCTCCACGATCTTGGTGTTGTCGAAGAGGCTGTAGGCGCCGTCGCGGATGGCCACCACGCCGCGGCTGCGGCAGTAGATGTCGATGCAGTACATGTTGCGGAAGGCCAGGCGGATGTGCGTGGGGGACTGGGGCAGGATGGAGAAGCACTGGTAGGCCGTGTTGGTCCTCTGGGTCAGGCCGAGCATGGGTACCGTGGGCAGCTTATTGATGGCAGTGAGAGGGGCCTGAGTGTCTGACAGAACCTGCAGCGGCCAGAAGGAGGAAAGTTGGTAAATGTTCTGAATATGCCATTGGGTACCACCCAACCCCTCAAACAAATGGGTCTCGTTAATCATGGTGAATGTTTCATCCAAATGAGCATAAAGGCCCAAAGTGTGTGAGACATTTTAGCTGTAAAGCAATTCCTAAACTATAAGAGGTAGATACCGGCAAAACCACAAAGAGTCCCTTTGCCCCTCTCTAAAACCCTTTTCGATTACATTTTGTTCATTTATATTCTCTACTGTAAATGCTTTGAATGCTTGGAATGTAGAAGGCCACATTTACATTGATACAAGTTCGATTCGTCCCGGGTCGATACCACAATGCCGCCATGGCAACAGACACAGTTGGGGCGTACCTGCAGCAGCTGCACCACGCTGGGCGTCTTGTTGAACACCTCCTGCAGCTGGTGGAGGATGATGTTGTGGCAGTTGCTGCAGCCGGAGTTGGGCCCCACCGTGCCCAGGGAGATGTGGAAGCGCCGGCTGGCCGAGTTCCACTGGATCGTCACCTGAGGGAGGGCGGAGAGCAGGGAGATGACGCGGAGTCAGGGAGCGACGGCAAAGTGCCACAACTCGTCCGCTCACAGACTGCTTAGAGCACCCGACAAACACCCTAAAATAACAGCAACCCGATACCAGTATTCACCAAATTCAAACAATGGTTATGAGTGGTGTGGGCAAACAATTTGCAGTAGAATGGCCAAGCCGATAGTGAGAAACTTAGTCTTGGGGAGGAGGAGGAAACACAGCATCCTTTGTGATCGCTCTTCAGCTGAGCTTCCCACAGTAAGGCTTCTGTGCTGGCTTCTGGAATTTTCCAAGGACAGAGGGCAGGAATTCTGACCCTGTGCTAACCTCAGACACAGCCGTGTTCACAGAGCTGACCGGCGAGGGCAAAAATGGCACACGCCACACGCTTCTCACGGACAAAGATGAAACAAAGTCTTGCTTAACACCACACCGACTGCTTAACACTCATCAACTGCTTCTCTCTACTTCCACAGTCCAGACTTTATTCCGTTCTTGATTCCTGACCAAAGACTATTTCAGTAATTCTATGTAGATGTAAGCCATTTTGTTGGTTTATTCTTTTATTCAGAATGGATTGCAGACAGATATGAGATATAGTATTGGAGGTGTTTTCAGCGGGTGAACCCTGAGTGGTTTGGATCTGTCTCCAGTGAGTGTAGAGGTTTCCACAGCTTGATTCTTTCAGAATAAAGAGAGCCCGACCCCCATCCCAGCACTCACCGAGCTTCCCTTGGTACTGCCGTAACACAGGACCAGCTTGCGGTAATTATATAACCGGATCTCCACGAAGAGGCTCAAATAGGAGGGCATGTCTGCGGGAAAGAGAGGGGGGCAGGAAGGGGGTACCTTCAGAAGCTATGGAGGACCGTGGAGGACACGGAGTTCTGGCTCCGTTACCATGGGAGCATAACAGATGGGCACCTCTGCTCCCAGCTGGGACAGGTTTATCCAGTGAGTCACACTCAAACACAGAGGAAATAGTGTTTACACATGCAGGTAGAGGAGCTGCCAAATAAACACGTCAAACACAGGAAATAATGCAATGATAACACAGCAGACCTTTGCAGGTAGGTGTGTGCCAAGTGAGAGATGTGCACTGCAGAGAAGTAACGAACGATGTTCCCTGCAGGTCTTCCCGTGACCCTTAGGTTCAGCGGCATTTTTGACAGCGAGAACGCGTTTCTTTCACCTGGCAGGGCGTGGGCGAACTCCAGCACACACTCGAACAGCTGGCTGATGCTGGCCCAGTCGTTGAGGAACATATCCACCACCTTGCGGCCGCCCACGGGCTCTGACAGAGGGCTCTCATAGGTCAGGTACAGGTGGCGTGTGGCGGCTACAGACATACACAGACATAGACGGTATGATGGTGACGTTACATTATAGCTCGGCAGCTTAGCAGACATTCTCATCCAGGACTACTGGATAGTCCGTGAGCCCCTCTCTCTGCCCACACAAACACTGATCTTGTTTGGTCTGACACTGTTGCTCACTCAGCTTGAAAGGATACACTTCTGTTCTTTTGTGCTGGAAGTCATTCTGGATAAGAGCATTTGCTAAATGAATGCAATGTAATGTTATGATCTACAGTGATGTCAGATCTCTGCTCCATTTTGCTGTCCAGTTCCAGTTCCACTAATGTTCACCCACTGAACATAAAACACAACAGCCAGAAAACACTCTTCATGGTTAGCTACACCTCAGCGTGGCCCTCACCCAGAGATCCTTGAGGTGGACTGGGTGACTCTGAGCGACTCTGGTTTTTCAATGCATGAGATACATCCTGATCAACCGGAAAGATCAAAGGATGTCAAGTTCACTTCATTTGGGCCACCGGGACAGGAGCAGATTATAACATTTAAAATAGGGGAGCCTTTGAGCCCCCGGAGGGGGGCTGGGGTTGATTAATTCACCAGCGCTGCTGACATCAAAGGCTGATCTCGTCAGTTACACTCCAGCAGGGGGACATCCTGGGCGCACAGGAAGCCGAAGCCGGGGAGCCGCAGATCAAGGAAGTAGAAAGTGAAGGAAAGGTCTTCATGCCCCCCGCACCCCCCCAACCCCCTGCTCCCCAACCCCCCACTAACAAACCACAGGCTCATTCCGTCTCCCTGGGAAACGGAAAACCTGTGCCGGAATCCGGTCTGGCGCCCGCACAAAGACGTGCATTTATTTGCCGTGGACACGGAGAGACACACACACACAAGTCTGTCCTCTCAGGGTACAGAACACCTGCCTCTGCTGTTCCCTCAGTCCTTTCTTTCAAGCCAAACATGCAGAGAGCTGCCACTGCTGATGTCAGAACAAGCAGAATGTAAGATTACAGAGGAGGAGGGGGAGGAGCTTTTAAACGCTTTCTACATTTCCTAAAGCAAGGAATAACTTCTCATCCTCTTAGATAAAGTTCCTTGCAGAAGGCACATAATGGTAATGGCTTTGTTAACAGTGGCTTGTGAAGCCATTGAGATGGGCTTCTGTTAAGAGAAACCCCGGTCGTAACAAAGACCGAGCAGCGCTGACCTTGCTCCTTGCTGGAGGTGCTGGCTAGGGGGCAGTTGGAGAAGACCAGCTCCGCCACCCAGGTGCGGTTGTTGCGGCCCTGCAGCCGGAAGGTGCAGTCCAGCAGGGAGCGCTCCAGCGCCCTGCTAGTCTCCTCACTGACGCCCTGGCAGGGGGGAATCCTGGGAAAGAAGGACGGGGCGGAACATCTATTCAGCACGAGCGCACATAGCATTCTGTCACAAAGTAGGGCCATTTCACTAACCACTGGTTAAATGCGTGGTAGTTTTGCATCTTAACAGGTTCTCTCTCCATACGCCACGCTTGACCTTTGGTCTGTTAGGTAACAGGTGACAATAGAGTAGGTGCACTGGAGAACCAAAAAGGAAAAATGCAGGTTCATGAGCTCACAAACACCCCTGATGTTTACTGATGTTCCACAGGTACAGTAATGCTGAGAAGTGAGAGGGATACTGGGAATACTGATGCTCCACAGGCACAGCAAAGACACGGGGGCAGGGAAGTGGGGTTGTGGGTGATATTTGGGTAAGGGCTCTTACCTGAGGATACGCACGGCATGACTGCACCCGTCCCCCTCCACCTGCACCCCCTGATGAGGAATGTCCATGCTGGACAGCTGGAAGCACAGACAGCCAAACGAGAACGCTGCATTAATGAATTACTGTACTAATGTTTAATACATTTTCCAACCTGGCAACCGAGCCCTGGGAAGGCGGGCCAATATCCCCTTACTTCACAGCGCAGGCTGACGAAGGGCATGTTGCTGTCGCACATGGCCACCAGGTGGGCCAGCACCTTGTTGAAGGCACACATCTCCCCCGAACGCTTGGGTTTCTTAGGTTCTACGGCGCCCTGATCCCCAGACAGCTGTCAGAGGGAAAAAACCACACACAGAGGAGGCAGTTAGGGTGAGTCATTTTATCTGGCCAGTTTAGATTTATCAAATGACTCAGACTTGGACGCCACAGCTGCAGCTGACAACCCTTTGTCAAATAACACTCTGGCTGATTTTCTTTTGGAGCAACGCGTATTCCCTTGAAGACGTTACTGCGGCACAAATCATCTGTATGCCAGCGCTATTACGATCCAGAGAATTCTGGCATTCTTACCCCCCCATCAGCCTTTACCCTAGCTGCTGTTAGCACATCTGATACTGCCAAATGAGTCAGAGCACAGATATAGTGCAGGGCTTATAGTCTCCCAGCAACTGGTTCTACACCACACTCGGACCACCCTGGACTTGGTCAGAGCTCAGCCGATAATCAGAGGCTGCTGGATGCCCATGTTCACACACGGAACCGGCTCACTGTGCTAAACAATCCACCCCACATGCACAAACATGTATGTGTGCACGCACATATACACAGACGCACATTAATACATAGCCCAGTTTGTTCTTGATAAATACATTTATCAAGAACAAACTCATGCACATAGAGCATGCATATATATATATATATATTTATATATATATATATATATACACACACACACACACACACATATACATATATACATATATATGTAATTTCAGTCATTTTCTCATACAGAGGTATTCAAAATGGTTTCAGTCAGAGACTTGGGACAGTATTAACTTCTCTACATAGGTGCCAGGGGTTTCCAGGACAGAAGTACTGTCACAGAGACTTCAAGTTGAACCAGCTGCTAGGGAGGACTGGCTGGCTGACAAGAATTTTAGCGCCTCACTGTAGTCCCTTGACTGTCACGGCAGCCATCTTGTGTCTCGAACCTGCTGTCGGGCTGCAGAGCGTTTCGCCGTCGCAGCACCCCGGTAGACTAGCTGCCTTGGTGCTAACACATTGCACACACACACACAGACACACACACCTTGCTGACGGGACATCCCACATCACTGTCAGGCTCAGAGGCATCTCTGCAATCACTCAGCTGCGAAAATCACGAGCTGCCAAAGCCCAGAGCTGCTTCCTCATACATCTAACTCAGGCTTTCAGGCCGCATGCTTTCTGAACAAGATCAAGGCTGTGAGCAGAGTCTGGCCTGCAGCATATCTCCACAGAGATGTATGAATGAGGACTGCCAAATCAGGATACCCAGCTTTAGACAGGTGTTTTGCCAGAGATGAAGCCCCAGCGCAGAATGCGGCAAGTGAGACGTGCAAAGCCTGTTTGCTCAGGGAAGTCCACAGCTTATCCGCAGTCCTGGTGCCGCACCCTACCTTCCTCTTGCTTCCTGGCCGGGCACCCTTGCCCAGCGCGGTTTCCAGCGCCAGCTCCTCCAGGTTGGGCTTGAACTGCTGCAGCAGCTGGGCGCTGGGCGGACCCTCGTCCCCCTCCAGCTGGGCCACCGACAGGAAGTGGTACTTGTACTCCAGCTCTGTGGGGCAGCCGGGCACCTCAGACATCTCCACCACCTGCAGGACGAAAGGGCAGAGAGGAGGGCTGAAAAATCCCAGCTATGTCTGACGCACTGCGGCAGGGGAAATGAGGAAGAAATACTTGAGCGTGCTAACATCAAACATTTCTCTGGAACTCTGTCACACATTCAGTGGCCTGAAAAACCCCTCAGGCCATCTCAAATGTCCCTCGAATTTTAAAAACTATTTTTTGGTTACTTTCAAGAAACTAAAATATAAGATAGTTTTGATGTGTTTAACACATTTTGTAGTCACTGCATAATTCCATTTGTGTTATTTCATAGTTTTGATGTCTTTACCATTATTCTAAAATGCATAAAAACCCTAGGTGTATAGGTGTGTCCAAACTTTTAACTGGTACTGTAAAAGGCAAAGCGCATCCACTGTAGATCGGGATTCTGTGGGTCCCAGACATCTCCCAGGATTCTGTTCTGTCACCAAGGATTGGGCACAGCAGGAGTCATAGCAGCTGTGAGGAGAAGCGGCAGGGGGCGGGGCTTACGATGTAATACTGCGGGAGGCGGGTCAGCTTGATGAAGAGGCAGTGCTTGGACAGGCTGCCAGCGGGGTGGGTGGAGGCGTTGGAGAGGTGGAGGGTGTCGCTGCACGAGGTGGGGAGGTGTTTCACCGACTGCCTGCACCGCTGCTCCCCCAGCCAGAACCTACAGGCGAAGGCAACCATTACCATCACACATTACTACAATCATACAGACACACAGCAGATACTATCACAATCATTATCATCACATTACTACAAGCAGATACACACACAGCATCACAACCATAACTGTCACACAAGGTATGCACAGGAATAATACAAAGAAATGTATTTGGTTCAACCATTTCAAATGTTTAATAGATGATTTGAGAAATATCAACAGCAAAAATGGCCGACCACTTCAAACAATTCACTTACCACACACTCCACACCATTATGTTTGCAACTATAGTTTATATTACCAACATCATGATATTGAAAATATTGTAGCATTGGAGGCTCAGCAGAGGATTAGAAATTAGGGGCAAAGTAGTGACAGAAAATTAGCGATGTCACTTGTCAAACACTGCACTCCCCTTTATTCTGTCCAAGATGCCCCTCACACAAATAACAAAAGGACAGTACAGAGGCAATGTTTTTCTTTTGCTACACTCTAGCTTGGCTCCTCTATCCTTAGGGGTTTACCAAGCACAATCATCTCTTACAAGTAACGCCTCCCATGAAAAAGGGATTCCCCCAAATAACTGTCAGTGGGACAGCTTTTCATTCACCTGCTGGAAGGAGGGGCGGAGCCACCCGTTACCACAGCTGCATGGCCTAACACAGTGCAGCATCTGAAGGCCGCATACCAGCTACAGGCAATGGTGTCCCCTTGGTGTTAGAATGTATTCCAGCCCTTTAGTTTACCCCCCCCAACCAATCAAATCTGGACATAGTGCAGGCCAATGACGCTGCCGCACAGCCTGTTAAAGAGCGCTGGGTAATCCTGGCACTGAAACAGTCACCGCTATGATGCACACAGAGTGCTATAAGGGGAGCCTCTTACTTGAGCTGCTGCAGCCAAGAAGTGATGCGCTTCATGTCGTCATTGATGGACTTCTCAATGTCATCCAGCATGGCCTGATCTGGGGGTAGGCAAACAAAATTAACAGCAAACAGGGACCTACAATCACAGTCTACTCATTTAAGTAACTGAAGACTTGATCTGATCTTCCCAGCCTACGCTTCAAACAAAATGAAATAATCGGCATGCCCAAGAGCTTGCCCCCTCTTCCAAAAAATTTCAGTAAACGGATCTGTATTTATCAGGGTCTGTGCCTCCGAAGCCTTCGTCACACTCACAGTCCTTCACGATCTTCAGTTTGGAAGCTTACCGATTCCGTAGAGCATCGGCTGGAACATTCCGGAGTGCAAATCGACGAATATGTGCAGACACTCGGAGCGCCCACAGGGCTCCAGAACAGGTATGACCAGGGTAGGGAGTGCGGTTTCTATGAAGGCTGAGACAGCAGAACACGGCTTCAGTACACACTGCAACCCAGTGCTCACCCCCTACCTATAACTTCCTAAAAGTCCTACATGGTACATTTTGCATATGAAAACTGCTGGGGTCTCGTTTACCCCCAGGCGATCTGCCCTAATGTCTTCTGGCTGCATGGGGATCCTGGGCCATTTTATACAGGGCACAGCACTATACTCAACCATAAGCAACCTCCAAAGGTAAGGTACCTGTAGCCAAAAAGTCAAGGGACATCTGCATATGTGCAGGAACAGCACGACTACACCAAGTAGGTCTCTTTAACAGAGGAGCTAAATCACTTTAAGATTTAATAGAGTTTCCCCTGGTGATTGGGAGCGACTTATTATCTATTCTACACTCTCGGCAAAGACATCAAAAGAGTCTTTTAACACTCCCTCTCCCCTGAACGCTGCATTAGTCAAGTCTTTTGAGAGGGTACAAGCAGCCATTTTCAGGTCACTTGTAATTACTGTGGACCAGCCCATATTTACTGAAAAGAGCTTGCTAGTAGGTTCCATGCCAATTACATTACCTCAGTGCTGACATATTGGCACAGTTCCGTCTGCCCAGCAGACTGGCACATATGAATATTGCATTTTGGAAATTTTTTGCCAATGCTTGTGCATCAAAATTACTGTTGTTATTTGGTAACTACTGTTGTCAAGTTCATAATGTTATTTTATTGAGTTAGAAAAAAATTCTGTCACTCTGAAAAGGCATTGCAAATGCAGTTCTCATATTCAAGTGCCAATCTATATCCCAAAGGACAGCAGCTGTGCTTGTCCACTGCAGTACCATCATTCAGCCACCAGGAAATGCTCCTACACACAGCACGAAAAAGTGTGCAAAAGTAGGATCACTCAGGAAAACTTTTTAAGTAATCAGCATGCTCTGCTTAAAAACGTTACACACAATTAAAAATGGAATTTGTGAGTATGTGCAACTGATGAATAGTGCCCCTGTTCTTGCCTTTTTTAAAGATACCACTTAGATAATCTTGCTGTTCTGGCCCAGTAAGGACAATGTTCTGTCTGGGTCAGCTTTTACTGGGTTATAATTCAAACATTGACAAATACTGAAACTTTTGTCCCCTGCGACTGGAGATTGAAATGTGAGCACTGTTGTGTGGAACTGAAGTGGCTGCATGGTGATTATAATTCGCAGAGAACACGGTCGGTTTGCTTGCAGTGAAACTCACAGTTCTCATTGGGGTTGTAGCTCTTCAGTATGGCTTTGAGCTCCTGCAGTTTCTGGTGGGAGCGGGCGTGGACGCTGTCAATCAACAGCTTCTCCACTGACAGATGGTCGATCTGCAGGAGGACATGATACTGAGCACAGTGTTGAGCCGTGATCACAGACAACAGTGTCTCTGTCTATGAGAAGGACCCCGTTTGTGTTGTCCAGAGCTGTGTGTAGTTCAGAGGTATGTGAAACAGCGCCCCCCCCCACCCCCACCCCGCCATAGCTGAATGTTACCATGCCAACTGCTATATTCCCTAATGGTAAACAGACTGGACACATTGTCACTGTGTACACAGTGCGATTGGGTCTGGGTCAGGGAACACAGTCAGACAGCAGGTATATGGAACAGGCATACCAGTGCCATCAAATGCATCCCCCCTCCCCAAACAGATGTAAAAAGGCATCAGACAGGTTACATTACATTACATTCATTTAAGACGCTCTTATCCAGAGCAACTTCCAGGACAAGAGAACAGAACTGTACCCATTCAAGCTGAATGAGCAACAGTGTCAGACCAGGCTACCAACACTCCCAGACCAGTAAGTGTGAGCATAACACTATACATATATACATGGACTTCTTTACATTCAAAACCATACATTCTTTTATCATGAAAGAACCCACCACTCACCTTCATGGCTCTCTCCATTAGTTTGGAGTCACAGGTGGGAAGTGGAGGCTCATGGGATATTTGTAGAGGTTTGGAGCCATCTGCCTCATCAATCTTGATATTGACCTTGTGGACAGATGCAGTGCCAGTCTTCCGGCCCAAGACCTGTTGGCTGGAGCAAGAACAGCACATGTAAGCACAGAACCTGGTGTGGCTTCAACCAACGAGCTGTGACAACTTCCCTAAGCACTCCCATGGCCTTACAGCAAGACTTTGCTAATTCCTCATCCCTCATCAGCATCCAGTCAATGTCTAAGTTAATTTAATTTGAAACAAAGGTGAAGTGAACTTCCTCCAGTCGGAGTGTCTCGGTGACGGCGACGGCTTACTTCCAGACGCTGAGGGTGAGGCACTTAGCAGGGATGTAGCGCTCCACCTGCACCAGGTCGCCCCAGCGCTCCCGAATCAGCATCAGGGTCTGCGAGTGCAGCACCTCCAGCTGCAGCGACAGGCAGAAGGAGTCTGAGGGGGCCGTTAAGGACAGGCAAGCAGAGGGCTAGGAGAGCACACACACACACGACCAACAAGCCCACAAACTCGCACTCAAACTGAACCAAGAACGGCTAACCACGGCAACACCTCACTAAGACCTCACACTCACGTTTGTCATCCCAGAGGTCTTCCCAGGCAATTTCAATGACCCCACAGGTGCTGTAAGTCACCTGTGCTAAAAGGTCCAGGCTGTAGGCCTTTCTACACCAGACTGACACAGAACAGAGTGCCAGCTTCCTAGATACAAAATTATTCCACAAGCCCAAGCAAGTAAAGTGGAAGTAGGAGTGCTTACTCTGCTGCCATACAGCATTAGCAGTCTTGAAGTCTGCATCCACCTGCCTGAAAAATCTGACACCTCTCCAAACACAGCTCAAACTACAGCAAGCCAAGCGAAAAGAGTCCAGAGACTCTTCCAGAGAAATGTCCAGCAAGCCAAGACAAAACTCATTAGGAGAACTAAGGTAATGCTCTCACTATTATATGGGCTGATAATTCATGGTGACTTGGACAAAGCTTTGTATGTTTTAAAAATATATGGCAAAATATCAGGACAGACAGAGACAACTTGACAATGTCAGGACAAATCTAAACAACTGAAAAGAGATTACAGAAAGGCAACAGGTGGAGACATGAGAAGTGAAAACGAAAAATGCATTGCAAACATTGAATTCTGGGAAACAAACAGATGTCTACATCCTTTGCTGTAAGCCAGATATGCAAATAATCTGCCTCATTTGTTGCCACCTTTTCCGGTGGGGTCCCTCCAAAATCAGACTAATGAAAACACTAGCACCATTTTGTCACCTTCAGTGAGCAAACACACAAATGTCAACTGGCAGGTGACCTCAGCCATTTATTTCCTTATATAAAGTGGGTGGTGTGGGTGGTGCTAAAAAAAAAAGGTGGGATTTGGGATTTGCAGCACAATCGATGAGAGAATACACAGAAAAGGAATGGAATACCAGTGCATGCTTTTCCATGACAAAATGGCTAAACAGATTTTTTGCTAACTAAGAGGAATCTACCATAAACCTACTTGTAAACTATGAACAACGTGATGGTGAGAAGCCCAAAGCAAAGATGAAAGTGTCCCTGCACCATGACAGGTTTCTGTACAGGGCCCCTCTCGTTAACAGTGCCCAATGTCTCACAGGTCCTCAAGGTGAAGTGGAAAACGGGAACCACAACTCATTAGCATTCGAGCGGCGGTGATAAAGAGGCACTACAAAGAACCTCATCAGACAATCAAGAAGGCTGAGGCATACCAATCAGCTTGTTATGGTCTCCTTCAGCCAAGCCACTGTAGCAGGCAGCTCAGGCTCTCGGCTGTGTGTTTTTAAAGCCGCTCTGTTTCCTACTGCCGAGCGCTGCTCTGTGCAAACGCACCCTGCCCTGGGCGAAACTTCTCAGCCAAGCTCCGACAGCAACATAAATACTGCACTGCCGCAGTACTCTTTCCAACGCTCCTAGGATCAACTTACCGAGGAAACTGGAAATTTAAAACATTTAATGGCCATAATTTCAGTACACTGAGGCCGTATTAATTATTAATGCCGACAGGGCTCTCTTTTCCTAACATATGGAGTAATAAAACGAAAAAGAAAAAGCTACAGAGAGAGCATGAGGATTATGGAATAATAATGCCAAAAAATCTGAATAAAGCAATAATAAATACCAGACAATAAAAATGCAATGAATAATATGGCTCTGAACACTTTGTTGCCTGGTAGCCTAACAGAAGATCCATAACACAGTGCACTTTGCTGAGGAAAGTGAGTAAAAGCACGTTCACTAATCCAACCATGTGTTGCCATAAACCAGGGTTTCCGTCATTTGGACAGGCAAGAAAATGCCCTAGAGACTGTCATTTATTCTTACGCAGAACGCAGCACTGCACAACCTTACCGCAAATCTAAAGAGCGAAAAACTCCAAGTCTGGCCTGAACAGCTGGATATCTAGCTACCCTCCTCTTTCCAATGACCTGATGCAGTGCTATCCTCTCCCCCTCGGTCTTCTACCTGTCCCTCACATTTTACTGGTGTAGGACAGGGCAGGGTCAGGGCAGATGACTTGTACAGCGGGCTATACATAGTACCTACAGTGAAATGCATTGTTAACTGTTTCGATGATTTAACAGATACCATTTTTTAAAAAGCCACTAGGAAATTAGAGGACATACACATCAGCTGAGTTTCACTTTGCTGTATAATGAGAATCAGAACAAAACAATACCAAGAGAATACCCGCACTACGAGTAAAGATTTGTACTAGTAATAAAGATTGACTGTTTTAAACACATTCCTTTTGTTATGCATTTAACAGTTAAGTTTATCAATAAAAATTCATATCCAGTTATATAAAGATGTTCACTTTGTCTTTTTACACTACTGGCTATGTATAGGAAATGTTTTTCAAATTTCAGTGATTTTGATAGCAGCCAGCTTTGAAAGAGGAGAGAAATCACATTTGTTTACTTGGATCAAACACATAATTGCAATTTAAACCCTTCTAATTGGGAAATTCAAAGACATGAACGTTCAAAGAGAGGCCAAAACATCTCAAGTTTGTGCGCAGTGCAGCAGGTTCCCAAGGATACGGAGGCAGTTGTACATGTCCTGCAGGGGCTTCTCGTCGGCGAAGAGGCGGGACTGCACCAGCTCGTGGATGAAGTTCACCTGCATGCTGTGCACCAGGGCTCGGCCATCTGGGGTGAGGGAGGAGCCAAAGACGTTAAAAACCTCTAACAAGCCCAGTAAGATAAGTCAATTACTGGCTAGGTAAGTTCCAGCTTCTTGGCTGGCAAACAATGCGTTCTGAGCCTGCTACAATGCAACTGGCCATCCGACTTCAGCTGTAAAGAAGGTACTAATGGTTCCAATCGAGCAAAGTTTTCATGTAGCAGGAGTTTCCAATGGAAAAATCACTAAGCCATCACAGCTACAGTAATGAGGTCGGAGCATTATCTATGATGATTAAGGTGTGGGAACCATCAATACATCAGCTTTTACAATGAGCTAAGGCTGATACAACAGTTAGTGCTTGTCAATCTCGCCTTAGTTCTCAGAGTTACACTGGCCCTACTGACAGTGCTGTTGATGGCCTACAGCATCTTTCCCAGGGTTTCACACAGAGGGGTTTCACAAACAGTCCTTCAGAGAAATATGAGCAACATTGTCATTTGCCACCTTATGCTGCGCGTCTGAGGAGACAGCTGATGACAGGGTCTTCACTTCTCACTATCGCACTTCCACTGTGCCAAATTAGCTGAGCGCAGCCATAGGGGATGCTCAGATTAACTACAGAGCTAGAGGACAGCCAACCAGGCCTGGGTACAGTAGCTCTGAACGGCAGCATTAATGCAATCCTAATGACACACAAGGGAATAGACTGCGAATTGCTGTGCAGCATTTGCCATTAAGTATTTGTGTTCAGGCGGGTTAACAACTGAGCGATGATCATACATCTCTGCCTGTTGCCCGAAAGTGCTCTGTTGCAAGTGTTCAATATCCACACAAACACTAGCCCATTATCTGTTTGTCATTCTGTTTCATGGTTCATCCATTATGCATGCCATTCTTGTCTCCTGCAACACTTGCTAACGTAAAAGCACCAGGGCTGCATAGTGGGAAACTGGGCAGCCCTTTCAAAATCAACAGAGCTCCTCCCAAAGCCTGCAGATATGTGCTTCTCATGGGCAATAACAACAGGAACATAATACGGAATAAGGAAAGTCCTCCAGGCACAGTGTGGTATGTAGTGGAAAGGCCTTTCCAGAGAAAGCCTGTGCTGATCTCAGGTCAGTCAAAGCCTCACCTCCCGTCTCTTTGTCCTCCACTAGGATCTCCAGCTTCAGGAGCCTCCACGGGATGTCCGGATCGTCCCCCATCACGGTCAGCGTGGCCTCGAACTCCCCCTCCACCCGAAACTTCACCCGGCCGTTGGCTTTTCGAACACGGCACACACACACATCACACGGCTCATTAGAGTACACTGCAACTCCTGTCCTCCTGTGAGTATACATTTCACTGCAAAGAGCCCAACCAAAGACCAAGGACGTGTTGCCAGACTTGCCAGAAGTATCAGGATACAAGAAACTTTCGATTATGCTCACACATTCACTTTTGTGCAGCTAGTGGTAGAATGCTTAGTCAGTATGTGAAACAGCAATGTGCAGCAAAATAGGTTTACAAAAGGCAAGCTGTACCATGTAAAGGAACTACGCTCTGACCACAGTCAGTCTTGAATGGAATGAGCATGCTTTCAGCTACAGTACCAGTCAAAAGTTTGGACAACTCTACTCATAGTTAAAATAAAGAAAAACCATTCTATCGTCCACATTTTAGAATAGTAGTAAAGACATCAAAACTATGAAATAATGGAATTATGCAGTGACCAAAAAAATGTTAAATCAAAAGTATCTAAAATCTTAGATTCTTCAAAGTAGCCAAAAATATTTTTTAAAAATAATTTTTTGAAAGAAATTTGTACATATGAATGTATACTTCATTATCCATATCTGTATAAGAAACACATTTCAAGCATTTAAGCAGAAGTCTTTAGAATGCTTCAAGTGTCTGTGAACGCTTGTTTCCAATTATCTTAATCAGCTGTGTCCAAACTTTTTTCTGGTACTATACATCTAGCTTCACCAGGGATAAAAGGAAATACTCACTGGAGCTGGCTGCAAGTATATGTAGATGTGACTCAAACTAATGCACAAATTTAACATAAATATAGAGATAGGCCCTGCTGCACAGTGCTTACCCACGGTGAGGTTGGCCAGCTGGGGGGGCAGGTCTGTGGTGACCAGGCGATGGCGGAGGATCTGGCTCAGCTGGTTCAGGGTGCTCTGCTTCTCTGCTTTGGTGATGGGGTCTGGGGGAATGATCTTATCCTGCAGAGACACCACACAGAGAGTGTCAATGGACTGTCCCCTACAGGCACTTAAAGTTGAAATTCTCAATGTGAGAACAGAATGAGAGAATTCTCAATGTGAGCCCAGAGCAAGATTATGCTAGGCAAAGCTATCAACATGGACATGATCTGACTCGAAGAGGACTATTGCCAACATTCATTGACAGGTCATGGTTTGATTGTGACGGGGAAACTAGGGGAAACTAAATTTGCCCACACTGTTGTTGCCCACTCATAGAGGGCCACGAAATAATACCCGCCCACCCACATCATATCATTACTTAAAGCAACAGAGAGAATGGAACTTTGGCTAAGTCATCACTGAGAAAAAAAGTCTTTGCTGTGAGGGGGAGTTGGATCAAAACAGAAGTGACATGTGCATCACATCAATTCGCTGTCTGGGTAATTAGAGTGAACTAGAGCGCGTTCCACCTGGCAGCATTCCCTCAGATAGCCTGTCATCTCCCACTCTGCGAGCTGTCTGCCTCACCACTGCAGGTCTGTTATGAGAGCAATCACCTGCTCCTACACTGCCTCTTCAGAGGGTCTCCTGCCTAGCTGCCGTTCTGCCTCGCTATCCTGTACGTTACTCGGCTCCTTAAGGGCGCTTTGTAATTTTGTGGTTCCGCAACCAGTCACTAAGGCCAACTCAACAGTGTAAGAGAGACTGCGTTTGCCTGTTAATCTCAGTAAGCTTTTGTTACACTCATTTATCATTACTTTACATTACGTTACGTTACATTCATTTAGCAGACACTTATCCAGAGCCACACAATAGAAATATTAGCCTCAAAAGAGATCATCATTGGAATGCCCCACACAATGCCTTTGTGTGAGTGTAGGTCTGGACATTCACACCCTCACTGCATGTGCCCACAAGCTGCAGCAGTGCGAGACCTGCAGCACAGCGCCCCCTGGCTGTCAGCTTACCCTGATGCAGGTGGGCAGGCGCTGGTAGGTGCCCGTGGTCAGCACGTCTATGGCGAAGGGGATGGCGAAGCTGGGCAGGCGGGCGTGAACCAGGGCGTCCCTCGCCAGCGACGCCAACCGGTCCGCCGTGTCCACAAACAGGAAGGCCTGGTGGTCCAGGAAGCTGGAGATCATCTGCATCCGTGGAGACAAAAGTAAAACATGGCGTCATTCTTCTCAACTCTGCAGATCACCTTTATTGCACAGACCAGGCACATTTCCATGCGAACAGCTCATACTTAACCAGCACTGGGCAACCACCTGTCCACCGCCACCACTCAAACTAAACCAGGGCTGGGAAATCACCTCTCTAGCTCTGTTAACCTCTACTCTGACTACTACTGCACAAGCATAATGTACTGACTAAACCAAGATTGGTCTGCAAACTTTACCTCCCTGTCATGTGGCACCATGAAGCAAGGATGCATTTCAGCACAATTTACCCAAGGGCCTTCGCAAATCTCACAAAGAAACAGTTTCCCGTCACAGCCTATCCAGCATGACGGAACTGATAGGTCTGTCAAATGTGCAGTCGGATTGTTGCATGCACACTGAGAGAGGAATGCCCATGGCACTGGGTGAGATGCATACCGCACACTTCTCCACCTTCCCAGCATTGCTGGCCCACTTCACAAGGGCCAGGAGACGCACAAACAGCTGACGGGTCCGGCTGGCAAACTGCACGATCTCAATTTTCCTGTAAGAATCAAAGAAGGTCCATGCAACAAGATGTGGAAATGATGACGATGAAATCATACTCCATTGACTCATATGTAAACAATGTACAACGATGAGGCTGGATTTGAAGTCTCTTCATATCATAATTTCAGGCTTTCAGGGAGAAAAACTTACCTTTCCATGTCTGTCTTCCTGGGAAGTCTGTAAAACAAAATGTCAATAATTAAAAATAGCACCTTGTGCAAAATTATGATAAAATAACATCATATTTTGGAACACAAATGGTTGTAAAAATCAGAATGGAAACTGCAGACAACACCACAAACATACAAGCATTTGATGGTCTTAATAATAAAAAAGAAGTGACAAAGATTCTGCAAAAGCAAAGCAACCTGGAGTCAAAAACTTTGAAAACTTCAAGCCAATTTCACATCTTTACTTCCTGTCAAATACGACAACAAAACCCTCTCCAGTTTCTCCCTTCAAACAATATTAGCTAAATGCTTAAGTCAGGGCTTCCACCTGGGGCCAGCACTGAGGCAACCAGGGCTGACCAGGACGTAATCAAAATAGGTCATGTCTCCATCCCAGATGTCCTTGATCTGAGCAATGCGTTTGGAACCGATTACCATCAAATATTAACAAATCATCTCAGAAGTCTTGAGGCTGGAAATGCATTACCCCTGAGGTCCTGGCTTTCAGACAGGTATCAATCTGATCTAATTTAGGAGTCAAATGTGCCTTCCCATAATGCATGGGTCTAGGACTGATGCCTTTCATTACATATGCTGTCAATCAAACATCAAAGAACATACATTCACTGTCACAGAGAAGACACCCAATGCAGTGCATCAATAAAACAAGATTAAACACAGTAAGTCACCAAATTAAAAGCCTTCCTGAGAGGTGTATGTAAAGGTTAAACTTTCAGGTCAACCGTGTCCAGATTTTCCACTGCAGCTACTTTTCCACAAGTAAACATTTATGGAACTTCTCACATCCATGTTTGTTCTGTGTAACTCCACTTCCCAGCTGTAATAACAGTGGTGCACTACATCGGCAATTTCAGTGTTGTACACACTACACAACTGTTCTCTAACAACCATTGTGAAGAGCGTTATACCAAATGAATCACAACACCAGGATACAGGCCTACAAAAAATATTCTTATGTATTTACAAGGTATTTACATACCAAAGCCATGGTGCTGCACACAACATACTGGTTACACAGCTTATACAACTGTCCCGCTCCTTCACACAAAGGAAATGAATCAATTTTGAACCCATTAGTGCAAATGCGGCTCTATCGCAGCATGGCCTCCTCCAGAACATGCATTTCCATTTAATTCAGGTAAATGTGACCAGCAGTTGCCTCAGTAATGGTCGGTATGTCTTCCGCATGCTCACAGCTGGTAAGCACGTCTATTTCAGTTCAGTGATCACTCCAAGGCTATTCTAAGATAGGTTATTCATCCTGCTTATTTTCAGTCAAGCATTTCATCTTGAAATGAAAGGGTTTTAATTATATAATGTAATCACTTTTTTGTTTCCTGGGTTATATAAATACCCTATCCAAGCTAGCGAGTGTAATATGTAGCTACATTTTAAATCACATATTCTGGCTGCAAGCAAATATTAGTTGCTGATGGCTAGTTCTTGCTTCATGCTTCAGCTTCATGCTTTAGCTCCTGCTCCGTGCATCAAACATGAACCATTCAAAACATTCTCAAAGTTGCAAAACTTTAGGACAGCCAATTGAAAGACAGCTGTTTTTTTCCTGCAAAATCACCAGGGTAAGCTATAGGGTCACAAACAGTCAATGAAATGCAAACTTCAATCTTGAAACAAACTGGGAGGGTACAGTACAAGGTGCAGCTGAACAAACAGTCCTCCTGCAGAGAAAGAGACACACATTCTACACAGTGCATTCTGGGAAACAGTGCACCTCGTAATGATGCAAGCAGACAATGAACCAAAATAGTTTTTCGTGTGTGGTGCTAAATGTGGTCAGTGCACAGCTTGTGCTGGGTCAGACATCAGTAACAAGGTTCCTGCTGTACATTCCCCTGCACCCAGCTGATCTGGCCTGGACAATGCATTTTGTTGGGACTGCCATACATTTAAGACAGATTTGTAACCGTGCTAAGGATGTGATTTGTTGTTTAGTTTTGGCCACATTCTTTGGCATGTCATTGGATCACAGTAGCATGTTGCTACAGGAAAAAGAACTGACCATGAATGATTGCCCCCTTATAACCCCCAGCACTCAGCATTAATTAGGATTCAAGCTCATGGTGCATAACATAGACAAGTGCATGAATAGGTGCCTAAGTGGTGCAACGATAATTTAAAAGAACAACTGCCTGCTTAACATAGACTGTAGTAATTCAGTAATAACACCGCTCAAATAACCACCTTAGAGTTAATGACATGCTGAATATGACAGTCTGCAAGTGTCAATCTTGCATTTGTAACTTCTTTTCCCGACATATTACATATCCCCATGCTATCAAGAAACCGAATGTAAATGTTGACAGACGCAGTAATACTGTGCTGCGTTAACTGTCATGTTGAGTACCTGAGCGTTATCATAGCACCTCATGATTGAAGTGCTTTTCTACTCATTACACCTGAGGCCAGCACTTTTGGAACTTGTTGCTGTACGTTACTCTACTTCATCAGAGCGGATTTATTATCAAACCATTTCAAACAACTAGCTGACTAAAGAGACTGATCCGAATTCATTGGTACCGTTAAAAATAACGTTACTTAGTGTTTTTACCCAATGCAAGAAATACCAAATGAGAATACTTGAGATTGCGAACGACAGTTACTGTTGTGCAGTTCTGCAAATGTCATAATTCTAACCAACAAAAGTGCCAAAATCAGCTAGTATCCTTTCGTTAATAATATGGATATTCAAATGAAGCGGCAGCAATGTTTATTAAAGACCGCAGTAGACAAATGGTACGGAGAAACCCAGTGCACAAAAGTAGTAACACTACACCTGCGCTGTTGGTATGTTGGAAACGGCTGGTATTTCTCTGACGACAACGGTGAGCAGGCACTGACTTAAAGAATTTCAAGATCTGCGTGTTGTTACCAACTAGCCAGCTAGATGAATTAGCCGGGTTCATACTCACAGTTCAGCCAGCAGTGTGATTTCATGATAGGTTCTCTGCAGGAGGAATTCTATCAGCAGGCTGAGTCGGACTCCGTGCGTCGCTGGTGCGCCCGGTGGCGGGGGTAAATGCGCTGTGGTCGGACCTGCGACCGGAACCAGCTGGCCATCCGAAGCAATCTGCACTGGAGCCATTTTAAATAATAGACCGGAGAGCTGTTCCTGAGTTTTTTAGCTAGCTAGTTAGCTAACTTGCTACACAGTCTATGCAGCTAGTTTGGTAGCTGGATAGCTAGCCAGTTTGATGGACAACCGATGGAGAACAAAAAGAAATGCAGTTCTGCTAAGACCACTTTGTGTAGATAGTGATCCGCTGCTTTAACAAGTTGGCTTCTTCAGTCTTGGCCGGACCCTAGCGGCTTCGCTCCACGAAAGAGCCGACATGCACCGTTGTTTATGAATGTTATTTATAAGCGAGAGTATCACTCTGCGACCCCGCCATCATTTCACTTTCACAGGAAGTGATTACAAATTTAATGAAACCAGAGACCCGGATGCGGAACTGACAGACTGTGGTTGTCAGATAACCAATCACAAGCTTCTTAACAGAAGAAGGGACCTGCAGCAAATGACATGACCGTTTACGCTTGCCATCATAAACAGCTTATTAATAAGTGATCTCTGTCATGAATATTATCTAATTTTCTGATAAGCGACTTATCTGCGCGAAACGTGTAATAATTTCCGCGTCTCCTGCTTTGGTTTAAATAAATATTTACATAAGTGAAAGCCAGTAAAGTCTGATAAAACTATGCAACGTAAACATAATCTACGTTTTAATATTTTGTCATGTTCAGGAAAATTTGATTAATGTAACTAATCACGATATCTGACATAGACCGTATTATATTAACAATAGTAACAATAACGATAATAGTTATTATTGCTATTATTGTCATCACTGTGATTGTTGCCGTAGTAGCAGTGGTAATAGTAGTAGTAGAAGTTACCAGTTTATTTTGATTCTTTAATCCAGGTGTTTCTCAAAAACATTTATTGTGTAAAGTCCGCGCGGATCGTTTGTAATTCACTTTAAACCCAGATATTGTGCTCTCACTTTAAAAGCATCACTATGCATACCCTCACTCAAAACATCTTCCCAATATACAAATTATTAAATTAAGCAAAATGTAGAACCTGTCAATTCTATTTTTCTCACTTTTTTCAGAGGAAATTGCATTCTCCACACCTCTGTATGCAAGTTGTAAGTTGCCTGGCTGGAAAATGCCCTGTCCGATGACATGCATGCACCTCGTTGTAGTCTTACATAATTTTTACGATGTACCTCAAATCATTTACATGGTATGTGGTTTGACAAAGAATGTGGCTAGTGATGAATGTAGCTGTCTGAAATCATAGTCAAAGTGATATGATCTGATTAATTTGTACGGTTATGTAACAAAATATTTTGATTTTAATAATAAAAAAACATTTTGTTCTTTGTCAGGTCTAATGTGCATACCTTTTAGCTTTTATGATGGGAGAAACTGAATACAAAACATATAGATTGATGAAGCACAGTCTGCAGGTAGTTAATGAAATATTCACACTGTGTCTTTAAATTTCACATCCATCATGATTTTAAGAACATAGTAACAATTTTCAAAAACAAAGTCTTATCATATTGGAGTTCTGCCACAACTCATATTAGACTGTCACATGGTTTTGTAATTAAGGAGAAAAAAGCATACCATACATTATTTTGTCAGGGCTGACAGTAGATATATTGCTGTTCTCTTCAATTCCCTTAGGCGGGTGAAATGTGGTTACTTTTCCATTCCTCCCTCTTCCTTCCTACCATTTTAATGGCAAAAATGCATGGTGTTGGTTTTCTGTGTCTTGTTTCAACAAACAGCTTATGCTGCGTCATGAATTACAGGGAGATTAATATAAAGCACTGATGTAAATGACAATCATATCAAACATCTCTCTCAAACATAGAATAATCTTTCACACTCCCTTTGCACGGGCACTGGTGAATGTTTTGGAACTGACAAATCACAATCCATAACCTTGTCCGCCTTCTGCTTTTGTCGGCTTACTCATGCCCTGGGGCCTTGACATGTCCTTGAAAAATTCAGGGACAATAATGAATTATATTCAGATCTGGCATTTGCGACATCTGTGTCATGTCAAAGGATCCCTTGCCATATACTGAAACCCCATGTTTAAATCTCAAGCCACCAACATAAAGAAATACTTTTGCGACAAGCGCGGAAGCAGAGGGCAGCATGTGGGCAGCAGATCTATGAGGATGGATGGATGGAGAAGGGATCTTAAGAACACCTGTGTGCATCTTACACTGTAAACTGCTGGCGAGGCAAAAAAAAAAAAGCCCCGTGAAGCACAATATAAGATGGGACAAAAGGAAAGTGCCAGAGGATTTGTCAGTGTTGTGTGTGTGTGTAAAGCAGTGCACATGCAGCAGACTGAGAGGAGGCCTGTGTGGTAGGGGTTAATCCCGTCCCAGCCATCGGCTTCTCAATGGCCGGCACTGTGAGTCAGCAATTGTGTTTCTCTCTCTGGATTCAGTCCTCGCTGCAGCAGCAGCAGCATGTCGGATCGCTCCGGCTGCACGGCTCATGCACGTTTCTGTACTCTCTCCGATCAGATCAAATGGCTGATCTGTAACCCTAGCTTTTCGCAGGACTTTCAGGCTCCGCATGTACATCTAAGAGCAGTCAATAGCCCGCAGTGCCCCGCCTAGGTGGTATGGTCGCAACCCTTCACAACGGAGTATTGAACACCCCGAGGTTATCTCTCTATCATGTGAGAGAGCAGGAAACACACAGTCAGCTGCTGCTGTGGGAGTCCACACTCCTGCTTGGTTAGGGGAAAGAGAGCAGTGACCTGGAACCAAACAGAATATCTGAGCTGTCAGAGTACAGCTCACTTCTCATTAAAAAAAAAAAAAAACACTGGGAGTAAGCAACAGCACAACATGTGAAATTCATGCTCATGCTCATGCAATTCTCTTTTCTCTGTCTAGTTCTTGGTTCTTGGTTTCCCAATTTGCTATTGAATTGCTCATCTTTGGACTCTTGTTGACCTAAGATATTTTCTATGTTGTTGTTTTTTTGGCTGCCCCTTTACCTTATCTTTACATTTTGCCATTTAGCAAGTACTCTTACCCAGACTAACCTCATTTTACCAAGCCTCCTGGAGATGTTCTATCCCTATGCATTCGTTTCTGCCTTCCTTTTACCTGGGCCTTGTATTATTAATAACAATAATAAACCTTCAAAGTTCCATCAGTTTGCGATCTGCCAAAGCCTTTTAATTTTAAAATTCCCATACAATAACTACATATTAATGATTTTGCATGTTAGGAGGACAATGCATGGTCCAATCAAAATCCTGTTTGTTCTGGTTACAGACAACAAAGGAGGAAGTGTTAGGTCAGGCCCATTTCATTGAGGCCACTTTTGGTCTTCTTTCTACAGCATTTCATATTTCAACTGCAAAACATAAATATCCAAATGGCCTTTTGATCCTCTTATGTATCAGAAAAATAGCTGTCCTCAAGCAGGAGGAAGTGGCATTCATGACCTGAGCCTATGTGGAACTGACTGCTGACTCCACAATTAAATATACTAAGCCAGACATTTAACAATAATTTGAAGGAGAGATCAAGTTAAAATTTTACATTTTCTCATATGTAATAAGCTTTTATGTGTGCTTATTGAGCATTCCAAACCACATCGCGAAAGACAAAAACAACACTCCTCTACCTCTTGTATAAGAAACACACCAGTCTTGTGACCATTCACAGCTTTTTATTGTGGGTGTGTCATCAAAACAGTATACCTGACCTGCAGGTACACCTGACTGGATTCCATCCAGCAGCACCTGAGGTATACTGCTCTTCATTTCACCTCTACATGCCAAATATTAATACAGCATGACAAAGAACTCTGTGAGGAATTCATTTTTATGCCTCTATATTATTTGCAGTTTCCTGCTAACTTGAAAACTAATGGAAAATGGAAACTATGATTAATTCTGAGTTCTTCTGCCATACTTTCCACGACTTCTAGCTAATTCTAGTTAACTTAGCACTTAATTAGCATAGAAGTGCAGCTTAAATATAAAAACTTTGTTTGAGATAGGTTTAAATATTCTTATTTGAGGAAATAAGGGGTTGACCATTGTATAATTTGTTAGCTACATCTATACTTCAATGAAAGAAAGTCAAACAAATTTACAAAAAAATCTATGCCTACTTCTCTGTGGCTCAGTTTGGCCACATTGAGTAATGAGAAAGCATTCCACTGACAGAGGACCTGAGATGTGGGCAAAACATGCACCTGAATCTGACATGAACCTATTAGTCCCAGCAGTGGGAGAAACAACAAATAGAAATGTAAATATAGAACAGGACCAGCTGCGGCCCATTAAGTTGACCACTGTTCTCTCCTTGTTTCCTTTAACTGTCTTGGTTTTCACTCAGTTTCTAAAACATTGCAGTCATCACCATGTACAAAATGTACACTGATGTGCTCACAGGATGTTTCACATGGTTCTTTTATCTTTAAGTCACCAAAGAGCTGTCCACAGAAAACAGGGCTTTTGACAGAGTTTTATATTGCCCTTATCATTCTGATGTAAAGCTCTAGCTGGTCACAAGGCCAGCTTGCATCATTTACTGAGGAGGAATTATTGCCTTCAGGACAAGGAAGAAAATTATTACATTTTAAGACTTCTTTACAGCACACAGCAGAGGTATGTGCTGTACTGAGGGCTACCTCAGTTCGAGGTGATTCACCAACTGCTTGGTTTAGCTCTAGATCAGGGACAATTGGACCACAGGAAATATAGACCAAATCATCAAGAAGTAGCTGTCTAGTGAAGTTGTAGAAATAGTCATGTTCAGAGGGAGTATCACCCATGTCATAAGGCTGCTGCTGAGAGTGTATGTTGCAGCAGCTAGAAGACTAAGTTCAAGTCATATGTGCCTTTTAGCACAGGCTGTTCTGTAATATTTTGGGTCATCTGTATCATGCTGTTCAGGTTCTACATATCTTCTGTCTTCAAGATTTAAATGAACTTTACCCACTATACCATAAACTCAACATATCATAAAGACTAGTGAATGTGTGCAGAAACTGCAAAGCATAAAACATTGTCAATTTTTTTCCCACCAACGCCGCGCACGCCCGCTGATCTTTAATTAATCACACTTTTCATTGAGCCCACCCAATCTGTCCCCGATCCACATAATATAACGGTCAGTGATTCCGAGCAGCACTGATTGAAAATGTCCATTGTGTTCAGACTACACCAAAAACGTATGAAGGGGACAGAACAGCTCCATTTAGGGCTGTGATTGGGGATCTTGATCTGGTCGAAAGAGAGTTTCGTTTGCGCCATGACGTTTACAGAATCTGCAGGCGCAACAGCCTGTGGCTTGGGGCCTGTGTCTTAAGATCCAGCCTTAGGCGACAGTCTCACTGTGCACCGAGAGCCTGGCGCTCTTCTGTAGCGCTAAGGATACACTAAGCATTGGCAGCGACCAGATGCGATACGCGGTCAGCTGCCTTCTCAGAATTATGAACGTCCATAGTCAAATCGGCCTTTCAGATGAAAATGCTTTCTGTTTTATAAACCTTGAATAGGCGGAACAGACTCGTGACAGCAGGAGGCAGCACGAAGGGTTTACCGAGAGGCACATAAACGCCGTTTTGAGTTTAGGTATTGGATACTGTGTCCGTGATAAAAGCTGGAACGTTAAAGGAAACCGCATCGAGACTGGAATTATAACTTCTTGCAATTCCCCAGCACCCAAAGGAAAATCCATTCTCGAATTTTATTCGCATGGAAAATTAACTACCCTTGTGATTGTGGAAAGTGGTTTTGCAGTTTTGTACGTACTGTCTGTTATTGCAGCGGCGCTAGATCGGAGACTGCGCTGCCGCCATATTGCATCGAGGTAAAGCACCAGTGACTGACTGGCTGGGACTGAACTGACAAGAGATCGGAGCTAGTGAGTTGGGGGGGCTGCTGCTGGTGACGCAGGAAAAACACCCAAGAGCAGACAAAATCAAAGGAAGCGAGATCATCGTTACAGACAGATTACGAACGAGAGCACTTATACACCTTGATGAAATTTACGGCGATTTATGAAACCCAAGCTTCTGGAGTAGTTGGTGAATAGAAGGGAAGCCATATCTAATTCCTGGTAAGTAGCTAACTAACGTTAGCTAGCTAGCGAGTTGCTATAGCTAGCCTCAATGCTTTGTTATAATTCTGTCTTTTAAAAACAGAAGGGATGCGCAAAATTAAACGATTCTGCTGGGGAGGCAAGAGGCTCAAAATGTCAGATATTGACTCAACATGACAGAATAAGGTGCTGTGCATGGATGTGTAGAAAGCCGGTTGTTGCTGTATTTCACTGTGTAGCAAAGTAGGAAAATGGCTGACAGGTCCCAGTGTATCCAACCCGCTCTAAATTTGTGTTAATGATGAAACTCAGCAGCATGAACTATATTCAAACTGAACTGAAACATGACTGCAAGATTGAACCCTAGGGGAACGATCTGGCACACGGTTACAGTGTATTCTGGTTAGCAAACGTACAATCTGATGGTTGTTTCTTGTGCTGTGGCCGGTAGATAAAGTGTTGCTCTTGGACCGGAGCGGAACGCCATTACTGAGGTGGAGTGATGGTGGAAAAGCTAGCTAGGCCCGGAATGAGGAATACGCCTGGAAATAAGGCCTTGTTAATTTTTATTGCGAATATGTTGGTGCGAAAACATGTGACAGTTGTGGGCTGAGTTAATGCTATCAATGATTGTTGCCCCGATAAAAAACTAAACTACTATCGTTACACACCGGAAACGCCCATACGTATGTTTGCTAGCATGCTAGTCAACAAGCGAATTTATACCACAAAAGGTTTTGGTGGCTAGCAGCTCGCTAGCTAACGTTAGCTGAGGAAAAGAGAAGAATATCCCGCTGGCTCCAGATATGCTATTTCCGTCCGTGTCTCAAGAAAGGAGGTGAGGGGCGGATCGCGACAGAGCTCGCTAACGTTTGCTGGCTAACTATTTTTCACTTGTCTGTCCAGGAAGCTAGCAGACTGATTTAGCTAGCTTGCCCCAATGGCTCTAGGCTGCTAGTCGACTAGGTGTCACAATGTTGTCTAACGTTATTGTGTCATGTAGTTTGTCAACTAATTACATACAAACGTATCTCAAGACCATTCTTACGTTAGCATTTTCGCTTTAACTTTCAGGTTTAGCTAGCTAGCAACCGGCTATCAACTTGTTAACTTAGTAGGAGGCCCCGGCACCTTGAAATGGAAACATTTTGGCAGACTGTCAGTAACCAGTGTAGACCAAGCTAGTATAACTAAGTTAACCTCTTAGAATTTTAAGAAAAACGAGAAGAAACAGGCAGTGGGCGACAGATTGGTGATTAGCTAATCGGGTTATCATTCGGCAAACAGTCTCGAAATGTGTGTTAATATCGATGCATGTTCGCATCTGTTTTGGATCTTATTTAGATAGCCAACGTTAGCTTATAAAAGGCGAGGTGTTTCAAAGAAATCGGCTGGCTGACAGCTCGCTGACTACTCAGTCTAGCTAAGATAGCTTGATCGATTTATCATAATTTGTGTAAAACAGATGTAACCTATGTATTGCTACCTAGCTGCTATCCTTAGTTGTTGAAAGTATCGTTTCCTAAGTTTCACTTAATTTTTTTTATCACGGTGCATATATTTGAATTGAAATAATCTTATTCCATTTTCCCAAATCAAGCAGCATATTTTATCATTGGAATTACAGTACGTTTTACAATGTACTTAACAGTATTGTCTTGAATTGTGCATCTG
The DNA here is from genome assembly GCA_019176425.1 of Megalops atlanticus. Lineage (NCBI taxonomy): Eukaryota > Metazoa > Chordata > Actinopteri > Elopiformes > Megalopidae > Megalops > Megalops atlanticus. Next base: position 10,177,746 of record CM032889.1, read on the forward strand.
ACAAGATACAGGTACAGTACTGATACCATGTTGAGGAACCAATAGTGATTATTTAATAAATATACATAGGTTTAAACTTATATCAAATATTGCAAAGGCATTGCTCATGCCAATACTGCATTTTAGAGAGATATACATGAGGTTTTGTTAAAACAACAAGGTGAGAAACATTAAGCATTGAAGACAGATGCATCCACCTTCTACCAGTTGTCTTAATGAACTATTACTTATTTTAACACACCTGGCAGATTGTGTGGTATTGTTTCAAACTGTGCTTGAAGCCAGTGGAGGCAACAGAGCAGTTTCAATACTGTTTCAGTATTTTCTATGAAGTAGAGAATGAAAAGGAAAACTAGAAGAGGCTCGCACGTCTGTTTCACAGAGGATGACTTGCTGAAAGAGAATGCCTTGCTTCTCACTCATTTTATGGAACACCATCGCCATGGACAGACCAGACACTGGTATTGGTATGATTTCACACCTGATTTTTGGTGCCCTTAAGTGATCTACAGACTTACTATGACAGGGTTTCATCTATCTCTGTTCACTGTTCATTGAGAAGCTAGGGCTGGTCACAAGGCCATCTTGCACTGCTAACAGGAATGGATGGGGGATAAGGTTTAACCTTTACAAGACGCAAATTTGGAATTCCTTCCTACATGTAAGAACTTTAAACAAAATGTCAGATTTCAATATCTGTTTTCCTTTACTTCACTGATTGTCTGTGAAGTCAGTTTCCTAAAAAGTCATATGGGAATTACCACACTGCCACATCCCACTGAGATGAGGTCTACAGCTCGGTCAGTCTATGTGAAATGGGACAGACTTTGGCATGACCCTCTGTCCTTTGCTTGACCATGGGCACACAAATTACTCATATGGAGATTCAAACATAGGTGCTATTTCTAACTGATATTGTAAATAATGTAGATGTGGGTAATTTAAGTTGCTATTTTCTGTACCTCCCCAAGAGGTGTATATAGTAATTTCTGGTCTGAACAAAATGCAGCCACGCTCTGTGTCCTATTAAAACTGTTGGTGTTTTTTGATATATTTGGACTCAGAAGTTTCAGCATTTAAGAATATTTGTTTCTGAAATTTCAAAAACATGGCCATTTGTATTTAAAAAGTAATGTTTTTGAATTAGTTACAATTTTGGGAGTTGCCAGAGAGCCTAATCAGATCCCTGACAACTTGTGTTGCTGTCCTAATGTGCATCCCTTGTGAAGTTTTGACCATGTCTTCAGAGACTTTGCTTCTACCCATAGATGTGAAAATGTCTGCAGTTGTCATGACTTGTTTCCGAGACAGACGAGCGTCATCAATTATGGTACGTAAAAATGATTGAACTGGTCAAGCCGGACGGCGGAAGCTCAGTTTAGCCTCTGATGCGTTCTGGAAAACCCCTCAGAACACGGCCAAGCCATCATTTCCCATTGCATTATAATGTGATAACAGCTGGGCCTACAGTAGCTACTCAGACAAATTTATGGCTTGTTTCCATCATCCTGTGGGTCGACAGCCCCAGCTAGCATGTAAATTAAACAGTAATGACAGTTGAAAGGAAGAAATCCCCAAAGAATCCAGCTCTGTTTGATATGCTTATTTTCATTGAAATAGTTAGGGTAATTAATTGTTTTGAGTAAAGAACAAAAAAAAAAATCATTAAAGCGGTGTTGCAGAGAATTTGTGGGCAATTAAATGTGTTCACAATGCAGGGTACAGTGCCTAAAAATGCTGGTATTTTTATTACTCCGTAGACACTGCACTGATTTCTCCTCTTTCATGACTAGATGTGAAAATGGGAAAGTTCCTGTAGGTGAGGTGGTGACATTCACGTTTTGTCTCCCATTCACACCTGCTGGAGTGTTAGAAAAAGGCTAGCCTTAGGCAGGAATGAGATCCACTGTGAAACAGGTTCACAGTTGTGACAAAATCTTGTTGATCATAAATGGAATCTTTTTAGATAGAAAAATCTTTGAGCATTGAGCATGGAACGGAGAGCATTGTGCCAAAGACAGCACCGTTTTTACATAGGGTGACCCTACCTGCAAGCTCTGACCAAATTTTGAGACGTGCCCCTTTTAAGAACTGTTGATTGGAATCATCAAGTTCAGAACCATGAAACAATTGTGATGAATATAAAATGTTTTAAAACTTGAAAACGGGGAGCTGAAGGTCAGACTCAGTAATGCCCATAATTTACACTCACAAAGATTTGCTTTAATTGATCACTGTGAGTTGATTTGGGTAGCTGGAACTGTGCTTTCTCTGGATTCTTTAGTAATGGAGGTGACAGTGGTTATCATTTCATGCCATCTCATAGGCTTGTAGCAGGATGGTGTTGTGATTAGGGAGTATACAGTGAATTCTAATAAGGATGCGTCAGATTGCAAAAGGTCTTTCTCCTCAATATTTTGCTGCCTCTCAGTGAGATGGAAATTCTGAATTTGTTACCAGAGAAATGTAAGATGATAAGCGTGTTGTAAGACCTCTGTCTCACAAGCCACAGAAACATCAGAATGTAAATTCTTAATTAATCTAAAGTCTTTTGTAATAAGAGAAAAGTGAAAGAGAAAGTTGAAAGAAGGGGAACAACAGCTGACCACTAATTTCTGTATAAATGATTGCAATTCACTGGGAAAGGCATGGGACTTCAGTTCTTCAGATGTCTGGAAATAACATTGCCATGGAACGGCATCTGTATCCTATTTCTGTCAGTGATTTATTTGAAATCAGGACTTAGGTATTCTTTGATATAAAGTATGAGATCTTATCTGTTGTAAGATATATATCTGTCTTTCAGATTTTGAAAGTCACCAGCTAGCTCAGAAATCATAGTCATTTAGGCAATTAAAAAAATTTCCCATTTGATATATGACGTGGAGAAATAAACTGAAACTGAATTGATGATCTTGAATAAAAATGAACTAAGCCTTAACTTTAACTCTACCATCATGTGTGCATCTCTTGACTCAAAATGACCTACGCTTACCAGACATATCTGGAGTCCATAACTGGCTTTTGAGAGGTTCCCAGACAAGGGTAGATGGGGGGTTCCAATAACACCCATGTTGATAATAACAAACATGGAAATAAACAATGATGGAGAACCTATTTAGAGAGAGTAGACTATTCTGAACTGTGTAAAGTATAGGTAAAGTACAGATACAGTATATTAACTAATTTAAATTAAATGGCTGTGTCGAATGCAATTGCAGTGTTCTATCTGGTAATCATACACCTAATGCTACTGATCACTTTCATTTTCACCTCAGTGTAATTGACAGGGTTAAACAAATCAGCTTACCTGGACTCCTAGAAGGAGCAGAGAACATTGAGTTGTTGATAGACCATACTTTGCACTGTGGCAGAAGAATCTAAGCCTATATACCTATAATAAGCTTTGACAGACTTGTTCATGTCAATAAATGTTATGCTCTTATGACAGAGCTGACTGTAATGGATGGTCCAGGGCTCTATAGTGGGAATATTTTAGGCAGATATGTATCCACAAATATTTGGTGTTACCATGAATTCTATTTTAAGTGCACAGGTGCTCTTACATCCTGTTCCTGTTAATGTATTATTCAGAAACAGTTTTGAGAATTTACAGGAAAAGTACATATAAAATACATTTCTGTGACTTTACGGAATAACTGCTATAATCAGTTTTATAGTATGTAAGTAAATCCCATTGCAGCCAACAGATCAGCTGTCAGGCTAGATTCCCATGTCCATTTGTAGCTAGTGAAACAAGCCTCTGTAGAAGAAGAAAAGCACTACAATAATGTGCTATGGGAACCATAATTTGTTCATGCATATTGTCTGTTATAAAAATGCACCTAAACCTATGAAACCATAGATGAATGGCATATATTATGCCTCTGTTCTTTCAGTGTACTCTCAAGATAGAGCTCTGTTCAGAAATGTCCATGGGAGAGCTGTGCAGTGAAGTAAAATAATGAGCTGTTTTGGGTCTGTCAGTAACAGGCAAAATTCAGTGTAATGATACAGTGGAACAACAAACAACAGTTTCATAAAATAGAGTATGTTAATGATAATTACCTGATCACCTGATGAGGTTACCGTAGTAAAATATAATGGTATAACCACAGGAGAATGTCTGGCAGATGACACTTGGTTTATGTTGAGATACAGATTTAGAACAGAATAATGTTGTCAGACAAGAAGTAGGATCAACTAAATCAAAGTCTGTTTGTGTTTGCTCTGATTTTTCCATTGTGCTCCTAAAATTTTTAGTTCAGGAACTTTGTACTTCTACCAAAAAAGTTAGTGTAGAGCCCTGTGGTAACCTTAGATTACATTGTGGTAAAAGGCCTTTGAACTTGAGGACAGTTTGATGAGAGAAGAAGCAAAATGAATTTTATGGAACATATTCATGTAGCTTGCCTCAAATTATGGTTTTCACTGGGGTTTATAAAAAATTAATGGTTTCTTCCACACCCTGTATCTGTCGTCTCATGAATTTGGGCACACAGTGCAGCAATGCGACAATCGTAATTCTACTGTCAGAGGCATTCTTTGGTTTGGGAGTTGTGTAAAAAGTGCCTTAGATATGCCTTACTGCTCACTGGTTTCTCATGTAATGGAAGTTCGTGTCCTTCATCCAGCATCCTCTCTCCCCAAGTGTCTTTTTTTGTGATTTTAAACTAATTGTTATTCTTGTGGGTTTGAGGATTTTGCACTACTTTTGTTTGGCAGTTGCTCAACCGTGTCTCCCTTAACGCTATACAGGGAAAATGTCAATACAAAAACAGCTCTTGCCAAGCCTACAGCAAATTCAGCTGATTTCTGGCTTTGGGCTCCCACCTCGGTGATCCTGTTTTCAAACCTGACACACAGATATAGTAACTTTCCATGCACCCCCATTCACCCCAACCCCCCCCACCACCATTGACATTCAAGTTCAGCGTGGCTTGCTGCGAAATGCTTGCTCATGCAAGTCAGTCGTCTTCGTTGTGAAACATGATTACCTGGAATATCATGGCACTTTAAAAATGAGACACGAGGATATATTAGTTGGGAGTAACATAGCACATGTGTCTTCAGCAGTAGGCTTAAACACAAAAAACAAGTGCAGTATTGAACAGTCTAGGCCTCAAAGTGCAAATGCGGATGATCTGAACAGTAAAATTGTAATTACAGTGTATGTAGTTAATTTAGTGTGTTGTGTATTTAAACAGATTGTATCTTTTTATGTAGAATAAGTTATGCAAACCATAAACAGAAGCACCTATTTATGCATGATGGCTTTATTGTGTTGTTAAAAACACCCCACACACAAATAATTACTCAATTACAAACCCACCCAAGAGAGGAGAGTAGTGTAATGAAATCATGCTTCCAAAAAGACACTCTTACTGTGCATCCAGTCTGATTATGTTCCTCTTTTCAACTTCCTAACCTTTCCAAGCCCTTTTTCATGTAAATCTCTTCTGTGTCTTGCAGCTGTCAAGGGAAAAGCACAAAATAGGTTTTATCTATATGGAATGAGTTGTTCGGCTCTCATAACAGACATACCAGTCTTTCCCTCCTGTGTAAAAAAAAAAAAAAAAAAGTAGTTGCACAATGTTGGCCACTCTTCAGGTACTACATGTGGGTGGGAACATTTGGCTTCGATTCATAGATGAGAAGTACTGTCCCTCATCCATCAAAATTATCCTGCTGACAGACTGACTTGTAAGAGGCTTTTAAAAGGCAATGAAATGACATATTGTATGATTTTTAAGAACGAAGAGGAGTGTTCCAAGCGAAGCATGGAAATAAGTCAGTGCACAGCACTTCTCATGTTGACAAACACTGTCATTGCTGGGAAGGAAGCTTCATGATTTGAATTTTTTGTTCCCCAGACAGCTGCCAAAGTAAGCGATTGCGCATAGGCCTATAACATTGTTCATTGTTGTGCAGATAATTAGAACAGAAATTAGAGTTATAAATGCTTTCCTGCTCCCCTTTCAAATTTTCAAGAGTATCCAGTTAACCTTAAACATTGAAGTTGGGTGTACTACTTCCAAAATAATTACGTTAGAATTTTTTCATTCATTTTCTTACATTTACTCGTTCATAAAAGTTAAATCATGACTCGCATCTCCTTGTTGACTGTAGCAATAGTTTTCTCCATGTAATAGTGTTACATGCCCATTGCTGGAATGGAATTAAGGAAGCAAATGGCTTTATCTTTGTCTTTATTTCCCTTTTGAGACCATGCCATGATTCCCCGCTAAATAACAGAATATTAATTTGCGCTGGTGCTGTTTGCATTTTTGCCTGGTTTAGACCACATGTAGCATGATGTTTTATATTTTCAACATGAATAACTCTGGAATTACTGGAGTAACTCCGCCTTTGATTGGACTTGATCAGTTTTCTAGCTTGACCCTCAAACAATTCATGCTTCCAAAGAAATATGACAACTCATGATTCATTTAAACCATTGCAAGATCTTCAGATAAACTATATTGTGAACGAGCTAACTAGTATTACAAAAGAAAAACCATGTTACGTGAGTCAGCGATGAATATGTCAGTCTACTAGATAGCAAATTAAGCCAGCAAACAAATGGTTGTGAATCCTGTATTCTGTTGGTTCCTCAGTTGTGGCTCCCATAGGACAAACTGAGGCTTGTTTGCTGACTGATTCAGATGAATTCTGCCAATTCCAAAATGTAATTCATCTGAAAATGTAGTTTGTTCATCCACTAAAGTCAGTCTACAGCTGTGTAAATGTAGCAATATAGTGATGTATAGAATATAAATTGTAAATTGGTTCACTTTATATATTGTTTGATGGTCATGAGTTTCATGATGTTAGCTACTCTTGGGAGCTAGATAGATCTATGGTGTAAGGATTTTCAATAGAAATGGAAAGGCTGCAGAAAGCAACACCTTTCAAAAGTCTGACTAATAGACTTGAATTCCCATGAGTATTTAACTACCCTAACTACCCTTTTTTCCACACATGCGTTATCTCCTATAGTGGCCGCAGTTGCTCCGGTCCCTTGCGTTTAGGACAAGCGTAAAGCTGATATGCTATCGGCTTCTCAGCCGGAATGATTTGTGATCCTCAGAGTCGTGTCATGACGGTATGAGTCAAAAAGCAGCTTGATAACGGAGCAACGTGCAGCCAAGCATGCAGTTCCCTGAACTACCCATGTTTCATTCGTCCAGGTCTCACAAAACGCTGTCTCTGTGGTTATGGTAAGGTCACACCCACTTCTCACCACAAAACGAAAGCAATAATGGACAGCTAGTTTTAATTTCATTTGCCTTGAGATAGTTTTAAAATGGGAACGAGAGGAGCTGGCTAGCAGCGCATATTGTTGCGCTGTGGAGTCCACCTGCGCTCTCGCGTTAGCGAGCACAGCTAGCTGTCAGTATGGCGTTTATCTATTCTTTCCACTGACAACAGCACGTATTTCAAAAATATTTCCCATTTTCAGTCAAGACCAGTCGCTGATGTTTGCAACATCCCTTTTTTGCTGGAATTCTCTAGAGTGTCAAGGGTTCCTAAATGGCAAATGCATTGTCAGGCGGCTTCCACCGCTTTCTGTGTGGTTTTGAAGCAGCGTCTTCGCAACACCCGAATTTTGAACTTCAGTGTGATAACAGTTAAGTTTCATATATTTTCAAATTTTTCATAACTTTCATAAGTTTCAAATGTTCGATACTACGGCTGATCCTTCATCACACTAAAAATGGAGTTCTGATGTCCCTGCATAAAGTGATTGTTTTAGATGACCGCAGACACTCGGTTTGCGTCATACAAGTACAGACAGGTCGATACCTTTGCTGTTTCGGATCTACTGAATACATAATTAATGAATCTTGGGAACCTTTTTGAGATTTGGTGTTTCGGAAGTATCGAAGTAACTGTGTTTTGACAGCTTTATTTGCAGGAAGTTTGCACACCGGCTTTCCTTTCATCAGCAGGTAGACCAGCTTCATTTGCTACAAAAATCAAAATGATTCCAAATAAAGCTCATCACACTTTTTAAACAAGTAGTAGATCAGAAATGTTGGTACAACGATCAGAAATGCTGTCCATCTTCACCTTTCCCTGTATGATAAAACACAATCTTTGCTGTGTTTTGCATCCTGGAAAGAGCTAAAAGTAATACAATAATACAGGTTTATGTTGCTGAAAGTAAAACGTGATCACAGGAGAGATTTTTCTGCATGTGTACCACCATTGTGGTCACAAAGGGGAACTAGTAAACAAGGCCTTGACCCCATCTGTTTGCAGTCACACATGGATGCTTCTTGTGTTCACTCTTGAGGTCATTCCCCTTGTCACTAGTGTGTTTTTTTGTCGGTTGCTTTTGTAGCTGGCATGCTAACTGTGCTGTTGCTTGCTTTCACATGTTGGTGTTGTGGCCAGAGCGGAGAAGATTTATAGTCCGATTCCAGTTTGTCTTAACCTCCTGTGTAAACATGTAATGCGAACATTACATTGGTATATGAAACACAAATTTTTTAAGCCCATTGTCTGATTGTTGGACAGAAGGGTTGCTGATTTTATTCCAGGGTGGGGCACTGCTGTTGTACCCTTGAGCAAGGTACTTAATCCAGTCTGGCTCAGTAAATATCCGGCTGTATAAATTGATAACGTAAAAATCGTAAGCTATGCAAGTAGCTCTTGATAAGAACATCTAATACACACATAAAACCCTAAACATGACATAAACTCAATTGTCTGGTGATGCCCAGAAGAGAGGGTGAATGAATGTGCTACAGATATGAAACTGTCCTGAGTAGCAAAATGTAGAAAGCACACAATATTAGCAACATGTCAACATGATGGAACTACAGTATTGTGAATCTGCATTGAACCAATGACAGCTAGGTTGTTTACTCGGCCAGTGGAACTGTGGATATGGTCAGTCTGTAACCACTCATTTAGTTGGCATAATTAGGTTCCATTAAGTTGAGTGGTACTAATAATGACAGGTTTGCTGCCTCTTTGCTTTTTGATGGCAGAGAGAGCCCTGGGAGAAGGCAGAAGCCCTGGGACAGTATAATTGGGGGCAAAATGCCAAATACTCTGAAAGTGATGTCTTTGACTTTTTTTCTTCGTACAACAACCTGGATTGCTAAGGGACCCACCCTTGCTGAACCTTTGTGCAGAAGGAGGTGTTCTGAATGAATATGGGGTTACTAAAGCCTGTGAGGTGGGTGACATCTCTTCTTACTGCACCACTTGCATCGGTGGTGATTGAGCCCTGGTTCATCTGGCTTTTGGCCTCCTTCAGTGAAGCACTGATGTCCTGTGAAAGGAAACGGTTGTGGCAAAAGTCTGACTCTGCGGTGCATTTAAAAAGAGCCGAGGGCTAGAATTCAGACTTCAAAGCAAGATCAGGCCAGAAGATGTTGGATTTATATGCGGCATAACATGGAAAAATGGCTAACATGATGTGTCAGAATGTGAGACAGATGGGCTACCTTTTGCACCTTGTATGGAATGACCAATATATACTTCCCCCTCTGCACGCCAGTGTGCAGTTTGACAATTTTCAGCTGAAAACAAAACGCGATGGTAAACCTTAACATTTTGACAAGTCAGACATGCTTTGACTATTAATTTTACAGTTTTGTATCTTGCTCAGCCATCATTCCTGGCTTAGAGTTCTGTACATGAGCTAGGTGTCAATTCCATGCAAATCCTTTAACAGTAGCAAGGGGAATTCGAGAGAAAAGTGGTGAAATCACCAAAACACTTGTGACTCAGAGTGCCTCCTGGAGCAGATCCGTTCCTGGATTTTATTAAGATATTAACTTGCTTAGGAGTAACAGTCAGGTGGCAATAAATAATTATGTCCTGTTAGATCCACTGACTGACTGCCACATACAGAAACACCTAGCATGGAGACTGCACATGTTGTTTGAAGGTCACATAGGTGACTCCTGACACCTACAAATACCATGACAATATATTTCATAGTGCCATAATTCAGAAAATAGTATATTTGTAAGGTATTTTCCTCTGTCAGTAGGAGTTTGTCCCTTGTTTTTCCCTTCATTGAGAATGTTTTGGGATCCAGTGTAAGCATTGACCAGCTGTCCTTCGTCACTTCCTCAGAGGTGTGTGAGAGGTATGTGTTAGCTCCGGTTTGCTAAAATGTTTCACATTGCTTTGCTTATATTTCAGCTGTGGCTTCATCTGTGCGTATCTCTTCACAAAGGTCCCAAAGGGTCCTCTCCCGAGGAATTTCAATGTACAGGTCTTGTGATAGGCTCTGAGAGTGAACTCACTGCCCCTTGAAAATAAAGTGCTGCTGTCCAGACTCATGGTAAACACTGCGGAAACTTAAAACTGCAGTTCTGTTTTTGAATGTAGATACATTCAGATATGACAAGGTTCAGGACAATTCCACAAAAGTGCAGAGCGGATTCAGTAATATAGGTGCAGGGTCATTTTTTTGTATCTTTTGAGTTCATTTTCTCCATGTTTCAGTGCATTTGGCATTGACTCACGGCACCATGCATTCATAAGGTTTTAACCTTTGCCGGTGTACTCTACAGCTCAGAATCAAGGAGTAATAGTATAGTAAAAATGTTGTGCTGAAACTTTGTGGACCGTCACACATAAACAAAGGTCGCGGTGGTATTGAAGCTGTGTCCTAACCCTCCTCTCCTCTCCTTTCTGTCCTGCAGGTTATGCAATGGTCTCTGCAAAACTCCCGGTGCTTCAGGTGCTGCTTTCATACACGGACGTGTGCTGGTTCTCCGCCATCGCTGAGGAGCCCATAGTTTCTTCCCTTGCGACGGCGACATAAGTGGACAAAATTGCAAAGATCTGCCCCGTGTCGAGTATGACCGCCACGACCCGTGGCTCTCCCGTGGGAGGCAATGACAGCCAGGGCCAGGCTCCGGACGGGCAGACCCAGCCCCCTCTCCCCCAGAACCAGGTCAGTGCTCCGCGGCGCCCCCTCCTGCTCACCCCGTGCGCGGGCGGCTCTGCCCTGCGCAAGAGCCCGTTTCCCGTTGAAAGAAATGGAATGGAAGTGGTTGGGGCTTGTAGAGAGGGCATTTACGGTGGGATGACGATTCTGGCTGCACTCAGGAATATATAGGACCCTGCGGATAACATTACTGTGTGTGTGTGTGTGTGTGTGTGTGTGTGTGTGTGTGTGTATGTGTGTGTGTGTGTGTGTGTGTGTGTGTGTATGTGTGTGATATGAGAAGTCAGTTGGAGGTTGCTGGATCTTTCAAATTCATTCCCATTTTAAAAGTGGTAAGATTTGGGGCCTAGATCTGCTGTTGAGCTACCTGTTTGCTGGTTTCCTGTAACAAGGCCTGTTTGGCGTCCTCAGATGACACTTGCTGTAGAGATGCATCTGCATGTGATTTTTCTTGGCTTTGTGGTTATTTGCTGCTCCAGAGCTCTCTCACTGCACAACATATTTCCAACGTGTTTATTTGGTTGTGACAGAGCACTATATAAGCCATTAAGATCAGAACACTGACAGTACTAATGAAACAAATTCCAAATGCATGTGATCTGCTAAGTTGCATTTGAAAAAAATACCACTGGATATTTACCAAAACATGTCAGATAACGTGTGTAATGTGTGTGTCAATGAGACAGCAACATGAGCTTCAAGTGTTATGGGTAATGGCCCACACATAAGACCAGTTAACTTTGTGTAAGGGGAAGGATTCGATATTTTTTGTTTTGTGATTTTTTTTTTTTTGATTGATTTTTGTTAACATCAGTGGTAAAGTGTCTGACTTAGGACGATGTCTCTCAGATGGCCAGCAGTCCGTCAAGCAGTTTAACTGAAGGAGGCTACATTGGCATTTACAGCCAAATGCCTGGGTCAAGCAGAGGTGCTTCAGTCAGTATAAAACCAATCCAGTCATTGTTTCAGCACAGCCATTCAGTTTCCAGAATAGAGCAGCGTATCTCTGGTGACTAATAAAATGTATAGAGTGTGAGGGGAGGGGATAATCCCTTTAGATATTGCTGTTGTAATGTGATGTTAAAAAAGCAATGAGCGGGGAATTGCAGGGCTGGTCACCCGTAGTCTGAGCCCAGCTTCAGTTCTACAGATCAGCTTGTATCCGCTTATCTGAGGGTCATCTTTATTTGAAAGTGTGTACCACAAGTTCTTTAGTTTAACCCCTGTAACAGATATAAAGATATAATTGTGGATGAAGTGTAGAGTGAGTCTCAACTGAGCTATACGTGTGATATTTCTCTTTTTGTCAGAATATTTTTAGGCAGTGATGGTGTGACCAGTGATGATAGGGGCGACTTCAGCTAGACTCAAAGGTTTAAAAGCAAAGGTTTGGAAGAAGCAAAAATGAAAGAAAAACTCCACACTGAAAGAAGATACTCGTTCTTTCATGTTTTTACGTTATGTGGAAGGGAACATCAGTGATACAGTTACTACAGGTTAATTAGTTTCTATCAAGTGGACCAATAAAGTTGCATATTATGGATAGTAGTTTATTCACAATGCATAGCTTTGCAAGTCTTCATTAAGTACAAGTATTGGCGGGGGCGTGAGAAAAAGAAGTTAACTAGGGGTTAAATGCATTTAAAGGAATGGATCCCCCCCGAAATACATTGGGGAAACAAGATTATATTTGCACAACAAACAAGCCAATAAAATTGATAACATTCCAGATCTTGGTTCTGGAAACCAGCAAGAATGACTTCCTTCTTGGCAGTCACACATGAGATGAAAGCAGATTTTGTCTAATTAAAAACAAGGAACAATGGAGGACACAGTTTTCAGGGTGCAAATCCAAAACGATTCTCTTTTCCTCCTCTGTCACCGCCCCCGTGATTTTTCCGAACTCGTTCAAAAGCTTAGTGTTAGACATTGTGGCGTGGTTCAAAGATATGTTGTGCGTCTTTAAAATAAAAAAGAAAATGAAAGTCAAAGCTGACGTCTTGCTGCAGTGGCTGTTTGAAGCTAGCTGAAACGACAAACGTCTTTGTTCCTTGAAACGCAAATGGGATTTTTGCACGTAGCACGTAGAGCAGCTGTGTGAGGTGTAGGACTTTCCCCTTTTACAACCACCGTGATCAAACCGAAAAGAACATCCTCCTCATGATCTATTATTATAATCTATGCGCACAGCTGAAAGCACGCTCAAAAACAGTTGGAATAACACTTGCCTCCGAGTAATTAGGATTGCTTTAACCCTGATCCCACCTTTTATCTTTTTTCCTGTCGAAACCCCCACACACACACACTGCTGTGTGTAACCTGTGCCTGACTGGAGAACTGAGATGCGTAGACCACAGCCAGGCTGTTAAAAAAGCGGAGTGATTGCTTTGCTTCACAGCTGTTGGCTGCTCACAGCGGTGAGCTGCTTGACTGAATGCAGAATAACACATCAGCGTTTTGGCAGGGGTAGGAAGCGGAGGTGTGTGTGTGTGTGTGTGTGTGTGTGTGTGTGTGTGTGTGAGAGAGAGAGAGTGCTACCGAAGGACTCCGCGGGGGAACTGCAGCCGTAGCCAGCCGTCCCACGGCCGGCCGTTGCACCGAGCCCCTCCGAAAGTGAACGCCTCGGAGGGGGGGAGACGTCCGGCTGCGTCGCGGCGCGCCTGGTAGCAAGAGGCGCCTATGTAGGTCTGCCAAGCGGGAGGAGCGTTCTCCGCACGCCCCCACGGTTCCCAAGTTCCGCAGCTCCTCAAATATCCGTCAGACGCCTCTCTTCCCTCCCCACCCTTCGTGTCAGCGGGCCAGATCAGTCATAAACACACAGCAGGGGGCCCAGGGAGGCGTGGAGGAGCGAGCTCTGGCTGGGGACCCCCCAGATCACTGCCGCTGCTTTGTGCATCTTCATGTGGGCGTGTCCGGGGTTGAGGCCGTGTGCAGCTGCTGCAGGCCTCCTCCACTGTTTCAGGGTGCAGCGTTAACATGTCCTCTCAGCGTGTGTTTTCCCAGCATCACTGGCTGTAAACCAATGTCTTCGTTATGCAGTGTCATCCGGCGTGGCTTGCAGTGTCTCCTGTGCTGTCTTGTAGTGCTTTGAATGAACTAATCACTGTGAAATGCTAGATGCGTGTCAAATGAAAGCAAGACCCTCATAATATGCAAGATGGAATCCATAAAGTGACTTCAAAACACACCTGAGAACCAAGGACGTACAATTGCAATTATTCCCAAAGACATGCAGCCTTGATGGAATAAACTCTCTTTTATATGCCTTATCAAGTTGACAGCAGTAAGTTAATATAGTAGAAGTAAGTAAATGTAAGGGAAACATTTATGCATATTTATCAGATTTGTAAAAATTGTAACAATTGTAAACAATCATGAAGCTTTACACGGGTAAAAATCGTCCAGGAACGGATTGTCACATGTGTATGTACGATATGTAGTGCATTCAGTAGCGACTCTTCTCAGCTGTAGGTATATGGGTTCTTTGATATACTGTTTTCTCTCCAGTGCCTGAGGAAACGAGGTGTGTTCAGGATGTGAGATGTTTCATGTGTATGACTGACAGCTGGATGAGGCTCGTTCTTAACACTGACGGCTCTTGAAGCTTTGGAGAATAATCCCAGCTGCCTTCTCCTGGGGCAGTCGCACGCTTTGGTCCACCACTCTGAATGCTAAGCTTGCAGCTGGAAGCTTCTTACTGAAGCTTTTTAATGAATTGTGGTTTAAGGTGCAGTTGGCTGGAGTTTTTAACTGTATTGCTCGTCATTTAGAGAAATTAGGCCACCAAACTGTTAATGGAAACGACTGCTGAAACCCTCCTTCCTAACGCACTGTATAATTAGTACCATTCAGAAGAATGGCCATTCTTGAGCTGCCTGCCAAATTGTATTCTCAATGAAGTTATGAATGCTCTAGAAAATTGTCCTTTGTACTCAATCAAATTAGAACATTTTACAAGATTTTCAGCTTATTAAAATAAATACTGTGGTTCTGCAAAAGGGTCATACAGCCGTGCCCTCAAGAAAATGTCATTTTTAAATTCACGTGTGGTTGGGTTTGTTGAGTGGTCTGTGTTATGCTGAAATGTACTTCATAAATAAAGAGAGTTATAGAGAGTAGAGAAAGGGCATATGAGATGAAAATGATGGTGCTGCATAGCATCTGGATGGAAAGCATCTCCAATGGAAAGACTAAAACTAGCTCCTCTGCTGCTTTATCAGAACCAAGAGATGTCCATGTCCATCTCTTGGAAATGTACCAGTTGCCTCTGTCATTAAGTTTTTAAGCTGATAGTATTACTGAAGATGAATGCTGCTGTTGATAAGAGGCTCCATCAGAGAAGCAAGGAGACATTACTAGATGTGTCTTGGCTAAGGCTTAGAATAAAACCTCACTTATCTGCCTAAGGTGTGATGCCACATTTTTAAAGGAGAGAGAACCACTTTTTCCCCATAGTGTTTGAAGACCCTTGCAGGCTTTTCTGTGTATGTGTATATGGATGGCAGTGTAGTGTAGTGGTAAGGAACAGGGCTCTCAACCCTGCTCCTTACCACTATGCCACAGGATTTCGATTCTCCTCTTGAGCACTGCTGCCTTAGGCAAGGTACTTAACCCAGACTTGCCTCAGTAAATATCCAGCTGTAATCCATCTGAAAAAATTGTAATCTATGCAAGTCTCTCTGAATAAGAGTGTCTGCTAGTTGACAGTAATGTAGTGTACTAATGTGCGTATGCATTTCAGACGTCCTCCCCGAGCTCCTCCAATGAGAACTCCCCGGTCAGCCCGCCGGAAGAGCAGGGCCAGGGCGACAACCCCCCTCAGCTGGAGGAGGAGGAGCCCGCCTTCCCCCACACCGACCTGGCCAAGCTGGACGACATGATCAACCGTGCGTACCATCTCCAACACCCCCCAAACACTCACACACATACACTCCTGACACGTCCACACCCTTGCACTCACCACAGTTTTGACGCACATGCTTCTCTCTTCACAGACCCCGCTGGGTCGTTCCAGTTTTGCCAAAGGGTGAATTAGAAGTTCTTCTCGAAGCTGCTATTGATCTTAGTAAAAAAGGTAAGTCTGCCCTCGCGTCTGTCCGAGAGCAATTTACTGAGCACAATGCAATCCGTCCGTCTCTCTCCTTTTCCGCACAAAAAAACACTTCAGATGAGCGCTAAAGCTCTTCTCACAAGGTGAACCTGCTATCCTCGAGACTAGGCACCTTGTCCGTTTCAGAGAGCAATATCTTCATTGACTGTGGCTTGAGTCAGTACACTACTGCTCAGTGACCTGCTCTGCTCACCTGTCAGCTCTAATCCTGCAGTAAATACAGATTTCAAAAGTGCACCAATGCCCCGTGTAGATTTGATAGAGTAATGAGTGAGCTCCCCCGTGTTCCCGCCGCACCCACGGCTCATTCAGGCCTTTTTATCATTTCGCTCACAGCAGGGATGGCTTCTCTTTTTACTTTCTCTTTGCAAGCATAGCAGCATTGTTAGGCTCGTCTCATCTCGCCGCTGCAGTCTTGCCCTTTGTTCCCAACCGCTTCTGACGGTTTCCCTTTTGCTTTGCCTCGCAAGGACTTGACGTCAAGTGCGAAGCGTGCCAGAGGTTTTTCCGAGACGGCTTGACCATTTCCTTTACTAAGATCCTGACCGATGAGGCAGTGAGTGGCTGGAAGTTTGAGATTCATGTGAGTATTGCTTCAGGAAAGGCACTAGGCCAGAGCTTTTTAATGAGGAACGGACTGTTAAATTATTTTTTTTCCTCAAGGCCCACTCATATGCTGAAAGTGCTCATAAGGTACCTGGGCAGTAAAATAAATGGAAAATGCATTCAGTATCAGCACAGCTGCGGTACCCTTGTGGGTTAATCCTGACAGTTTGTTCTCAAGTAACAAAAAATTGGCAGCGTTCATCATCTTGAGTGAAGCGCTCAGCAGTGACAGGCCTGTCTCTCTCCCTCCCCTCTCAGAGGTGTATAATAAACAACACTCACCGCCTGGTAGAACTGTGTGTGGCCAAGCTCTCTCAGGACTGGTTCCCTCTTCTCGAGCTGCTGGCCATGGCCATGAACCCCCACTGCAAGTTCCACATCTACAACGGGACCCGCCCCTCGGAGACGGTGCCCGCCGGGGTGCAGCTGGCGGAGGACGAGCTCTTCGCCCGCCCGCCCGACCCACGTTCCCCCAAGGTGAGCCGGCTCTGCCCCCGCAGTCACACGTACCCCGAGTGGGGTCATAACTCCCGCCTCCATGAAGCACCTGTTTTGTCTTGAGTCTTGAGCCTTTGAGACAGGATTGGATATCCATACCACATGTCTGTTTGCACAAGTATATGCACTATGTGAGGCCATCTTTGATTCCCTTTTTTGCTGGAGAATTGTATGAGAGAGGATGTGGCCTTTGCCACATTGGGCAGGAGAATAGCGTTGCGGTTGGGGAAACTTACTCTTAAACAGAAGTTTTCAATCTCAGATGAGGCTGCCGTCCTCTTGACCAAATTGTTTCTGCTGATTTCCGCTTGCAGCTTGTATAAATATTCAGCTGTATATGAAGGTAGATCACCACAAAAAAGGTGTCGGATAACCAACTAAATAAGCGAAGAATAATATGTTTTAACATTTTAACTATCTAAATGCTTTTGGTATTGACCTTGTGGTATTTTTAAATTGTGTTTTAGTGATTCACATTAAAGGTGCTCCCTGTTTGGGCTTTTAAGCATCATCTGCAGTTAATTTAGTCTGAAACGGCAAAAGTAACCGCATCGCTGACAGTAGAAAGCGGTTCGCCCACACGGTATTTTCTTGGAATGGATAAATTTAGTGACGAGCCTTTCGTCGCCCGAGGGTCTGAGAAAACAAGTGAATTTTTGTAGAATACTCGGCGGAAGCTGTTAGGATGCACTCGTGTCACATCAAACAGCTGTAGCTTAAAGAGAGGGAGAGCGCGTGGGAGGGGCGCGGTGCCGAAATCAAAGCCGGACCGGCGTGATGTGGGCGGGAGGGGGGTCAGCAGGGGCAGAGCGCTCCAGGAAACCGAGGGACCAAGACGGAATTAAGCCTAGTATGGATGATCACATTAACATTTGCCTTTTTCTGTCTCAGATCTTTTTTTTTTTTTTTCTTTTCTGTTCAGGGTACATCTTCTGTTGCTTGTGCATGGAATCAAGAAACATTTTGAGACGGCAGAGTGAAATGGTGGATAACGAAGCCTTGCTTCATTTTGTTGATTGTAAATGTTCTCTTTCCCCGCACAGGGCTGGCTGGTGGATTTAATAAACAAATTTGGCACATTAAACGGGTTTCAGACTCTGCACGATCGCTTTATGAGCGGCCAAGCACTGAACGTTCAGATCATTGCAGCGCTCATCAAGTAAGTACACGGGCGCTCGTCCGCGTTTGACTGTGTGGAAACCAGTTCTGAGCTTTGAGTCTTTGCTCCCTCACAATGGCCTCTGATCGGTAATGTGTGTTTCTTCCGTGTGTGTTTATTTTCCAGGCCTTTCGGGCAGTGTTACGAGTTTCTAACATTGCACACAGTAAAGAAGTACTTCCTTCCAATTATAGAAATGGTTCCCCAGTTTCTAGAAAACCTAACGGATGAGGAGTTGAAAAAGGAGGCCAAGAACGAAGCCAAAAACGATGCGCTGTCAATGATAATCAAATCGTTGAAGAACCTCGCTTCACGGGTACCAGGGCAAGAAGAAACAGTGAAAAACTTAGAAATTTTTAGATTAAAAATGATTCTTAGGTGAGATGAACCGCCATACAGCTACGGATTTTACAGCCATACTATGTGAATAATTGTCAGATCGTGTCAATGACTGCCGTTTTCTCAACAGGTTATTGCAAATTTCCTCTTTTAATGGAAAAATGAATGCACTAAATGAAGTAAACAAGGTGATATCAAGTGTTTCCTATTACACTCACCGGCATGGCAATCCCGAGGAGGAGGAGTGGCTGACTGCGGAACGCATGGCGGTAAGTTACACCGCTGCCCCACGGTTCCTCCATGGGGTGCAGGAAAGGCTAATACATAACCTGGTAATGCCATAGCTTTGGGTCACACCTAATAATGGAAGTCCAGTTTTTTCTGCTGTGTAAGAGGTGGTCTGGTAAAACTAAGTATTTCAAGCAGTCACCGAGAGACTAGCTCCTGGAGGTTACCCAGGGTAAGGAAGCGGTCACTTAATGTCTGTAAGTCACTAAGTCGCTAACACAGTTATATACCTCTCCTGTGCATGCTCACATCAGGGGGAACAATATTCTGTCCAACAGTGCTGCATTCTTTCAAGTACTGACAATGACACTGCCTCACTGCTGGGTTAGTCTGTGTGTATGTATGTGTGTGTACTTTTTATATATGCATACTTCTTCAGTTGAATAATGCAATGACAGATGTTTCAGTTCCAGCATGACCAATATATTGTTACAGAAAATATCTCTGGTTTACAATTGGCATTCACAGCCCTGCAAAATACTAGTTTTACCCAGTTTTGCATATGAAATGCTCAGAGACTTGATTCAGACTGCGCGCTCTGTGTGATGGAGTGAGTGTTGGCGATACTCAGAATGGCTGCTCTGGATTGGTATTCTGAGTGCTGAGCTGTGGGGGTCAGCGGTCTGAGCGCTCTGGGGTCTGCTCTCGCAGGAGTGGATCCAGCAGAACAACATCCTGTCCATCGTGCTGAGGGACAGCCTCCACCAGCCGCAGTACGTGGAGAAGCTGGAGAAGATCCTCCGCTTCGTCATCAAGGAGAAGGCGCTGACGCTGCAGGACCTGGACAACATCTGGGCAGCCCAGGTGAGGGGGGTTAGGGTTAGGGTTAGCCGCGTGGCTGTCAGTTGTCATATTGTTTCTGGTGGAATCTGAGTGACTGGTACACTCTTGATGACTGTTACCTTTAAACTGAGGCACTATTTACAAGCAGTCAGTGGGATCTGTTTTAGCCTGCTTGGATCTCTGAAGTCTAGACGAATATCCAGGAAATGCATTTCTCCCCCCATGGGTGCCCTGTGAGCCTTTTACGTGAGGTCTTATATTTCCCTTTAATTTTCTTTTATATGCTCATTGTTTTGAATTTAAGTACCTCCTTTGTTAGGGAGCGATTTTCGATATTCGCTGATGTCTCTTTTTCTGTGAAAGATGCCAACAGCCTTACACAGCTGTGTGTTCTGTGGTCCGAGTGCCTGCTGTTGTGTTAGTACAGTTGATGTGTACAGTTGATGCGCCATCTTTGCTCTCATCATCCCCTCCCACAATCCTCTGTGAAGTGTTGCCTCTCGACCTCCTTGTCTTTGTAGCTCTATTGTGAAAGTACATTGCAAGGCTGTTCTGAGTGTTTCTCCAGCTGGGTCCATGTAATTGTGCAACCATGTCTGATAAATGGATGACAGGTCCAAAAAAGCAACTCGAAGAACTTTCTGGAATGTGTCTCTTATTCTTGTGGGGGAAAAAAATATGTCAGCTGTATTTCCGCTATTCATGGCATTTTTCAGGGAAGCACGTGTGAGAAATGAGATGGACCACCCAGTGTTTGCAGCGTCAGTACAGAGATACATGATGACAGGCGCTGAGAATCCCATGGTGGCCCCGTTTTCCATTTAAAACGGGACTACTTCTTCTTCCGTAGGCTGGCAAGCACGAAGCCATCGTGAAGAACGTGCACGATCTCCTGGCGAAGCTGGCCTGGGATTTTTCCCCGGAGCAGCTCGACCACCTCTTCGACTGCTTCAAGGTGAGAGGCCTGAAATGTGTTAACACATGCAGAATTACAAGCACCGTCCATGTAGCTCTCGTGGTGGTGAATCAACAGCAGGGGACGTGTTTGCACCTTAATGAGTTAGCTGGTGTGCCTGTCGCCATGTTGAGATCGATTATCCTGGCCCCTATGGAAATGAATGCAGTTTTTCAAGGGCGCTGTGCTGTTGCGTTGTCTCGGTTGTGGCTTTGTGCGTCCGTAATGGTGGTGATTGCGGTTTTGCAGGCGAGCTGGACGAACGCGAGTAAAAAGCAGCGGGAGAAGCTGCTGGAGCTGATCCGCCGCCTGGCGGAGGACGACAAGGACGGGGTGATGGCCCACAAGGTGCTGAACCTGCTGTGGAACCTGGCCCACAGCGACGACGTGCCCGTGGACATCATGGACCAGGCCCTCAGTGCTCACATCAAGATCCTGGACTACAGCTGCTCCCAGGTAACCCCCCACACACCCACACACAGACACACACCCCTAATACCCCCCACACACCCACACACAGACACACACCCCTAATACCCCCACACACCCACACACACAGACACACACCTCTAATACCCCCCACACACGGACACACACCCTTAATACCCCCCACCCGCCGCCCACTTAGGAGGTCTGGGCCGAAACGGGGCGAAATAGCCCATCAACCCGGCGACTTAAGAGGCGGCCTTCCTCCCTGATGGATGCTTAGATTGGGTAAATAAATACACTGTGACTCGTGTAGTGATGAAGACGTACCTTTGGGCCTCCCGGCAGGACCGAGACACGCAGAAGATCCAGTGGATAGACCGCTTCATCGAAGAGCTGCGAACCAACGACAAATGGGTGATTCCTGCACTAAAGCAGATCCGAGAGATCTGCAGCCTGTTCGGAGAAGCTCCTCAGAATCTAAGGTAACAGGACAATTTCTGCAGCCCATAGATGTGTCAGAGTGAGTACCCTCTTACCACTGCTCATGGTAGAAGACAAGTGTACATGTGTATGTCTCCTCAGACAACTGTGTTCCTCAGAAAACTGATTGATGGGTCTCAACATTAGATTTCATCTATGTTTCTTATTTAGCTAGCACAAACTTACTGACTACAGTAAGAATAGGGCCTGTTGTATTTTCATTAAAGAAATACCTGTGAATTTAAAATTGAGTATGCTACTAACAGAAGCTAGTCATTCTTTGTGTTAATAAATAAAAACAAGCTAACCTGAAATATTTTTGATATGCTGTGACCTACTTCCAGCTCTTCAGTGCTCATACCAAACTTAGCTAAGTGCCTAAGTAGAGAGTGAAAATGCTAAGCTAAGCTCTAGACACAGCCTGTGCTGCAGAATTAATGGAATTTGAATGTATTGCTAGGCTCATGCTAACAGGCGAAAGGGGCATGCCCAGCTTCACAGTGCTTTTTGGGGGACTTGAGACAGAGGGGAACAGTATTCACATTGCAATTGAAGGGTTTCGGAACAGCCATTGGTATACTGGGGAACACTAGATTCAGAGAGTTGTAAGTCAAGGGCCTGTCACAAAAGGGGAGTGTCATATTCTGACATCAGTGTGTGGGGAAGAACCAATGGAAGGGAAAGGAGATTTCTCTGACTTGAAACCAGTTCCTTGCATGTGAGTTTGCATATAGCTAACATTGTGAGTTGCGAAACAACACATCAGTGTCTTTTAGGGAAGTTAGCTTTTTTCTTTTATTTCTACTTGCTGATTTCGATTGTACCACCCTGCTTAGTTTTCACACTGTGAGCACTCTGAATGTGGTGGGCTGGTGGACTTTTGTCTTGTGGCCTGCTCAGTCAGAACTCTTTGAACATTGCAATGGGTTAAAAAAATGCCATGTAGCGGTTTGCTTCTATAAATGTGCTGCTGGAAATGTTGAATTAAATTTCTGTTCAGGTTTTGAAAATGCTGAGAGCTTTATCTGTCGTACTCCTGAAGGAATTCTAACGATGAGCTAGCGTCTGCTCAGAGGTTGCCTCTCCATTTTCCCTGTCTCGTAACACCACACAGTGTATTTGAGGAATATTCAGAAGTATGTGTAAATGTAGCAACAAACATAGCATGCATGCCTGTTGTTTTTCAGAAAGAAAATACCCATTAACATACAAAAGAGCTTAGTGGGGTAAGTTGAGTTGATTCATGGTGCATTGCCACCACTTAAATTCTCTAAATTCTAACTAAATTGTGCTTTAAATTTGATGCCATCCTCTGATTTGTGGCCTTTGAAAATTCTGCTTCAGCATATTTCCCTGTGCACCGGCTCCACAGTCACAAATTGCTTCCTTGGTTCAACTAGTTCTCACAGGACTACATTCTTTTGGGGCGTTTATGGGACTTGTTGTTTTCTTCCCCCCACACACAACAGTAGGGTTGTCAATTATCTGGCTAAACAGTCCTGTAGCTTTGCCGCTCTCTCTCTCCTTCAGGAAGTGATTTTGGGCGTCAGCGCTGCGACGCGGCCGTGCAAATTTTACACCATGAAGCTTCAGCGCTTTTATACAAGCAGCCTTTTCCAACACGCCGCCAAAACGATGCCGCTCAAGGCGCAAATCTGCCGCATACCTGTTACTTTCCTAATTCAGCCAGTCGGTCAGTCAGCCGGTCATGGAATTCTTAATTGTACTTCCTTTTCCGAGTTGTTTCTTGAATTACTCCCGACTCCAGATCTGTCTGTTTGTCTACTGTGTCTGAATGTGTAGAGATGTTCGTAAGGATGTGTTTGAGGCTCCCCCCTCCTCTCTTTCTCTTTCCTCCGTCACAGTCAGACCCAGCGCAGCCCGCACGTGTTCTACCGCCACGACCTGATCAACCAACTGCAGCACAACCACGCCCTCGTCACCCTGGTGGCCGAGAACCTTTCCGCGTACATGGAGAGCATGAGGCAGTTCGCCAAAGGTTGGTCCCCACCCCCTCCGGCCCATTTGCCTCTCAAGGAAGACAAAGGGACTTCTACATGCTGCATGTTCTGGAAGTCCCAGTTCATTAACGCCACAACTCAGCAGCCTTGAGTGCGGGTTTGGAAGAGCCCACCCGTGTGTTAGCCACAAATGGTAGCAGTCTCCTGCTTGTGAAACCCTTTATAGTGAAGTCTTTGCGCATGTGATGCACTGGAAGCCCAGGCAAAGCTAAAGGCAGTGTTGTGTCTTTATTGTCCTCAGCAGAGCACTCGGAGTTTGACCCACAGACAGTGAGGCCAGGCAGCCGGTATAGCCACGTGCAGGAGGTCCAGGAGAGACTCAACTTCCTGAGGTGAGTGACGTTCTCTTTGGGCCTGGGCAGTCTTCATGGCTTTTCAGTCTCTTTTGGAAGATATCGGTCACATTCGTTAAGGAGAAAGGGAAGTGAAATGAAAGCAGGCATTTGTTTGAATGCGGCTGCCTGTCTGTGATATCTGCGGCATGTTATCCGTATGGCCCTCACCGCTCTGTGTGTGTGTGTGTGTGTGTTTGCTGCAGGTTTCTCCTGAAGGACGGCCAGCTGTGGCTGTGCGCGCCGCAGGCCAAGCAGATCTGGAAGTGCCTGGCGGAGAACGCCGTCTTCCTGTGCGACCGTGAGGCCTGCTTCAAGTGGTACTCCAAGCTGATGGGGGACGAGCCAGACCTGGACCCCGACATCAACAAGGACTTCTTCGAGAACAACGTCCTCCAGCTGGACCCTTCGCTCCTCACGGAGAACGGCATGAAGTGCTTCGAGCGCTTCTTCAAAGCCGTCAACTGCAGGGAAGGCAAGCTGGTGGCCAAGCGTCGGGCGTACATGATGGACGACCTGGAGTTGATAGGGCTGGATTACCTGTGGAGGGTAGGCATCCCACAGTGCCTTGTGGTTACTTGATTTACTCTGTCCAAAAGCTAAGAAATGTTGCCTTTTTAGGAAGGAATTCAAGGCAAGGCTAATTTGTAGACTGCTGAAAGAACTGTGGCTTTTGCACATCTCACAGGCTTTGGTGTTTTTGGCAAGCAATGGTCTAAATGGGCAAATGGCACACTTACCATTGTCACACAGAACGTAATGGAACTATTTTAACACACTGAAAGTGCGAAGATGTGGATCTCTCTGTTCTGAATGCCTATGGCTGCTGGCAAACCTCTTCTGGATCTAACTGGTTTGGTCTGAGAAAGATCTGTAATCACTGCTTTTTTTTTTGGTCCCGTTAACAGGTTGTGATTCAAGGAAGCGATGACATTGCCA
Organism: Megalops atlanticus; assembly: GCA_019176425.1. Lineage (NCBI taxonomy): Eukaryota > Metazoa > Chordata > Actinopteri > Elopiformes > Megalopidae > Megalops > Megalops atlanticus. The sequence goes on from CM032889.1 coordinate 10,202,606, forward strand.
GTCGAGCAATAGACCTGCTGAAAGAGATTTACACAAACCTCGGACCAAAACTACAAGTCAATCAGGTAAGACTTGTGTCCCTCAAGAGTCAGAACGTTGCCTCCATTCTCCAGCCTTGTGAGCACTTTTGGACTGTAGCTCAGTACTTAGGATGATATATTCAGTATGTTAGTTTTCTGAAACCCATTTGCAGTGATGAGATTCACATTGTTGTAATGTAAGCTTCTTGGTACAAGTTTGAGGTTGTAATTGTTCAGATTATATCTTGTTGAAATTCCATGAATTTTGTGAGTTCTCTGACTTCTCTCTATCACAGAATGTTTGAGCATTGCATATAACAATATGTGTGATGTACAAGCAGATTGTGGGCAATTGTGTGGGCAAGATCACTGACCTCTGGTAGGCAGCAACACAAAGACTTGTGTGATGAAAGGTTTTTCAATGTGTCCGCAACGGCTAAAAGAGCCAATTTTGTGTCGCAGACCAGATAAAAGAGAGATTGTGCCCAGTTTTGACTTAATAAACGTTAAGAATTTCAGATGACAGCTAACAATATTAATCATGTAGCTGTAGCTTATCGGTATTATATCCATATTCCGTTAAAAGATGCGTTTTTGTCAGTTGGGCAGCAGAAGCGTTTTTGCTTTGTGCATCAGCAGGGTAAGTGTCTGTGTGTTGTCTGTGTTAATGGCACAGCTTTGTGTATTCAGACACCACGTATGTCCATGCAAAAGTGTGATACTGATGCATGGAAACAGACTGCTGTACCTAGCAAAAGGAGAAAAAAGAGGGTTTTTAATCATGGTTAAATGGCCTGTATATTTGAACCTTAGTGTTTCTGTTTCTAACAGAAGGTTGTTTAAAAAAAAAAAAAAAAAAACTGTATCAAATCATTGTTGTGATGTGGTCCGTTCGCAGGTAGAGATCCACGAAGACTTCATCCAGTCCTGCTTCGACCGGCTGAAGGCCTCGTATGACACCCTGTGCGTGCTGGACGGGGACAAGGACAGCGTGAACTGCGCCCGGCAGGAGGCCATCCGCATGGTGAGGGTGCTGACCGTGCTCCGGGAGTACATCAACGAGTGCGACAGCGACTACCACGAGGAGAGGACCATCCTGCCCATGTCCAGGTACGGGGCACCGCGCGGACCGCTAACGGAAGTTCCCCTTGCGTTATAGCTGTAGAAGCTCCATTACATTACATTACATCACATTACAGTCGTTTAGCAGACACTCTTATCCAGAGTGACTTACATGGATAACATGTAAAACTGTAACCTATTTATACAGGTGGATATTAACTGCGGCAATTGTGGGTTAAGTACCTTGGCCGAGGGTACAGTAGCAGTGTCCCAGCAGGGATTTGAACTGGCAACCTTTTGGTTCGAAGCCTCGCTCCTTACCACTGTGCTACGCTGCCATTTCTGGCTGCAGAGGCTTCAGTGTTTTTCTGGTTTTTCTTTCCTGCAGAGCGTTTCGGGGCAAGCACATCACCCTGGTGGTGCGTTTCCCGAACCAGGGCCGGCAGGTGGACGACCTGGACATCTGGTCGCACACCAACGACACGATCGGCTCGGTGCGGCGCTGCATCCTGACGCGGATAAAGGCCAACAGCACCCACACCAAGGTGGAGCTGTTCATCGGGGCCGACATGATCGACCCGGCCGACGACAGGAAGCTGATTGGCCAGCTCAACCTGAAAGACAAGACCGTAAGCGTTTCGATATGAAGATGCCGATCCAGACTTCTTTGCCTCTGAGCGTTTCTCTTTGGTCATAGCTAGGAATTAGGGTTTGTGGGTGTTCTTCTACATGTAATGGTGGTGACATGTTTAAAATTGAATACCTGTTCTTGACTCCCCCTTTCCCTCCCAGTTAATCACAGCCAAGCTCACCCAGGTCAGCTCCAACATGCCCTCGAGTCCCGACAGCTCGTCAGATTCCTCCACGGGATCCCCTGGCAACCATGGAAACCACTACAGCGACGGACCCAATCCTGAAGTAGAAAGCTGTCTTCCCGGAGTGGTGAGGGAGCCTTTGTGTATGCGTGTCTCTCTGTGCTGGTTTGGGTTGTAATAAGCCACAGCACAACACAGAAGTTTTGCATTTTGCATCTTTTTCAGCGGATGGTAATGGTATTGCTAATTGTTGTCAATGAGACATTTAGCTTAGTCGTAACTTGTTGAAATGGTTTACTTTAGTTGACATCATTAAGAACAGTATTAATGTGAAAGGAAATGATTTCAACATGATTTTTTACTGTCTGCCAGAATGCTAAGCTCTGTACGTGTTGGATCCAGGACAGTTTGGTTACACTTACTGTCATGGTTACATGGGAAATGGTGAACAAAATGCCTGTGTCTTCCGGTCTGAGTGGAACCCTCCTGTTTCATAGATTATGTCACTGCACCTCCGCTACATCTCTTTCCTGTGGCAAGTAGCAGATCTGGGCTGTAACCTGAACATGCCCCTTCTGCGAGACGGAGCCCGCGTCCTCATGAAGCTCATGCCCCCAGGTGTGTAAAGCACAAACATTCTCTAGAATTCTGCCATTTGCGTCAGGTTCAGTGCATCATGCATGCAGCCTTACGGTGAACAGCCATCAAATTTCAGTGGCGTTCCTGTAATGAAGTTAACGCCAGGATTTAGATCTAAATGGTGCTTGGTTTTCTCCACAGATAACACTACAGTAGAGAACCTGCGTGCCATCTGCCTGGATCACGCCAAGCTGGGGGAGAACAGTCTCAGCCCCACACTGGACTCCCGCTTCTTCGGCCCATCGCCCTCCCAAGTGCTCTACCTGACCGAGGTCTGTGTCGCGTGGCCCGGAAGCAGACAGTTTGTGTGTGTGTGTGGTCACTGTGAACGTTGGTGTGTGGGAGGTGACTGTGAAAGTGTGTGCGTGTGTGTGTGTGGTCACACACAGTGAAGTCACTGAATGTTTGTTTGAATGTGCAGTCACTGAATGTTTGTGCATGTGAGATCACTGTGAATGCGTGTGTGCGTGTGAGGTAACTGTGAATGCGTGTGTGTGGTCACTGCAAACGTTTGTGTGTGTCGGGTCACTGTGGAAATGCACGTACGGGCTCCTGACCTGCAGTCTCCTGCAGGTGGTGTACGCTCTGCTCATGCCGGCCAGCGGCACGCTGGGAGAGGACGCCAGCGACTTCCAGTACAACTTCCTGAAGAGCGGCGGCCTGCCCCTCGTCCTGAGCATGCTCACCAGGAACAACTTCCTGCCCAACGCCGACATGGAGACGAGGCGGGGCGCCTACCTGAACGCCCTGAAGATCGCCAAGCTGCTCCTGACGGCCGTGGGCTTCGGCCACGTGAAGGCGGTGGCGGAGGCCTGCCAGCCGGGGGTGGAGGGGACGACGCCCGTCTCGCCAGTGAGTGCCACAGCCAAATAGTCCTGGGGTGATTCAGCGCTAAATTACGAATCCGTTATCCAGGCGGTTTTTAGCTAATTTCACCAGAATGCGTCACATGCTCCCCCTAATGAAAGCAAATCCCTGTTAGAGTGTGGATTACATTACGGTACATGCATTTAGCAGACACTCTTATCCAGAGCCGCTTCCAGCACAATAGAACATAAGTGTATCCATCCAGTTAAATGACCAACACTCCCAGACCAGTGAGCATGAGCATAACACCATTCAAGCCCTACCACAAGTTGTATTGTGCAACCTGGATATGGAATTCACTCTCCCAGAATTCTCTTTCCTAAGTCAAATTATCTCTAAACTTATGTTGCTGTAACATGTGGGGCATTGTCCTCTATCGGCTTTTCTGTGGATATGGATAGGAGGCCACGTGCCAGTCTGTGTGAAAATAACCTTTCGCTGACCTTTCCATTTTCCTTATCTCACTTTTCCACTCATTAAAGCCCTTACTCCCTCCCCATGTTTTTAGAAATGTCCCAAGCGTACGGTGTCTGACGGGAATAGTGTTTCACCCACGCGCATTACCCTGAAGGTTTCCCCTTTAAAGCAGAGAGATTGAAGAGTATGCGGAATCCCAGAGAGGACAGTGAGAATAGAAGGGTGAAAGCGGCCTCCGACTTCCAAGCGAGCTTAAGCCTGTTAACGCTAACGCGCCCCGCCGCTGTCGTCCCCAGATAAACCAGGCGACGCACGACCAGGCCCTGGTGCTCCAGAACGCCCTCCAGAACATTCCCAACCCGTCGGCGGAGTGCATGCTGCGCAACGTGGCCATCCGCCTCGCCCAGCAGATCTCGGACGAGGTCGGTGCGCGTGCGTCTCAGCCCTGAGGGGTGTCCGTGTCAGAGCCTTGAGCACACAGACCTGCAGGCCTTTACTGCTGGCTGTTACATCCGCTCTGTGTCACTGTTCTGAATCAGGCTGGCAGAGACTGGCTTGTAATCGCTCTTGTCAGTGACCTTGTGGACAAAAAATTACAGTAAAATACTCATGCATGTAAAGGATATTTCTTCCTCCTTGCGCTGCTCAGAGTATACTCTTTCTGCTCATTTGTGGCACAGTTGCATTCGCTGTTTGTTCTGCCATTTGGCGATTTGCTGTCAAGTCAAGCCAGAGGGTCTTTTAATTGATTTTCCCATTGCTGAAAAGGTTTTATGAACATTAAATTCTAATTACTGCCAGCAGTTTGGACTTAATTCATTGGTACATTGGTTTGTGTGCTTTTCTGTAAAGTGTGTTCAAGTAGGAATGTTGGCACTAGCATCCAGGCATTACTGGTAATAATAAAATCACTGTTTACTCAGGAGCAGTTTTATATTTACTGTAAAACACACAAGTAGAGCTTTCTTCTCCCTCTGTGAATATGAAGTAAATGGAGATCTATTCCTGTCACACACACAGAACTTCTTCCAGGCCTCTAAGTACATCCCGGACATCTGTGTGATCAGGGCGGTGCAGAAGATCGTCTGGGCCTCGGGTTGCGGGAGCGTCCAGCTCGTCTTCAGCTCCAACGAGGAGATCAGCAAGATCTACGAGAAGGTACCCGCCTGACCCGCTCCACGCGGCCCGGCTGTGCGCCCAGGCAGAGGCAGGCCCGGGGGTCAGCCCGAGGGCGGCCCGAGGCACCCCGCGCCCTCCTCACGCGTCCGTTTCTCTGCGCAGACGAACGCCGGGAACGAGCCGGACGGCGAGGACGAGCAGGTGTGCTGCGAGGCCCTGGAGGTCATGACCCTGTGCTTCGCCCTCATCCCCACCGCCCTGGACGCCCTCAGCAAGGAGAAGGCCTGGCAGACCTTCATCATCGACCTGCTGCTGCACTGCCAGAGCAAGTGAGTGGCTGCCGCTCCGTACCCTGGCAACGGGGGGGGGGAACAGGACACGGCGTTATCATCGGGGGCGTGCCTCGTGCACTGTATGCTGTGTGCTGATTGGTCGATGTGTCCGCCCAGGTCTGTCCGTCAGATGGCTCAGGAGCAGTTCTTCCTCATGGCAACGAGGTGTTGCATGGGACACAGGCCTCTCCTCTTCTTCATCACCCTCCTCTTCACAGTTTTAGGTGTAAGTAAATGAAATACTTTGTTTTCAGTTTCATATTTGTTGTAGCAGCAGGTGCAGTCACTTTGAACCCTCTTTAAGTGAAATTCAGGAAAAAAATGGTGGATTGATTACATGGTATGTTTCCAGTATGTTCATGCATGATTTAGCGTTCTTTTTTTTCTTGAGCAAATATTTATTGGTTTTCTTTTGTTTGTTTTGGGCGCCAGTGTAGCTTAATGGTAAGAAGCAGGGCTCGTAAGTGAAAGGTTGCTGGTTCAGTTCCCCACTGGGGCACTGCTGTTGTACCCTTGGGAAAGGTACTTAACCCAGAATTGCCTCAGTAAATATCCAGCTGTATAAATGGATAACATGTACAAATTGTAACCTATGTAAATTGCTCTGGATAACAGCGTCTCCTATATGGCAATAATGTAATGTAATGCAAAACAGAACACAGCCATTATTCCCAAGAAGCACAACAAGAAAGTCATAAGGGGGCCTTGCATAATAATACATTGTTCCAAAACAAACAATTACCAGACATAAGGTTCTCCTCTCATACACGAGGTAACACAGTATGTAACAGGTCCTTGACACTAGCTGTTGCTGGAGCCTAAGCGTTCAATGTAGAAATGCTACCCCTAAGAATATGATTGAGCATTCTAATCCATGCCCTCTCAGCCTGCAACCAGGTTATCCTCTAGCCAGTCTGCCGGAGCTACCAGCCAAGCCAGGGCTTTTCATCGTGACTGACTGCAGAAATACAAAGCGCTGTTAAAATAAGCAGCTCTCTGATCACTTTCTGCAAGTCATCCTCCATTGAAGGGACTTGTCAGCACCCTCTCCTGTTATAGTTTCGTTATCTCGAAACGATGAGCTGTGATGCAGGGGTTGAAGCTTGGAGCATGCACCTCTGAATACCCAAGCATGTAAATCAATACAGGGGTTTGATAATGTATCGTGTCACAGATCTGAACCTTTTGCAGCCTTCTCGACTCTTTAGTGTGGAGATGTTTGCGATTCAGCGCTGAGACCTATCAGAATAGCAGATGCGTGGATTACAGCAGCAGGTCAGTGCGTGACTGTGCGTTTTCCTCCAGAGCACTGCAAAAGAGAGAGCCAAGCATGCGGGGGACTACTTCACTTTGTTAAGGCACTTACTGAACTACGCCTACAACAGCAACATCAACTTGCCCAACGCTGAGGTCCTGCTCAACAACGAGATCGACTGGTTAAAAAGAATAAGGGTAGGTTGACCGGGACCCCCTCCTCCCACTGTCCACAGTCATTTTATGTGTTTCTACTTTATGCTTCATAATGGTGTACTTGGCTAATTGTTCGGTTACAAAAGGCAAAAGACAGACCTAATTAATTATGTGTTGATACATGTTTTTTGGGTGGCAGTGTAGCATAGTGGTAAGGAGCAGGGCTCGTAACAAAGGTTGCTGGTTCGATTCCCTGCTGGGGCACTGCTGTTGCACCCTTAGGCAACATATTTAACCCACAGTTGCCTCAGAAAATATCCAGCTGTATAAAGGGATAACATGTAAGAACTGTTGACTATGGAAGTCACTCTGGATAAGAGCATCTGCTAAATGACAATGTAATGTAATTTTAGTTATTTTATGTGAACAGCAGTGTCCTTTGTGTCTCTGTTAGGATGAAGTAAAACGGACAGGGGAGACAGGGGTGGAGGAGACCATTCTGGAGGGACACCTGGGCGTCACAAAGGAGCTGCTGGCCTTCCAGACCCCGGAGAAGAAGTACTACATCGGCTGCGAGAAGGGAGGCGCGAGCCTCATCAAGGTGAGCCCGTTTCGCCGCGCCCCGCGCAGGGGCCCCCGGGAGCCACACTCGTCTCTACCCATCTCCGCCGACCCCGCCCACCCAGGTGCCTGAAACTCTCCTCTCCCTCTCTTCCTCCAGGAGCTGATAGACGACTTCATCTTCCCGGCCTCCAACGTGTACCTGCAGTACATGAAGAGCGGGGAGTTTCCCGCCGAGCAGGCCATCCCCGTCTGCAGCAGCCCCGCCACCATCAACGCCGGCTTCGAGCTGCTCGTCGCGCTGGCCGTCGGCTGCGTGCGCAACCTCAAGCAGATCGTTGACACGCTCACCGACATGTACTACTTAGGTACGCGCATTCTGGGTTTTCAGTTTGAAATGATACGCATTGCATTTCCCATAATGATTATCTAACAGCAGGTGCTGCTTGATTCAGTAGTCACACCATGACTGGCCATCTTCCGGCTCAGACTGAAAACCAACCTCTTCAGACTGCATCTCGGTTCCATCTCAGTCCCCACCCCCTAACACCTGCCACTTGTATTACTTGCTGCTTATTTTACGTCTAATGTTTAGGGTTCTGTGATCTAGTGACTGGTGTATGGTAGTATTCTTGTCTTCCATTGAGGTTGCACAAGTCTGGAAGTGTTGTTAGTCTGGTGTGACACTGTTGTTAATTCAACTTGAATGGATACACTTCTGTTCTATTGTGCTGGAAGTCACTCTGGATAAGAGTGTCTGCTAAATGAATGTAATGTAATGTAATATAATGGGACCGGTGTGAGGGCAGCAGTTCAGTCAGACTGTTTTTGGTTTTTCTTCCTGATCTCTAGGTTGTGAAGCACTTACGGAGTGGGAGTACTTGCCACCGGTTGGGCCGCGGCCCACCAAAGGCTTCGTGGGGCTGAAGAACGCGGGGGCCACCTGCTACATGAACTCGGTCATTCAGCAGCTGTACATGATCCCGCCCATCAGGAACGGCATCCTGGCCATTGAGGGCACGGGCAGCGACGTGGACGACGACATGTCCGGGGACGAGAAGCAGGACAACGAGGTAAGCAGCCTGACGACTAAGCCATTACATCTGACCACACAACCTCTTTCACCCCGGAGCTGGAGGTTTCAGCTCCTCGGTTAATAGACCTTGCCCAATGACGACGCTCATCCTTGCCCAGGACCCTGTGACTGACAAATTAGCCATCTCCCAGCACATCGCCATGGAGGCATTGCTGGGAGCTGAGGGCAGTTACACACGCTAGAATTTGGAAGGTCATACTTGACAGCTAAAATCCATTAAGATATTGCCTTTTTGTCAAAGCCGGTTTATTTTTATTATGCAAAGTAAGAGTGTCGGCATTGCGCCCGCAGAGCAACGTGGATCCGCGGGACGAGGTGTTCAGCTATCATCAGTTCGACGACAAGCCGTCCCTCAGCAAATCGGAGGACAGGAAGGAGTACAACATCGGCGTGTTGCGCCACCTCCAGGTCATCTTCGGGCACCTGGCCGCCTCCCGGCTGCAGTACTACGTGCCACGAGGGTTCTGGAAGCAGTTCCGGTAAGTCGTCTCACTCCGCACCGTTTCTGTGGGACAGACGCCTATGACCAAGGCTGAAGAACACCTGGTATGAGAGAGTTGTGGTGCGGCTCTTCATTGAGAGGACTGTGGCTAAAGAGTCTGTCCCTCGGCAGGTTATGGGGTGAGCCGGTGAACCTGAGGGAGCAGCACGACGCCCTGGAGTTCTTCAACTCCCTGGTGGACAGCCTGGACGAGGCCCTGAAGGCGCTCGGCCACCCGGCCATGCTTAGCAAGGTCCTGGGAGGGTCCTTCGCCGATCAGAAGATCTGTCAGGGCTGTCCTCACAGGTAGGCTGCAGAAGGTGACAGAGATTAAATAAGTCTGCCATTTGGGTATGCTTGCAGCAGTGATAATGTGAAATCGTGTGTATTACAGGTATGAATGCGAGGAGTCCTTCACAACGCTGAATGTAGACATCAGGAACCATCAAAACCTCCTGGACTCGATGGAGCAGTACGTCAAAGGGGACTTGCTGGAGGGTGCCAACGCCTACCACTGTGAGAAGTGCAACAAGAAGGTATGTGTTTTCAGAAACCATTCCTCTGCTCTCATAGTGTTGGAACATCTCTCATGTGAGGTTTTCACAAACTGCTACTGGCTTATGGGTGGTAAGACTATCTCGATCAAGAAGAGTCTAGTTCCGCCATTTTGTGTCAGCCGTAGACGGCACTGGTGTCCAGTTTCCAGGAATCTCAGTGCGTTAACGGCAATGCTGTGCCTCCCCTTAGGTGGACACGGTGAAGCGCCTCCTCATCAAGAAGCTGCCGCCGGTGCTGGCCATCCAGCTGAAGCGCTTCGACTACGACTGGGAGCGGGAGTGCGCCATCAAGTTCAACGACTACTTCGAGTTCCCGCGTGAGCTGGACATGGAGCCCTACACGGTGGCGGGCGTGGCCAAGCTGGAGGGCGACGACGTCAACCCCGAGAGCCAGGTGATCCAGAACGAGCCGGCCGAGAACGAGCCGCCGCCGGGCGGCTCGCGCTACCGGCTGGTGGGCGTGCTGGTGCACAGCGGCCAGGCCAGCGGCGGCCACTACTACTCCTACATCATCCAGCGCAACGGCGGCGACGGCGAGCGCAACCGCTGGTACAAGTTCGACGACGGCGACGTCACCGAGTGCAAGATGGACGACGACGAGGAGATGAAGAACCAGTGCTTCGGCGGCGAGTACATGGGCGAGGTCTTCGACCACATGATGAAGCGCATGTCCTACCGGCGGCAGAAGCGCTGGTGGAACGCCTACATCCTCTTCTACGAGCGCATGGACTCCACCGACAAGGACAGCGAGCTGGTCAAGTACATCTCGGAGCTGGCGCTCGGCGGCAAGCCGCACCAGCTCAAGATGCCGGGCGCCATCGAGTGCAGCGTGCGCAAGCAGAACGTCCAGTTCATGCACAACCGCATGCAGTACAGCCTGGAGTACTTCCAGTTTGTAAAGAAACTTCTGACCTGTAACAGTGTCTATTTAAACCCCCCTCCCGGTACGTGTATGCGCTCGCCTTGAAAAGGCTCTCTCTCATGCTCACATCTTTCTGAATGCCTGTATAAGTTGCCTTTGCCGTGTTTCTGAATGCCTGTATAAGTTGCCTTTGCCGTGTTTCTGAATGCCTGTATAAGTTGCCTTTGCCCTGCCATGTAGTGCAGGTAAACCTAGATTGGGTTGATTCGGTAAGTGCTGTTTGTGGTGTTGAAGGTAGGGAACATGTCCCAGGGCTAAACTGTAGGGTATAACTGGATGTTTGTGTTCATTTATGTTTTTTGGTTCTGTAACCCTAGACTTTGTACAATACCATGGAGGCCTGTCCAGCTGAAAACAGCCATTGAATGTCTTTTTGGACAGGTTTAATGTATATGACAGGTAAATTAGCTGGAGAAGAAGAGAGACTCTGGTCTGGCAGGTATCGAAGCAGATTGCTGAGGCTTTGTTACAGCATTGCAGTAGCTGTTAAAGCTGTTCAGATCTGAGGGAGATACAGACTCTAATCAATGAAGATCCCGTTGTTATCAGCGAAAGTTAAACCCCGCTGGTTGTGCGAGTATGTGTTGGCTTGCAAAGCCCATCGATTGTAGTCTGTATGCAGCAGCCGGTGCTGTCTCTGCGTCTGTGTCGGGCGGATTCTCCGCGCTCGTTCCCGTCGCAGGAGGAACGCGTGCGGCTGCAAACCGCAGCTCGCTCTGCATCCCAACTAACGCAGTAATGCATTATTAATGAAGGCCGCGCTCAATTCGCTCTTATCAGAGTCGAGCTGCGCTGGCCGTTTATGTAAAAGTGCCAGATTTTGAACCACGAATGAAGTTTTCTGTGACCGTTCATGCCTGTGTGTGTGTGTGTGTGTGTGTGTGTGTGTGTGTGTGTGTGTGTGTGTGTGTGTGTGTGTGTGTGTGTGTGTGTGGAATTCAACCCAAAGCCTCCTTACCATTGCTGCACATTACGTGTACTGTGGAGTCTGTGACAATGAGAAGCTTTTTAGCACTCCACCAGTCTCTGTGGATTAAGAGTACTTTTGACCACACTGTCATCTGTGTTTATATTATGAAATGGGATTTAATTCCTCTAACGTTGTTTGTGTCCTCTTTAATTAGGGCAAGATCATCTTTTGCCGGAAGCAGAGGAAATGGCTATGATTAGCATTCAGCTTGCTGCTAGGTTCCTGTTCAGCACAGGATTCCACACAAAGAAAATAGTCCGAGGCCCTGCCAGCGACTGGTGAGTTTGGCGCGGTTGTGGTCTTTGAAGGCGGGGCTCTGCGGGATCCTTCAGAGGTGCGATCAACCTCGCTCTCTCGCTCTCTCTCTCACAGGTACGATGCCCTGTGCATCCTCCTTCGCCACAGCAAGAATGTACGCTACTGGTTTGCACACAACGTCCTGTTCGCCTACACCAACCGCTTCTCCGAGTACCTGCTGGAGTGCCCCAGCGCCGAAGTGAGGGGCGCCTTCGCCAAGCTTATCGTCTTCCTCGCGCACTTCTCCCTGCAGGACGGACCCTGCCCGTCACCGGTGGCCTCCCCGGGCCCGTCCAGCCAGGTACCGCGGGAAGAGCATACTGATCCAATGGGACAATAAACAGAAAAACAGGCTAGAGCTTTTTTAAAAATCCAGGGTTGGAGAACATGATAGCTTTTTATAGTAAGACTGTCAGTATGTATAGTACCAGTCAAAAGATTGGACACACCTACTCATAGAAAGGTTTTTCTTTATTTTTACTATTATCTACGTTTTAGTATAATAGTAGACATCAAAAGTGATAGAACACAAATCAAAACACTTTAGATTCTTCCAAAGTTTTGGAAAGAAATTCAGACATAGGCATCAACTTCACTGCTTATATTTGTCTACAAAACTAATTTCAAGTGTTTAAGCATAAGTCTTTCCATCGAAATGTGTTGGAATGCGTGTTTCCCCTTATCTTAAATCAGGTGTGTCCAAACTTTGGTTGGTACTGTGTAACTCATGGAATGTAGGGCTGTATTTCCATTTTTATTTCTGTCTTAAAAAAGCTGTAGACATGTAATGCATGCGAGGTGAATTTGGCTCTCCATTGTCTGAGAGAGAAGAATAGCAGGCGTATTGGTGAAACCCCTTTTCCCTTCCCTGTGTCTCAGGCCACTGATAACCTGAGCCTGAGTGACCACCTGCTGAGGGCGGTGCTCAACCTGCTCCGGAGGGAGGTGTCCGAGCACGGCCGGCACCTGCAGCAGTACTTCAACCTCTTCGTCATGTACGCCAACTTGGGTAAGGCCCGTTCCCCTCCGCCACGCCTCTGTGCCTCTGTCCCGCGTCTCTGCGAGACCTCGAGTCTAACGCCCCCCCCCCCTCTGTGCCGCAGGCGTGGCGGAGAAGACGCAGCTGCTGAAGCTGAGTGTGCCGGCCACCTTCATGCTGGTGGCCCTGGACGAGGGCCCCGGACCCCCCATCAAGTACCAGTACGCTGAGCTGGGCAAGCTGTACACCCTGGTGTCGCAGCTGGTGCGCTGTTGCGATGTATCATCGCGTATGCAGTCTTCAATCAACGGTAAGGCCACCGCGCCGGACTCTCGCTTTGAAGGATGGGCGCTGATAGGTCTCCTCTTTGAACCTGGAGGCTCCGGTGTGAGTCGGGAGCTCTGAGAGCGTTCTGCTGCTTTAAAGCGCTTGATCCCTGAAAGACGCTGATGCTGACTCTACATCTAGTCATTTTCAAAGCAGTCACCTCTCTGTGCAGTGATACTTGGGAGCTCAGGGTTGCCATAGCATGCTTGGTGAAGTTCACAGAGAGAATCTATGGACTCATACCCACTTGATTACATCACGTTACATTATTGTCGTTAACAGACATTCTTATCCAGAGTGAATGACATATGTTGTCGTTTATACTTGTTATCCATTTATACAGCTGGATATTAACTCAGGCAATTGGGGGTTAAGCACCTTGTTCAAAAGTACAGCAACTGTGGCCCAGGAGAGAATCAAACTGGCAACCTTTTGTTTACGAGCCCTGCTCCTTACCACTTTGCTACACTTGATCAAACCCATGCTGCTTTAAACACCTGTAAAAGACTCCATGGTTAACAGCGGTCTGTCCCCCCCTCACCGCCGTTTCCCCAGGCAACCCGCCTCTCCCGAACCCATACGGCGACCCCAACCTGTCGCAGCCCATCATGCCGCTGCAGCAGCTGGTGGCGGAGATCCTGTTCGTGCGCACCAGCTACGTGAAGAAGATCATCGAGGACTGCAGCAACTCGGAGGAGACCATCAAGCTGCTGCGCTTCAGCTGCTGGGAGAACCCGCAGTTCTCCTCCACCGTGCTGAGCGAGCTGCTTTGGCAGGTGAGGGCTTCAGCTTCAGCCTCAGCTTCAGCTTCCTCCGGGAGAACCCCCTGCACTCCTGTCATAGACATAGTCATAATCATAGTCATAGACATGGAAATTTAAGGAGTTCATGCTGTGTTTAAAAATGCTCTGTCTTGTCCTGTTGTGATTCCCAGGTAGCGTACTCCTATACCTATGAACTCAGGCCTTACCTGGACCTGCTGTTGCAGATCTTGCTCATAGAGGACTCCTGGCAGACCCACAGGTGAGTCACCATATGGGTCTCTCTCACTGCTCCTAGTACATCCATAACCTCAACTGTGCTGAGAAGTGTTGGCTTTGTGAAGATGCTCAGTATTGCAGTACCTTTGAGCGTTGTATGATCATTAAAATCTTCTGTCTCCAGGATCCACAACGTGCTGAAGGGCATCCCTGACGACAGAGACGGGCTGTTCGACACCATCCAGCGCTCCAAAAACCACTATCAGAAGAGGGCCTACCAGTGCATTAAGTGCATGGTGGCTCTCTTCAGCAACTGCTCAGTGGCCTACCAGATCCTGCAGGTACCGATGCTAATTCTGCGCAGCGTGTGTTGACATGGCGTTACGGTTTGTTTGCCGGAAACGGCGCGCTAAACCGCGGCTTTGCCTCCGCAGAGCAACGGGGACCTGAAGAGGAAGTGGACGTGGGCGGTGGAGTGGCTGGGGGACGAGCTGGAGCGCAGGCCGTACTCGGGGAACCCCCAGTACACCTACAACAACTGGTCCCCGCCGGTGCAGAGCAACGAGACGTCCAACGGCTACTTCCTGGAGCGCTCCCACAGCGCCCGGATGACCCTGGCCAAGGCCTGCGAGCTGTGTCCCGAGGAGGTACCCTCACACTCCCGATCTCAGGGATCTTCCCCCACTCACCGTGCCGTACGGCTCGCGCTTTAGGCTAGAGATGACACGCCGGTCCCACATTTAGCACTCATCTGCAGTATCAAAGAGTGTTTGGAATTTCATCTCCTGCAACAGCTGCGAGTTTTGTGTTCGCACGTTTAAACTTTATTTTTACCGCATCTTTCCCCGTATCTTTCCTGAGCATTTCTTCTGCTGCCACTGGTATGCTGAAGCACGGATGAGCCCCATCATTCTTGGTGCATTTGATCTTTATCAGCACTTGCCTTTTAAGATGCCATTGCTTTGTGTTCACTGTAATGTTCACCTGGTGCCAGCCAGTTACTCAAGTGTTGCATGTTAGCAACCCAAATTGTTTCAGATGAGTACACAGCTGCAGATAAGGCTTCTGTAGGTCATTTGAAGTTCGGCTTTGAAGGGAAATCGGCACTGGCAGAAGCATTCAGCAGACAAATAAAAAACTAAAATGGGTAATGTGATCTAGAATAACCTGTTTAGTTATTAGTAATTTAAATTCCTGCAGGCTTTGCTACACTGTTAGGTTAAAGGTAGCTATGCACCTTTTGGATACCAGTTTCTGATGATTGGTATGTTGCACAGTGATTTTGAAACAAGCTTTTTGGATCGCATTGCTGTTATGGAAACAGTTCATTAATTGAAGTAAGCACCAGTAATGATGGGGCTAAAGTATTAAAAACAAGGATTGAAAAATCTTATTCATACAGCATTTTTGTTTTCATCAGGAAGCTGCTCATTTCAGCTTTTGAGGAAATGGTGTCACTTTGCTGATTTACATTTATTTTATAATTTTTTTAGGCTATTTTGCATGCGCTTCTCATTTTTAGACTTAAAAGCCAACAATCACCAATATTGAGCCACACCATTTTATTTTTATTTACATTTTTTCCAATTGACATTTGCCTCTGCTGCAAGCCCTAGTATTTGCTGAGACAACGAGTTAACGTTTATTGGCAACCATACGTTTTCTGTTATATTAAAGGTGAAACTAAATGTGTTTCTTGGCCTTAGTCTAGGAGCTCTGTGTACGCTGGTGTTGATTCTAGCTGGCTTTAATTGTATTGCTTTGATAGCTGTTAGTTGAATACTGATCTGAATTGTATTTAATGTCTTTTTAGGAGACACTTAGAAAGAAATTGTCAGAGGTAGTTAGTAGTTGTGTTAGTAAACACAAGTAAAATGTTTTTTTCAACATATTGTTGATAATATCCCGCTCTTGAATCAGAATGGCTATGAAAATTGAAAAACAAGTCAGTTTTATAAAACTGTTGGCACAATGAAAAGAAGCAAGTTTAAGAAAAATGTAACTAGTATCTTTCAGCCTCCATAAACACTAAATATTTTCCTAAAAATAGGCTCACTTAGATAACTGTCAAATTATGTCTAATTTACATGTCAGACATAACTAATTGACAGTTCAGTTTGAACAAAGGATAGTGTACATAGTTTATCCCCAGGAGTTTAGCAAAACAGTTCAAAGACATGACTGTTTGAAATTATAGTCAGAAAATATGTATAGTAAAAGGATTAGAGATGCAGAGTTAAGGTTTTAGAAGTTAATGTTATACATTTCATATATTGTATTTTTATATGTTAACTTTTGTTTTTTGTCTCTCTAATTAGTTGTTGGAGTGCTTACTATTACTTAAAATTGATCATTTCTGTATAGAATCTGTTGTTTGGTTGTGCAAGAAGTATTTTGGAAACTTTAGTTGTGCAGACTACTCAAATCTTTTGTTATCCGTTTACTATAGGTAGGGCTTTGAGTTTTCGATAATCTTTGTTATACATTTTCTGGTAGCTTCCCCCCCTTCCAGATTGTTGATTGTTTAATTTCTTAGTTCGTTCATCAAGCTCTTTGACGACTAGTTTTATTTTTCCTTGCTGTTTATATTATTTCAATTTCTTTTCAAATAGATGGCTTCATTTAATTTTTTTGCCCAAAAAGTAAGCAGTTCAGTCAAATAACCTGTAGGAGTACATTTTGTTTGCATTCAAATTGATATCGACTGTAAGAATATAGAATATAATAGATAATTATAAAAGATAAGACTCGAATTAGAAGCTACAGCTTAAAGGAGGAAACTGCTGAAGAATCCACCCTTGTATCGTTTATCGGCGATTGTTTCTATGCGATATTAACTGCCATTTCAACGTAGTGTCACTTAACGAAGCACGAGGCGCTGTCCGAAGAGGACGCTGCGCGGAAATCGTCCTCGCCGCAGCGGCTTTTGCCAGGGGAGGTGACAGGACAGCAGCCGCACACTGTAAGATTCGAGTCCCAGCAGGAAAGCTTCCTGCCACTACTGCCATCTCCGCATTACCTTGGTGTTCACAGGCCATGGTGCAGCACAGTTCATTCTGAAGGGGGCTCTGACTGAGCTGTAGTCCTCATCTTAATGTTTTTTTTTTTTTTTTTTTTTCCCAAAAGCGATCCCTTCCTCCACTTGCCTTCCCCCACAAAAAACAATAGCCTTTTGGAAAGTGATCGAAAACTCCAAGCCTTGTCTATAGTGAAAACACATTTTTTTTTTACATTGTTTCTTGTTTCATTGAAAAAGAGATTCTTTTTCTTTTATGTATCTTTAGTTTGAGAGACTGAAAAAGCTTGGCTGGTTGTACTAAGGTTCTTCAGTTTTGCATGTAATGTGCACTGATATAGTCATTTTTGAGGATTTCTCAGCTTTTCGTGACAATTGGATTTCATGTAATTTTATTGTTCTTTCAGTGGTCGAATTTATGCATATTGCATGTGTTGTACACCTCTCTCAAACTGTGAGGTCTGTTCATACCGCGGAATATATAATTTTAACAGAAAATTGAATGTGTTATTTTAGATTTTCTTCAACATGCCACTACCTATTATATAAAGATGGTCATCTTTTTGGATTGAGTTGTTTGTATGTACTGTGGTTTCACAATATAGATATATGAAATATTTGAATATATTCCAACTAATATTTGAATATATTCCAACTTACCTTTTGACGCCCACCTATAAGCATTAAACTGTTGCTTGATCCTTTGGATTCATAAAGCAATTGCAATATATGTAGTTTCCCTTATGTGGTATTAAAACCAGTGAAAATTGAACCTGTCAGTAAACAACTGACATGGCTAGCACCATGTGGCCTTAATGCAGCATTGTGAGGAGTAGCTGGCATTCTGTTCATCTGAGCAATTACACCCCACCTCTAAGACACTGAGCCTATACAAGCCTGCATGTTTTTCAAACACAGGTATTGACATTGAACTTTTTCCTTCAGAGGTTGACTTGTGTCATAAGTGTACTTTTTTGTGTTTATCATACCATTTGTCATGTTTGTACCACATGTGCTTATGTAGATACAGCAGGAGAGCATAGATTTTTCATGTTGAAATTTCATTTTCTTTTACCTCTAGTTCATACCTAATTATGACAATGGTTATTTTACAATCTGGATGTAGAACTGACCAATAAGGTCTTAAAATGGGTGTCTTGTCTGTAAGGCTCTCCAGTGAGGGATGTGGTCAGTTGAACAGGTTCTACATAATCATTGACTTTATATCCAATACATATGTCATTGAATTATAAGTGAACATTCACATATTGTAATGTAAAATGTTAAAAATGTTTTCAGAGAAACTGAATGAAAAAGCAGGAGCATAACACATTTCTGCTGTGTACGTGTTAGTGTTTTATGCCTTTGTGAGTCAAGGTGATTGAATGGTTGTTCCTTTTATTTCCCAGGAGCCTGATGACCAGGAAGCACCTGATGACCATGACTCCTCCCCCCCTGAAGACACCACCCTCTACCCCCACTCCCCAGGAACACAGTATCAGCAGGTACCCTCTGACACTTCGCATTGCTCTGGTGTCCCTCAGAATGCCAGCATTTTTACACCAATTAGCTGGCATGCAAACAGGCGCATAAGCTAAAGCCAGAATCTTGCTGCCATTTCATCTAAAGCAAATTTACACCAGTGTTTCGTGTGTTTACCTCAGTAACGGGGACCTGAACCCGCCGTTCACTCAATGTGAGAAACACTGGCTGTTTAACAGTGTGTGCATTGGCTCATGATTGTTGGCTGAGAGACAGCAAGCACTTCCACTGTTTATGCACAGGCTGTGGGGTCTGCTCTGACTGCAGATTTAGCTTCTTGTGCCCTAGTACCTCCATTTGATATGTTCCCCTTTCTCATTGCATCATGCATTTCAGTAATCCACAGAAGTGCCATTTTGGATCTTTTATCTAGCACAGTCTAGAGGACACATAAGCATTTTGCGGCACTGGTCACTGGCGTGATTGGAAGTCAGTTGGAAATTCCAACATTTTTTGGTGTGAAAGCGGCTTTTGTCAGCAGGGGAAAGCAGCCGCCACAATACAAGCGATTGTTTTCTTTTTTTCTCCTCCACATCAGATTCCCAGTGTGCTTCTTCTTGGACTCTCTTGTTGGCTCCTTCTGACTAATGAGGGCCAGACTTGACACCAGCATGCAGTGGAATGCATTTTAACAAGTGGAAATGCTTGTAACAGTGCTGTTGATTATCTCAAAATATGTATAAAGTGTAAGCAATGGTCGTTTCATGTTTTTTAAGCAGGCCTAATGCTACCCTTGTACAGCACAATGAAACTGGGGCAGGATATGTGAAGTATTTATTATATATGACCTTCAAAAATGAACACCTCTCTTAAATTCAAAGAACTGACATTTTACATGTAGGATTACAATGTGTTTTGCATTCTGTGATCTAGTGACGAATGTATGGTAGTATGTGTACTTCGTTTCTAGGCTGTCTAGTCAGGTTGCTCAAGTTAACGCCATTCGAGTCCTGCTTCAAGTTATGTTCGCACTCACTGGTCTGGGAATGTTGTTAGCCTGGTCTGACACTGTCGCTCTATCAACTTGAATGGATACACTTGTGTTCTGCTGTGCTGGAAGTTGCTCTGGATAAGAGCGTCTGCTAAATGCATGTCATGTAATGCAGCACGTTTTTAATTCGATGACTGTCTCTCTCTCTGTGATTCCAGCAGAATAATCACCCCCATGGGCAGCCCTACACAGGCCCGGCAGCACAACACATGAACAACCCCCAGCGCCCGGGCCCGCGAGCACAAGAGAACTGGGAGGGCGGCGAGGAGGTGGCCCCGACCCAGACGAAAGAGTAGCGCCGGGATGGGCCCCGCCCCCTGCCCCGCGCACGTCCCCTTCCTCATCCGTTCTCTCCATCGAAGACTCTCGACCCAAGCGCAAGACCAGGCCTTACGGTTCGCCAACCTCTCCAGGTCCCCTTGTGCCGACACTTTAACTCTTTGTACTGAACCCGGAGCGGAGAGTCTACTCGCTGTCTGCCCTGCAGAGTGTAGCTGCCCGAGATATAACCCGCCTGCAGTGGAAAGTGTACAGTGTCGTTAATAAACCAGGCCTGACGCTCATGTGTAAACGGCAAAGGTGTACATAGTATGTTTATGTCTGACTGTTCAGTTCACACAGCAAGACTCTGTGTTGCTGTTGGAAACTTGCGGATCTATGAAAAAAAAAAATATATATCTACAAAGACAAAAAACCCTTTTTGCTTTTATGGCCTGTGCTCAACAGTGAGGTGTGGTCTGCCTTTCGGCAGTTTGGGTCAGCTCAGTCTGAGGAGGACAGGCATTAATCCATGTCAGCCAACTAGATCATGCCAGATCAACCACCTGGAGCTGGGTTTTGGGAATGGGGGTATTTGAATTGGTTGGGTTAACCTTTGACACTTGGTTGATGTGGAAAGCGGTGATGTAAACGTTGCTCTAGATCATTCATTGCCTTTCATTCTGGTATTAATTCAGTCATTTTTCAAAAAAAGCTCTAGTTAAATAACGCTGTAACATTTAGCATGGCTTCACACCACATTAGCGTAGCCTGAGGGGAAATCTTTGATCATAACACAACAGCAACTGTAGTCCCGAATCAACAGCCTGTTTTCTGGGGGCTCTCCCTATCCATTTCCTCTCACACATCGACGGCGACCTTCCGAAAACCAACATAAGCATAAGTGGCTTTTTAAATTGCACATATATTCTTCAGATTTAACGTCTGAAAGTCAAGTTGTGGTGGGACGATAAAACACGTTTTCAATAATAGGAATTTTAAAAAGGAAAAAATATATATATATGCAACATTTTGCTATGCCAGGATTCCTGAAGCATAACAGACTAGTTTGTGTGCTTAATTTTTTTTTTTTTTTTTTTTTTTTTTTTGTTTCTTTGGGGTAGATCCATCTCTTAGATAAATTTCTGAACACTTTCCAGTCACTGCAGCACAGACAGTGGTGCAGTGAAGTGAAGGGCCTCGCCTCGATTCCACACATGCACAGTTCTACTTGAACACAGGCATCGTCTTAGAACTCTTCATCTGTGGGGGATAAAAAAAAGCAGGGTTGTATCATAAAAATAACTGCTTGATAGTCATGTTGCAACTGTTCTAGGTCTCGCTAAGTACAGCATCATTCTTTAGGATTTAAAGGAAATCATCAGTAAATACTGTATTTAATTGGTAACTTGAATGTGTATTTTTTTGGATTTTGTTAAATACCAAATACCCCCCTCCCCGCAAAAGGAACGAATCAGCCCACCCCATAGTATATTTAAATATTTTGCTGTTTTATTTTATAGAAATTATTTTGCTGAATTTCACGAAGAATAGAATTTGATTTAAGAGGAACATTTTTGTCCTTGTGTTATTTTTAAAGAGGATATTGACTGTACCGAGTTCTGCGCCCTGTTCTGCCGACTTTTGTTTTGGCCATGGTGTGACGTTGAATTCTGGAGCTACGGTCGCCATGTGAATTTTCACTCTGTGAAGTTTTTTTTGTGCACAGAAATATTAAAAAAAAAAAAAAAAAAAAAAAAAAGC
Source organism: Megalops atlanticus (assembly GCA_019176425.1). Lineage (NCBI taxonomy): Eukaryota > Metazoa > Chordata > Actinopteri > Elopiformes > Megalopidae > Megalops > Megalops atlanticus. The sequence goes on from CM032889.1 coordinate 10,224,028, forward strand.
GTTGCGCCCATTAGCAAGAATAAAGAAAAATGGAATCTTGACACTGTTAACGGTCTCATATTTTATTTATGGTACATTGTAAATACACTGTGCACGTAACAAAACCGCGTGACGGATCATGGAAAGCGGGGAGCGTCTGATCCGCGGAAGGCGGGAGGAGCGGAGGACACCTTTTCGGAGCGCATGGATTTGCGTGTGGAAGGGTTGGCCTGAAGAGTCTGCCAAAAACCAAAAAAACTTGGCCTATGTAGGTGTCATTTTTCCATTGTGCTGTATGGGCTAGTGGAGGAGCATGCTGCATGGAGCTAAGCATGCTGGGAAAAGCGCAGGAGGAGAGAAGCTACAGCAGCTGGAGAACCCGGGGGGGTGTGTACAGAGACTGGCCCCGCCCCCCCCCTCACCCACAATGCACTACAGGCCATTCTGTTTTCACATTCTGTTTTTTCAGGGGACAAAAAAATGCTTTTGGTTTTTTTTTTTTTTTTTTTTTAACCTGTAAGGTCTTACTATTTGATTTTTTATTTTTTTGTTTTGGTTGATTTTGTAAGTGTTCTCAAATCTTTGTAAGATTCTCAAATCAGATGATTGCCTTCTGAGTTAAGTTTGTATTAATTATTCTGAAGTTTTTTTTTTGTGAAACATGCATGGATATTAAAAACCCCTTGATCTGCCTTTGAGCACTGTACGAAAACCCAGCACACTGTAAAAATCACACTTTAAAGAGGAAAAAAGAGGCCGCGTTTGGATTGCTCCTTGCAGTGTGGCGCTCTTCCACCCTCTCCAGCCCCCTGGCGTCTGCCCCGCCCCTCGGCCCACCCCCCCCTCACCGCTGGCAGTGTGGAAAAGCCCCCCCGTGTGTGCCTGGAAGGATTTCCCCCACAGGGAGCGAGCGGATGCACGAGACTGTGTGGTCGTCCCCCGTCCGCGGTCTCACCCCCCGAGCCGACGGGACAGCTCTCTGTGGGTCACGACACACTCGTGTCCTTGTAGCAAGAAACCTTTTTCGACATACTAGTCTTTGTTCATCAGCACTGACTAAGTGGTTTTTAAAACCTTTTGTTTTTAAAGGTTTGAGACTCATTGTTTTTTGTATTAACCCGCAAGCTCCCTACCTTTGTTGTTGACTCCACCAACATTTTGAAGAATGCATTGTAAGAGGTGATTAAAGATTGTCCTTTTGAATTTGTTTGGTCTATATCTTCATTTCCAGTAGTAGCCATTTTAGTTCTTGGAATGGGCCAATGTCGTAATATATTTACATATAAAATGGAAATATACTCGGATACAATTTGAGTTTGTTTCCACATTCAGGTGGGTTTCCTCTGAAGTAGGAAATGGCAGCAACAGGCTCGAACTTAACCTCTGAAAATTTAGACTCCTTAATAAAGGTTCCAACAAAATTGGGTGTATTAATAAATAAATGTAAATGAAGCAGATTGGGACGTTATGGGAGAGGTAGGGTTAATCTGTACTGAACTGAAAGGTTGCAGACAAATATACTCAGGAGTCCCCAGGCATGGCCACTTGCAACCCCTCTAGTGTTGGCTTCATTTGGCTGTTGTTACATTACATTATTGGCATTTAGCAGGTGCTCTTATCCATAACAACTTATACAGGTTACAATTTTTTTAACATGATATCCATTTATACAGGTGGATATTTACTGAAGCAATTCTGGGTTAAGTACCTTGCCCAGGAGTACCAGAGCTGTGTCCTAGTGGGGAATCGAACCAGCAATCTTTCAATTACAAGTCATGCTCCCTATGCTACACTGCCGCCCCAGCTGCTGTACTTGTGGGTTGAGAGAAATGGCCTGACTGCAGAGAGTGAGAAGTGCTAGCTGTGTGCAGAATGATAGAAGTGTGTTAGTAGGCTGAGTGGGAAACGTCTCTTCAGAGGGGCTGCGTGCCAAGGCTCACAGGTCCAGGATCAGCGCCCTGATGCGGTTAGCCAAGGTGCCGCCCTCCTCGGGCTAAAGCGGCCTGACCTTGGTGCCAGACCGGCGGGAGGCTTCTGAAGAGCTGATCTGGGGCCTGCTGCGAATCCGTAATAGTGGCAGATTAGAGCGGCCCCGCCGTGCGCGAGCTCCATCATCTGACTCCGGGACAGCACTCAGGCATTCAGCACGCATCCTCACGCCCGGTGCCAGCAGTGCGCTCAATCAGATGAATTCATTACACACTGCCTCGATTCAGCTCTCCGCAGCTGGGCTCAGGAAGGGCAGTGCAATGCAGGTTTACAGTCTTAAAGATCACGTTCAAAACTGCTGTTCTCCTGAATTATTCCATCTCTGCGAATGCTGTGCTAAATTGTGGCATTCGTTCAACATGGAAAATACAGTAAAATGAATTTTAAATTTACAAACCAAATGTGTGGAGACAAATTACACTGATATTTTACAAACCCATGCTCTAGAAAAGCTGTTGTCTGGATATTATGAAAATTCTGATATTCCTGTATATCCAGTACGCTTATTTAAGAACACTTGCCAGTGCTGCAATGAAGATATCTTTTGCAGTACTAATGTATGTAGATAGGCTGCCATATATGGAAAACTGCATTTCCTTCCTTTTGAAATGCATGGTCGATTAGTCATGCTATGAGCGCCCTCTAGTGGCACAATGGTGTAGTTGTTGAGGATATGGAAAGCTAGTGAAGACAACGGTCACAGTCCCACCTGTTCCTGGACAGATATGCATCAGGGCATTGCTGGGTGCAGCATTAGCAGGTATGTGTAGGTTAGGGACTGCTCTGATGAGGGTGGGCTGCTCCCCACTGAAGACCCAGGGATATTCATGAGGGGTCTTTGCCATAAGCCCCAAGAGAGGAAAAATAAAGCCAGCAGTGGGTGAGGACACTGCAAAACCACCACCTTGGAAAAGGACTCTAGCTGCATAATGTACCTTGTGGAATGAGAGAAGTGGCAGCATATGAGCAGGTAGGAACACTGATCAGGCTACAGAGATATCGTTAGTTTGGGAGACAGCAGGTAGTTACTGGGGAGGCCATCCCAAAGGGCAACTCCACAGCTTAGATGAGCCGTTGATCAAATATAGTTCCTATTCATGCCTGTATTTGTTGGATCATGTAAATCACCATGTGAATAACACCTCTACTCAACATCAGAAATGTGGCCCAACTAAATAGATCAAGAATTTAATTTTTAAGCCTTTTACATGTCCCCTTGTAGCTATCTGCAGAAGTGAATAGCAATTTTTCATTTTCTCTTCACAAATGATCACTTTAAGAGATGGGCATATGCTTCAAAGTAGACAATACTACCCATCTTGTGTTCCAACTAAATTAGGACATCTAAAAGTCAACACTGACAAGTCATCCTCCACCCCCTTTTCTCAATCAAAAGAAAATAGAGATCAGTATCCTAAAAACTAGTCAAAATTGAATTTGCCAGTTCAATGACAATGGTGTTATAACCCCTGCTTCTAAATGTGTCCCTATTTCCAGGTCACTTGTGAATAATCTCATTCCAGTTTGGTGCGAAATGTCACACAGCAATAAAAAGACAGTAAAAGTAATGCTCAACATTTCATATAATTTGTCACTAACAGGCCTACACAGAAAGAAGGCACACAAGAACGACCCGGCTTCAGCAAGCTTGGTTTTTAGATCATATTTTATTAAGAAGATAAGCACATTAGTTCTCCTTCTCCTGGACGGTCTTGGTTCCACGCAGTCTGCCAGTACGGCGGGCAGCAATGAGACCGACCTTACGCCCGGCGGGCGCGTCCCTCCTGATGGTAGAGGGCTTGCCGATGTGCTGATGGTTACCACCACCGAAGGGATGTTCAACAGGCTGGAGGGAAAGAAGGGTCAAAGGTCAGCCCCACTGCGTCACACTTCCCTCCCCATCACTGAGCAACAACTTCTACACATGTATCACTGTATGCACAGGCCAAACTAATTTGGCAAGCTTTGGTTTAACCAAATACATAGCAAGGGTTCCTTTCAGCCTGCAGTCCAAGCCTCTAGCAGAGAGCGCTGCTCTATCCAGGAGGGTGGCTGAACACAGCGAGTAAAGCCGAGGTAAACACTCACATTCATGGCCACACCACGGACACGAGGCCAGCAGTTCCTCTTGGCCTTGTACTTGTGGTAGGCACGGCCTGCCTTCAGGATGGGCTTGTCGATACGACCACCACCAGCGACGACACCTGAAAAGGACATGCCCGAGTTAAAGACGAGATTAACACCGAGGCTCTCAATAAGGCTTGCTTATTCCTGTCTCAACCTTTAAAAACTACTCTAACACTACAACAATGCAAAAAACAGTTAAACCAGACAGGAATTTAACCTGTGCACTACTCAGACAAAATAAAATTAGGATTTTTCATGGACCGTTTCAAATGAGTGTTCGAAAGGACAATGTAAAGATAACTTATAAAGATAACACCAAAAGTGATGTTGTAAACATGCCACTGACATCAAGTCTTCCTTTTTCTGACTTCCGTTTACAAGGTTAGGAACATATAATGAATGATTGCTTTCACTAGTATAATACTGCCTCCTACAATGCTCTTATGATCCTTGTTTATATGGCAAGCATTCAGTCATCTGGCAGATGCTGTTCTCCACAGCAACTTACAAAGCAACACTCAACTTCAATAATACATTTTCTACTTATTATATATACAGTTATAACATTACAAATTTATATGCCATCAGGACAGCTAATGATGCATTAAGGTCACATGATTTTGACCGCTACTTTTTTGTGAAAGCACAAACACACAGTCCAAGCAACATATGTTCCAGACGTCCAACATGGTATCACTACAAATTTGGACAAGACTCCTAACTCCTACTGAACATGAGGACAACAAATTGCAACTGTGACAAAAACTCCATTTCACAGTCCACAAGAACAACGTCCTGTGCTGAGCAAGTGGACGGAAGCTGCCAGAGCTCGGCTGGCAGAGTTCATCTTACCAACGACGGCTCTGTTGGCGGAGGAGATGACCTTCTTGGAGCCAGAGGGCAGCTTGACTCTGGACTTCTTGGTCTCTGGGTTGTGGGAGATGACGGTGGCGTAGTTGCCAGACGCGCGGGCCAGCTTGCCACGGTCACCGGGCTTCTCCTCCAGGCAGCAGATGATGGTACCCTCGGGCATGGTGCCGACGGGCAGCACGTTGCCGATGTTCAGCTGAGCTGCGGGGGGAGAGGAGCAGGCCGGTCAGTTCGGACCAAACACAGCTTACCAGAACAAACTGGGTCACCTCGTCCACGGACCACATCTATGACAACTGCCTTCAAACATCTATACACTGCGTACTGAGGCCTCCCATGCAGGAGGCCTTAGGACTACTGAGGTAACTATCCTAACATTCTGTGAACAGCAGACACATGGAAACATGTGGATGTATGCCCAGTTTCTGAGGGTACCCCGGGTATTCTTACCCTTCTTGCCGCAGTAGATGAACTGGCCAGTATGGATACCCTCAGCGGCAATAAACAGCTCCGTCCTCTTCTTAAACCTGTACGGGTCGCGGAAGGCTACCTTAGCCAGGGGGGCTCCACGGCCGGGGTCGTGGATGATATCCTGAGGGCAGGAGAGATGGTCAGTTCGGGTTCAATCATACGCTCTTCTTCCAAAAGCTTCGGTTCTGTACCGCTCACCTTAACGATCCCCTTAATGTAGCCATGGCGTTCAGCGAAGTCGATGTGCCGGAGTTTAGCAGCACCCTTCCTGTGCTTGACATGGGCTTTGAAGACGGAGCCCGCACCTTTTCTCTGTCCCCTGATCACACGTCCCATTGCGAACTACAGTGACAGTAGAAAAGGGAAAACATAAGTGCCAAAACCCACGTGCATGCAGAAACACTGACCTACTTCAAACTGCATCATCTCGTACAGCTAGCTATAACGTTTAATGTCTATTTATAAACTGTGCAGTGGCCCACAACAGTCATTACATGTTATTCACATCACTTAAACTAAACCTGAATTTCACGCATGGTGCCACCGTTGACCGGTTGTGAAATAATTCACTTACGTAGCATGTCGCTAACCTGAAAAGTGCCAAAGCAAAGAAATGTATACCAATACGCAAAGATGTAAAATCAAGATTGCTTGCTATTTAACTTTAACTTTACTGCTTAAAAAAGAAGAAAAATTCCGTTCTTCCTAATCGGGTCTCGGTACATGTTTAAACGTGTGCCCCGTCCAGGAGGCTAATACTTCTAGGTTAGGTACATCCACTAGATAGCTAGCCTAGGATCAACATTAGCCACATAGCAAATTTCACGAAGAGTAGGCTCCTACACCACTACGCTTATTCCCAAGCAAAGCAAAAAGAGGTCTAGCTACCCAATGTCATAATTAAGGCGAACAAAAGACACATTTAGCTGAATACAACAGAAGTGAATCTGTGAAATGTATAGGCACAGTCGTGTTAGCTGCATACTGGTCCACACGAATGCAGCAAATATACCAAAGTTTTAATTGTAAAAATTCACCACTATGATACTTCAAAAATACACAGACACATTACTGAAGTGTTATTCTGTCCGAATAAACGCTTAATTTAAACAGATGGGATTTTTAAAACAGAGATTGAGATAAGATTTAAATCGAGAAATAATGTCGACATCCCCATACCTAAACCCGGTTGACGGAAAGAGGAAGTTAAGGGGAAAAGACAGACAATTTCTTCCGGAGAAATACGCTAGGGGGTTCATGGGAATTTTAGCAGAAGCAACGTTTGGGTGGAATATTGATGTACATTTGGAAATATAATGTATAGGGTAACATATTATATGCATAATGTATTTTCTTTTTTGTTTTTATTTTATACAGAAAATCTGGTCAGTAAGCTTTCCCAACGATTTCAATTACGTAGAGTGATGCATTGTGGGAAGTTGAGTTGTTAATCATCTGTTTAACGGGAAACTACAGCATGTATCGTTAACGAGGAAGATAATCTCCTCCGTTCTTCGGCCCATAATGTCGTGGGCGTCGACTGAGGAAATGGCCTTTATGGCTAATTACAGATGTCTGTACGACATTTGCAGACAGTCGCAAAGAGTCCCTGAATATGATCTCTTGGTACCACTGAGAACCAAAATAGCAGACTCTGTTTATTGTGTACTATAATTCCGTAGTTTCACTTTCACCGGCAGAGGGTAGTCGTATGGCTTTTATAAATGCGTCAACGTGCCATCAAAAATTCTGGTCACCGAACACCTGAGCAATTTGACTCCTGTGCGCCCTTGCATATCTTTTACGAAATGTCGTTGTCAGCAGTTGTTTCTCCTTGGTGACATAAATACAATACGCTCTCGTGATTCTTGAAAGATCGTTTCACCAAGTAATTTCTGTGTCACTTTAGAATGTTGCAGATGCTTTCACTATCGCATTTGAGAGGTATTATTTATCAAATCATCTTATGTAGGCAAATGTATGAAAATGTATGGGTAAAAGTTGAAAGACCAGGTTGAAAGGCCTACTGGTGAAACGTTACCATCTCTTGTTTACCAACCACATTGTAATCATTTGTGTCTGCCGGGAAAAAGAGAGAGATATAGTCTTACAGTTAATGGATGTCCCTGACATTTGCTTTGTACAGCATCACACAAAGTATGTAGTTCACAATGTATGCAGGTAAATGTGTGGAGCCAAAGATCTTAACTGTTTACTTTGTTGTGTGGCACTGCTGAGCATGATACCTGGCACTGAATTGTTCTAGTACACATTCAGATATACTATTTTGAGTGTAAGTCAATTAATATGTCTTATTTGCTGTGGAACGCCTAAAACCTGGCTGCTTTTATTCTTGCACTTATTAATTTACAGATGTATCAGTTTACAAATACAGATTTACAAAGTGAAAGGTATGTAAGTACATGGAAAGAAGAAAAGTACTGGGATTAACAGGCATGTACAACACAGAGACACATTCTGGCATTTTTCCTTTATGCCATAGTCTCTGCTGACACTTATGCCTACCAGAGCACTGTGGTCATGATCATGTTGAGGTTTATTGACAATCTCCAGCTCTTTTCACACAATTATGCATGACAGATACAAGCATGCATTTTCTCTGTTGCTACACAGGATGTTGAATGTTCAACGCAACAGACAAACCTGGAGATTTTGGTTGCATCTAAACAAAGTATTTTTCCGGATTCATGATCCAGATATTTTATTTCCTGAACCAGACAAAGCTGCTCCTTCGATTGTGTGCTACTTATACGCCACGTTGCAAGACGAGCTCATTGGAATCTTGCTGGCAGGAAGACTCAGGCTCTGTGACAACCCTCCCTGCTCGCCGTTCTCCATATTTAACCTGGCATCCTCCAACAAGCTTTGCAACATAGCCAATGACCTCTGCTTAACTTGATACTTTGCACATATGTCCATACTGTATGACAGCAGCCAGCATATCCAGCCAGTTTGCAGAGACAATCACCTATTGTGTTGCAGCAGGGCTGCTATCTGCATAGTAATGACCTGCTTGGGAATCACTTAAGTGGGGAAATTGTGCAGCTTCACACTCTTATATCATGGTGACATCCCAAGTTTATTGAATAGAGGAGATCCACAGCCTATCAAAAGCTAAGGGGCTTGACTGAAAACAACTAGAGAAGCAGAGACTATGTGTGGGAATAATGCCCAACTCCAGAAAAGATTTGACATCATGGTGTTATCTCCTTCCAAGACACTATTAGATATAACGTCCTAGAGCAGTGCTTCATGCAGGCTAAGCTGTAGCAGGTTATCATGATGTATGCTATTTTAAGTATTCTATAAAATGTATTGCACATTTGTATAAAGATAGATATAGACATAGACATAGATATCTGTCCAATGTAAAGCAGAAAATCAAAAGGTACAACAAAGCCATTCTAAAAAGAAAGTAGATGTGAATATTAATTGAAATCAGGGTTTTCCATGGTAGATCCCACATTATTGAAAATTGCAGTCTTTTCTATGTGGGGACCCAGCTCTGAGCTCCACCTCCCAGTCACTGTGGCTTTCCCTCTGCCTGGTGCTGCCACAGTCAACCAATAAGTCTCACAAATCAAATGTCCTTTCTTGGCTCCTGTTCAGCTCATTTCTATCTCAGTGGGTTTGGCTCATTGTCAGACGACCCATGGATAATTGTCATTTATTGCCATTTTGTCATTTTTCAAATGATAAATGACAATGGATCACTTTTCTGTGCCAAAATGTCTGTTGCTCAAATATACAATAACATCATGTAACTTGCAATGTTGCATAAGAAACAAAGCAGGGGTCTGCTCTGTCCATAGAACCTTCCTACACTAAATAAGCATGATGCACATTGGTCTCATCTCACTGGCCATCTTTTAGGGGTCAGATTTGGTAACCTGAGATGATTTGTTGCCATTTCTTGTGCTGGTTTAATACTTGGTTGCTGTTGTACTTTGTACTTTGATGAATTAATCTGTTTTCTTCCTTTATTTTCAAGGTTGAAAAATGCCTCAAAAGGACACTGTATTAAAGGGCTTACGTGATTGTATATCACAAGAGCTTACTGACCCTGACAACACAATAAATATGTTTGTATGGGTCTAAAGAAAACAATTATGTGGACAAAATAAAAATGAAAGGTTTAAGAAAATAAAGTTTTGAAAATGACACTTTACTATTTATATGCTAATACCTACACTGCAAATGAGAGGGTCACCAGTTGGCAGTGTTATTCTGGAAACAGTCTCTAGTGTGAAGCATGACCAGAGAGTAAAGCTATCTTTTTAATTGTGCTAAATTGCCAAATATTGGTGTATTATTGTGTTTAAACATTCTGATGCCTGGACAATGTGAGTGCATGTGTGTGCAGTTTCACTTTTTGGTGAAATACTCCCCGCTAACAGACTATATTTCAAAGATGTCCTGCCAAGAAATACAAACTATTTGCAGTTGAGAGAAGCTCTCATTGCTCTTGAAAAAACACCAATGGCCTACAGTATACCTTAGAGGAAACAATTTGACAAATTGAAAGCAAATGCATATTCACCTCAGTGGTTAATCCTACTCTACTGGTGTTATTTCATGTCAGTCGTCCTGAAAGACAGGTCTGTCTTCTAAAAGGCCATATCTGTGAGAACATACGCAAGGGTAGATCCTCTCATAATGGTATTCAGCCCAGAATTCCAAAGTTATGCGGTAGAAACATTACCCACTTCACGTTCACAGGTGCTTGGGAAATGTAGGCCTGAAAAGTGTCACAACACCAAAGTCAGGTCTGGGTATGTGGCAACTTGCTGCAGCTAACAGAACCCATGTCTGATCTCTCGCTTGGTGTATTGTTGGTTGCATACAGCATACAACAATGGCATGGCTTCTTGAATTAACTGTACATATATAACAGTACAATGCTTTAGAGTTTTAACAAATACTGTATGTTAATTGTTTTAACTCTACTGTTCTTACTCATATTAGCTTTTGAAACAGAGCTGCTCTGTCCATACAACAGAGAGTCCTTACACCTCATCCCTTATTATAGAATATAATCTACTTTTTCTTTGTTGCTGTTCAGCATGACCATGGGAGGTTTTACCATTTAACACTTCGGGGTTTCAACTAGGCTAATCCTTCAATAGCTGTTTGGCACAGGCAGAGGCTGTGTGCTTCCAAGTTTGTGAGATGTGTGTGTTTCAAAACTAGGCAAGCACAATAAATCTGGCGGGTGGACGTCATTCATATTAAGTGTTGATATTCGTGCTAAAGGTACTTCCTAAACTATACCAAATAAACAAAACAACGTTTCCAACAGTAAACAAAGAGAAGAGCCCGTTTCTTAAAAGAGCACAACGTAACCAACAATCAGAATACAGACTACGGAAGCATCACCTTGACGCTAACACAATGCTGTATGCCAGTCCGTAGTTACGACTGAAGGTGACCGAGATGGAAACATACCATTTACACTTAACTCATATAATGTCATACATTTCTCTGAAAGACGAGTCAACTGAAGAAAAAAGATTGTACAAATATATCTATGAAGATGAACAATTAGTACATAAAAAGAAAAAGTACCAAATATGCCAAAATACCACCTGGCTCAGAAAAATGTTCCATTCCAAAATACCAACGCGCTCCCCAAAACTCCTTGTTGGGACGTTGCGTGGTGCCCCAACTTGAGGGCTGTTTCCGGTAAAGCATCGCGATGTTGTTGCGATGTCTCTCCACCAGGCTGGTCCGACCCATAAAATCTCGCGGTATCCGTCCCCGTTCCATTACACCGCGAACCAGTGGAAGGTGTCGGTAATAAAAATCGCGTCTTACTCACTTACGGACGTTACTAGCTAATGTTAGCTACGTAAAAAACTTTAAGTTTTAAGAAGACATTAATAAACAAGATTGATACTAACTCACTGTCAAATTAACGTATGCTTTTGGGACCGTAGGGAAAAACAGAACGACGAAGGAAAGTACAAAGACCTATAGTTAGCTAGCTAACAAAGAAAAGACCTTTCTCAAAAGATATAAATCCTCATTATTCTTTAGTTATGAGTCATGTGGCCATTGAAAATGTACACGGTCTAGATCAGCAGGTGAGTACCGTCGAATGTATTTATTTTCGCTGTTTGTAAATATGGAACAAAGTTAAATCGGTCAGGGGAATGTATTTGTTGATAGCTGCGGTAGTTAGCTTGCGAGCTATGCCTAATGCATTATTGGGCATTGCTGCGTGTTTCGGATCCGGCTGGTTAAAATGGTGGTTGGTGGTGTTGTAGGAGGTGATGGTGATGATGGCGGAGTTTCACCAACATCACAATGGCGGCTTTCTCTTAACGTCTGTGTTACTGCCAGTCTCAAGATACTCTTAACATTTTTCTCGGGTTTCTAAAACTGCTGATCGGTTACAATTTATTAACATTTTTTTCAAAATGTCAATATAATGTTGGCTGAATGTCAACCATAATTTGTAATCGGTAACTGGCTGACCAGCGACTAAGGAAACGGCCTCCAGTGTTACAGCCGGCTAGCGTTAGCTCTCTGGCTTTTAGCTGTTTTTTCCATTACGCATAGCGAGCTTCTCTCGGTGGATCCCCGCGAATAATTCGGTTGCGAGCTAGTCAATGTCAATTTTGCTTGCTAGACTTTCTTTGACGGTTGTTGGCTATTTATTGTGTTCTAGCATAACTAGATAACTAATTGACCGGTTTGCCAGCAATATTTACGTTAAATGGGATGTCTGGAAAGCTTAGGCGCATTAATTGTTCGATAACAGATTAGCTAACTTGGCTATAATAGCTGGCAAGAAAATGGATATACCATTTAATGACGCGTTGTCCGGCCTAGCTAGCTGGTTAGCGAGGCTAGCGCTCGGTGAAATTTCCCCCAGTGTCATACAGCTAACGTTAGCTAGCCAGCTAACCAACAGCGATTAAAAAATCGATTAAGCCAACACGGGCGCCTGCTAGGTAGCTAGCTAGTTGTACCGTACTTAAGTTAGCCAAATTGCGTTGCATAGACTAGCTAGCACTCGCTAGCTGGCTGTCATTTAGTTGGAAGTTATTTGGACATGTGGACTGGACCAGACCATTGTCGCTGGTGTTTCTGGCTATGTGAAGGCTATGGTTTTTAATGAAACATCACCACCGGAACGGTGAATGGCGTAGCTAGCTAGCTAACGTCAACATCGCCACAGACGGTGAAAATAAATCTGACCACTCAGCAGATTGAAAGCTGACACTGGTGCCGGTTTCTCAGACAGGAGACGCAACTCGCCAGCTTGGCTAACATTAGCTAGGAACGTCTTTCCAAAGGTCTATTTTTGAAAATGTATTGTTTTTTGGAAACCGGCTACGCGTATCTGAGCTGCTAGCAGGGCTAAGTTGCGCTGTTGTTCCCATTGCGAACCATGAAGTAGGTCACACAGAGTCCCTATGGATCAGGGAACACGTGACGTCCTTTTTAGCCGGTGTTGATCTTGCTGCTCCCGGTGTTTTCTGTACCCAAGAACCGATCCAGGAACAGCTTACCCGCTTCTGAACCTACTGCAACACGCAGTGTGAAATGCGTTAAACTTATCCAGATTCAGTGTTCGAAAGTGTTGTCCAGGCGCCTGCACCGACAGATCCCGACGAATCCATAATTAACAAGCGGTCCAACTTACCGCTTTCGCGAACTTGAAACGGTTTAAAGCGATTAAAAACGGTGAAAAGGTTAAAACCATCTGTTTTTAGGCCGAAATAATGTATCGTTTTTTTCAAAATATGATGAGCTAACCATCCACACAGTTGTGTTCATCCCTCTATAAAGTAATGAAAACGATATCCACGATGTTCAGTGCCGCAAGTACATGACATAAATTGCTATTTATTCTTTGTGACAGTCCACAAGTGTTCATTGCATATGGTCCCATGAAACATGTTTGGATATTTGTGTTTTTATCAGAAAATGTGGGTGTTTAATGGTTTTTGGGATGATGTGAAGAGCATGAATAGTTTACTGACTGAAGGTATCATCTCTCTTGCAGCTTGCTGCCCTAGACTTGAACTCTGCAGCTAACGGGCAGGGTGGAGGTGGGACAGGCAGTGAGTATCTGTGTGCTTGGTTCTGATGTTCTTACATTAAGTCCTGTCATGTTTGGCCTTGGTAACACTTAATTTGTCCTAGGACATGCAAAGAACAGTTTTTTTTGTTGTATGGATTAACCTGAAGCTTAAAATGATTGCAAACCCACGTGGCTGTACATCAGATAATGTCACTGTTGTGTGTATACAGTGATGCCAGATGTAGTTCTGACAAAGACTGTTGTTGGAATATTCTTGCACTCTGAGAATTCTATATGAAATTTTCTCTGGTGGTTCTGACTAATTTTTTAGCTTCAACACCAATTTTAGCATCTACTGTTAACATGATTTAGGGTTCAGCATTGTTTTTTTTTCTCAATTGCACAGGTAGGCAAGTTGGCCAGATATTTACTTGCCCAAACTAAATTTCTACTTGTAACTGTAACATAAAACACAGTAAAATGACTTATTATTTTGATCTCCTGTGTATTTTTCCTTACAATTTATTCTCCCTATGCAGAGATCTGTTTTACTTGTCCAGTGACGATTACTGTTGTTTTCCTTAAAAAAACACCTAAACTGTTGTCACTGTGCTCACCTCATCCTCCCAGTTGTTTCCAAACTGGAGACCTTGAATCTTATGTCGCCATTAGTCGCTGATCAGTTTTACTTGCCCAGCACAAGTTGGTAACTGTTAATGTTGAACTCTGATGATCCACTGTAGACATACTAGCATTTTACCATGGGCGTTACCATGCTAAGACTGCATGCGTTCATCTGCATGCCATGCAGTGAATATGGCTCTGAATGGTCTGGTGCTAATTGCTGCTCTCCTTAAATGTGTCTCTACTTTTAGGGCGTTACATTCCACCTCATTTACGGAACAAAGAGGCCGCTAAAAATGGTAAGAGCTGATGTTTTTCATGCAGTAGTGGTATACTTGGAGAACCTTCAATTTACAGGTGACATCTGCACTGTTTTTTTTTTTTTTTAATTTTTTTATTGACTGTAATGACTGGTGTGTAGATTTTGAAAAGATGGATAATGTGCCCCTTAAGGATTCCCTTGTAGTGTCTCTAAAAGCGTTTCATCGTGTTTTTGACCTACATATGTGTCAAGGATGCTTAACAAGAAACTCAAAATATTGTGAAAATCAAAAGAAGGTGTTTAGTATGAGGGGTGTCACCAGATGTTAGTAGTGTGATATTGCTCCTGCATTTTGGGAGGGTGGGAATCAGTGGGTCCAGAGGTGTCCTGGAGCTGGCTTGACTGCCGTTTGAAGTTTTAGGATTTTGCACTTTCCTAACACCAGTGGAGATTCAGCAAATTCAGCATTGCAGACCTGGAATGCTTGACTGAAGTTCATTTCATAGAGAAATGATAAAATTTCATGCAAAATTATTTATGAAGCAAATTTCTCCTTCATCAGAAGTCTCTGAAAATTACATTAAAAATCTTTAACATGGTCATGTACTGTTTTCAAAAGTACTGAGCACTGAACATACCAGAGTTCAGGAATAAAGTAGTACAGCAATATTTGCAAGACATCAACACCACTGTCAAAGGAAAAAAATGATTACAGCTGTACTTCAAGTCAGAGAACTGTTCCAAAATTTGAATGAATCAGAGTAAACATGAATTATTGATCAATTAGTATTATCCTAGATTAAAATGAATGCATAAAATTTTGCAAACTCATTTGTGTGTACCAGCATATGGCACAGTGCTGTATCACCTATCCTTTGTCACAACTATCCTTACACGGAGCACAAAATGAAAAAAAAAACGTGAGCTCTAATTATACGGGGGTGGTGTAAATTTACCCCTGCCCTTCTCAGGATCCTTATTCAGGATGGTCTGATTATGATGCATACAGGCATATTACTGGTAGGTGTATTTCATGGCACATGTAAACTGCTTATTAGGAATATACCTGTAACCAGTGTAAAAACCATTATCTGAAATAGTGTGTGCACGTATGTGTAGTCATTGTTCAACAGCAAAATCAATCCTATCTTGTAGCATGGTTAAATGAACACTGAAACAAGCTCTTTAAAAATATACGTTATCGATACATCTGTGGCTTGCAGTTCGTTGCTGTTGTAGAAAACATTTGCCCTATCCCATAACACTCGTGTTGTTATCAGTGAGACCAGTGATGTGAAGATAATGTTATGAAGTCAAGATGACATTTCAAAACCTTTCTGGAGAGAATAAGCCCCTTCTGACCAGCCATGTTTGACCATTTTTTGTGTGTATTTCATCTAAAAACGTCTCTAAAATGATCATTGAACCATAACATAGGAAAGTTGGTATGACATGCAATAGAAGGAGTTTGATGGTGCGCTGCCATCGTTCCATTGTATTCATGCCAGTATGCTTTCAGAAGAATGAAGTCTACAGGACACTGGATTTTATGAATTGATCATTCAAGACTGACAATGGTGCGTCAAAGGACAAGGGACTGCATTTGTCAGAGGGGTGATTGAGCGCTTGTAAGGAGGTTGTTGAAGCTGTTGAATGTCAACCCTGGTGCAAATCAGGAAGGAGAAACAAGAGAAGCCATATGAAGAGAGTGCTCTCATGGCAGCAGAAGACTGGAGGCAGGAATTCGATTTCTAATTGGGCAAATTTGGCTGAGGAACAGTCCGTCTGTCTTGTACCATGATTTGGTAGACCATTAGTCAAGATCAAGAAATGATCAATCTCAAGAACGGAAGTGGTTTGCAATCGCTAAGTCATTACGTTTTGAGGTTTTTTGGCCCTTGGTGTGTACACAAGTGTCATGGAAATGGTTGCTGGGAAAGGAAGTGTGACCATAAGTCATCCACATATGCAATTGTTTCCTGTGACTTGCTATTATGAGTGTTTTGCCAGCCTTTTTCAAAGAGTTCCAGTGTTGTAAATTCTGAATAGGAAGGACAGTTAACTAGAATCATTAAATAAGGCATGGGTTCATAAGTTTCACACCGGACTCCAGGATGTGAGTTATAATATTTAAACATAAGGAAGTAAAACTGTTTGGGGTTGCAACCCTAGTGACCCACACGGGACGTGAAGTTTCCCTATATTTAAAAGCTGTCAGGAAATGCATTTATGCCCTGGGGGAAGAGGATGGGAACCGGTAGGTAGTAGCGTCTGTTATTGGCTGTCGGGGATGGAATTTTCCTTTCCTGGAAGAGAGTATGGCATTTCCAAAAATGAATAAAGCAGGTTTGTGTTGCAGCCAGGAACGTGATCTCGTCAGATTCATGATGATGGGAGTTGGTGCCCCATTGCCACTTGTTTTAGGTCACTATAAATCGTATCTATTCGGTACTCGCGCATCAGTGAGGGGGAATGGCATCAGTGACATTCTCAAACCGGGGAGGGGGCAAGATGTGGTTGAAGACAATTGGTCACCAAGGCAAAAATTAATCCAACAGACCGGTGCACTGCTCTGTTTATATAGCACTTACAGTCAGACACAGGAATAACATTTAAAAAGTTTTGTACAGCAATACTATATTATGGCAATTTAAAATAATGATCAAATCATTGGATCTAGATGGCATTTTGACAGTATTCTGACTAGGTGAAATAGAATGGATGGGCTCCCTGCTGGTAAACCTTGACTTTATATAATCAGGGTAGATTAGTGAAAGAAATGATGGGCCATTATATAGAAATCTTATAAGATGGGATAATATCGCTAATGGACAGTAACTAAGCTATGTTTGGATTTTTTTTCTCATTTCTAATTCCTGCATTACCCAGGCTTAGAATGAAATTGTGTGGGTAGCTGTCCTTCTGTAATTGTTCCAGGTTTATCACTTTTCCCTTGAAGTCCTTGCAGCAATATTTTTTTCATAGTACAGAAATACAGACATGTTTGTTTGGTGGGGGAAGTTTTCATAAAATAAAGGCCGCTGCCTTGAACTCCCCGGGCAGAAGCAGTGTCAGTTCTAATTTCTCTAAACCCTCAGACAAGAGTCTATTGCCGAATACCCAGAACCATGATCAGTTTTTAACTTGCATGTAAAAATGAGATATTGGTTTCCAAGATGATGTGAAAATGGAATTACTGAAAGCAGAAGCGAACTCCATCTGATAACTCAAACGTGAGAGCGCTGTTCTTTCCACACCTAAGTTCTGAAAGCAGGTGCTTGTCAGAGTTTGAACGCCTTTTTCTTCCGAATGACACGTCACTCTCTCCAGTTTTTTGTGGAAAAGTATGTGTGGTATGCAAAAAGGTATGTGAGTGGAAGGAGAATGATAAAATGTAGTGCAAAAAAGGAATAAAGAAACGGGGGAAATGATCTGAGAATATAGATTTTCCTAGTGGGATAGCTTAGATGTAGCTTCACAATTCATATTTGGAAGAGGACAACAGTATAAATAAAGTTTGGCAGGAAAAAAAGGAAACCAGAATAGGTAGTCCTGTTTCACATTTGTAACATGCCACATATGTCATGTACGAATGTTTAGTTGGGTGAAAATAACGTGTTCAGTTACCTTTCAGTCCCACAAACTTTTTTTTCTTTTTTTTTTCTTAAAATCTTTGAGATGATGTGTGAATTAAGTGCACCACCTTCTCATTTCCTTGACTTGATTTTCATTTTTTCACAGCAGGTAATGCTTATGCCTCTGGTAGGCAGAGCGGTTATTCAGTGGCACCATTGAGGAGCTGTAAGTCTGTGTTCTGCCAGCTTGTGCTCAGGGAAGCTCTGCAGTCTCTGCATGTTTCAATCAAGTGCCCACATGTAGGGGCCACTTAAACAGAATAAAGGCATGGTCAATCTGCTGTTCAATGAAGGGATTGAAAAAGTGATTGTATGAATAAGCTTTATAAAGTTTTTCTTTTTTTTCTGGTCAGTTTGGTATCTGGGTTGATTTTGCTGCCAGATCAGTTGTAAAACTGAAAATCTGCTACTTGCTTACTGTAAATCACTCACCATGCAGTTCTGCAGTTACTCTTGCTAACTGGTGCAGGGGCGGGTGTTTGCATTTTCCAGTTTTTTTTTTCCTTTTTCTTAAGATTTTGTTTTGTGCGGGGTGGGGGACTGGCTGAGCTTTTCTGAGGGAATCATCCTAAGCGTAGCATTACACACTGCAGGCTACGTCTTCCTCTAATCTCTCGCTGTGCTTTGAATGCACGCAGACGCTTCAGCTGAGATGCTGCATACAGAAAATGATGTAAACGGTTTTGTTCTTTTTCCTTTTGTAAAACAAATGGAATGGACTAGCACTGTTAACTGTTAGGCTGGTAACTTTTTTTTTTTCTCTGCATTCTACATTGTCTTAATATAGTTTTGATGAAGGGCCTTTTACTTCTACTCAGGTTACCCTGGATACCCTTCCCAGGAGCTTCCCTTTTCTCAAACCTACTGTGGTGGCTGGCCAGACAGATGTGGTATACCTGGATGTGTCTGCATGTCCGAGTGCCGCAGCACTCCGGCCTGTCCCAGCTCTCTCTAATCTCTGCACATGACTGTGTGTGGTCGCTTTTTAATGGTCGATACATAGACCATGAACTTGGGCTGATTGGTCATTAAATCTCGCATTACAGCCGGCTTGCTTCCGAAGTGATATATAACGGGCTACGATTTTAGCACAGGAATTTCCAATGTCACGGACAGGATACAGGCAGCTGGCAGTAAGTCTAGGCATTGGACTGCACACACTTAATGCAAGAAATCACTGAAATATACCCTTAATCTCATCGTTAGATTTAGATTAGATTACATTGGATTTTACATTGCATGTAAGCCTTACAAATGTAACTTTTCCTTTAGTTTCAGCATATTTCTCTCCTGTTCTGACAGAACTGGTAACAAGACATCCTTAGGATGGAAAAAATCTCGTCCAGAATCCTCTAAGGTATTTATTAAGATGTCAGGGCGAGCACAGCCAGATTCTCTCTGAACATGAGTAGACTGAAAAACATTCAGCGATGTTAAGTCAAGGTGTTGAGCCTGCTCAGGGAAAAATGCTTGACAGATTTTCAGGCTTTTTTTCGGTTTCGTTTGCAATTTGTAAGAACAAGCAGTATAATGCACCAAGCCTCTACTTAAGAAAAAATGTTCTTTTTTGACCTTTAGCTGTATCATTGCTGTTTTGCTTTAATTCTAGCACCTCAGTACACGTACCTTGCGATAACAAGATGCCAGTCTTTGAGTAGGCAGTAGCACTAATGGTATCTCAGCTCACCAACAGTGAGAAGAAACTGCTGACAAAAAATGAAGTTGACTTCTGGAAAATGAAGTCAAGGGCATATTTTGCACATGCGTTCGCATGAAATAACATGCCCATTGCATCAGTGCAGAGGTGGTTATGAACAAAGCATGCACCTGCTTTCCTTTATTTTATTGGTTAAAACTATTGATTAGCAGGCCTTATTTCACATTTTATTTGAATTCTTTGTCCTTGGAAACAGAAATTCTACCTTCAGAGGTCAGTGCTGTAATCTCATCGGTTCATCACTGCAGAGAAACAGACCTTTATAACGGTTGTTTTAAATGAAGCCAGCTATTATTTAGTACCCGCTCACATTTCATTCTGGTATTCTGAATTTTAAAGATTTCATGGATGGCATCTTATATCAAGGTATCCGTGACCTCCGTGACAGAATCGTAGCCTTATTAATATTGCACTGTAATCTGTCTAACCAACGTTGGGGTGCTTAAATCAACAGGAAGCTGGGGCTTGAACACTTCAGGAATGGCTATTAAATACTAACGCAAGCTCTTAAGTTGCTGCTTTGTGCAGATTTTTGTTTTGAATTCTGCAGTTGGAAAGTAGTTTGTTGAATGAACTTCCCCTCCTGATTCAATTGCATACGAGACTGTATTGATCACCATGTTAGTACTTTTGATATTTGATAGGGCACCAGCATCTTTGAAATGTTATCACTATCTTGGCAGCATGCAGGACTTATGAATAGCAACTCTTATTTAACCAGGAGACATTGGAGTCCTGAAAGATGACTTGGAATCCAAACTTTTGTCCTTAATTGGTTCATAGTCTAACACAGTAAAAGGTTGAAAGTATGACCCAAGAGTATGACAAATTTTCACACATACAGTGTACCTCTACTGGGACCTGACATGATTGTCCTTTTAGGAATTATGCCCTCCATGATGTAACTGGTTGATTTTGTCTTGTTTTGCACAGTATTGCAGAGCTATACTTGTGCTTTTGTTTAATCTAGCATATTTCTAATTTGAATGGATGGGGATGGAAGATCATGTGTCATCTTGAGGCTCTCTGAAAAGAAGCAACGAAATATAATCCTTTAATTTTAAGGAACATAAAAACCTTAATGTAAAAGGCTATTTGAAAAGAATTCAAAATGATGCTTTTTAACAATGGGCAGAGTTGTGCGTTACATGTTGAGTGTGTGCATTACTCCATTTGCGTGGATTTAACCTAGTAAAATTGAAATGCATGCATGTGGTAAAGTGGTGTTTGAAATGGCTTAGTTGCTGAAGGGATGGCTGTGTGTGTCTGCTCTTGTGTTGGTTTTGCATTGCAAGTCCTACAAGGGTTGTGAGTGGAGATTACTCAGTGACAGATGAGACCAGCAGTAGACAGGGAGTCTTTCTGTCAGGGAATCCAAATGCTGACCAGCGCTGTTCTAGAGTTAGCCAGTCCTGATTTTCCATCATGGGTATGAAGCGTTTTACAACATCAGCTAACTTTTTGGAAACTGTACAGTTTAACAAAGTATTGTTTTTCCTCTTTACTGTATAATCAGCAACCTTAATGTATGTAGCGTGCACAAACTTAATGTGCTTTGTATAGCTGCATACATACCTACATACACCTTGTATATAAAACACTCCTGCTGTCTGTGTGGGAGGCTGTTGATCTGTGCGATTTGTCATGACAAAACTATCTGCTTCATATGCCAATAGAGTATCATCCCTAATAGCCTTGTACAGCTTTCCAACCCATGGCTCTGGTGTGAATTAGGCAGGGGAGATGAGAACTAAAACATCAGCAGATGTGTACAGGAGTTTGCTTGCTCTCCCACTTTCCTGCAAGGTCAAGCAAGTAAGTCAAGTCAAGCAAGTAACACACAGGTCACTGGAGCTTCAGTGGGTTTTTTCCTTCTTCATATACCCAAATCAAGATGAGATGGGACATGGCTACTGACAGTTACAGTCTCCATTAGCTTGAAACATAATAGCCAGATTTTTATTTTTGTGAAGAGACCAAACCGGTGTGGTTTTGTGATCAATGTAGTTGTGGTTAGAAGCCAGATGTGCTCTCTTAGGCTAATGTGTGCGTCACCTCCCTCTAATCGTTTGCTTTTTTTCCCCCCTCCTTCTGAATGAAGATTCTCCTGGATGGGATGGGGGACGCAACAATGGCTTTGTGAATGGTTACCATGACGGCAGGGACAACCGGATGAATGGGGAGCGCAACAGTTTCGGAGGACGCGGGCCCTCTCGCACAGACAGAGGCGGGCGTGGCGGATACCGGGGCAACAGAGGCGGCGGCTTTAACCAGTCGCAGCCGATGCAACATTCAGGTTGGAGAGCGCTCTCCTCTGTCAACACTCAGTTATCCAGGCTAATGGTGGGAGCTGTGGGAGATAACCTGCACTGTCTCTTTCTCTCTTTTTATATTTTAATATAAATGACAACTGCTAGTCAGAGTGAATTGTCCATTTCTTTAGCTAAGTACTTCACACAGATTTTAATTTGCTTCCAAGAAACATACATGGAGCAAGAGAAAGACAAGGTTAGATAACTGGTCGCAGGGAACTAATGCTGACGTGTGGTTAAAAGCTAAAGTTATCTACCTCTGTCTTACCATTTTAAGTATAGCTTATAGCTTTGTTATATTATTCTTTGACTGTATGCGTGTTAGAATGCTACGTGAACACTGGGTGCACTCTACCTACCCGTATGTTTGTGATGTGCACCAGGGTAATATTTACTTTCATTGATGTAAACTGAGTGTGCAGACAGTTTCCACCATCGGCACAGATAATTCACAACCCCATAATCGGGAGTTGAATATATATTTTACTGGTAATTTCAAAGTTCTGAAAGTTTTTTTTTTTCCCAAGATGAAAATAAGAATTTTAAGATGTGTATGCTGTTTTCCTGGAGAGCTGTGTTTTAAGTTGAAATGAATTATTGCAGTAGATTATGAAGAACTACTTTTCCATTTTTCTCCCATCTATAAACAGCAGTGCTGCTCAAAGTACCCTTCCCATCAAATTGTGTGAAATCGCATTGTAGCCACAGTTGACTGAAATTAACGTTTCATAATGAAGCAATTGCTGATTTAGCCAACCATCTGCTATATGTCTGGTGTTCCGCAGGGTTTGGTTATGACAACAAAGATGGAGGTGGATGGAACGCCATCAAAGACAACAGGGATGCCTATACCAGCTTCGGAGGCCGTGCCGATCGGGGGAAGTCCTCCTTCTTCAACGATCGAGGCTCCGGGTCGAGAGGAAGGTAAGGGTCGTCTGCTTTCTGTTTGCATTCATCATTGTGGAAGTGTGTGAGTCTGGCTCTTTCAGTGCTTCTCACCATTGGCTTCCGCTTTTGTGAATTTGGGGAAGTTATATTCAGTCATTATTTCTGTTGCGGTTTAGGAGGTGCTGCATTACCCAAATGCTAACTAGCATCTCCAGTAGTGCACTGTCCATCTGCAGCAGTCATATTGGTGTTCAGTCAAATGTGCTGTGGTCACCAGCTGTGGCATTTGGAGCAATCTCTATAGGAGAAAAATAAAAGGCAATTTTCCTCTAGGTAATTGCAACAGCACATAATGTGGGATGGTAGAGGGCAGCACATGGCCTGTCTTGTAGTCTGACTGGAACACCAGATGCAGCAGAGGCCTTTGTGACATTTATTCGTCAGTGAAGCACTGTTGCTGTGCATCGTTTGCTTCATGCTTCAGCGTTATAGTGAGCTATGAGAGGTGACTTGCAGGCCGCAGTGCGCTCCCAGGATGAGGATGTGAACGCATTGACGTTTCTCTTGATTCGGCAGGTACGAGCGGCCCGGCTTTGGCTCCCGGGAGGGGGGCGGCAACAGCCGCTGGGTGGAGGACTCCAGGGACGAGGAGGACTGGTCCAAGCCCACGTCTCCCAACGAGCGCCTGGAGCAGTGAGTTTCCCCTCATTCATACTGACCTGACCTCCATGCGCCCGTCCCTGTTGGGCTGCCATTCACACTGACCTAACTCCATGACATTCCCCCCCCCTCAGCGAGCTGTTCTCCGGAAGCAACACCGGCATAAACTTCGAGAAGTACGACGACATTCCCGTCGAGGCCACCGGCACCAACTGCCCTCCACACATTGAGAGCGTAAGTCCTCTCTGCCCAGCTCTGTCAGATTCACACAAGCTGTGTGGGTAATTGGGTCTAACGTGAGCTTCCCTTTCAGTTCCATGATGTGGACATGGGAGAGATCATCATGGGGAACATCACCCTGAGCCGCTACACTCGGCCCACCCCCGTTCAGAAGCATGCCATCCCCATCATCAAGGCCAAGAGAGACCTGATGGCCTGCGCTCAGACAGGTCAGCAATCCTCTGCCTTTACAGTGTTACAGCTCCTATTGCGAATGGCTACATTAAAGATTGTGCTGAGGAATGCATGCTAAATAGTGGATATGTTCTTTGTTCCTGTGTAGGCTCTGGAAAGACTGCAGCCTTCCTGCTTCCGGTGCTGAGCCAGATCTACACTGAAGGTCCGGGAGAAGCCCTGCAGGCTGTCAAAGCCAGCAGCCAGGTAGCGCACGAGCACTGCTGCTGGCCTGCCCAGCCCCGAGCACATCCAGAGAAATAGAGCGTAATACTCAGATATATCTAATGTCTGCTCCCTGGGTGCAGTGAAAGTGTTTTCTGCTGCAGAGTGATTGTGTGTACAGGCGATAAACGAATCGTGACAATTGTAGAGCTTTCTCCAGCTGCGAGCAGATTTCCTCAGTTATTTTTTCACACCTCCAGGAAAATGGAAAATACGGCCGGCGCAAACAGTATCCGATCTCACTGGTGCTGGCCCCAACCAGAGAGCTGGCTCTCCAGATTTACGATGAAGCCAGAAAGGTGAGGCCTCTGGGAAGCCAAATCCCTTTGGCTTCTGTGCTCTTTAAGGTAACGTTTGTTTGTGGAATGAGGTTGAGATTGTGCGCCCATCTTTCGTCTCCAGTTTGCGTACCGCTCCAAAGTGCGCCCGTGTGTGGTGTACGGAGGGGCTGACATCGGCCAGCAGATCAGGGACCTGGAGAGAGGCTGTCACCTGCTGGTGGCCACCCCAGGCCGTCTGGTGGACATGATGGAGAGAGGGAAGATCGGCCTGGACTACTGCAAGTGAGTCCTCTGGAGAAGGGATGAGAAGCACGTAGCTCAGATGCTGAGTTTCATAAAAATGTCCTGACGGTGAAAGCTGAGGTGTATGGCGTGATTTCCAGTTGGAGGATCTATCATTTATGCAGACTAAGAATGGAAATGGTGCCTGCATTTTCAACCTTGATCTTTTTGTTCTTGCTGAACTTCACTTGTGTGCTCTGACAGCTTGTTGCTCTTGGTAATCATGCAGGGAATTGGTGTACCTGCAGAAAACGCTCCTGTAGACAGTGCTTTTAGCATGGTGATCTGCAGTTGTTCTAGAGTTATACTGATTACAGTATTTGTCATGTTGTTGATAGTTGATGCTTTATTGAAATTAGTCGTATTGCTAGTTTTGCTTTGGAGGTTGTCTTTAGCGTCTGTGCTAGTTTGTAAATGTCGCTCTCTCTTCCCCCCTCAGCTATTTGGTGCTGGATGAAGCCGACCGCATGCTCGACATGGGCTTCGAGCCCCAGATTCGGCGCATCGTGGAGCAGGACACCATGCCGCCCAAGGGCCTGCGCCACACCATGATGTTCAGCGCCACCTTCCCCAAGGAGATTCAGGTAGAAAGTGCTGGGAGAGTGCCGCAGTGGGGGGGGAAAGGCTGTGCTGTGGAGCGGCGCGCTAACATTTGGTGTGTTCAGATCCTGGCCCGCGACTTCCTGGAGGAGTACATTTTCCTGGCTGTGGGCCGCGTTGGCTCCACCTCTGAAAACATCACCCAGAAAGTGGTTTGGGTTGAAGAAAGTGACAAGAGGTCATTCCTGCTTGATCTGCTGAACGCCACAGGTAATTAACAATTCAAACCCAGCCACCTGTGGATCTTAGTAATGGTTCTCACAAAAGTTAGGCGCTGTTTAGAGATATGTGTATCTGTCTGCTGTTATATGTATGTGTATATGAGTAGGTAATTATGAGGTTCAATGTTTGTTACAGTAATACCTTTTCATCCACCCCCATTTTACTGAAAGTCTGCTTTTAAACTAAATGTCAGGGGTATGCATCGTTTAAGCAGCACACAGACAGGCACAGATGTATCCTCTGGAGTTGCTTTTTCATCATGAATTGCAGCATGCATTGATTGTAGGGATGCCATCTGCCATATTACACTGTATTTGTAGCCTGTAAACTGTAGTTCTGCTGTGCAATGCTGTAAAGTTTATCGCGAGGTTTGGTTTTATTCAAAGTCATTCCCTGTGAGGTTCAGGAAAATTCAAGTGAGAACCCAGAGAGACCTGGTAAGTTGGCACTTTATTATTGTAAAGTGGTAGTAGAATGCCTGCCTCATTTCACGTTTTCTTTGGCCTAAATTGTTTTTGTCAAGTTTGTTTTTCCTAAATTGAGGCCTGAATTACTATTGACAGTAACGCATGGCAGTTCCTAATAAAGGAAATTCTCATTGCTAGTACAAACTCAGGCAATATGGCCAGACTGTATTTCACACACAGCTCTGTCCACTAGTAGCATTTGGGAAAGGTAACTTTGGCTGAGCGTTACTGTCTGAGACAATTTGTCAGTACATTTTTCCACTTGCCTGTGAAGTGACTTTCATTTTCAAGTCTGGTTAACATGTCACCTTAGCATTAGTAGTAATACTTAATAGCCAAATGTTGAATATCATTTGAATATTATCTCTTCCTCACAGCTTTGTATCACCAAATGTTTTGTCACCATTACAAGCCAAACTGCTCTGTTTCCAGTATATCAGACACTGGGAAGTGTAAGAATTCATTAGGTGTTTGTTCTGGAATGGTTAAGTAAGCTTCCAAGGTGCTGTAGTATACTCCTTGGAACTGCACAAAGCTTGCAGTGCATATGTAAAACCACCGATAGCACAGAATATTAAACGGCCCCCAGATGTATGAATGCCAGGGCAAAATCCAACACGATCCCTGTTTGTGATGTTTCTGAGGTCTGCTGCCATGGCTACCAAGCACAATACATACAACGTTTTCAAAAATAGATTTCACGGGGCCGCGTGGGCCGCTTTGGTTAGCGCTTCGCCATGGCAACACGGCACTGAAGTGGAAATGAGGTATGAATGCCTGTGTGCGCCCGCGTTTCATCACTCTCTGTGCGGCCGCTCCGCTCCCTGTGTCCGAACCCGGCGTCGGGAGGCAGGTCAGCGGAGGAAGTCACTTCACGTGGATCTGAAATGCCTGTTTCTGTCAGCCTGCCCATACCATCATACCCACAACCTTTCACAACCCCCAGCTTTCGCTGTGATAGCCATTAAAGAAAACGATATCGTTTGTGACAAACATTGAACCTAACCGGAGCCAAGCAGACAATTGAACGCTTATTGGAAATTTAGAGGAGACCATATTTACCTGTGCCAGTGACTCATTTGAACACCTCATGCCGTGTGAACAGGTTATTTTGGTATTCCGTTAATGCCCAGATGGATTTTACTTAATGGTTGTCAATGAAGGCAAAAGCGCTCGTCATACATCCGGTCCCCGCTTTGGGCTGCCTGCCATTTTTGCACAGAATGAGCTCACTGGTCTCCTTGTGCAGAGCCCCCATGCTGGGCCCGTACTCGGCCGAGGGCGGTGAGCCCATGCCCTGTGACGCTCCGGCTGCTCGCCCGGGCTCGGACGCGCTCGTCCTCAGCCGCTGTCTCCCGCTTGCAGGCAAAGACTCCCTCACCTTGGTGTTCGTGGAGACCAAAAAGGGAGCCGACGCGCTGGAGGACTTCCTGTACCGCGAAGGCTACGCGTGTACCAGTATCCACGGCGACCGCTCTCAGCGAGACCGGGAGGAGGCGCTGCACCAGTTCCGTTCGGGAAGGTGCCCCATCTTGGTTGCCACGGCGGTATGTAGCATTTTTTTCCCCCCTCTATCCACGCCTGTCCACTTCAGTAGGAGAACTAGCCTGCCTAGCACATATGCACAGTATAGTGTAGTTCAGTTTAAATAGGGTCCACATCATCTGAAAGGATTGTTTATCACTTCAGTGGGTGTTGTCCACCTCCTCCAATGCCCCTGCAGACTGGCGTTCAGTTTGATCCATGTCTCACTGTTCTGTCTGTCTCTTTGGGAAGGTCCCCTTTCCCAGAGGAATGTATGACTGACACGCAATGACCAGTGAGGCTTAAAAGCTTAAAATATAAGTAGTGTGGGAGTGTGGCCAGACGTTAACAGCACAAACCTTTCTGAACAGTAGTTTCCTGACAGTAGTGGTGCAGGTGGGTTTTGTTAGAACTGCTGTTAACCCATTGGCCGTTGCAGGTTGCTGCACGTGGACTTGACATTTCCAATGTGAAGCACGTCATCAACTTTGACCTGCCCAGTGACATTGAAGAGTACGTCCATCGCATCGGTCGTACTGGTCGTGTCGGCAACCTCGGTGAGCTTCAGACACAGTTCCTTCACTGTTGTTGGCCTGGTGCTTTCATTTGGTGCAATTTTCCCATTTTCGGTTGATGTGAGATGAGGCTGTATGTGGTACAAATAAAGTGCCAAAAGTGAGTTACTCCTGTGTTTTTTCGAAGGGCTGGCCACATCCTTCTTCAACGACAAGAACAGCAACATCACCAAGGACCTGCTGGACATCTTGGTTGAGGCCAAGCAAGAGGTCCCGTCCTGGCTGGAGAGCCTGGCGTACGAGCACCAGCACAAGAGCAGCAACCGGGGCCGGTCCAAGAGGTACGCCGCTCTCTCAGCGCTAACCGGAGGTTCCTTCATTCTGTGTAGGGCAGTGAGTGCGAATGCGGCAGGTTCAGTAACGGCCGCTGCAGCTCTTCTTCATATCCCACGGAGGCAGGCCGCTAATTCGAGCTTTCTCTCTGAAGGTTTTCCGGTGGTTTTGGGGCCAGGGATTACCGTCAGACCAGCAGCGGCAACAGCAGCTTCGGCAGCCGGGCCGGCCGCACCTCCGGAGGTCATGGCGGGAACCGCGGGTTTGGCGGTGGCAAGGGTTGGTTTCGCACTCAATCCGTCCTCATTGGGGTGGACCGATGCCTTATCTTTCTTAAATTGCAGTTTAATTTTACAATGCTACAATTCATAAAAGCAAAGAGTTTTTCATACGCCAGTGACTAGAATACATGAGCCCTTGTGCCATACTTTGGCCACTCACAACCTGATTTTGTCTCGTAGGTGGCTTTGGAAACTTCTACAGCAGTGACGGCTATGGAGGAAACTACTCCCAGGTCGACTGGTGGGGAAACTAAACGCCCCCAGCAGTGGAGGTCACCACGCCAAACTAGCTGAATGGAAACCACATGTAACTTAGCCAGACTATACCCTGTGTAGCTTCAAGAACTCGCAGTACATTACCAGCTGTGATTCTCTGACGCCGTCGTGAGAGGGAGCCGGAAGAGATGGGGAGAGATGGCCAGCGGGGAGAAGCAGAGCATCACACCTTTAGACTAAACATGGCCGCTGACGTGAACGCCTGATAGAATCTCGGACTGTAGTTTTCCACTGCGCATCGTTTCTGTCTCTGTACAAACTGAGGATCATTTGTTTGTTAATGTACTGTGCCTTTAAATTCAGACAGGACATTTTATTTTCAGTGTCATTACTGGCTGAACTTGGCCATGAGCTCAATTATTTTCTAAGGCATAAAAAAAGAAAATCTTGTACTAAATCAAACCTTGGCAAACACTGGGATGAAATGACTTTGAGTAAGTCATTACTCCATTTGAACTTCAAATTGTCACAGGGACATCTGATAGCCTCCTCTAGAGGCTAGAGCACAAAAGGTGCTCGGGGAACCATCTTGGAAGTGTCTAACGTTAACGATTCCTTGTGTGGCAACTGTATTTTCAAGGGATGAAGAGTTCTAATTTTTTGCTCACTCTATCCTGGATAGGCACCTATTAGGGATATGGTAGTCTTCAAAAAGCCATTCCAGTTGTGATCTAATGTTCAGAAAAAAAGTAATAATTGAACCATTTTGATACACACAAACACATGCAGACACAAACACAAACACATTCAGACACACTGGTGTTGAGACACAATGCTGGAATGTGTTACTCCACTTCTTGCAATTGACTTGACAGTGTTAAGGCAGCTTAGTAAAGTATCACGAGCTGGCTGTTAAGTTGGGCGTTTTTTTTTTGTTTTGTTTTTTGTTTTCTTTTTTCTCTTGGTTCTTTTTTTTAAACTTGAAACATTTAAGGGGGGGCAATTGACAAAAACGGAAGTTTTTTGATAACATTTCTTACATTTTACAAAATGGTATATCAGAAAACAAAAAAAAATGCCTGCCATATTGAAAGACGGAATGGCTGAACAAGGACCACAGAACCGGCTCAGCCCTGTGGAACCTCATGGCTGACCCGGTCCGAAAACGCATGCTAGTGTTGGTGTTTTTTGGTCAAGGAGATACAAAAAAAAAAAACAAATGAATTGTGCAGCAGGCTTTACTTTATTCCAAACGTGTACACACATTTTTTTTTCTCTTTTTCAAGCTGCGTTCAATTCCGAAAGAGATTCTCGGCATACCAAGAGGCATGGCTCCTTTTCAAAGACAAGAAGCTGTTGGGGATTTGCAGAGGTCAGTAATGTAGAGTTACAAACGGGGACTGCACAGGGTGTCGGCGCGGTCAGGGGGCAGTGCAGTTGAGTGCACCACCATTTTAGTTGCGTAGGTTTCCATTGCATACTGGCTGTGTATTCCACTTGATCAGGCCAAAGACAGGGGTTCTTTTTCCCTCCTAACGGTACATCGGCGCTGTCGGCTCCTGGAGTTAACCCGCCTCGATGTGCGTTTAGACTCATCGGCTGGGGAGCTAGCGTCAGCTTCTCTTGTTCATTCTACAAAGAAAGCTGAAAGGAGGGAGGAGAAAATGGCATTTAACTTAAGTGCAATAGATTTATTCTCAAGCGTGTTGTGCCTTGAAAATTTTTTTAAAGAAATCAAATTAGATGAAGCGGATGCCCTGACAGTATTGAGGTAACTTAAGATGACTGGTGCTATTTAAGTTAGGTCTAGGCCCATGTATGTTGTGCCCATCAAGTTTTACAGAGTTATTTTATTGCACATCTAGTTTTATATATAAATGTCTTGAGTACGTGTCCTTAAGCTTCCAAATATTGTGTGGAGATTGTGAAACGCAGCTTGTTTACAAAAGGGGAAGGGTTCTTGATATTTAACCAGGATTTATTTGGGACCAGGGGGATTAGCAGTTGGGAATTTAGCTATTTGCACACAGATTTCTAGATTCTACTTTTGCTGCTAGTTTTGTGTAATTTATTACGCCTTTTTTGAGAAATATTTATTTTTGTAAGCCTAAAAGTGATTCTTTGAACGTTTCAAGAAACTTGACCAAAAGACAGTACAAAAACACTGGCACTTGAATGTTGAATGTCACCCGTATGCGTGAAATTAATTTATTTCGGGGTAGTGTGAGCTTTTTAATGTTAGTCATATTGGACTCAGTCAAAATCCACACCTGCTACCGGCCTTATGGCCAAATGTTTCTGTACAATATTGAAATTGGCCATCAAAATTTGAAAAAAACAAAAAACAAACATGCCAAGGTTTGGACAAAAGTTATCAAACCAATACACATTTCCTAAATGTATCAGTGCAAAAGTGTCCAGATTCTCCAATTTGTTTTCTTTTTATTTTCCTCCAGTGAATGTCTGGCACATGGCAATCTTAAACATGTGGTTATTCTCTATTGTTGCATTTGTGTATTTGGCACCTCTGGTGTTTGACTGGAGCATTTAGCAAGTTTCAGCTATAGCAATAAGTCTTACAGAGTAGAGGAATGACTCGGATCATAGGAGAATTTCAGTTGGAAAAGCTTCCAGCTTGCTAAATGTTTTAGGAGGAATGCCGGAGCTCCTTAGAGTTAGTATTTGCTTTATGTACTAGTTTAGAAGCTATGCACTGCATGAGAAGACTCAGCTGTGCGGTTATTGTATGATTTTATCAAAAATAAAAGTTTGAAATGCAAATACTTTACAAATCAAGCATGTTTTCTATTACATTGTATTAATGTAGAATGATGAAACCATTGTTAGCAGTTATTCATAATGTGACTGCACCATAGGTTAAGTTGAAGTTAGTTGAAACTAAGTAGATAAGTTTGTTCTCAAATATAGGAACTTCATTTTTAATAAATACAAGTGTACTACATCTCTTGTGGTCATCGTTATAATGTAATGTCACAAGTCATGTCTTACATGTTCAGTAGATGCACAGATCCAACCCTACAGGCCCTGGACATCGGCATTTTGCATGAGTGTTAAAGCATTGTTATATTAGGATTCAAGTTTAGGTTCTTCCACTAAGCTGTCCTAAGTTCCCGTCACCCTATTGGAATGAATGTGTGACTTAAAGTACATCTTTTGCTGTGTTTCCTTGGCATATGTCATCAGGGCTTTAGCTCAAACCTGTTTCTTTTCACTACACTGAGTTATATTGCAAGCATGAGCAAGGGTACATTAGTGGTTCCCCTCAGTCAGCTGTCCTGAAATGAATGATAGTGAGATTAAACTGTTAGTGTACAGGCTGATGTGTGGGACTTTGGATCCCCTTCCGTTTTAAGTTCCAACCTGTTCCCTCACTTAAGTTCCTGCACTGGCACCTTCCCCAACCATGAACCTGATTGAGTCCTCAGTGTCCCAACCAAATGCCCCAGGAAAATACTTCTCCCTTCCCTGGACTGTTTTCAAAAGGCTGTTTTCAAGAATGATCCATAAGCAGCTGGTTATGGCTGCCATCACCAATGGATAACCGCTGATGACCTTCGACCTGGGAAGGGAGGCTTGACAACTGAAGAGGAGCCTTCTCCTGAAGGTCTGAATTGAGTCACGTCATTGTCTTTGGGGGATATGACCGATTTCAGATTTGGCACCCCAATACATGCGGTTGTCTGTCAGAGAGTAGACGATGATGGAAGCTTCACAGTGCGAAAAGGAGCGTTTTCTGAAAGGCTCCCGGCGGCCGCCGCTCCGGCTGGAGTAAGTAAGGAGATTGCAGAGGGAGAGTAATCCCAGCGCTGCGGGCTCTGGCCTCCGGGGCCGCTTGTTTGCTTTGATCTGGGAATACTACTTTACTTACCTAATCCCAACACTGATCTGGTGGATTTTATTGCCATTAAGTGATGGCTTTCTGAAGCGGGGGGGTGGGGGGTGGGGAGGAGAGAGAGGGGTGCACACTGAAAAGGACTAGAAATGTAAATCCATTCAAATAAGCACTTGGGAGCAAGTGGTGCAGACTGCCTGGCCAAACAGGTATGTGGATGGGTTTCTTTTTAAAATCAGTGACGGTATCTTCGCTCTGATTTTGGAATTGATCAGATGGATAGAGAATGTGCATCTGCTTAAACTGTCAAGAATTGTCCAAATTATTGTGTTGGGCATACGTGTAACATACCTCTGAGTGAGGCTTTAAATATGCATTACAATTTCATAGATCCTGTTGACAGCATATTTTAAGCTACTTTTGTATTGCTAGTGCTTTAGCATATTCAATTTCAAAGGTAAATGGTATAACTGGTTGCAAGAGGAGGATAAATGATTTATTTCAGTTAATGTGTTAGTTTTTTAATTTAGATTTTACCTCATACAATTCTATAGACAAAAATGCCATGTTTTCACCAGTTATTCCAGTTTTCCTAATGACATAGCAAATTTAAAAATGAACATTTTATCAGATTTGAATTTACTTAGTGCAGTGTGAGTCATTTCAAATTTCCTGTTTCAGATATCAGATTTAATCTCCATTTAGTCCTGACATGCCACAGGTGAAAAACTGTGATGTTTTTCCTTCTCATATACGGTAAGCATTTCTGAATTTTACAGTGTGCATATGAAGGGTAGACAAAATAATGGAAACAATTTTTGAATATTTATTAACTGATAAGGAGTGGGGTCACCTTTTGCCTTCAGAGCATCTTCATTCCTTCTTGGAATGCAAGTTACAAGTTTTGATCTGTTTCTAGTGGGATATTGGTCCATTCTTCAAAAAGGAAACCTCCAGTTCTTTCAGAAATGAAGGAGGTGGAAATCTAGTCAGCACTACATTCCAGAACTTTCCATAATGGTTAAAATGTTCACAGAAGGTGTTTGATTTAATCCTGGTGTACGTGAAACCACTCTAGTATCTGTTTAGCAGAGCGTATGGTAGTATTATCGTCTTGGAATATGGGAACATCTTGAGGAAACAATGTTTGCACCGTAGGTTTCATATTCCTTGGCCGTAATTCCACCATGTGGTGTAATAATCAGACCCAATGACTACCATGAGATGCATGCCCAAACCATACCAGATCCACTGTGTTCAGGAGTTGAACAGTCAATGTGGGTTGGAGTCTTCCATTGGCTTTTCCAAACAGAACCATCCATAGGCAGAAAAGGATAAACAATGACTCATCAGACCATATTACTTTCTTCCACTGCGCAGAAGCCCAGGTTTAGTGCTCATTACACCAGATTATGCATTGATGTGTGGTTGGCCTTGGTTATAGGAGGT
This sequence comes from Megalops atlanticus, assembly GCA_019176425.1. Lineage (NCBI taxonomy): Eukaryota > Metazoa > Chordata > Actinopteri > Elopiformes > Megalopidae > Megalops > Megalops atlanticus. The sequence continues at coordinate 10,258,316 of CM032889.1, forward strand.
TTCTGAATGGCAGCCCTACCATAAATATTGTCTTGATGACACTCAAGACAGTCTTTGTTGAGATAGAGTTATAGATTTTTGAATATTTTGATTGTTTGTGGTTTTTAGCAATTCTCCTGTTGTGTCCTGCTATCCCTGTCAGTGAGCTTTGACTTGTGACCATTGTTCCTCTTTCCTGCTGCAGTTGACACTGTTCCCCTTGATACATTAAATAATTTTGCTGTTTCTGTGACTGATATGCCTGCAATTCACATATTAAAGTGTTGCTTTTAAAATGCCTTTTATAGAAGAATCATAATGGTAATTGGCACTGATTATTAATATAAAATGTGCAGACTCCTTTTTAAATTGCAATTTAGTTACTTCAAAATATAAGTACTTTCTCCTTTGGAGTTTCCATTATTTTGTCTACTGTATATGTTACTATATGTATATGTATGCAATATATCGGTTGGTGGCGAGATATCAGTCGGTAATGTTTCCTACACTTTATTTGTGGAGACAGAAATAGCACCAGATCCACATTGTTGTCAGTGGCAACCTGCTTCAAGGTTGGGGGGGGGTTACTTCGATGAATCATGGTGGTTTGCGAAATGATGAACCAGTTGCTTGCTCAAATGTAATTAAAATGACAGTCAAATTCCAGTGTCTTGCTTAATTAAAAAAAGCAAGAATGCCCATTGCCTATTGTTTAAGTAATCTCTAATCTGCCCCTTTTTAATCACCGTAATAATCTGAATAGGATTTAAGCATATTTTCACAGTACTCTGGATATGTTCACCAGCTATAGAGTGGAGCCCAGAAAATAAGCGGCCTCCAATCCCATTTAAACATGACTTCTATATCAAATTATTCCTATTGCAGTGGTCCATGCTCTGTACCACTCAACCCTTTAATCTCTGAAAGCTGATTGGGAGGAAAGGCAGAACTCATTTGCAAAGTGATTGCTTATACAGTTACAGTCAGACCACCCATTTCATCACTGTCTAATTAGAGTTGTAACAGATAAGCAGCATGGCTCTTCTATAAGGTTCCAAAAGATTTACCATGAAAACTAAAGATTTGTTCATTTTTATGTTCAAGTACTTGTGATGTTTACTAGTGGAGCAGACCTACAAATCTTGTTTTATCAGCACAAAATTAAAATGTCTTCATGTGTTCTGAGCACCCCTTTGGTAGTGATTAAAGAAAAACATTTTGTTCAGGGAATGTATCTCAGACAGATATTTACACATGAAGTCCTGCATATGAACTGGCTCCTCAGAAGACTGGTCCTAGACTGTTTTTAGTTTCTCCGTTGCAATGTTGTGAGCAGTGGGGAAAAACAACTATGACTATATATTCTATATATTTAAGATTCTTTACTTGAACATGAGCGTGACGTAGAAATGATTCGGCTTCCAGATGTATTCAAATTCCGACCAAACCTCCCATGTTAATTACGGATCCACTTAGGATGCAGGATGTAACTGACGTACTCTATTCAGTACTATGAGCATTAGACCGTGGCTTACTTGGCTCATATAGAGTTAAAACTCAATTACTCAACGATAACATTAGGAACAACTACTGTTCAATTTATCTATGCCAAGCTCTGTCTAGAACTGGGGTTTCTGGGCAAATGGCACACATTTTTCAGACAGACAATCCCTAATTCTTCAGTGACGCATGAAGCTCAATTAAAATATTGTTTTTTTTCCCCGAGTTAATCAGGACATTTGGTTTTGTAACAGCGGTGTTGTGCAACTTGGACAAGAGAATGCTTTTATTAATAATGCAACTTGGATGCCTCTTACTATCTCTGCTTATCATTGACTGCGAGGAAGGACAAGACTTCCCCATTAGATACTGTGACAAAAACAAATAAATTAATGGGGTGATTATCTTCAGCTTAACGAGGAATATGGTCTATATCTGCACAAATTCTCTTACTTTGGACGCTGGTGTGTGCTTACAGCATTTATCCAACCCTAAATGCTTATTAAGGCCACAATTTCCCTGGGTGATGAGCTGCATAAAATCCAACCCGTTTTCATGTCCTCGAACACGCAAGCCTTGCACGGTGTGCAATGATGCAGCTGTTGCTGGACTCACTGAAGGTGACAGCATGTTCAGACCTCACAATACTGATGCCCGAAACCTGACGCACCTCTGAGTTGATCCTGAAGACAGGACGCTCAGGAATAATCCCACATCTCTCTCTACTTTCCAGCCTGCTGAGGAAACAGCCCTTTCTCTAGGCCAGTTGATATATTGGGATGAAAATGGTAATTGTAATTGCAAACTTTGAGAACTTTAAAAGAAAACCAAATGTTAATACATCTAGCAGGGTTTTGGGAGTATACTTCATAGCCTGTTGCTATACAGTAACAGTCTGATGGTTCGCACCATTCAAACCATTTTGCAAACCCCCATGACTGAATCCTGCATGACCATATTACATTATTGCAATTTAGCAGACAGTCATATCCAGAACAACTTACATAGGTTACAATTTTTTCATGTTCGCTATTTATACAGCTGCATATATACTGAGGCAACTCTGGGTTAAGTACCTTGCTCAAGGGTACAACAGCAGTGCCCCAGCAGGGAATCCAACCAGCAACCTTTCTGTTACGAGCCCTGCTCCTTATCACTATGCTATACTGCCGCCCCAGCGAAATGTTTTGCATTTAAATTGAGGTAACGGTTCTTGGTGTCTCCTCCGCGTGTATCTCTGACGCAGTCTTTCCTTCCTGCAGTGTCTTTCCTCCTGATCCCCCCTGCTTTCGCCCCGTGGGCCTGCGCCCGGGCCTGCCCTGCCAGCTGCATCTGCACGCAGGAGAAGAGCTGCTCGGTTCTGTGTGACCGCGCCAACCTGCCCGACCTGCCCAGGGAGTTCCCCTGCGAGGCCCTGTCCATCAACCTGGACAAGAACAGCCTCAAGTTCCTGCCGGAGCGGGCCTTTGGCACGCTGCCGTCGCTGCGCTCGCTCTCGCTCGACCACAACAACATCTCCTTCATCACGCCGGGCGCCTTCAAGGGGCTGCCCAACCTGCTGGAGCTGAAGATGGCCAACAACGAGTACATCAAGTACCTGCACACGCGCACCTTCACGTCCCTGAAGCGTCTGGTGCGGCTGGACCTGTCCGGCTGCAACCTCTTCAGCATGCCCGACCGCATCTTCGTGGAGCAGACGGCCATGCGCGAGCTGCTCTGCTTCCAGAACAACTTCCGGCGCGTGCCGGGCGCCCTCCGGGGCATGGAGAACCTGACGCACATCTACCTGGAGCGCAACAAGATCGAGGCGGTGGCCTACAACTCCCTGCTGGGCCTCACCAACCTCAAGTACCTGAACCTGCAGGAGAACCGCATCAACGTCATCCACGACCAGGCCTTCCAGGACCTCCAGAACCTGGAGAACTTCTACCTGAACGACAACCTCCTGTCGGAGCTGCCCGGCTTGTCCTTCAAGGGCCTGTACCGGCTGAAGATGCTCAACCTGGGTGGGAACCTGCTCACCAACGTCTCCAAGACCTGGTTCAGCGACCTGGTGGAGCTGGAGGTGCTCTACCTGGACCGGAACCGGCTCCTCGCCATCGAGGAGGGGGCCTTCGAGAACCTCACCAGCCTCATCACCCTCCACCTTAACAGCAACAACCTGACCACCCTGCCTTTCTCCGTCTTCCAGCCCATCTACTTCCTGGGCCGCCTCTACCTGTTCCGCAACCCCTGGGAGTGCGACTGCAGCCTGGAGTGGCTGAAGGAGTGGATGGAGAACTACAAGCTGGTGCGGGACATCCCGTGCGCCTCCCCTTCCTCCGTGGCCGGCCTGGACCTCAGCGAGGTGGTCTACGCCAAGCTGGACGGGGCCTGCGTGGACCCGGGAGAGCTCAACCTGACCACGCTGGCGCCGACGCCGTCCGATGCCTGGCGCTCGACCACGGAGAACCGCTTCAGCAGCCTCATCTCCAAGCTGCTGCAGCAGGAGCTGAGGGAGGAGGTGGTCAACAGCACCGAGAGCCTCCGCAACGGCACCCTGCTGGACCAGGCCTTCAACCTGACCGCCGAGGCCTGCTCTCCCCGCGGAAACCTGCAGCTCCTCCTGCTCGGCGTGCTGCTGACTCCCGCGGTCACGGGCTCCCACTCATTGGATATAGCGGTGCTTCCAGAGAGACTGTTGGATATTTTTTGAGATTTTGTTTTTTTTTTTTTCCTTTCAGTTGCTGGGGAAAAAAAAATAAATACAATTTTTAAGGGTAGCGCTGTTGAAGCTAATCCCTTTGGCTGGAAATCTGATTTTAAAGCCTGCGTTGGGATTTCTTCGTTAAAGAGCAGCCCCCGAGAACAATGCGCTGGGGAGCTTTTTTCTAAAGGATACAAATCTGCACAAAGGAGGCCGATCGGGACTGAACGCATTGGGTTAAATGTGAGGAGTAACACATATGAATGAGCTGAACAAACATGAAGACTGGCAGTGGGAGGAATACCTGCCGAGTAGCTTTATTTGACTACAGAATGTAACTTGCTGTGATTGACCTGGGGAAACTGACAAGATGCAAGATACATTTAATTGACAGAATGAGAAATTAGCAACATGGACAATCGTATGCACAAACTGATGTACCTCAAAGTGATTTGTATAGGGAGAAATTCACATATGAATAAGATTTGGAAGGGACAAAAAAGAACTGTCAAACTACTGGAGCAGAGAGTAATTTTCAGTAATCCTGTCTTTTGTACCAAAACGGCTTTAAATGGCTACATGCAAACATAGCATGTCACTGCACAACACATACTGCATTGTCCTGTTGTATTATAAAAACAGTGTGGGAAGTCCCTGAAGGAGAAGGAAGGTAAGTGGTTTATTTTGGTAAGCAGCAGCATTGAGTGACAAGGGTTTCGACACTTAAACCACTGGTTGGTAAGGATTTCTTCTGAGAGAAATGCTATGTTGTCATTTGACATAGGCCAGAGGACCTTTTTTATTTGCTGAAGAGTGGTAATGCTTCATGACTTTTTTTGTAACACGACACATAGCAAGGAGTATTTAGTGTTGCGTACTGCTAACTCGCTCCTTCCTTGTACTAGAAGTAATAAAAATACTGTAGGGCAAGCCCTCGCAGCCTTCCCCTCTATAACAGATGGCAGTATATGCATGCATTTCTTGTTGTATTCATTCACCTTAGTGAATCTAGATTTTTCATGCTTTTAATAAATGCATTAATCTCCTTAATGTGAGGCTTATCTCCACTCTGCACTGTAAGCTCTTCTCTAACTTAACCAAATGGAATAATTTTATCATTGCATTTTTCTGCGGTGGAGCTGCACACACGTGGCAGAACACAGTAGCTGCTTAGCCGTTTTAATGTGTCCACTCTCGCCAGGGTAACAAGCACACAATGTTTGGGGTTTATTTGTATGGTTTACTCCGCAAATACGCCAACTGTATTTGTTTATTTTATTGTATATGCTCTGAATAATTTGTGTTCTACTAAAAATAATCTCCTGTAATAGGCAAGCTAGTACATTTTTGTCACATAAGGTTTCCTTATTTTCAAACTAAAAAAAGGAGAAATGTTTGAAACACGTTCTTGTAACTCTGCTCAGTCACATAAGGTATGGAACCCTTGTGTCTCTGAATCCCGGTGGGGTCTGCATAGCATTGCTAACATTCCCTGAATGTTACACTGTACCATTTCAACCTCTATCCCTGCAGATTGTCTATTTTTGATCATTTCCTGGATGTATTTTCATATACTTTGCATGGAATTCCAAAGCTTCTTATAAGGAAACACCTACAAAGTATTTATGGAGATGCTGTATTTATTTAATAGAAAAAAATGCGTAAATTAAAATCAGCCTGGTCTAATAAGTCACATGCTGTACGGGTTCAGGTACAGCTCTCTGGCTCATGGCTGAAAACTCCTGCACTATTCAGAGGGAATTATACAAACATGAATAAAGGCTGTGAAGTAACATTTGCAGAGATGTTGCTGTTGTACTTAGTCTTGCTAGACTACACCTCCCCTGGTGCTTGGTCCACATGGAGACATGCCACTGAGCATCTCATGTCTTACCCTTGGAGCAGCTCCGCTGTGGTGATGTGCTGAAACAGGATGGGGGGGGGGATTTCCGGGCTATCACGTAATGCAGAATTTACCAGCACATTCCTTTGGACTGTAATATCACACAGCATGAGACCCCACATGAGGGGCTGGTGGGAACCACACAGAGTATCTGCTGTTTCCTACAGAGACATTAGAGTGCAAAAAGTGGTTTCTCCTGGTCAGGAGAGGACATTCAGAAGCCTGACAGAGAGGCGCATTATTGAATGGCAACCTGATTCTCTGCAGGAATGTGGACAGGATCCCCTCCTTACCTGTGTGGCACCGCTGGGAACTGGTCCTGAAACAGTACCTGTATTGATTATGCATGTGGTTGCTCTGTGGTTGTTTCCATCAACCCTCCCCATCCTGCCATGACAATCAATCTGAAGTATGCACAGATACCACTACGAGTAAAATGTCATATTCTGTGTGATTGGTGAGACAAGCCAAAACCCTGTTCATGCCATTTATGGCAATTAAAAGTTGAAGCTAAATATATATGAAGCTAAATCAATGATTTCCGTTTGGAAATGTACATTTGCTAAAAATAACCTTTTAAGTTTTCCATCGTAGGAATTTAAACATTTGTGAGAGAGATGGAACCTTGGCAGCCCTGTGTTTGTATGATGTGATGGAAACTGCACCAGTTCCAGCCCTGGAACATGGGGGAGGAAACAGCCCAATGATGAGGCAATGCTACCTGAGCCTTGAGTGGAAATCTGTGTATCTGAATTACAGCCTTTCCTAGCGCTACACTTCGCATTATTAATGAGAGATGATCTGCAGTTTCTCATTGTAGCACAGTACTCTGGCCCAAAGCCTACCCTGAAAGCAGCAGAATTGTTCAGTTATGCCAACACACCGATTAGCCTTTACCCTTGCCATGTTCTTCTACATCTATCCACTGAAAAGAATTAGAACTGTGACTATTTGGTGAAAATGGCAAAGAAGTGCACAGACAAGGATGCGAAATGGAGAACAATCCCTCCCTTGCTGTAGTTAATACTGGTCAGGGAGAGAAGAGCATCACGCTATGGTGACAGACAGGTGGGGGGTGTCCATTAGCACACAACAGGGGGCCGAAAACCACAATGCTTTTTAATCCCCCCTCAGAGACGGGCGCGCTGAAAACGCCACCGGGCCTGGGGGGGGCAGGGACACATTTGTGGGCCACCCGGGAGGCCCAGGGAGGGTCACTGTTGTATGAAGCGTGTGGCGTACTCCCCCTCTCTATTGCCCTCTCCCTCTCCCCAGGCAGGGCCCGGGGGCAGGTTTTATCGGACCTATCCGGCCGAGCCAGGCCGGGCGCAGATGGGTTTGGGTGGGGTGGTGTGGCAGGAGGAAGGGGGGTGTCGCTGCTGAGAGGTGCTCCCGCTATGGGACAGAGGACCACAGAACTGCAGGCGCCACAACAGAGAGTTTGGTTTCCCCAGCAGCCCTCTGTGCGCTTCACAGACGTGACCTGCAGTCAAGATGAGGGCCGTAATAACCACCCAGAGAGGACGGGCTCCCGGGCCAAAACCACCCGCGTTCTGGCGGGCCGAGCAGCGGCAAACCCAAAACCCACATGCAACGTTTCAGTCAGCACGCCACAGAGACAGAAGATTCAAAGACGGTTTACTTTTTGAACACATAAAAGGAAATATATTTAAAAAAGTGTTCATACTGAAGAACTGCTTTGTCATTAGGAGAGGGATTTACACAGGGCAGTCTGAAGTGAACAGTTTGTCATGTACATAGCGTTTTTTTTTTTTTTTTTCTAAAGTTGCTGCTGATGCACAAACTGGTTCTTCATTTTGCAAAGTGTTTCACTTTGCGAAACATGTGCACCTCTTTTTTTTGAAACAATTACACACAGAATAAAAATCAGCAATTTTTTTCCCCGTTGATTAAACTTAATTAAAACATTAATACTCTCAGACGACACACTTCTGAAATGGTGGATCCGGAATAGAGCTTCTTCCCCCCTTGTTCTTACGACAAACCAAATCGAGACAATTTACAAACACATCTCACTACATGTCTGATAAAAACCGGCCGTTTAGAAAGTTGCCCAGAATGCAAGGGATGTGCATAGGTGTCATTTCCTCTTCTCTTTTTTTTTCCCTTGGGTGTGTTTCGTCTTTTTTTTCTCCGTTGTTTTTTTATTTTCTCATTTTCCAAACAAATGGAATGTTCTCTGCTGTAGATAACAGTAGTCTTGACACTGATAACACTGACAGCATGTAAGCTTGAGAATGTCCACATGCATAAGACCTCATTCAAATCTCTAAAACATTTATGCGTTTTTATTTAGAGAGACAGTATCTGTGCAGGGGAAGGCTTAAGCTGACAGTGCAAACCGAGAAGCGGGAACGAACGAACAAACGAACAGAAAGCCTATACTAATATAAACAGGAGCGGTGAGAGAACGCGAACGTGATTGCAGTGCATTACGCCGTGGTTATTCGAACGGAGGTGTAAACGAATAGGAGGGGCAGTAAGGGATGGGAGAGGGGGACGCTGTGGTGTCTATGTGCTTTTTGTCTGTCTGTTGAGGTGGGGCCTGCGGACCACGTCTGTGGCGCAGGGAACAGCGACGCTCTAAAGCGACGGGCGAACCGTTCGTCAGAGCGACAACGCAGCCGGGCGCCGCCTGTGACACCGTCACGCCCCCCCGTGTGCCGTCTCTCTGTGCCGATGACTGCTCTTAGATACTGTCCCTTTAAAAACCAAAGTCTAGAAAATGTTGTCTCCTAGCTATAAGGACATGACGATATTTACGCTTTTTTTTTTTTCAATACAACACTACGTCTAGGTAGTCTGTCAGGGGGGGCCGAGACCGATTGGCCGAAGGTCATGTGCACTGAGGTTTCAGAGTGTCTGAGGCTCTTCCTGGGAATGATGAAGTTCTGCAGAGATGCATTGCAAAGACGGGGGGGTGGGGAGGCGTGGGGGGCGGGGCTGGCCGATGAAGGGGGCGGGGCCTAGTACACCCAGGAGACCGGCACCCACTGGGCCATCGTGCCCACCAGGTCGATGGCCTCCTCCAGGAATCTGATGGTCTCGTCGATCTCGTTGTTGATGATGGTCTGGTCGAAGTAGTGCGCGTACGTCTTTTGCAGGATCTCCGACTCCTTCTGCAGCCTCTGGAGGGACTCATCCTGTAGAGGGGGGTAGAGAGAACGGCAGTGAGGAAGGAGCTCAGTGAACCTGGAGTTCTGGAGCCAGGGACGCCGCCTTTCTCACTGAAGCATGGAGGTGTGCAGACACGCTACAGATAACACCATCTCACCAACACCCCACCATGGAAAACACACACTCAGGACACTAAACACACACTCTAAACTGGGACAGGGGGAAACGATACCACACACATTTACATGTATCGTCCTTCGGGTGTGCTGACATACAGACCTGAAACCAGTCCGCTGTGCAACACAAACACAAACCCACCATTCTCACAACCCACTACCCTCAAACGCACACAACAATGGCCCAACAAGGCTAGAGAAGTGGGGGACTGCATCTCTACCATCACCACACCAGGTTCTCCTGGATCTACTGCACACAGGTAACCATCTATCTCCCAGAGGAACAGAGGAAGGGGGCTGGGAACACCGGGGGGGAAAATGGAGGCCGGAGCTACGTGTGGCGCTACTGAGCAACACAGGCACACGCTGCAGAGCTTTGAGTGACAGGCGGGGCCGCCCTCACGCCAGCCCTCATACTTACAGGCAGCTTTCTGCACCACCTGGGCAGCTGTGCGCGGCGAGAGGGAACGCAGAGCAATGAAACACACATGCAGAGGCCTCGTGCAAAAAAACGCTAAAGACTCAACAGCATGCAAACACAACAGGTCACAGAGAGCCACAGAGTGGTTAATACAGCGGGCAGAGGGGGGCGGAGACTTCAGTTTGAGCACCACTGCGCGGCATTGGACGGGCTGAAAACGGGGCGTGTCGGAACGCTTTTGACGGACGGCGGTTATTAGTAAACAACCTGAGGTGGAGATTAAATCTGGGTTCACAAACGATTCTCGGAGCGGCTGTTTTCAGAACCAAAGCAGATGGAGCTCTTTAGCTCTTAAAATACCAATACTGTGTCCCCGTTCCAAATTGTGCAGCTAAAACTTTAATGTCAGAACCTCTTAAGAATGAACCAAACATTTGAGTACTAAATGTATCAGAGCAATTCAATGCACATAAATTGTGCAAATGCTCTGTCTTACTTTCTAGATATTTGGAAGATAAAGATAAAAGATATTTATAGATATTTATCCAGTGTTCGTGCTCTTGAAAATACAAGCCACAACCATCCCCATAATCTGTTGGTTATTATTCTTTGAGTCATTGAAATGATTTCCATAAGTGCTGATTTCATAGACAGCTTACAGTATAATGGCACAAAACTATACCTTGTCAGGTGTAAAACTGAACACAGGGCATAATAATTGCATGCTATCCTGTGAATGAGCTGAACAGTATGTAATGGGACAGTAGCACAAATACAGCTCAGTTTGTGTACAGATCAGTTCCCTGATAACTTTCTAAACTGTAAACAGCAATGACCGGTAAAAAGTAATCCCATGTGTTATCATTCCCAGCATGCCCCAGCCCTGGGAGCACAGTGCACAGTCTGACCGCGGGCGTGACACGGGACTCTTACCTCATTGATGCCGGGGGTGATGGTCGGCGCGGCGATGAAGACGACGTAGGGCGCGAACTCGGCCGTACGCAGAACTTTCAAGGCCTAAAAGAAGAATTAAAAGACAGGAGTGTTCAACTGCGCCCCCCCGCGTGACTGCGCCCTGGGTCTTACACGCTGCCCTGAGACAAAGCCACGGCCAACACAACCGCGGTTTTGACCATGAACAAATAGGCTGGGTAGCTGCCACAGACAGACTTCATAAATAGGAGTGACCACGACGACCCACAATGCCGTGCAGATGGGAGGGGCTGTACCTGCGGCTCCACGTCCAGGATGGAGATGAGGCCCTGCTCGTGGATCTTGCGGATGGTCTCCAGCCGGGTGCCGTACATGGCGTCCTCGTGGCTGCCGTACTCCAGGTAATCGTTGTTGGAGATGTCCTGCATCATCTGCTCGTGCGACACAAAGTAGTAGTTCTTGCCGTTCTCCTCGTCCTTCTTTGGAGGTCTGGTCGTGTCTGCGTGAGGGGGGGAGGGGAAGGCACGGTGAGTCAGCACGTGAGAGAAGCAGCGTGGTGCAGTGCTGAGGAGCAGGGCTCCGGACCCTGAAGGTTCCTGGTTCAATTCGTAGACAGGGTTCTGCTGTTACACCTTTGGGAAAGGCGCTTAAACTGACTTCCTTGGCTAATATGCAGCAGAATAAACAGGTAACATATACCCCTTGTAAGCTCTGCAATTCACTCTGGGTAGGAGTATCTGCAAAGCAAATTTAATACTGTACTGCATCAGAAATATTATGGAACTTTACTCAATTTAAAAAAAATTGCTAACATGCACAAGCCATGCACTGATTCTGACATGATTCATGGTGTGTAAGTGATCAAAGAGCTGGTGGTAAGACTTGAAGCAAAGGAGGATGGTCAGAATGCTCAATTATGCATGTGCGTGCTTGATAAAGCACCACAGCATGGTAACCTTACTTTTTGGCTCCTACAGTCAAATAAAATGTAGTTGTAACGCATACATTTTAATTCTGGCCAGATTTCTCCTTAAAGACAACAAAAAAACACCAACAAAGCCACTGACAGTTACCATGAAACAGTGATCAACAGACTGGGTTTCTAGCTCTCCTGGCAGGAAGGAACCTTTTTAAAGAGGAAAATTTGGAGGGGCGGGGTCTTACGTGGAATGGGGTAGGCGAATCTGTCGGGGTGCTTCGTGATGAGCGTGTTTTTGATGTGTCGTCTGCCAACACCGTGAGCACCTGCGGGAAGACAGGTAGCCAGTCAGACACATTGACCCAGGATCAGTTAGATACAGAAACGAGCCGCGTCTGGTCCACGGTGGCCCTTACCTACCTAATAAGACCAGCGTTTTCCTCTTGAACGCTGGCAGTTTCACTACTTCTTCGTACGTGACGAGGTCTAGTTGATCAAACACTGAAACACAGGAGAAGTCTGTGAGGTCACCACTCAGAGGTGGGAAGAAACTAACCTAGGACCAGAATGCAATGCAAACCCACAGAAAACAGGAGCGGTCGGAGCTATACAATGATTTACTGAAAAAAAAAAAAAAAAACTGGGAGAGACATCCAGATTTCCAGGTGTCAGAGAGAGAGAACAGGAGCTTGGTATGACATGTCTGGACTGGATGTAAACAAGATCAAATTTTTCAAATTCATGAGGCCATAATCCAATAGGCTTTTACGGAATTGGTTTGTGTAAGACCCTGTTTGCTCCGATGTCTCTCCACATGTGACTCAGTTGTCTGGTGTCTGTGAGGTATGGCAGTGAGTGAGGGGAAACTATCTGAAAAGGGGTGGCAAGGGAGAGGGGGACAGTCTCTGTTTTTCGGGAGGGCATTCTTCTATAGGACGGTTTTTAATGCCACTATATGGAGTGGATGGGGCGAGCCATTTTAATACTGAAATCGTCCTCACCAGTACCCATGTACCAATATACACTAGGTAAAATCTCTCAGAGTTCACTAAACAGCTAGCAGCATCTGAGGACTGCAGGCATCAGCTTTCAAGAGCTGCTATTAAATAGGTATTGTAGTCACTACCCTCAGTCTGGAGGTGAGTCTGTGAAAATGTCCTGCCATGCTAATAAAACAACCCAAATTCATTTAAATATGGTTAAAATGAGAGGAGAGTTATTGTGGAAAAAAAGTTGTGTGGAAAAAAAAATGGAGAATCTGAACAGACAAACGGTTTTCCGGACAACCCTGAGATAGAAATGAATTGATACATTTACATCAGTGCGACACTGCATACAGACCACAGCATCGCTGACGATAAATGCTTACTGATGTGATTTTGGGTCTTTAGATGTGGACATGATTAGAATGCAAGTCATGGTCTTTTCACCCCTCTCTTTGCTACGCTGCCATATGCAGCCGAACGGGTCTAATACCCACAATCTCCTGCTCTCTTCACACCCTCACTCCCTCGGGACTGGATAAGAAGCAAGCTGCATGGTCGCTGCTCTCTCTTTGTGCTTCTGATGCTCTCGGTCCCCTGGCGTGCAGCAGTGTCCCTGCAGACCTATCGCCTTTCACGAATGTGAGCGAACGTGTAACACTATGGCCAACGCTAGATGCCACAGGAAGAGAGGATGGGTCACAGGGTTGTGGCTCAGATCGGTGTGCCCCGTCTTGTGCCCGTTTACCTGTTTCAGCGCACCAGCGCGGGCAGACGGGGACAAGAAACCAACTCTTGATGCATCGCAAAAAAAAAAAACCAAACCAAAAAACAAAAAAGAAACAAAAAACTAACACACAGGGTATGGGGAGAACCGGAACCACAGTGACATAGAACCGCTGCGTTCTGCTTTGGGTTTCCGTTTTGCCTTTGCGCTCTGCTGTTCCGAGGAACTTCGGCAGAGACAAGACGGAAGCTGGCAGCGGACCGTGTGCACCGAACCGGCTTACAGGTGAGGACAAGAGAAACAAGAGAAACAAAGGCATCGTCACTCGTCGTTACTTACATGCAGAGAGGCCATTGGGAGGGGGACAGCATGAAAAATGGACAGGGGGGAGGAGGGTCATTGAGACATGGTTCAGTTCAATCGGTCAAACAAAAAACGCAACCGCAACACAAGGCACAACTGAAGCTCTAGTGCAGGTACACGGTTAATCACAAGGAGATCAAACAACCAGCGACTGCTGACCGGCGACCGTGAACGCCGCCGCTACAGAGGGCCGGTCCGGGCTGTGAAGCATGCTGGGTGAGTCAAGGAGGGGGAGGGGGGTGAGGCGTCGTGCGGTCGCTCTGCGGTCAGGCGGCAGGACCGTGAGCCCTAGTTTGTTAGACATGCATTTGCTCGCTGAAACACATTTCACAGCTTCACAGAGGAATGGCATGCTAAAACAGCGCTACTGGGAGCTGACTATAAATCTATTTTTCCAAACGCATAAATCATTTCAAAAGCAAAAAAAAAAAAAAAAGTTTCCGCAATGCATTTTGCCCAAACCAATATACTGCTTGGCTGCTGAAAAATGGAAAGTGCATTGTGGGTAGAGCAAACAAGGAAAAATAGCCCAATTTCACAACACTCACTCAATGGGAATCTAATTTAATGGTGAATGGACTAATCAAAGAAAAGTACTGATCCATTGCAAAACAATAAAAAGTAATGGTGCGAGTGGTACCAAACCAATCTACTTCACTAATATTCAGAAAACAAACATTGTGTGTTATCATGCGTTGTGTGTGGAAGCATGCATTGTTTTAATACCCAATCTTTTTGGTTATTAAAGCCTTTTTGTTTTGTGGGTTTGTAACACGTTTAGCAAATGTTACCATTGAACAGCTGTATCATAAGGAGTTCTGGTTAGAAAACAGGCAACACATGTCCTTATGAGGAAATGCTACATGAACACCTACAAATGGAGCTTCAGAAAGGATGGCTATCATTTAGATCATTATGAACACAGTTCTAACCAGGAGGAATGACCAGTTCCATGTGATTATGATCTATGGCCATTCAGATCTATGACATCGCTGATCTATGACACTGATCTGTGCTGGTTGAAGGAGGAGTCACCACCTGCTGTTCTCAGTGCAGGATCAAGGCATGGGGGCTTCACAGAGGGAACAGAAAGGGGCTACGCCATTTCTGTAGTGGGTCAGTATCCACTGCCCTCAGGGTCAGAGGTAGGGAAAAAACCTGTATACACCCCTGTCACACACACACATTCGGGTTTCATGGTCTGGGAGATGCTGCCACCGCCTGGAAAAGCTTCCAAGTTAACAAACATTTTCCCTCAAATCTGCGCCTCCACAGAGCCCCGACAAGGCCCGGCCTCGGCGTATCTGAACAATACGCAGATGTACTGCACGTGCCCTAACATCTTAGTGCAATTAAACACAACAAACAAGTGCTCCAGACGGCAAAACGAGCGTAACACGGCCTCCTCCCTCCCTCACGGCCCGTCTCTAATCAGATACAGGAAACTGGGACGTGTGGGGAGGCGGGGGCTCAGGGAGGATTAGCGCTGATCTGTGCTCCGTGGAGCGCCTGGCGGGAGGACAGAACCCGTCGCGGCCCGGCCGCCTCTACCCCCCTCCCGCTTCCGCTTGTAAACAGCAAGTACTGGGGCTCGGACGCCGTGGGCGAGATCCGGGAGCCTCCGCCCCCGTGTGGACGGCCGCCCTGCGCCCCTGCGGAACCCGGAGCAGTTGGCGCGGGTGGGACGGAGCGCCGGGGACAGGCGCGGGGCAAGCTGTCGCCGAATCTGTGCCGACAGCAGTTACAGGCTGCAAAATGTTCGACAGCCTTCCTCGAGCGTTTGAGGAACAAGGACCGCCTGAGGCCTCACAAGGCCAATAATTTATGTATGGACACAAGTGTCTTCCAATCTCTTCCCCTCCCTCAATACAGTAGAGGGAAATGAACTTTATTACCATTATTATTAATATTAATCTTTTTTTGGCCAATATCTTCTTGCAGTGAAACGATAGGAGAAGTTCCAAAACATAGGTGCACCTTATGGCTAGACAGCTTAGAAAGTATTATGGGATAATGTCAGCCATTTCTAATGGCTGAATGATATTACCCACACTGCTCTGTGCACTGCACTGAGGGAAGCTGCCAATACTGGCTGCATGTGATATTAGACTGGCTAAACTGGCACAGCAAAGAAACAGCCCTTGCTAATTCTGATGTCTGCAATTTGACGTTGGTATTTTGATACGACACAGGGCCACATGTTGCCACGTGAGCTGTCTCCTGTGAAGCTGATACGCAGCGCAGTGAAAAACCTGCTCTCCAGGAGTTAAAGGAGAGCTCCAGTACCCTACATTCCCTGGGGAGGAAGGGTGGGGAATCCACTCGGAACACTCTGCGAAGCTCATAAACACAACCTCAACCAGCCAAACCGGCCCACAGCACGGCAGGATGCTTCCTGTCTCTGCCTTACAGTCTTTAGGGGAAACGGGCTGGTGTTAGACCTCTCACGCGCGCACACACGCAGAGTCAGACAGACTCTCACATCTTCATATTTTCCACTTCTGGTTGATTTCTTCATTAAACTCCTCAGGCTCCCTGTGAGAGGGGTCATGTGACATGTGAAAGGTCAAAGGTCAGTGTGCCTGTGACCACACCACGACCGTGCCTCTCACACTAACTCACTTAGATTCTCTCTGTATGATGAGACAATCCACAGAAGCTGGAGGGAGAAGATTCCTGACTGTACATCAGACAGGAAGAGGGAGGGAACAGTGGGACAGTGAGGCCAGACTGACTGATTCTCTCTCTCTCTCACTCATTTTATATGTTCACATCCTGACATCATCCATCCCAGATCTCTCAGATACAGCTGGAACAGGATCTCCACCTGCCTGTAGAATGTGAGGGGAGGAAGAGAAGAGAGAGAGGAGGGGAGGAGAGGAAGAGAAGGAAATGAGAGAAAAGGTGAGGAGGGGACAGTAGAGGAGAAGAGGGTAGGGAGGTAGAGCAGGTGAGGAGAGAGGAGAGTAGGAAAAGGAAAGGGAGAGGGTAGGGAGAAGAAAGTTGGGGAGTACAGAGAGGAGAGGCCAAGAGCCAATTCCAGCCTGCAGAATGCAGCACTATAGGCCTGGCCAACTGCTGGTCTGCTTACCTGCATTGTGCTTTGCTAGGTATTTATCTTTGTATTGTTTCTTCTTCTTGCCAAACCAGGTACAGCTGGCCTGCTGCTCCTGCTTAGTTTTCTCCATGGCTATACAGGCCACGCGCCTACAAGTCCAGACAGGAATGAATTAGTCCCACTGACGCACACAGTGTACCTGCAGTATGCCTGAGCCCAGGCTACAGTGGGATACAGTCTGACGGAGCTGAGGCAGCGCTGCTGCTGCAGTACCCACCACTCCTGCAGCTCCGGGGAGGGGATGAGTCCCGCAGTGCCGTTCTTGGTGTTCTCCAGCTTGCCCTGCCACCAGTTGTGGTCGTCCTTGCTGATGATCTGGATGATGTCGCCCACCCGGCAGCGGATGCCCGCCTCTTTGCAGGGGATGAGGTCGTCCTTGGCCGGGTCGTACTCGAACTGCGCTCTGACGAAGATCTGCGAGGGGAGAGAGAGGAGACACCGGTCAGCGCTCTCCCTGGGGCGAGCCGGGGTGCTGATGAGAGAGAGAGAGAGAGAGAGAGAGAGAGAGAGAGACAGACAGATGGACAGAGAGACAGAGGGGAAGACATATGAGGAGACAGAGACAGAGAGAGGGGGAAAGAGAAAGAAAGAAAGAGGCAGAGGGAGAGAGAGGGGGACAGGCAGATAGATGAAGAAACAGAGAGAGAGAGAGGGACAGACAGAGATAAGAAGTGGATAAGTTGAATCTGACAGAGAGACAGAGAATTTAAATTTGACAGAAAGAGAGATAGAGGGAGAGAGAAAGAGAGAGAGAGAGAGAAGGAGAGAGAAACAGAATTTGAATTTGACACAGAGAGAGATAGAAACAGAATTTGAATTTGACAGAGAGTGGGAGAAAGAGAGAGTGAGAGAGAAAGAGAACTTGAATTTGACGGAGAGAGAGACAGAAACAGAGAACTTGAATCTGAATTTGAATCTGAGAAACAGAAAGACAGAGAGGATGTCGGTGGCAGTGGCTGGGTGATGAACGCTGAGGTGAGGCTGTATTATGAGATGCACATGATGTCAGGTGAGCTGGGGATACGGGGGTTAATGTGAGGACGGCAAGGCACAGAGCAGCCAGCCAATCAAACTGCTGCATTAGTAACCATGGTACAGCAGAGTGCCACAGGAACTCTGTTGCCATGTTGGGGGCCTGCTTCCACAGGGGGGTAGGGTGGCATGTGGCCTACACACTCCACTAGAACTGTCTCTAGAGAGCCCAGGCAGCAGAATGGGACATCATTTCTAGATGAGCAGGTACGCTAACCCATGGCACAGGGATTGGGAAGGAGGTTTTATATCTTTATGTATTTTCACCACAACACAAAAAATATTATGGGAGAGGGACATAGTTTATCAGAAATGCTGTCTAACACAACTAGAGTGAAAAACCTATGGCTAGGGGGATCGTTTTGTGAACCTTACCTTGTGTGACATTTTATCCTTGATTGTAGGCCTGGAGATCTAGGATTTGAAAGTATCACACACATCATGCAGTAAAAAGTACGCTGTCTTTGCACGAGACACATTTTCGGTGACGGTTCTTGGAAAGCGTAATGGAGACGGGGAGGAGCTAATTCTACAGCAATGTATGGGGATGTTATGACAAAGAAAACACAAGCTTGGTACAGGTGTGGAAAGTATCAGTGTAAGCCGTGAGCTTCGCTTGGGGTGAAATTCTTTGTCCTTTGACCGTCTGCTCTTCAGTTAAACCCTACCTTGCCTGTGCAAGCTCCTGCACGAATGAGACACTGAGCTACACTGTACCAAGGTGCCCTCTGCTGGCTGCTCTTTAAAATGACAGCACACAAAGAAACTTGAAAGAAAATCTGGGGGCTGTAGGTAGAGACAGTATTTTCCTATCTGCCTGTTTCCTCATAGAAAGGACAGGTTTACAATGCATACAACCTTCTGTACTGTATTCTACACCAAGTACAACAAAAGGTTAGGTAAACTGATGCATGAATGCGGACTGCATCAGAAACTACACAGGGATTGTTCCTAAAAGCCTTAATTTAAATCATCTTATGGAAAAAGAACAGACTACGCATTGTAAGCTGGAACGTGAGATTTAAAGTATTATGAAACTGCACTGAATTGAATTGGCTTAAGTTTAAAAGCCTGCAAAACTGCAGTGAAGCTGCTGTGCTTGGGATCAGTCTATACAGGCAGTGAGTGGAGCTGTGTGCCGTGTACAAGAGGAGAGCTGCCTTCAACCGCTGCTCACACCTGTTCCCTGTGCATTGTGGAATTTTAACTTGGGCTCTATGAGCTGATCTGTGATCGGCTTTTTTAAGTGTCCGTCTGAGAGAAGTGCATTGCCGGGACCTTTCAAACTGAGCAAACTCTCAGGTTTGTTGGAGCCTGATCCAGACATGCACTCTGGTGCAAGGAGGGGACACGGGGTGATGTGGGCCACACGCCACCCAGTCCCCTAACCGCAGCAGAGGAGCGAGGGAGGAACAGGGGACGGGTTGGAGGGGACGCAGTGGTGGTCTGAGCTCCTTTCTTTAGCAAGGCTCAGAATCAGCTGGGGATAGACTGACACCTTTCTTTCACTGTAACCCAGAATACCATTCACCCACCAATCAGAGAAACAAATAATTACCAGTATCATGGGAAATCGGAAAAGGGATTGAAAAATGGTAGCTAACTGAGAGACCGCTGTACCTCCATCCAGTATCCTCACTTCTGCCATTGCCATTAAGGGCTGCAAATTGATATGAGTGCTTAGCTTGATTTCTGGCAGTAGTAGCTGGATGTGTTTGGGCTTGGGAACAATGACATTGCATTATGTGCTCCTGCAGAGAGGTCACAACCTCCTTTTGTTAACTCAGCGGTGGGCCGAGAGCTGAAGTGCTCTCACGAACAATACAGACCCTCTTAGCAAGCCCGCTGTGTAGCCTGGTGTCAGCCTGTCCCCAGACTGCGTAAACAACATTGTTAATGATCGGAAAACAGGGAACGGAAGCGTTAGCCACGGTCGCAATTAGAAAACTGCGCCTTGTGAATGGGGGGTGATATGCTGGAGGCCAGGAAGCCAGCACACACGCACACGGACACACACTCAGACACACACACACACACACACACACACACACACACACACACACACACACACACACACACACACATAGAGAGACACAGAGACAGAGACATACAGACACACACTAAGACACACATAGACACACATGGGTGTATATAAGCACACATACGCACACACACTGACGTGTATTGGGATGGGGTGAGGTGGAGTGGGGTGGGGTTCAGGTGTGTCACTATGAGCTACAGTGTGGCCCGTGGGCGGGAAGCGAGGACTCTATTCACCTGTCGTCCTTTTGGCTGGATAGTAGACGGCAGGTCCTGAAAGGCAAAACCCACCAATGAAAGGAAGATTGACAGTTAAGTGGGAGGGGGAGAGAAAGGGGAAGGTCAGAACAAAAAAAATCCAGCACAAAAACTTTCCAAACGGTCGCCACTGCAAACATCTACACGCGGTAAACCCAGCCCTTTGGCAATGGAAGGCCCAGACTGCTTCAGGCGGTGTTAAGATGGCACGTCACTGCTGCCAGAGCTCAGTCCCTTAGCGGCAAGCGAGAGGAAGCAGAGAGCAAGCAAGCGTCTTCAGCACCACACTGCACTGAAACGGCTGCAGGCCCGCCCCCATCCCACCCTACCCCGCCCACACCCTCCAGGACCCACCCCCAGGGGGCGGGGCCACGCAGCCCCAGAGCTCTCATGCTCGATTAGTCGGGATTGAGTACCGTAAGCTTCCTGTGCATGCAGGCTCTGCGCGGTGCTCGGCTTCAGCTTCCAGTGTGGAGGTGACCGCGCGGGATTTGATCCGGTCCGCTGGATGACACTGTGACTGTGAGTGTGTTTCTCCCGTGTGTGTTTTTGCAGAGCTGAGTGTGTGTGCTTACTGTTCCGTGGTTAAAGCCCACAGGCGTCTCAGCAAAGGGTTAATATCAGCCCTGAGTGTTTGGATAGGAGCTGATGTGAGTGAGAGACTGACCAAGGGCATTAGAGGAGACTCAGAAATAACATTCTCACCAGTCTCTCATAAAATGGGAAAATACCAAGCAGCTGTACTGGAACTATACCTCCGTCAGCTGCATGTGCACATGTATGTGTTGCTTGTGTGAGAGTGTTGATTTGGGCAGAACCCCCAGAACTGAGGGCTGTGTGAGTGTATGTGGAGTGTTTGTGCAGTGCATTGGTCACAGCACCAGAAAGCACACCAATTTTAGAACTGAGATAGCGGAAACGACGGCTCTGCTCAAAGCTCTGCTTCTGTGGGAACGGACCGCTTCTCTGTGGCTCGGAAATGAGAGCACAGGAGAATCTCTCATGTGGCTCCATCCTTCCTCCATGTGTGGATCTTAACCTATTTCCCAGGGCCACCAGGACAAAACACCGCTCAAACTCTATGTTCTATAGTTCTATAATGGAACACACTATTTCTCATTGATAATGGCTGCAACAACTTAAAACACAACTAAATCCCAAAGTAAAGGAAAAACACATGAAGTCTAACTTAACTGCTAAACAAACTGTCCCACAGCAGAAACATTTAAAAGGCAAGATATTTACAAACCGTAAGCGTTCACCACTGAAAACATGAAGTAAGGGTAATCAATAGAGATGGGAAGGGGGGGGGGTGTGCTAATCTTCTGGGGAATCATGGGAGTTCTTACCAAGATAGAACTGTTAATGCTGGTGTGGCCGTTAACGGGGGACTGTCTGGAGGTGGAGGGGGACTCTTTCTGCAATAGGACACAGAGTTCAGTGAGACACAGCCACCACGCTCTTCGCACTGAAACACAGGAGATATGAGACAGAGAAGCAGCCGCTCCTACACGGCGGCTGGGGGAGCCAGGAGACAACAGTGTGTAATTAAATACGGGGGAGGTGGGGGAGGGAGACAGGGAACTGTGAGCTGTACAGTCAGGCTACACATCTACAAAAGAGCCACTATGGGGGTAAACCACAAGTACATGAATGACTAAAAACAACAGGAAAAAAAACAGCTGGTGACATGGGCCTAATCAGTCCTGTAAGCCAGACTTCACACTAGGAAGGTTGGTATCCTTCTTAAACTGTTTTTTTATTAAATCTGCAAACATTAAAGGTGATTAAGCCCTCTGAAAGGCTGATAGAGACATGAACAGTCATCTTTATTATTGTTTTTTTTGTAACTGCAAACTGTGTCTGAATTGATGCGACCAATTCTAGGCACTACCAATAACACCCCAAGCCAGAGAAACGACAAAACCTCACACAATGAGGAAAGAGCCAAAATAATCCTACACAATCACATTAGTGACAAATTAGCGGAGGGCTATCACCTACAAACCTTGCTCATACACTAGGGCTACAGGTAAAATACCACATAATGGTATACTGAAAAAGGCATATAAAATAGGCAGTTAGCTGCACAGGGCTACCTATGTAACCCATAGCTACCTGTATGTGCTGAGTGGAATAATACAAAGTTCACTAAGACTGCGGAGAGGTGCCAAAGTGACCCTAATGAGATCTCGTGGGTGATGAGTGAGGGACTGCTGGTCTCTTGTTGGGACTTAGGGTTCTGAGGACCGGGTTCTGGAGCAGGCTGGGCCTGTTCTCTGGCGGTTCCGGTATCTTGGTTGTGAAATTGGTGTGCAGCGTCTGACCCCGGTCCGAACCGGACGGAACCTCCCGGGAGGAAAAGCGTTATCACACAGCCACCAGCAGGCAGTTAGTCACAGGGCTACGGGGGCGGGGGAAAAAAAAGGGGGCACGCCCACCAACCACAGCAATGGACCCGAAACACAAGACGACAGAGAGGGAGAGGAGCCCAACAGGGCGGCCCGGCCCGTTACCTCACAGGACGAGGACTGCGTCCGGTAGCTCGGCACGATCTTGAACGTGATGCTCCCCCTCATCTCCCTCTGTGGAAACACACGAGACAGACCGTCCACCTCCATTCAGAGCAGCCCTGCAGGCTGGGCCATTGGACGGACAGCGGGAGACAGCGCTCCAAAGAGAGCAGCTCAATGCTAACAGCCCACATGGTTAGCTGCGCCACACGACACGCGAGTGAAGCGTCAGACCGCATTGTGTCCTGCTCACCAGCATCTTCTGCAGCTGCTCCACCGTCTGGTTGGCGACGCTGATGCCGTTGATTTCTCGGATCTCGTCCCCGACGTGCAGCGTTCCTGGGAAGGGATGGGGAGAGGAGCAGGGGTGAGAACTTCCACCTGTCCCCCAAAAACTGTTCAATTAAACTGTCACTTGTTGAATGTCTAAGGATTGCTCTCTTTCCATTTCCAGCCTTGTAAATAAATGAGCTCACTCATCAATTCCATTCCATACAGGTTAATTGTCAAGTGATAGTGTGAACCAGTCCACTGGTTAATGAACCAAACCTGCCTAATTAAAGGCCTATTAAACACAGGTATGTGGCTGGAGAGCAGAGGGCTCATGTTCTTCAGCTGACTGTTTGCTCAGGCTTGTTTCGTAACACTGAGTGCTAAGACTCACTGATGACTTGGCTAATGGCAGCCAGAAACAGTGGAACACAGCTACTGTTCCCTGACAGCACCAGGCTTCTGTGCTCATACTCGTTTTCCTGGTGCTTTGGAAGCAAACAGGCAATGCTATCAGGGTGTGAGAGGGGCTCGCCCTTCAGCTTCACATACGCAGTTACATCAGGTATGTCAGTGCTGAGGAGGTGGTTAAAACCTCCAGTATAAGAAAAAAGTAGTCAGGACACACATACAGCTCCCTAGAGCTCAAATTAAGCCTGTGGTCATTGTGTGTGTGTGTGTGTGTGTGTGTGTGTGTGTGTGTGTGTGTGTGTGTGTGTGTGTGTGTGTGTGTGTGTGTGTGTGTGTGTGTGTGTTTGTGTGTGTTTGTGTGTGTGTGGTCACACACTTGCTAAAGGCGGTCTAAAGGACATTCAATCCCAGAACACTGTGTTCCCCCCCGGGTATGAGCACTCTAGCATGCCGGCAGAGGCTCTACCCCACTCCTCTTAACACTGTGAAACAGCCAGCCAGGGCTGGAGCCAACGTTTCGAAACTCGTCAGAGAAGGAACCTGCACGCTGATCCTAAACAGTGCGGGGATCATGCAGGAGCCCTGGATGAGCTTCTCACAGTCCAAAAAAAAAAATTGCTGTTTTCATTACACATAAATGCATTTTGCACTGAGCTGAGAATGAACAGACATCAGCAAAATGTAGCGTCTGTGAGCTCTAACCCTTGTTAAATCAATATACAAAACTAACAGTAATACATTTAGGTGCCTTTCTCATGCTATACAGAACAAGACAGAATACAGCGACTTGATGAGATAACAAGATACAGTAAGAAAACGTTAAACAATAAATCAGCAAAGGCATATTCCACACGAGTGTGAGACATGGCTCTGGTGTGTCTGACAGCTGGGTGCTGAGCATGCTAGCCGTGGAATGTGTATAACCAGAGTGACGTGGGGGCGTCAGTCACTGTGTCACTGTTCTCCAGGCGTTAGGCCAGGGCTAGGAGGCTTTGCAGTGGAGCAGAGGCTGGGTCTGGGGGCTGCAGGGTACCTTGTCTGTGGATCATGCCCCCGTGCATTATTCTGGCCACGATGCAGTGGTTTAGGTCATTCATCTTCAGAGTGATGCCCTGGACGAGAGCAGAGAAGCAGGGTTAAAGCATTTACACATACATTAGCAGGCCAGCCACCAGGGGCAAGGGGCCGGACAGCAGTGTGCTCCTACCAAGAACAGCATTACAGAAGGATCCTGCACAGGGATGCCTTCATGCAGAATGCCCGTGAGCTTCTGTGTGTGTGTGTGTGTGTGTGTGTGTGTGTGAGAGTGTGTATGTGTGCATGCATGTGTGTATGTGTATGAGTGTGTGACTTTGTGTGTGTATGCATTCGCGAGCGTGTGCGTCTCGGAAGGCCAGCAGTACCATGGGCTCGTCCGTGTTCTTCTGGAACTGCACCAGCCGCACCCGGGTGACGTTCTCCAGGTCCATGTCGCCGTTGGCGCTCTCGGGCGAGTCTCCGTTCAGGTAGGGTGAGGTGGGCGGGGGGGTGACCCTCAGGGCCTCGTCGCTGTACACCTCATGTGCCACGACATCATGGGTCTGCAGCAAGGCCTGCACACAGACATGATACACAACGGGCCCTTAACTGACTGTCCTTCACTGTACAGCCTGCATGCAGTATATGAGTACAGAGACCCTGCCCCTAAGTTAGACACCTCCAGACTCCCTCACAACACGTTTCTCCTCCTCTCATGTTTTCTCAGCTACAGGACCCTAATGCTACAGGTGTAGCATTAATTTCATCACAGAAGCAGTTTCTCAGGTGCCTTTCATATCTTGGGCTCCAGTTGTCCTCTGTACCCCCAACTGGATGCGTAACACACACAAGCACACACACACATGCAGATGCACACACCAGCAGACTTAGAAACCGGCAGATTACAAACCACACATTCAGTGGCCGCCACATGTTTTTCTGGGTAAGGACAATGATCTAAGTGACACTGAGACAAGTAAGACTTAACACCTGGAACCCTAAACCCAAATAAAGCTGGAGTAGAGAGTCTCTCAGTGAGGGTCCCGAGGGCCAGGGTTCCTCACACACACTCAGCAGACTGAGCAGCAGAGTGACCAGACAGGGAAGCAGCTGCTTCACTCTCTCATGTCAGGCCGCATCACTGGTAAGAAACTCTCCTCCCTCCCTTTCTTCTCTCTCACAGTTTCGCCTTTCAGAGGAGCAGGGGGGAAAAACACGAGGACTAACTCAACGTCTCGAGATTGTTTTGACACCTGTATACTGCGCCCTGCTAATGAAGGAGTCTTACTGCACCGCTACAGAGTGAGAGAACGTCCAGGGTTCAGGGAGCACTCCTCTGGGCTAAAATAACCCTTCTTTCTGTCTGACAGTGAAAGACACACACAGGCAGAGCTGTAGGGCCATGTGTGCTCTCCGCAGTGTAAATGCGGTGCTGGCTCCAGACTTCTGTGCAGAGCTGGTTCCGGGCACCTGGGAGGCATGCTGCTGCCCAACCAGGGAGAGGACGAGGTGACAGCACTACGCGTGATTGACAGTAACTGCTGTTAACAGCAGCTCTGCTGTTTCAAAAGCGCTTTCCAGAGGAGGCTACACAGACAAGAGCAGCACAGGGGAGAATGTTGGAACAGCAGCCGCCTTCTGGCTCAGCGTCCTCCCCCTGCTCATGATTATAACCACAGGATCACCTTAACATGGGAATAAAGAATGACTCCCATGCAAAGCTGCCCATTGAGAGACTGTTAATGTCACCACAGGGGCAAAGGGGGGAGGGTCTCTTCTCTATTGAACCCCACAGTGACAGGAAAAGCAGTGTCACAGATGTGGCGATGAATCTGAGAAAGGCAGCCACGGGCTGAACATGATACAGATACGTTAAAGGAAAATATTTTTATATTATTTTTTCATGAGGAAAAGCACTGTACAGTGTATGAAGACCTGACATTCTTAAGAGTCTGTTGCCATGAACAGAAATGAAAGTCCCGTTTCCGGGTATTCATTTTTTCCTGTTTCCCCTCTCCTCTTTCACATCTATGCCATCTATTAGAGGAGGAGACCTGCCTCCAAATGGGAGCAGTAATGCTGTCACATTTACTGCCACGAGTCCCAGTCAGATGGAGAAGAATGAAGAAAATCAATCTAATTCATCTGAGTGACAGGTCTCTTCACACACACTTCCACCAAATTACACTGCCAATACTGAGAGACAGGTCTCTCCACACACACTTCCACCCAGCTCCACTACCCACCCCTCAGAACACTTTCAGTGCTAAAACACTGCTAAAACCCCCGGGCGGTTTTACTCACCATGAAATGAGGTTGTGTGAGGATCCGTCTCAGCTCTTTAGCGTCAGGGTTCTCTGGGTAGCAGGAAATCTCTTCCAGCACCTGCGCACAGGGAGGGAGGTCAGGCCCCTGTCACCCCCCACCCCAACGCCCCCAGGCGACCCTTAGCAACTGCCGCCGTCACGCGTTTAACACGCAGCACAGTGCTGCCGAGTGACCCTTCAAACACCCCACCCCAACCCCCACCCCAACCGCACTTCCTTCCTCCTCTCCTTCACCAACAAATCAGCACACACCTCAGGAAGCAGGTGGCGTTTGGCACAATGCCGCAGACATGACACCACTTACTGATAGCATCAGTGAGCTGAAGCTTGCCTCCACTTTCAGCACTTATCACACATCAGTCTGGGCACCTGTCATGAGCTTCCCATCATTTGTTCACTGAGGCAGTGTTTTATTGGTGTTACAAACAGAGCAGCTCCGCACCACAACAGGACAACAGATACGACATGATTATGAAATACACAGTGACAGAAAGGCGTCTGTGATAGCTAGTCTTCTTTGACCCCTGTCACAATACCAAAATGCTTTAAAAGAGAGAGAGACATTCACAAGTTAAAAGTTTTGGAAAACGTCTTCGGCTTACATATTCCAGATGTTTCAAAGCTGCCTTTTCTTCGTCGTCGGTGGAATTCTTTGCACAAGAAGACACACAGGAGAGTTACACAATGTACTCTAGAGTCTCTACAAGAGGGTTTACAGGGTCATTCTCAGATGGCCACACCTCCCCAGAGGCGAGGCTTCCACCACCTCTCCCAGCGTCAGTCAATCAAGGGGATCAGTGAAGAGTGATTGGTTAGTCTCAGCCCCGCCCACTTCCCATTGGCCCAAGGCATTTTAAAAACTTTTAACTCGGACATGATTACTTTAAAGCATTTCAGTACTGCTAGCAATTATCAGTGAAGTGAAGCGAAGGAAAGGAAGTTATTCCAACACCCAGCCTTATGAATACCACCAGGAATGGCTGAGTTTTGCCAGCTCAATACAGCGATCATGAGTGGGGCAATACACAACTGCAGGAAATGCTCTTTAATGAAATGGAACTTCACTGCTTTCGATGTTATGGAGAAAGATGACATGAAATGCCAATGTAAAGGTACTCCACTGAATGAGGGACTGGCGAAAGGCAGGAATAGGAGTTTCCATGTCGGCCCGTAGCTGACAAGCTCTGCCCTGACTGCAGGGATTCACACGGGAGGGAGGAACGCCCCCTTGTGTTTGAGGCCATGTAGTGCAGGCACTTCCACACCCCCCCAATGTGTGGTGGCCCCAGTGTCTCAGCCATTTGCGCCCTTCTATTGAGAGCTGCCGTGGACCACCCTGTCGGGGGTGGGATTTCAAAATGGGGTGACCCTGTAGTCCGGCCCTGTTGGTCCCTGAGTGTGTGACCCCCCTGAACCCTAAGTGACACTGACCCTGAATGGCTGAATGACGCAGGGGACAAGGGGACACTGTTAGTCAGGTGAGCTGACCGAGTCACTGTCTGGAGAGGTGTGTGTGTGTGTATATGTGTGTGTGTGTGTGATCTTGTGTGTGTATGTGTGTGTGTATATGATCTTGTGTGTGTGCATCTGTGTGTATACGTGTGTGTATGATCTTGTGTGTGTACGTGCTTCTGTGTGTATTGTGAATAATGAATGAGTTTGTGTCTTGACTGGGTTTATGTGTAGTGTTTTGACCTACAACATTTATAGCTTGCAGAAAATCTTTTGTGTTCAGACTGAGCAGTGTGTGCCTGTGTGTTAGGTAGAAAAATGTTAGGGGGTTTGTTAGTTTTGCTGGTTAGTAGTAGCAGCATTAAGGACGACACGGGATAAGATATTAGGCGGAGAGGAGGGAAATACTACAAAGACTACTACTGTGAAGACGTCTCGCACACAACATTTCATACAACGGCCTCTGTTCACTCGGTCTGTTTCCCTGCTCTTCAAGCTGCTCCTGATGCAACTAGACTAATGGAAAATGGGAAATTTTAATCATATATTCTGTATTTCTCTTCTATATTCATAATATGTTTTATTTCATATTTCTTTGAAATGACATTCTCCAAATTTGAGTTTTTAATGATCTGAAGGACATGGAGTAGGCTGAACTGAAACCATTTTCAATACCGACACACCTGATTCTGTATCTCTTCATGTTTGTCAGTAAGACCTTTACAGAAGGTTGTTTCTGGCAGGAAACTGTTCTTCAGAAGCCACACCTCCTCACATTATGCTGCCATTTGCCTTGCCTCTCTCTCCATTCTTTAAACACATACTCCCGCAGGAGACTTTATTTAAAAATATGTTTTAATTCTCTATAACGGAAAAAAGCCAACTGGACATTTAAAAGATCGTTTTAGGGGACTCTAATGCCACATATTTTAAACACGCAGCAGGGGTTCACAAACAAACTATAAAGTTTTTACATGAGAAAACAGTGCTGTACAACCATTAACCACATTTACCACCCTGTGGTGTTCTGTGCAATTTACTCATTCACTGATGGATGCGAGTAAATATGAAAAAAATCAGCAATGCAGTGAAATTCTATACATCAAATTCATATGTGTTAACATGTTGACAGTGGGTGAATGGATCTAAACAGCTTCTTGAAAGTGGGAGGATGAATTCACTCAAGCGGACAATATAACCTGTAAAATGTTTCACACAACTTACTTCACAGGCAATCAAATTGACAATCAAGCTACAAAACTGAATTTCACAAGAGCTCAAAGCCAACACTAACATCATAAACTAGCTAAGATGACACCTCAGCCATAACAGCTCAGTGCTACTCTGCAGAGTTGGCCAACACTGATGCAAATACTGTGCCTCCATTCTTGTATCAAGTCATATTGAAACACAAACTAAAATGCCTTTGGGATCTTATACCTTAATACTTTTCAGTAACTTGAAAATTTCAAAACCACCTGAAATTAACTAACCTTCTACACAAAAAAATTAAAATATCACTTAAAACCAAAAGAAAAGTGTCTTGCTTTTCACACTGAGTTCCCAAACAGGAAGGCCCTGAACCCTCATGCACAGACAGTGGTTAATGCCGGTCAGCTGAACATTGCCCCATTGCAAGAACTGCATACTGCCGTGTGAGATTTCTGCGTCACTGTAATTTCAAAGTGGGAACGAGGATCTGGGAAATGACAGATCACCTGCCAGGGCTGCTGCCTGCATTGTTGTGCAGAAACGATTCTGGCTTCAGGACAGAGAGAGAAAGCCGCATGCTAGGGTTAACCCACTGAACATGATCAGTGCGTGATCGTAACAGCCGCTAAGGCGACATGGGAAATAACATGTACCACGCAACAGAACAGAAGGAAGAGGGAAAGGAAAACACCTTTTAAACCTTTTCCACGTCACATCACATCTTTTGTGTTTTTAATTAAATCAGTGAGAATGTTTTCATCAATTTAAGCATCAGGGTGTAAGAACACAGCCCATTTAATTACCAAAGCTGTTGTGAGCACTGGCTGAAGAAAACTGTTAGGAATTCTCTACAAGGAAAAGGTGATAATTGGTGTCCTTTCTCCCCTTAGAACGATCACACTGCTAGCCACACAGTTCCCAGGGCCCTGACCTCATGTAAACACTGAACCTAATGATTTGAATAGGAATGCATCTGGTTCATCCTCCTTTCAAACCCAAACAACACTTCATCTCAGAGATACTGCAGAAACTCATCAGTATTGTTGGCATGAAAAAAATCCAATTAACAAACATAAAATGGTGTTGCTGGCTCTAGAATGAATGTAAATGGATTTTCCTGAGTGAGAAGAAAAGCCTGACAAAACTCTACATCTGACAAAAATTTTGTTATATGGCTTTGCTATGAATATTGCTTTAAATAGAAAATGGCTTCAGATTTGAAACAAAAAAATCTGCTTAAACCATTTCCCTCAAAAAATACCAAAGATAAACAAGATAAATAAACAAACTACTGGAAAGAAGTGGGACACACTGTACCCGGGTTGCAATGAGACAGAAATGTCCCTAATGAAAATATACTTTTATGTACTGGAAAACATGTAATGTTTCCAGATTACAATAAATCTTGGAAATAGCACACAGAATACTGTACAATGCTTCCTAGAGCTCTTTGATGAATTATATCACAGAAATAAGGGATTTTGGAAACAGGGACTCTGGAATGTGAAAAATGAGGGATTCTGGAATCGGACATATGCTCTCACTGAGAGAGAAGTAAGCGTGTTGTGTTTGAGTCAGGGGAGCCAGCACCTGTGTGGAACTGTGTAGCAGCGTGCATACAGAGGCCCGTCAGGGAGGGGGCCTCGCAGGGGGTACTGCGAGGGGCGGGCCGCTCACCTCTTTGGCTCTTTGGACGGCGTCGCTCGGAGGGTTCCTGATCTGCGGGGAGGACTTGGTGTTGATCTTGTCGTACAGCTGCGCCAGGAGAGGGGACACGAAGACCGGTTATTTGACAGATGCAACGGCACCTCCACTGGGCAAGTGTCTGCGTGCCAGATGAGTGTTTGGTCTGTGCTGGGCACTACGCTAAATGTAAACAGACTGGATCAGAGAATCCGCTAAGCAAATAAATAATAGTGACGTAACAGTGGCTGTTACGTGAGAAGCATGGGACATATAGAGAGCTGACCCATTGTCTGTGCACGTGGTGGGTGCAATACAGTGAAATGCAGTACCAGTCAAAGGTGCGGACACACCTGATTAAGATAATGGGAAACATGCATTCAAAGACATTTTTTATCTAAATAATTAAATTCTTGAAATTCACTGCATCATTCCATTTGTGTTATTTCATAGTTGTGATGTCTTTACTATTATTCTATAATGTGTAAAATAGTAAAAATAAAGAAAAAACCCTTCTATGAGTAGGTGTGTCCAAACTTTTGACTGGTATCTTAAACCTGATGAGTTCCATCCCCTGGGAAGGCCCTACTCTAGACACCCAACTCTAGACTGCTTATGTTTAGGCAGAGGCTTGTACCCAAATTGATTTCCAAAGCTCACATATGACATATAACGAGACTATAGTGTCTCACGCCATTCTCAAACCTGTAACCTTCTGTTTACAGTCTCAGGGATCTTACTTTTATTGCACACTGCTGCCCAACCACAAACATCTCTTTAACCCTTTTTTTTTTTTTTTTTTGAACAGAGTCTGTACCCCCGCGATACCCTCCACCAGTTCTGCATCGTCAGACAGGAAGGTGGCTTGCACAAACTAGCTGTACAACTGTGCCTTTATGTCCTGGATGACCAGTTCTGTCAGTGGGTGAGGGCCTCAACAAAAACATAGGTCACTTCCCTGGCTCCGGTCTGTTGGTGCTAATTTGTCATCAAATTCAACCAAACAAGCAACTTGTAACTAATAGTTACATTTTCTATTCAGTTATGCAGTCCTTATATTGCACAGAGGACTACACTGTGCCAACAAAGCCCTCAGGAGTCTAGTTTAATGAACAATAATTAGTTATATTCAAATACTAGTTTAATCTCCAATATCGTGTTCTGTTTTGTATTTTGAATGTTGCTTTCACAAGAGGAGAGAGCCAGCTTTGTCATAACACCGCTTCATATTCAGATTTGCTTGTGGGGGAAGGGTGGGGAGAAGAGGTCCCTATGAACAGAGTCATTCTGTGGCCTCTCAGCCGGCAGCGGCATCAGAAGTCAGCGGTGTTTGGCGCGCTCGGCTGAACAAAGGAAGCACCTGCCGGGGCCTGGGAATGCACCACTGCTGGTGTGGCCGGTGCGAAAACTTCACTCTGACCCACCGGTGTTTTCGCCCCACACCGCGAGTCCACCAGTGCCACTTCCACAGTGCGGGATGTGGGTACCGGGTGAATGAATCTCCCTTTCCAGAACTCTTACGTGCGCTGACGTGAGGCGATGAGATGCCTTTTTCATCGGTTAGTTTTGGTGAGGAAGCATGCCCTCAGCCATTCTCAAAGACAAACAACCAGCTCTTCCTATTATTGTGACTGGGTCTCAACGACAAGACGTGACAACAACTTTAAAAGCAATTCCTCTTGAAAAATGGGAAGTTGAGCTGGGCGTGTGTACCCACTGCCCACGGAACAGAGAGAATGCCTCTGCAGCTTTAGCAGTTAATTAGAAACAGATACAACTGGAAAAACCAGCGTAACCTGTGCATCCGAAGCAAGAGGACACCCAAAATTCATCGAACATACGGACATGTAGCACGCAAACTCCCGTTCACACACTCTGGACTTTTCCTTGCGACATCAATCAACACGCTAAAACGCGTTACGGTAGTGGCTCGTAATAGCCGATGCTAAAATCACAGAAATATCACCGAGGCACTGAACTGCAGATTGACTCACCAGCTCAATCCCAGGGTTGTGGACGCAGGCCAGACAAAGTAAAGCTGAGCAGCGTGCCGGGGCTGGGTCTGCGGGAGAGTCTGTGCGGACTCTGTGGAGTGACAGGCTGTGCTGCGAGGGAGAGCTCAGTGATGTCTTAATGCCGAGCACGGCTCTGCAGATAGCCCTGTCCTGGAGGGGCCGGAGCCGTGAAAGGACTCGGGCCAGACAAAAGCTGACATTGTTCTCCCTTGTCTGTGCAAAAGTGCGGGTGTGAATGAGCAGACATCTGCATTCACAGTCTCCTACTGATAACCCTGCACAAAAGTGCTGGCAGGAGACGGGCCCCGTTCGGCAGCTGAGAGAGCATGCTTCAGCCTCCCTGCTTCCCTCTCCCTCCTCTCTCCCTGCCTCCCTCTCCCTCCTCTCTCTCTCTCCTTGCTTCCCTCTCCCTCCTCTCTCCCTGCCTCCTCTCCTAGTCCCTCTCCACCTCCTTTCTCCCTGCCACTTTGTCTTTCCCCTCTCCCATCCGCCATCTCCCTGTTCATGCCCGCCCCTGAGACTATAGCCAGGCACACAAGGCCACAGCTGCAGCTGT
This sequence comes from Megalops atlanticus, assembly GCA_019176425.1. Classification (NCBI taxonomy): domain Eukaryota; kingdom Metazoa; phylum Chordata; class Actinopteri; order Elopiformes; family Megalopidae; genus Megalops; species Megalops atlanticus. The sequence continues at coordinate 10,291,948 of CM032889.1, forward strand.
GAGTTTTCACACACACACACACACACACACACACACACACACACACACACACACACACACACACACACACACACACACACACACACACACAGGCATATAGACTACACAGAACAGACCAACCCTTTACTCCCTGGCATAAACCAGGAGCTCCTACCAAAGCCCATATGGGTGTCTCACTGGGCGCTGCAGCACAGTAGGCCACAGAGACATAAGTCCTGTGGTTACTGCAAACGGTGCCACATGCAGCCTTTGACCACAGTATCAGTATCTATAAGGGTCAGACCACATGGTTGGTTCAAACTCTTCCTTGGCCACACAATATTTCAATGTCAACTACCGTAAGAAAATGGAACCCAAATAAGCTCAGTACAAGAAAAAGGTTTCAATAAAACTCTACATATAGTAGATCTGGGTGACACTCATAGACTCTGGAGACTGCAGCCTGGAGGGAACGAAAATTTGACCTTCCTGTGAACTTGCAGCTGCACCATATGCACTGAGTCATCGGATGCCCTAGCAGCAGAGCTTAGTCAGAGCTGCAGGAAGCGTATTCATGCGCCCACTTGTGCTCTGTGAGCTCAGACGGACCACTGGCCATGTGTGAACCTTCAAAGCACTGTGCACAAACTTTCACTTGGATTATGTGGGTCCGTGTTCATGTGCCACTAGGTTCTATAATGCTGCCCTCCTCTCTTCAAGACAGATTTTGATTAAAATACTGTTCTGTTACTCTCTGCCTTATGCTGATTGCTAAGTGTGCCCATAAACTGGACTTAGACCTGTCTGATGGTGTGCGAGTGATGCCTGTATGTTCGGCGTGTTCACCCACGTCCAGCAGGGTGTGGAGGTGCTGGTCCTGGAAGACACTGTGCAGGAAGTCCAGGTCCTTCTCGCTGCAGTCGGTCAGTGCGTGGATCTCCTCCAGGCTGTCCAGCACCTGCGACACAGCCCCTGTGCCCAAGAAAACACACACACACACACACACACACACACACACACACAAATACGGTCAATCAGACCACCAGCCACAGCTGTTTGCCAACACTGTGCCTCTCTGGCCCCAGTCAGTCCACAGCCTAAAAGCTCCGCCTCCTCACACCACTGGGGGAATTATGGGAGGCTACTCAGATATACTGGACTTTAGTGAGGTGGGGTCTTCACTGGACTTGGCAGCGGGGGAAAACATGGGTGCTATCCATGTAGAATGAACTGGTGTGAGACTCAATCTAGTGACAATACCACAATTTAATCACAGGTTTGGACACAGGGGAAGTACACTCACTGACATCTGAAGAAAGGGAACCAAAGTTCTTTGGTTAGTTAGCAGACTTTTGAGACACCACAGAAGGATGAAACATGCATAGTTTGGTCAGAGAAGGACACAGAATGCCTGAGTGCATCAAAGAGCAAACATTCCTATTCAGCCTCTCTGACAAAACTTAGACATACAGGTTCATTAAATGTAGATGTTAAAAACATGCATTAACGGTGCCAGCAGGTAGTAGTGGGAGGGGTGGGAAATGCATTACAGATAAGGGGAATAACGTTTTAATACTGCCTTCCCTAACAACTAACCGCAACAGGATTACAGCACGTTGCTTAAGTACATTTACAAATGTACCCAGTCTTTAATAAGAAGAGAGAAATGTTAAGTAAGGACATAAATTCACTCATGAGGCTTGACAGAATTAAAGGCGATGTACTTTCCTGTCAGTGTTTGTGTTGCAGCGCGATGCTGTTTTAGCCTGGCATTGTGACTCTCGTTTGCGTTTTGTGTGTGACAAGTGTCAAATGAGCCAGGCACTGCGCGTAATGCACAGCCCTACTGAAAGAGGTCATAATGGACTGTGGGTATGGAATGTGTCCTAAGCGTTTGCTGGGTGCTGTAGCTCACCCGTCTAAGCTGGACGCTGACCCAGCACAGCCCACAGGCCCATCAAATCTCTCTCTGTGTTCTGTTTTGGATACAGTAACTATGCCTGTGATGGCTGCCAAGGACTGAAGAGATGACAGTGAAATTTTGCTATTTCCCAATACAACAGAAATCAAAGATATTATCAGGAAAATTAGAGAAAACTCCCAGAATATAAAACCACATATATTCTATATATGAGCAAGATATGAGCAAGATAAAGGTAAATGGAAATTGCCATGCCAGTTATGAGTATATGCAACAAGACTTCCCACTCTGGTTGTTGGTATACCACTCTTGCCAGGTGACTACTATGTATTAAGTGTAATTATCAATGACACATTAGTACCTGACTTTAATTTAAAAAAAAAGTAATATAGAAGAAAGTATAAAGAAGTATATATTTTTAAAAAATGTCCTACAGAATGTCCAACATTCAAATTTTGGTGCAAACAGTACCCGTTTACGATCTGCTTGCTATTTTAAAAACCATTTACTTCATTAATATACAGCAAGACGTTTATCAATTGTTTTTAAAGTATGTTTAGGCTTTTGCTATTTGCAAATATTTGGAAGTGTCGGTACTGCGCTGTTAGGGGTGGAAAAAAACTGCAGGTGCCAGACGCAGATGCAAATGCTGCAGGAACAGGAGTTCCAGCTGAATACACAAAGATACCATCTCATGACACTGCTTCTCTCACACATCGAGTAACGTCCCTTCGGATTCCATGCAGACGGTGAGCTGCAACAGTCATGCAGAAAGTGCTGAAAGCTCTCTGTGCTTCCCAGCTGGGATGGGGAGAATCCTTCTCATTTGCCAGGAAGGCCCATCCTGAAAGTGGTGGTACAGTCAAAACCTGAACGACTGTGTCCTGCTTCTGTTTGATCATCCTGCTGCCATTTTTTTCCCCAAGTATCCATGTGATCCTGGCAACACCAATCATTCTGCCAACTTTGTCTAGAAAACACCTTTGAATTTACGCATACAATTATTCCTATAACATCTGGCTGAGATGGGGGTCTGAGCTGTTTGTTGTTGTCATTTTTGTTGCTCACCCATGTCTGTGACAAATACTAAATACCCTCAGCTAAAATCGTAACTCCAGGTATGAATCAACAATTGTTGGAAAACTAACTCTGTGGGAATTAGCTCCAGCAATCCGCGGTAACACAAACACTCTCTATGGACTGTATATAAGCACATCTCCTCTGAAGGGAACGGCAGCTGTAACTGGAGCCGTGGTCAGGCGCTCTGTCGGAGAGTGAATTCACAGGGCGGGCGAAGGCAGCATTAAAGATCTGATGGAGATGAAACGAGGGAGGAGGCGTGTGATGATGAGAGGTGATTATCCACACAGTCAGTTTCAAACCCAGAAGCGGCAAGGGAATACCTACTTTCTGCAGCTAGGAGTCCTAGGAGGAGGGCAGCATTAGGACAAATGACAGACATTAAGTTTTGGAAAATGGATAGTTAGCAGGCTACAGATACAGTCCATCCATCGAGAGAAATACGCAGAGGCCTAATTCTATTCATTACACAGAACATACATCGTATCAGAGAAAGTTCAATCTGTAGAAGTGCAGGAAGATCTTCAAATACTGCTTGCTAGAGAGATTATATAGGTATATTACAGTGAAATTTGTCACATCTCCTTGACATATTTGGCTTGCTCAAATGAGACAGCTTTATGCAGTGCGCCTGAATAAAATGTGGAAGCGCTTGCTATGTCTGCAGTAACATTCACAATACAACTAAACCTCAACTATATCACACATTGCATTCGATTTGCATAAATTACATCAAACATTGTCATGTAATTAAAAGAGAGCAAAGACAAAGTGTGCGTGTTCACACCACAAAAGACTGAATCAAAAACACACAACAGAGTGAAAAACAAAGTCAGTAGCAACACACATTAGTTCCACAGTACTTTTTTTTACACAGGAAGTACAAGCAGGATATGAGAACATACTGATGTGTTATCAGTTCTTCTAGCGTGCGCTCATACCTAGCCTTGATGCAGTTGAGAATAATAGCCTTGACTCAACAGCTTCAGTTCCAATAGTGTATAAACAAGAAAATGTCCTTTATAATATCTGATAGCCAGACAGTTTAGCAACAGGGGTGCATGATGTTCACCGAGTCTGACCAATGGGGAAGCGGAATATGGTGTCACTTGTTTTGATGGGGTGCCGAGGTACGAGACAGACACCCAGATGCGAAACGGGAAGTTGGAGCTTGTGCCCAAGGCAGGAAGGGAATCTTGCTCAATAAGCGAGGCAAATCTGTATAAAGAGGCTGTGAACCCCTGACCGAGGCGCAGAGGAGCCCTGAGGCAGTACTGATGCAACCTGCTATTACACAGAGACAGGCAGCAGACATCCATGGAAATCTCTTAACCCTCATTAACAGCAATCCAGTTGGATTTTGGGAGTCCATGAACATGGCAGAGGAAAAAAAACAGTGACTATTTACTGAGCACTGGTTCTCAGTTCTCTAAGAGAAAGCAGAACTTAAAAGCAGCATGAACAAAACCCCCTGCAAGCTAGCGAAATAACCAATAGGTTTCCAAGAATAAATCTGAGATAACAAGGAAGCACACTGGTCAGCACTTGTCTTAACAATATAGAGGGCTGTGGGGAATCTCACAGCAGCTCCTCTGACCAAACAACAGTCAATGTTCAAATGCTGGGTCTTTCAGTCTGAGAGGATGCGCACTGTCTGATTTGTCTGGCTATACGGATGCTATGTCAGGGCTCTAGTGTGGAAGCCTCACTGTGGTAACGGCGGAGCTGCAGTTGGGAGTGGGGGGAACGGAGCACACCGAGGGGCTACTGTACCTGAGGAGGTGGGGTCTTCTGAGAAGTCAGGGAGCTCCTCTGGGGGGTCTCCGTAAAAGGAGTTGAACTTGTGGCTGGACACAGCGGCTAGCACCGCCCCCTGAAAACAGCCCAGTGACACGTTAACCCCTCGATCCACACACCCCAGCCAGGTACTCCATGTCTGGTCTTCATGATCATAAACTCAGAGAAACTCAGTCAGAGTGACAGAATGATACAGCAAATTGTTTTCTATTACAACAAGAGTATTCTCAGCATCAAGCAATGTAATGAATCACACCTGTATGGAATCACAGCTTTATAAAAGGCAAAATAAATGGAGAGTAACACGTGTGTAGGATGTTATGTCCATGTGAACTCAACAAAGTGATGTGCCATCTGGTAACAATTCAGGAAAAAAAATGTAATAAGGGACTTCGACTAATTAACAATTTCACTGAAATACCAAGGAAAAGATACAGCTCAGTCTTTAGATATATATTACAAAACCTAGATAAATGGTGGTAATAGATGTTTATCAATAACTTGATTCTAATGAACAATGGACTGGAAAAAAGTTTGAATTTGACATAATATGCAGTCCATGTTCAACTCTCAACAACACCTGAATCCAAGAAGCGACTGACTGGCCGGCTCCTCTGGGGTACTCTGAATATTTTACTTTTTCCATAGGAGTGACTGGGTTCTTTGTGCCCTCAGACACCGACACCTATACGTTGTAGGCTAAGGGAGGCTTAGGGAGTGCTGTGATTGGCTGATGGTGGTGGTGGGGAAGTAGTGCGTGTGACTGGCTAAAGGTGGTGTAGGGACACAGTGTGTGATTGGATGATATTGGTGGAGGGATACAGTAGATGTGACTGGCTGATGGTGGTGGTACAATTGGTGTGATTAGATGAAAATGGCGTAGGGATACAGTCGATGTGCTCAGCCCTTCTCACCTTCAGCTTCCTCCTGGCGTTGAACTTCCGCAGCTGCTCCACTGTCTCCGGTAGGTGGATCTTGTAGGAGTAGCGGTCTCTCTCCTGAGGTGGAAAACACACACCAGAAACAACAGGAGACCAATGCAAGCACATGAGTAACTACACATGACACATGCAGGTGGCAGTGTAGCATAGTGGTTAAGGAGAAGGACTTGTAACCGAAAGGTTGCCGGTTCGATCCCCGCTGGGACACTGCTGCTGTACCCTTGGGCAAGGTACTTGACCCACAATTGCCTCAGTAAATATCCAGCTGTATAAATGGATAACATTGTAAAGAACTGTAACCTATGTAAGTCGCTTTGGATAAAAGCGTCTGCCAAATGAATAAATGTAAATGTAAACAAGATAGTGGAAAAAAAGGGGTGCTTATGTTTTTTTGTGCTTACCAAACACTGCTCAGACAGAGTTAATCCAGATATATTGTCTCGTGATAAAGAGGAACTGACAGTGAAATGAAGAACAGATGCATTTTCCTGTCCTGAGCCCTGATTATCAGTGTAACTCCTGTGGAGTTCTCCAGTCTTCCTCTGAGCTGTGACGACTTGAATCTGTACTTTCTGCCAGGGATCTGTGAAACTCGAGACTGGCCCCTGTCCCCTTCCCCCGCCGCCCACCTGTTCCTCCCGTCACCCCCCGTCACCCCCCGTCACCCCCTGGTCCCCCCCCGCCATCTTACCTTGAGCCAGGGGTGGTTGAGGGCCTCGTACACGGTGATCCTCTCGGCCGGGTCCAGCATTAGCATGCGGCGCACCAGGTCTTTGGCGCTCTCCGAGATGTGGCTCCACTGCCGGGGGTTCATCTGAGGGAACACAACGGGGGGGGGCGTGCACAATGCGCTATGAGAGGGGTGCAGGGCCACCGAAACGCGAGGCTGCACACTGGAGTGAGGCTCCTGAAAAACCTACAGTGCTAGCCAGGGCCCACCATTCCTTTCAACTGAGTTTGCTAAAGGAGACCTGAGCAGGTGCTGTTTAAGGGCAGAGACACTGTTGCTGTCATTCAGTCACTGTAGGGCTGAATGCACTTTGTGGCTTTTACTTTTACAAACATGTAATCTAGCTCATAATGTCAGGTAGTGGTTTACACAGCAGAACCTCAAAAAGAAAAAAAGGTGATGCTTTTCTTTAACTGCAGGAAATGTGCTTGCAATGCCAGCAACACCTCTGTATGAAAAGGAAATTATGTCCCACGCAAGCATGCCAACAGCTCTAAGGCAGCAGGATTGGATGGGAGGATGGAAGGGGGCGGAGTTATGTAAATAACCCCCACCTTGTATCTCCCCTTGATGATGGCCTCGAAGAGCCGCTCCTTGGTGCCGTAGAAGGGCAGGCAGCCGCTGAGTAGGATGAAGAGGATGACCCCGCAGCCCCACACGTCCACCGGCTTCCCGTACGGCTCCCTCTTCACCACCTCCGGGGCCATGAAGTGCGGGGTCCCCACTCGCCCTGCAGGAGGACGGGGTGGAAGACAGCCTCAGAACGTTGTACATGGACTCCCCCCAAAAACCCTCAGAGTAATGCAAATGGATATCCATTCAATATGTCTTCATCTCACTTTGCCTATACACTCTGAGGGGAGACGGCACCCGAATGTCATCCTTTCGACAGAAATGAAGTAGGGGACAGTGCATGGGAGCAGGGCTTGTAACCGAAAGGTTGCTGGTTCAATTCTCTGCTGGGGCACTGCTGTTACACCATTGGGCAAAGTACTTAACCCACAATTGCCTCAGTAGATATCCCGCTGTATAAATGGATAACATCTAAAAATTGTAACCAATGTAAGTCACTCTGGATAAGAGCATCTGCTAAATGACAATAAAGTAATGTAATATTATGCATGGTGGAACAAACTTTCACTTGTATTTTAAGCATTTTTAAATTCTTTAATTCTTTCTTAATTTCCTTTTTTATGTACCCCTCTTCTGGAACCCTGAACCGGATATATTAGGCTCATGTCACTGGAACAACCACTGTGCTCGCACAGGAGTCCTGGGGTGTGACGAACGCAATCCTCCGATACAGCCACAAGCTAACTGCGACTGTTTTTCACATTACAAGTCACCCAGTGCACCACAGCAGAGGCGGGCCCAGCTTCACTGCCTACGGTGTCATAGGAAACCTCAAGAAAAGTGTATCAGGCCATTCCCAGAGGACAGGAAATGGGTTTTCTAATGGACACGCAACAGGTGTTTTGGGCAGTGTATAAAAATGAGCTTGTGACACAGCTCAGCTCACTATCATGTCCTCAAAACACTGAAGAACCTGTGGAATTCCCCCATTCTATAAACATGACATTCACACATGGGCACATGAAATTCAATATATTAACTTGCAGAGGTTTATTACACTACCAAAGGATTCCAAATATTAAATAATATCTTAAGAAACTAGAACATATCAACATCATCAATTAAAGGAATGCTGCAAACCAATTTCCCATAATTTGGACTGCTGGTTTATTGGCTCTTAATTCAATCCATTAATCTTTCAGAAGAGAGGAGATTTGTGAAGGGCGTGCAGATCTTCCCAGAGGGCTGTGCGTACCTCCTGCCACCAGTCCCGACTCCCCCAGCTGAATGGCCACCCCAAACCCCCCCAGCTTCACAGGGGCAGAGTTCTCCTTCGATGCTAGCAGCACACAGTGGGGCTGTGGGAGGGGGACAGAGAGGAAGGAGAGAGAGGAGAGAGAGAGAGAGAAAAGAGAGAGAGAGCATAGTTTAGTGCACAGACCTTTATATTACTTAATGCTCATGTAGCTCACATCATGAAGGAGACACTAAATGAACTCATAACCAAAGATAACATATGTTCCATCATATGAGCATAAAGTGAGTGACAGTGCAGTATCAGCAAACGTATATGATTGTGCAGCACTTTTTCTCTGCAACATGAGGAAACATGCTGTATTTAGACATAAAAGTTCTTGCAAGTGTAGATACAACGCAGGAGTCCGTATTCAAACACTTACACTGACAAATTTACATAGCAATACAGCAAACTGCATACACAAATAAGACTGGGGCGCTAGTCTTATTCTGCATTTCAACGTGTTACTTTCTCAAGCGACTCATGAGCAAGAACCTTAGGCAACGATCTCATTACAGCCTGATGCAGTGAGTACCAACTGCTGAATGCTCCACCCTAAGACACTGAAAAGAAAATGATTGAACTGATTAGTGTTTCGCTTGGCTGGGTAAATAGGCTGTGGGCTACAGACGCATTCGCCTTCCTTCCTCTTTTTTCAAAACACTGACAGTCTGCACTGTCCATCTCACTCGTGTTCACAGTGCTTGCGAGGGCTGCAGGCAGCTGTGTGTGGTGTCAGGGGAGAGTGTGTACCAAACTCCAGAGTCTTCATTCACAAGGAGAGGCGCAAATCTGGAGTGAAGCCCATGATTGGACCACAGAGGGAAGAAAAGAGCCTATCGCTGAAATAGAGTGTTGCTTTTCACACACAAAAGGCTAACAGATCTTTAAGTAAATGCTGAATTGGGTGGTGCACGTAGAGGGAAGCACTCTCGATGGAAATCACCCAAAAGGTGAGTAATTATACATTATATATAACTGGAAGGTTATTGGTGAAATTGGTGCACTTTTCCAGATTGCTGGAAGTGAACCGACTAAGAACAAGCAGTATTTCATTTTATACCAGAGAAATATGCTTTCATATGTGCAAAGGAAAAAGAGTGGGAAAGGCTAACATTGGAGCTAATCTGAAAAAAATAACCAAATGAAATGAGAGTTCAAACTTTTACATACTGACTCACTGACTAATAATATAAAATACCTCACTTCCAGGGCTCCAGACTAACTTTTCCACTGGTAGCACTGGTGCTACCAACTTTCTCAGTTGGTTGCACAAGCACATGATTTGGTCGCACCCTTTTTTTTTTTGGTACAGCATGGTATTAATGAATGACCTTGCATGCTGATCAATAGCTGTCAATTTTCATACCCTAGTTTTGCATTGATGTAAAGATTGACAGGGACACGAGACTTGATATTTGTAAAATGTTTTAATCTGAACATTAAGTTTCCCTCGTACCGCAACCACAGGTACTGCGTTAGCCATTGTGGTTGAAAGTAGTACTTTCCTCACTGGCTCAGTCGGTCTCTCCCTGCCTGCACCTGCACTCTTATCATCAGTTGTGTCTGAGTTGGGACCTCTCATTGGCTCTCCCTCTCCACCAGCCTCCTCCTCTCTCTCCTCATTTTTTTTAACCCTTTTGTGCGTACGGTCACACCGGTGTGATTAGCCGTTTAGCGCGTATGCTAAAACTGGTACGATTAGAACACGAGATTGGAAAAATTCTAGCTAATTTTAGCTTTGAGGAAAGAGAGATTTAACATTAAAAATATAGCAAATGCGGCGGTGAAAACTATGAGAAGCTCAATAATGCTAATGAAAACATAACGAACCATGTAACATAACGTGCGCTACATAGCATAAAATAAGTTACGTGCGAAAGGGTTAAAATAATCAGCTATAGACAGCTTCATCTTTGGAACATGGTAACAGCTAAATGGATTGTTTCACGCGTTTCATCATCAGTGCGCGTGTACAGGCAGGGAGAGTGCAGGTAGGGAGAGACCGACTGAGCCAGTGAAGAAGAAAAAGTACTACTTTCAACCACAATGCCTACCGCAGTACCCTTGTTGGGGGCACCAAAACAGCCTAATGATCATCATGCACTCACACAAATGCGACCACATGAAATTTTAACTCACACACTCTCAAAAAATGGTCGTAGTCTGGAGCTGTGTGATTTAAAAAAAAAAAAAACAACAAAAAAACAAATGGGGGCATATTTCGCTCTGTCGCTCTGGTGCGCCTAGTTATAAAATTTAGTGGCACTGTCTCCAAAAATGGTCGCAAAATGCAACTAAATGGTCGCAGTCTGGAGCCCTGACTTCCTTTCCTGTATTATTTGTATTCTACCAGTTTCCAGTTTGTGAAGGTATTTCACAGACATGGCTGGATTCCCCTTGATCCAGGACTAAATAACCGACTTGGCCAAACGCTTTCTACAAAATCAGGGTCCTTAAAATACCTCATGTGAGGGATAAGAGTGTTGTTCACCTGTGTTGTATAGGATATAATCTGAAGTGCATTAGTCTTCTCTTTTGAAGGACTGAGGACTTCATCCACCTGATCACAGCCCTGCAGACATCATGACGAGCCCCTACAGCACAGTCTTTAGCACTGATTCTCACACACCTGGCACCACCGAGGCTGGTACGCAGAGGCCCCACCCGACAGCGAACGGCAGCCAGTGCCGGCTGGACGACAGCGCCCTGAGCATCCCGCTGGCCTTCTGCTACTCCCTCTTCTTCCTCTTCGGCCTGGCCGGGAACCTCTTCGCGCTCTGGGTCTTCTGGTTCGTCCACGCCAAGAAGAACTCGGTGCGAGTCTTCCTCATCAACGTGGCGGTGGCCGACCTGTTCCTCGTGGCCTGCCTGCCGTTCCGCGCGCTCTACCACGCCGGCGGCAACCGCTGGCCGCTGGGCCCCGCCCTCTGCAAGGTGGTGGGCAACGTCTTCTACATGAACATGTACATCAGCATCACCCTGCTGGGCCTGATCAGCGTGGACCGCTACGTCAAGATCCGCCGGCTGTCCTGCAGCCGCTGGCTGCAATCGCGCGGGTGGAGCGTCGCCGCCTGCTGCATCGTCTGGCTGGCGTCCACCGTCGCCACCGTGCCCATGATCGCCGTCTCCGACGACAACAGGGACCCTCACAGGTGCTTCCACTACAAGAGGAGGCAGGGGGCCGTGTGGAAGGCCTACTTCAACGGCTTCCTGGTGGCCCTCTTCTGGGCGGTGTTCCTTGCCCTGGTGGTCTCGTACGGGAGGATCGCCCTGGAGCTGCTGGAGACGTCCAGGGCCAAGCCGGACCTCCCGAACGCGGTCAAATACAGCCGGACGGCCAAGAAGTCCTTCTTCGTCCTCTTCCTCTTCACCGTCTGCTTCATGCCCTACCACACCTTCCGCTGCTTCTACATCCACTCCCAGATCAGCGAGGTGTCCTGCCACTGGATGAACGTGCTGGACAGGGCCAACGAGGTGGTGCTGCTGCTCTCCACCTTCAACAGCTGCCTGGACCCGGTCATGTACTTCCTGCTGTCCGGCTCCGTCCGCAAGGCCACCCTGCGGGTCGTCTCCAACCTCTGGCGCCTGCGGGGCAGTGGCGATGGCTCCCCGAGGCCCTCCGGGGCCCCCGTCATCTCCACCTCCAGGGCCAGCAGCAGCTTGATCACCCCCCCGCGCGTCAACCTCGCCGCCCTTTCCAAACAGTGAGGACCAGGGGTGTCAGCTGACATCACTTCCTGTCTGTGCTGCTTCAGACACACTAGTGATCTGAGATCCTCCACTGAACGACTGGACCCTATTCCCTCTGTTCCAACTGCCACATTCCTAAAGATATGTGACGCAAGGACACTTTTAAGTCTTACCTACACAAGACTTCTGCACATCTCAGCCGTCTAAGGAACTCTTTTTCAGTGGATGTACTATTATTTTCATCCACTGAAAATGTAGTTATGAGTCATTAGTAAAACAAATGACTTGTGACGCTGGCAACACAGGCTTGTGAGAAGCCATGAACAAAAAAGCATCTTCCAGAGGAGCTCTGATATGATCACAACTGATGATTTAAAACCACTGAATATTGCTGTAGATCAAACCATTGGACCATCTGGCACTATGACAAGACTCTGAATCACCCACATGTCGATAGATACACATTTCTATAGACATAAAAGTCCATGAATACAGCACGGCTAATATGTCAGGAACTATCAAAATGAACCAAGGAAAGGAGGAGCAGAAAGCATAGACCATGATTTCACATAGCCATTAATGATGTACATATGCATTTCAGTAGACAAGCAACAATTTAAGCACATCAAGAACCCCCTTTAGCATAGGGACTGAAGATTCATTTCTTTTGAATACTTTATTTGCAAAGATCATTTTGATTCTGCTTTTGTGTACTTAGCTGTGTGGTTGTACATTCAATGGTATTTTGAAAATGTACTGTGAATTTAAAGACAAACCCTAACTTTACAATAAAATATCAAACTTACATTGCGTCAAAGGAAAATTCAGACGTGACATTCTCACAACCTCTGTATATGGTCATTTTCATAATTATGAAGCCATCCTTATCAGGATGTCTCTACACAGCAACCAAATGCATGCATTTAAAATATCATTTGAGTATGATTAAATCTAACTAGCTCTGAACATATTTGTATCCTCCCCCAAAGCTGTTTGAAGAACTGCTTTTTTAAAGGCTTGAAGTAGGCCCACCTACACACAAAGGAGATGACACAACTGACTGCTTGTGCTCGGTACTCGGGGTTCAGACAAACCGTCCACAGTCGCGGGTGAAGAAAGAGAAGGGAAAAGGTTGCTGGCCGGATGACCTCGACAGCCTGCAGAGGAGTCTTTAAAGAGAGGCCTATTAGAGCAGCTTGCAGGTCAGGAGTGAAAGCGGCGAAAAGGCCATTCCCACTCAACTGCCTGAGCTGTCGGTCAGGCCCACGGCACCCGAGGTGCTACCGCAGCCAATTAACCCAGGCTCAGGGTATATTGGCCAGTCCCCGGCGCAATATTCGCTCTGCCCCGAGCCGAGGCAGGTCTAGAGGAAGTAGCCAAGTTTCGTTCTGTGTAAAATACTACACTAACAGAACAGATAAACCGCTCTTGAGGTTTTGCTAGGAGTGTGGCGCGGTTTTGTCCCAGTATTGTCAACAGTTCAAACACTCACACTCGAGAATAAAGCATTTTTATCTCCTGTGTTGTATGGTGCCTGCACATGTAATCATTGCAAAATCATTCTGCGCTATGTTTTGTCGGGGTTTTTCCAAAGGAGGCAAGACGAAAGCTACAGCATCAGGATATCAACTTCTAACACCACAAACTCCACAGAGGATATCCTTTATTCACAGCATAAACAAACGTTAGATAAGCAGGTGTGAGAGGCAGCGAAAAAATTCTGACGAAGTTCTGAAATAACCAGGGCTTGAGGAGTAGGAGAGACTCTACCAGCTGCAATACACAATTCCACACTGGGTTGTTCTGAGATTCCTCAGGTCTGATTTCACTACCAGGGATATGGCGTGGTTTTACAGGGGACTAACACACTGTGGACATACGAGACCTGGCCTCCACAACAGGCAACGGGGCAAAGGTGATTCAAGCCACGCTTCTTCAGTGCAACTCCCAATGCACATGAAAGGCTCCTTTGCCAGCAGAGTGTTTTTTTTTTAATTAAAAACCCAGGGCTCTTTTAACTTGCCCGATGTTTTAAGGTACAGCCTCACATGCGACTGGTTCTCACCACATTGGGTTGAGTACCACAGACTGCAGGAGCTTTGCAGTCCCGGGCTGAGAAGCACTGGCTCCGGGCGGCTTGGAGGTTTGAGAGGAGAGAGCAGTGAGGCACAACAGCGCTATTGAAGAAATAATGAATCTCATTCATTTACAAATTAAGCAAAACAAAAACCGAAGCCTCTGCACCGCTATCAATCAGCAGAGCAGGAGATTGCTTCCCACGTTCCCCTGCAGTAACCTGTGGTGAGGCCTGTGGTTTTGGGGTTTGGATGGTTGTGCTCCTGCTAATCCCTGTTGTAGGCCTATGGTAATGATAATAAAAATTCTACCTGCGTTATGTCACTATGACAGTACTGTCGGCCATCTGGTGCATTGGTTTTAATTTCACACATGCTAGAATTGGGGGAAATATCATGCACATCACTGCCACCCTACACCAGCATCTAAGAGTGACTGAAATAAGGAGTGGTCACTACTTGTAGTGTCCCTCTCTGCCCACTAGAGGCTGTAAAGAGACCATCGAACGTTCCGCTTCGGATTGTGCTGACAGCACATCGCATTGTCAGCATTACTGCTGTTATTCTGCATTTGTTCAATCCGCAAAGAGCCGGAATATTATCAGGAAAATGTCCACACAGTCTAGCCAAGGTCCAGCTTCCTCTCTCTACTTCCTCTGCCATCACTTTCTTTCTCTTACACACACTGTCTCTCTCTCTCTCTCACACACACACACACACTCACTCATATTCATGCAATCACACACACTCGATCACATGCACTCAATCACACACACTCACACACAACCTGATAGACAGACAGAGAGAGACAGACACACACAGACAGAGAGAGACAGACACACATACACACGTTCACACAGAAAAACACAGGCAGACAGACAGATACAGACAGACAGACAGACAGACACACACACACACACACACATATACACAAGTTTATAGAGTAACCACATGTGCTGCATATGCAGAATAGCATCTTGCTTCTGTGGCATTTCTTATAGCACCAACCACAGCAATATTACTGCTTGCTGTAAATTACAGAATGCAAAAATCCCCTTTGCAACAACGTTCAGCTGTTCTTAATGCCATGTATGAAAGTATCTCTACATGACACTTTGCTATTGCTTAAGTGTTAGTGTTAAGACACAGTATCCATAAATGTAGAGTTCTTGTCCATACCATGCAGTTCATTTCTACAGATTCTTTCTACTGATGCAAAAGTAGATTTTCAAGAGTTTTCCCAATTCCAGTTTAATGCTTCTGAATGTGTCACCTAACAGGACAAGGTACTTCAGGTGCCCATGTTCAGTCAGAGTCACCATCAGGATCAATATTATATATATTTGGAGATGAACTCTTCTTTGTCCATTCCTGGACCTGACATACTGTTGGACATGGTCTGCACTGTGCATTCCCACAGACCTCTGCTACAAAGAGGCTGTCAACCAAATTAGATATTTACTTCCTTTCAGGTGGAAATACTTCCTTGGTAACAGACTAAGACGTATGCAAATGTGTGCACGTGTGTGTGTGTGTGTGTGTGTGCACGCATGTGTGCGCGCGCGTGTGTGTGTGTGTGTGTGTGTGTGTGTGTGTATGTGTATGTCTCTCTGTCTCTGTGTGTGTCTGTGTGTGATGGAGAGGGGATGTCAGCATGAACAGGGGTTATGTGGGGTCAGCGTGTGTGTGTGTGTGTGTGTGTGTGTGTGTGTGTGTGTGTGTGTGTGTCTGACTGGAGGATGCTGTGTGCAGTTTTACAGATGGCTGTCCTTCGGGAGGAGTGGGCCTCTTCAGATGCAAGGAGACAGAAGGGAGAAACAGCGACTCCTGAACAGGAAAGATGGTGGTTCAGCCAAGGTGAAGAGCAAAGAGTGTGCCTCACTGCCACCCGGGGGGACAGCACCATAAGACGCACTTCTAGGGGTGATCTGGGTTTAATCAAAGTTACCTAGATACCAGCCCCCTTACCACAGGGTCTCTCCAGTGCCTCCCCAGTAATGCCCTGAGTGTAAAAAGCCCTAACAGAAGATGACCATTTAGAAATGATCATTTACTTTTCATAAGCAGCTCTAAGATTAGAGAGGTTTATGATTCATTTTTGAGTCACTATCAGACACATCAGGTTTGACTGCTGATACAGAGCGGGATCACAGAATTCAGCATCACAGCGTTCTGGAGCCTTGCCAATCATGCTTCATGTGACTGCTGTGTGATGACGGAAAACACACAAGGAATTACGTCTGTAACGAAATGCAAAGAAATGCATGTGCAGGAGGGAAAAAAAAACTGGGTGACCACAAGAGTTTCACTTCATTAGAGATTATCTCCTGCATAAAGATTCACTTCCAGTTAGGAGAAGTATGGCAAAGGCGTGTGCCAGATTGTGAGACGCCAAAATGAGAGAAGTACAGCATATAGCAGTGTATCCAAAGCGTAACCTTACCCACAACCTGTCCAAGGGCCTACCGAAAGCCTTCAGCTAGCCCAATTCCTCATGACACAGTAAAAAAAGTCTTGCCCTAATGCTGTATTCAGTATCCAGAACTTGTCCCCCGATGGTGGAATGAACTTCCACACTTCATCCGTTCTGCCAAGTCCCTCTCTGTCTTCAAGAAACATCTGAAGACACAGCTCTTCCGCTCTCACCTGAGCACCTGAAACACTACCCCCTAAAGGAACTTCTCATGTCTAAAACTGTCTCCTACTAAACTATAAAATAAAATCATGTGATGTAATCTAAAAAAAATGTAATCTAATGGTTTAACGCACTCGTTAGCTTTACCTGCTAGTTTGCACCTTGCCTGGCCAACCATTGAAACCTGGTCATGCAGTGCTTCTAATACTGTTGACTCCGTATGGCTTTTCGCTTGTGTTGTACTGTACCTCACTTGTAAGTCGCTTTGGATAAAAGTGTCTGCCAAATGGATAAATGTAAAGTAATGCAAATGTATCAGGTTTCCTCTGGAGTTACTAGATGCTATGTGTGTGCAGACTCTGAGTGAAAGCTGCTGTGGGCTTACGCATCACTTGGCCTGCAGCTGAAACAGCACTGTGAGGATTCTCTCATTTTTAGGCGCTTTTCACTAGTGGCTGGTTGGGCAGCTGCACATTTGTCCAGGGGTCGCCTTTTTGGCACCGAAACGAATTTAGAAATGCAGGAGCAGCTCCCAGCTGCCGCATAATTACTGATGGATGCAAAACAGCAATAAGCAGCATTCTTCCAAATGACTGATATAACTTGGCAAAAGTGTTCAGAAAGTCCAAACACTCTTTCCAGTTTGGTCTGATATTACACCGTCCAGCCATAAGCTTCACAACTGTCTGTGTAGAGAGCTTCCTCACTTCCAGGACAAGATGAGGAACCAGTCCTCTAAAAACCTGATGTGACATAAATGTAAATGTCATCATAAAGTCATCATCATAAATAAAACAATACGGTACAGTGTTTTCACCTAATAATGAAGTTACGGATTCGCCTCTTGATAAACTGCGCTCTTCTCTAAAAACATCGAGCGAAGACACTATTCGCCTTTGTTGCCAGGAGCCGATCTCGACGACGACGACTCTGTCCAGCTTAAAATGCACAACTCTCGAGCACTGCCATACGAAGCTATTCCTGAACCTCATCTATCGTCAGCATCTATAAAATCGAAACCCACTCTGCCAGAAACAGAATATAGCCAGAATTTTTTTGTAATCCTTTTTCTGTCTGGAACTGCAAATGGAGGATGATCTGTTAACAGCACATCATAGAAGCTGCAGGCTTGGATGTTATTCTGGTAATTCTGTCAATAGTAAGCAAAAGCCATAACTTTTGAAAACACATTTGAAAATCGCACTGTTTTTCAACTGAGGATAATAACACGGCAAGGTGAAAACAGCACTGAGGCTGCTGAAAGAAATGACAGTATAGATTGATCGCTGTATGCTTCCGCTTCGGACAGGCTTTTGAAGCTGTTTGGCTTTCAAAATAATGGACTGACGTGTTCCGAAACACCAGGCTTTTCACTCACTAAAAACAACACTTTGCATTGACTGTTTACAGGCCAATTACCACTGTAAATCTGAGCACTTTCTCAATCGTCCTGCCCTATTAGGTGCACTTACAGACCGATCAGATATATCGCCAGAGAGAGAGCCAGACTGTGTTTTATCCCTTTCAGCGTCATCATTCGAATATTGCCGCGTAATGCTCGTGTGATGCATTTCCTATTGCAGGAGCTCTGGTATTAGATGCCATTGTTCCTTACAATCATAGGTTCTCTCAGAGGAAGCGTCCAAGCTGTCATCAGCTCCAAGGGCAAGTGCCTGAATCATCACCTCGACAGAGGAAATGACGCAAAGCACTGACTTTCCCTTTACCGTCAAACAAACCCGCTACAGATGCAGGTGGCAGGTTTAGGGAAGGAGAAGTCTGTACTTCTGCTCCTGGTTCTGTGACATACGTTACATATTGCGTTTCTGTAAGCTAATTTCAGGTATTTTAGGGTATATATTTGCTTCTAAATGTTCAGGCCACACCCCATCAGAAAAAGATTCTCAACACAACTCCATTGGCTCAGTAAAGCAAGGAAAATAAACAGGCCTTTTGCATTTGTACCAAGCTACAATTACTAGCGCTCTACATAAGGCTATATAACTATGCAATAGGTCACATTCTTTTACCCTACTTAAAACAATTATCAAGCAAGACAGTGTTTCCTCCTCTTTTGAGGAGGCTGGGTGAAGCTGATGTCTCTTAATGCTGCAGTACCCCTCCACCTCTAAGCGCACACATGTACTTTTCTGCCTTTGCTGATACTCTCACATCTCTGAAGTCTTCCAATGCTCCTTTGTCAGACATGGACAGATTCCCACCTAAGAAAACAGCGCTCTCTGCACTTCTCTGTGTCATTATTTGGCCTTTTGGTTTTGAAATAGGAAGACTGGTATTACCTCCCCTCTACGAGGTGACAAAGATGCCCGAATGATAAGTGCCAGTAAGCTAAACGCAGCGCTGCAAGCCTAGCTTGTTATCTGCAACAGGAGAGTGCTCAGCTCAGAAGAAGAAGAGTGGAAAGCGCACATGTGATTTTAAGGTCCAGAGCCCTCCATTTTTATTCATACTCCTAATTAAACAGGAACAAAAGAAAAAAGTACATACTGGATGTGCATATGAAAAAATTTTGAACTTTAACCTTCACAGCACTATACAACACAAATTCAGATTTTTAATAAATATGTCCTTCAGATATAAAGACGTCCCTGTTAATGTCACTGCTTTAAGGAAGACTCATTAGCTGCTTTATTTCATTGCAAAGCCAGCCCTTCCATTCATTTTGTAATGCTTCTACCTAACAATCAGCAAAAGAAGCAAAATCAGTTTTCACATAGTGTGTCAAAAAGGAATCAATGACCCCCACAGATATTTTATGTAGAATTCGAGCCAATGTGTTTTCAAAAGGGAGGATATGCATTTGAGAAAGGTCAGGCCTCTAATGCTTGTATCTGCACTCCACAGAGCGAGGCAAAAAAAAGAATAATCTTAACCGTGAAACCCTTTCAACACCTATGAGGGGTAGAGTTCATATTGCAGGGAAGTGTTGCTGATAAGGGTGCAACTTCCTGTGAAGTCATTACTGACCCAGCCACTGACCTTACAATGTGCATCTGGGCATCATCTGCTATATTTCCTACACAGCTTCTGCTTACACTAAAATAGCATCCTTCCACAGTCAGACCAGTGATAATACTGCATGGAGCTGATGGCAGTTCGGAGCGATTTGCTGCCACCAGAGCTACTGTTCAGCCACTCTATGTGCTCTTCCCACTCTAACGCCCGCTTCTGTGGCTGGCACCATGTCTTATCTCCTGCAGCAGAGATGTAATCATCCATGGCCCGGCAGACGGAGGTCATCAGTTGCGCAGCCGATGCCAGCCAAGACGTGACTGTAAGGGCTGGGGAACCAATGGGGAGGCGAGTGTTGGGGGGTGGGACCATCCTGGTTTTACACCGGAGATGGAAACCACACCCAGTGCCGCCGTCCTGCCGATGACTGTTCCTGTCTGACGTCCCATTGGCTGAGAATGTCTTTTCTCCCGGGCGGGGGGCGGGGTTGAGCAATGCTGATTCCGACAAACGGCCTTCGCAGGGACAGAGCATCTGTCACACGCTGTCTAGTCCCCCGTACAACACCCCCAAATCTCATCACAAATGTTCTCTGTGTCAATACTGTGCAATTACATTTAAAAAAACCCCTCTTTTGCTCTCTACCATTTTCTCACATGCACCTAATATGAGAGAAAATTGCCATGTAATGTTCCTCTGGAAGGCCTACAGTCTGTAATTGGCATTTTGCTTGACATTATTGTGCCGAATACGGTGTCATTTTGCAGAGGTAATACGTTCTCATAAAATGCTCTAACATCAATTTACAATGGTAATACGCTCCTTTAAAATGTTCCTTCCATACTCAGAGATGAGCCCTCTATGAAGATTAAATACCACAGGGTTTTAATATTTCTGGTCGCTCTGCATGGTGCAGCATACTCTCCAAGGCCTGGTAAGTTGTCATCCATTTGTTTTTGTCATTTCCTTATAATAATCACATAAAATCACATAAAAGAAACATAATTTCTGTTCTATATTGCTGCCCACTCATTGCCCTGTCAATACATCCAGAATTTGTTTGAATATATAATATCAGACATTTAGTATATTTTAAGTCACCACCATAAGAGATAATCACTACAGTATACACTATATACTGAACATTAAATTTGCAAGCTAAAAAAGGAGGACATTTTGCCGGCATTGTAAATAATATATCTTCAGTCCTTTTGCCAGCACTGTAAGTGAAATGCCAATTATTAGTGTTTCTTGGAGAGTAAGACATGACATATAATAATACATAAGAATATAACATGTCAGCGATCAGGCCTGCAGAAAATACACAAGTAATGGCAATGATATCAGACTGTCTCCTTGTGCCATCTTAAGCGTGTGCTCATAGCAGGCCGTAGGGCTCACATGACGACAGCAGGACAAACAAATGCATTCCGACACGTCAGGGCCCGAATGAGACACAGCGACAGCTTCGACCTTCACGCGTGGCGAGAGCCGCACAGATGCGCGCTGTTAAATATTCAGCAAAGACAGCGCTCGCCACACGCACAACCTCGGCAACACGCGTCCGAGTCTCAGACGCCGTCAGGATCGCACGCAAAGGTTTACCGCGACCCTAAAAACCACCGAACCGCCGTCTCCGGACCCGTAAACGTATGTGGCTGGTGGTCCGGCGTTTGCTGTCAAAAAGAGTGACACAAAGAAGAAAAAGTCACGGTGATGTATTAAAGGAAACCGCTCGGCCGTGTCCGGGCTTACGCAGAGAGGAGAGTGTATTGGAATGGCCAGATGGTTGATTATCTGGAGGAAAAATTAATAAATCAATATAACACGAGTTCGAGGTTTTCAGTATGACTGGTCATCTGACGCCACGCTACATGAAAACCAATATAAATCAAGCAAACGATGATCGCCCCTGTGCGTTCGCGAGATAACGGGCAGCATGTTTTCACGCTGCTTATCTGGGATAGGCACAAATTCCTCACAAAGCTCTCCATAATGCTTAAGGCTTTCTTTGACTCCCCTTCTCCTCTACACGGCTGTTCTGTATGACATCATATCTAGTTGACCGTGTCACGTACACTGCAATCTCAATCTCATTGGATAATTATTGGGATCAATGTTATTCCCTTTTTTTCCACCCTGCTGTGCAAAACAGAATTTGGGCTGTCAATCATTCATCAAGAAGGTGATGGAAACAATTTAGGCAGCCCAGTACGGTGCGGTTTTATACAAATGTTTGCAGAAACCAGGAAGTACCACCCCCCTCCAGAGACACAGATCAACACTAACGCAATTACACCTCATTCTTGCCAATAAAACCCTTACCATTAAACACAGACAGGCAGTAACACCGCCTTACAGAGATCAAGCACTTCATTAACGCAAGCGGAAGTCATGTTGAAACACACGCAGCAAAACAGTGTCTCAATTAGGCAGACTGTACTGAGGATGGGAGAGAAAGAGCAGTACGACTATGAAACACTGTGAGCTCACAGCACCTGCAGAGAACAGTAAAGCTGACTGATCCCCCAGAGATCCCCGCGACCCGACAGCGTGACCCTCAAGACGAAGCAGCACAGCATCGAAAGGTACCGCCGAGAGACCGCGCCCGCTAATCACAGCCTCCGCGCCGCCGCCCGCCCTCTCTCCGCCACGCTGTCGAGGGCCTCCTGTTAAAACCGTCAATTGAGCGAGATGAGGAACAGAAGGGGAGCGCGGCGGGGGAGGAGGCTGTCCTCGCGTCCCGCATGAGGCATGCGGCCACTCGGCCTCTGAGAGACAGGAGGGAACATTGTAACTGACGGGTAAAAACGAGCGCCGCCTTTCACGCCGAACACCTTGCCGAGGAGCGGCCTCGCTTCAACTCCAAAGCCTTTGTGGGTTGGGGAGTAGTGGTGTGCAGATGTGAGGTATGCCCAAGGCTAGTTTTTTTTTTTGCTTTTCCCCCCCATCATGCACCCCTCTTTTGGACTGACCAATCGGACATTGTCGGCTGTAACCACAACATCCAATGGACTCATGCAGGAGCGTTGGGAGAACAACCTTCTGATACACTGACACAGCAATCACAATTACTTTTCACAGTGCAAGCTACCCAGCGCACTATAGCTAAGTGCCTACTGGAGGATGGGAGGAACTTCAGCAACATCATCTGAGCAACCTGCGGGCTTCAGATCGTAGTGTCCCGCAGCAGTGGGGGGAGAAGCCCCTGCCATCATACCCACCCCTATTTCCAGCAGAACAAAGCCATGTTGTTCTGCTACTGTGGGCTCCTGGTCACCGCCAACGGCTGACATAGCTGGGATCAACCCTGGGCCAGTGTTCTTACAGCTTGCACTCAAAGAAAACGCCTTAACCACAGACCTGTTCAGGAAACCCATGACAGTTATTTTTAAACTTCAGCAAAATAAAGGCTGCCGACCCTCCGAGGCGATGTTTGAGGCATCCGTACAAGGGAGGGGTGGAGCACTTTGCGAGCTGGTTACCACAACAAATCGACAAACGGTGACAAAGAAAGCCTACCTTGACGTCCCGGTGGATAACGTTGTTGTCGTGGCAATAGCGTAGCGCCTCCAGGATCTGTCGCATGTAGTGGCTGAAAAAAAAGAGAAAGAGGGGTTGGGGAGGGTGCGCTGGGTGACTCTGGAGTCCAGGAACCGTGCCAATGGGGCTCTTAACACCTCTGTGCTGAGATCACACAAAAATGGCAGGAAACATAATTCGTAGGTTTAACCCACTATTTCGTTTCTTTATTTTAATAATACTATAATGCATGTACAAAGACTGAAAATACCCCCTAAGATACAGACATAACAAAAAGCAGTGTGGTATAGTGGTAATGAGCAGGGCTTCCAACACAAAGGTTGCCAGTTCAATTTCGGGGAGGGGAACTGCCATTGTACCTTTGAGCAAGGATGCATTAGCCACTCTGGATAAGTATGTCTAAGCTGAGAAAACAATGTGAAAAAAACACAGGGAGGTTGGCAACTGATTATAGATAATATGTGTATGTGCATTAACTTATTTTTAATATCACTTCATTCATATCTGGTGCAGTATATTATGCAATTATGAATTTTAACAATAGAAGTGATCCTCACAGCTTTGCTTCCGATTCTGCAAACCGTGCTATTAAACTAAGCACTGAAAGGCGTAAATTGCTATAAACTACTATCTGAGGCTTCTGCTCAAAATGCAGGGAGAAAAAGGAACACTAGGAATGAGAGAATCATAAAACCCCCCTGATTAATCTTTTAATACAGGGAGAAGTAGGAGAATAAAGATTGCGGTGTGAGGCACACTAGGGACTTGTATCTTCAGTAAAACATTACCCTTCACCTGCGTGATAACAGCTTCATTATCTTTAATCGGGCTGATATATTCCCTGAACCGCAGCAAAGTGGGCTTTGTCAGAGCACGGGGCCGTCTCCCTGCATCGGATGGAGGGGCTCGGAATCACCCTGTGACTGACGGGGGGGAAGCCAGAGTGGCATCAGGAAAACATGTATCGGCTATAATGGAGATAAATGCGAATTGGAATGGCTGAGACCCGGCGAGGACACGAGGGAATGGCGCCCTGTCATTCCAGAGAGGGGTTTAATTTCCCTTCCTGTTTTTGGGCCATCGGGCCATTTCCGGTCCTTGCAGCCTTCAGTCGAGCCCAAGAGCCTCTCTGTCACCCAGGAGGGGAAGAAAATAGTCATTTTGTTTACATTATTAAACAGTACCGTGGAATTTGAATATACACATATATCTGCTAAATTTTGTCTAGAAATATTTCAACTTCCTCCTTCCCTTGGTAGTGAATTGTGAGCACAAAGCTTTTCACAAAAATGAACAACATGGCATCTCCTACTATGTCATAGCTGTAGTGGGACTGTGAAGTTGTTACAGTGTATGCGATACACAAAGCAGAAAGGGTGAAAATACTCCTACACTGTGCAGCGTACATTCATGTCACAGCAGCCTTTATTCAAAGTTCTTTGAGGTCCCACTTTTTATTGAGTGGCCCTAAATTATTTGCGCCTAGCTGTATGACTGCAAATACCCAACAGACACACAGCACCTACCTGACTAAGTTACCTGCACAGTAGTCACACAGCACCTACCTGTGTAATTACAGTATAGTTACATAGCATCTGCATGTACCTATCTGTGTACCTACAATGTAATTATAAAGGTATGCACTACGTACAGTAATTATTGTGTAAGATACATCATACTTAGAATAATTAAACCTGCTTGTGGCTGTAATTAAACACGTGTTAGGCTAAAATGTAAGCACAAGATTTTTTTTACTAAATGTAATATGCAATTAGCAATCAATTGTGTGTATTTATTAACTTAATACTGTCAATCACAGAATTAAACACACTTAGCCTAATTCTTATAAGACTGACAGATTTTACAATTGGGTGTAATGTGAATCCTACAATTGACACTACAGTGTCTTGACTCCCCCCTGTGCCAGAACAACAGATAACTGGACAATGTGCTTCTCTCATCCACGATCAAGATGTTTTGAGGATGATGCAGGTTTCAGAATGCACATTATAAAATCCTCACAAGCACGGATTAATGCCTCAGAGCTGCTGCAGCTATGTCTGGTCTGAACTACATCAAATGCCCAAATGTAGCAAGCTGATCAATCAGGTCTGAAACTGATCACTATTTTTGTTTCACAAAAGCTTCGTACAGTACTTAACAATGTTTCAGTCATGTCACTGGAAGCCTCCCCCCTGCCCGACAAGCAAGCGTGTTTATGCCGATGGTGCTTTCAGGTTGTTTGGTGTGACCTTTTCACCTGTGATGTGCCGTTGCGCTGCATTCTGGAGTTGACATCGATGTGATGCTTTCATGAAATATACAGTTTGAAAGTGTTGTGAAATCTGCTCCTCAGGCAGTACAATTAGCCACTGTGCTACAAGGCTGCAGTTTTCAAGTAGGTGAGATATGAAAGGTTGTTTTATTTCTCCCTGCATTTTTGTATGCGTATGGAATTTTTAAAACGTACCAGGCAACTCTCTGTGATATTGCCCCTGTGAAAAAACTGCCTCTGTCACAAAACTGTGAAATAATGCAGGCACGCATGTCACCAAAAAACTGTAACTGTCAAACGTGCCTGCTAAACCTGCATTTATAAAGTGGCAATCACACAGCTGCTGCCAACCTGAGGTAAACTGTGTAACCTGGGAGAGACCCCAGGGTAATGATATCTTTTGTAACAGACCCTGTGCTGCAATCTGATCACACTAAACAGCCCTTTCCCCCGCTGACTGACGCCATGTGACTTTATTAAGTTAAATCACTGGAACCCACACATGAGTTCAAAGAAAAAGGCATAACACAAAATATACTTTAAAAAGGCCCCTAAGATACATTTTAAATAGTGATGAAGGAGCAGGCATAAGAGAGGAGCGCTCTTTGTCCGCCAAACAAAACTACACTATAGACTGCTTTGACAACATCTAGACGACTTGAATGACTAAATGCAGCATGTCATTATAATAAATACGAGTTTCTTCCTTTTGAGTTGGAAAGTTGAAAATGCAGACATTTGCGAAAAAAGCTAAAAACCAGTAAGCTGATCTTGCAATACTGAGAGGTACATATGCTTTCACATAACCTCAAAAAAGCATGATCAGCTTTTTTTCTATTATATTGTACAATTTCAAACCTGAAATATAACGAAGTGATCTTACCTGGCTACTGCTTCACTGTAGACGAAACCAGCGTCCGCTCTCTTCACGATCTCGAAACACAGGTCCGCCCCATCCATGCTGTGAGGGGGCGAGAGAGGGGAGAGTTCAGGGTGAGGGAGATTTTCGAGTGGTCAGAGCCTCGTTCTCCCACCCTCACACCCTTCCTCCCGGGCAGGGAAACAAGCGGTCATGGTGTCAGCGAGGGGTCTCAACGAGGGGTCTCAGCGAGGGGTCTCAGCGAGGGGTCTCAGCGAGGGGTCTCAACGAGGGGTCTCAGCGAGGGGTCTCAGCGAGGGGTCTCAGCGAGGGGTCTCGTGCAGGTGACCTGCTGACAGCGGGCAGAGTGGCTGAGGAAGGCAGAGTCTCTGCGGGTTCAGAAGCTCTGAACAGCCCTCAGAAACACACGCAGCCCTGCCTGGCTAACTGAGAGCCTGGCACAGACAGGATCCTCCTTTCACCTTCATTAAGCGGCGCTGATCTGAAATGTTCTCTTCACTGCTGTCAGATCCCACAGAGCTGCACAATTTTTTTTTTTATTTAAGGAATCGGTGAAAAATGTGGCTGTCCGAGTGGTTGCAGCACCATAATTTTAGTAAAATAGCTTTGGTTGCGTAGGTGGTTCTACCACTGTCAGCCATAATTTTAGTTAAATAGCTTTGCTTGTGTACGTGGTTCTAATACTATCAGCCATAATTTTAGGTAGACAGCTTTGGTTATGTAGATGGTTGTAACACTGTTAGCCATAATATTAGTAAGACAGCTTTGGTTGGGTAAGTGGTTGCAACACTATTAGCCATAAACTTAGTGGGACCCAAATTACAGCTGTTGAGCTATTCACTACTGCACATAAGAATCTCTGTAAGACGCCCTATGGGTGTTCATGAGCACTGACCACTGTAGGAAATAAGTGTGCTACCTTTCTGGTGGCGGTAGCACATTGCACTGGCTGCACTGTACATGCTGTTCATTTACATGCTGTTAACTATGTACTGTCTAAGCCTAGAACTGGCGCACAAATAAACAAACACAGAAATAATCACTTTGGCACATTTATCTGCTATGTTCGCCTGTCAATGTCCACTCAACCATGAACTTCGACAGGGTAAAACTCTTACGCTAGGTCATATGCTGGCTTTATGCGTCAGCAGTGGAAAACAGCGCAGAGGAGGCCGGGCCAGCGTTACACTTAATCATTTGGCAGACGTGTTCACATTCTCAGCAGGTTTACCCCTGCTAACCAGCCGCAGAGCTGGCCAGAGCTGGGCCATACTGCCCCAGCACTGCAACACAGCGCAACGGAGAGAACGGCGTGTACCGCTCCGTTCACCGCTAATAGATGCTCTCATAACGCACATTAAAGAGAATAAAAAGGAGAACATGTTCCCTTTGAGAGGCAGGTGCCTGGCCTTCACGTCTCAGAAGTGTCTCATCTCACATCTCGACATTTAGATCTACAAGCGAAAGGGGCCAGAAAACAGGCGGGTGCTGGAGCACAGCAAAGAACGTTCCGGACCGCGACCAAAAGGACACCCGCTGAGACGCGCGGCCCTCCGAGCCAGTTTGGCTGGGGAGAGAGGAGCTGCTGACGCTGAGCATTAAGGGACACGCGTCGGCCGAGTGCGTGGGGTTTCTGATGGTCATTCTCACTGCGTCTCTTCAGATCAGCGCCAGAGCAAAGGAGTGGGGTGGTTTGGTAAGGCGCGCCTTATGACGTGACCACGCCCTTCACACTCCTCCATGCCAGCTTCAACATGGCTGCAGCTGGCGCGATCTGATTGGCTGAACCAGAACAGGGTGTTACCATGTGGCTGCTCCACCGCTGCAGCCTTTCTCCTTCTGTTTTCTGCAAATTTCCCAGAATGCCCCTCCTGCTTAATCCCAAGTGCCACTTACTGTGGCTCGTCTGCGCCGCAACAGAAGCACGGGCCTCGGGGAAGAAGGACAGGCTCTTGTAATTGAAGAGGATTGGTACGTACAGTACATCAAAGGCTGTTATTTCCCCCGACTGTGGGCTCTCTCCGGCTGCTGAGACACCTCTGACTCAGCCACACAAATCCACCTGCCAGCTCCACTTCATCTCCCCTGAGCTCACCTCTCGACATCGCCGGGATGAAAGGGGGCAGGTACGAGGGGACCGGAAGCTCGTGATTGGCTCAGATGAGATTCTCCCGATCCTATCAGAGCTGCCTGAACTCGCTAATGTGGTTAGCGTGGACCGCTCCTCGGCCAGGGGTCGTGACCCCTGCTGCCGCCAGGGGTCCCCGGGCTCAGGTTATCGCATCTATTTCCTCCCCTCTAACGTGCGCAATTACAGCTGTTCCACGCTGTGGGCTGATTCAACACCCTTCCCAGCGCAGCAAGTGCGAAAACAAAGAGGGGATGCACTAACAGGAGGTGAGAAGATTACATTCTCTGCTGTAAAAACAGGCTTTTTGGACTGAAGACATCATGATTCAGCGTCATCATCATCATTTTCAGAAATGTCCAAAATTACAGATCAGCAGAGGAACAGTGAATTCTGCTGTGGTTGCCTTCACTCACACGCACAGACATGAACCAGTGCAGAGACAGACAGACAGACAGACAGACAGACAGACACGCACGCACGCACGCGCACACACACACCCACAAAAACACATGTGCATACACACACATATGCAAGCAAAGAGCTAAGTTTCTTGACATCTTTTTTTGCACGTTGCTTTGGTAAATTTCAATACCTGTGCAATTTACAATTCAAAGACATATTCATCTCTTTCTACTTCTATTTCCTGAACTTTGCTCCCACACTTGGCGAAGATGTATCTTTTGAAATGCTTTCGCTTTAACTCACACTGCCCTGTGGTGAAGACAAGCTAATGCTAAACAAAGCTGTAATGTGTGCTGTATCAAAGCCAACTGAATAAAAAGAGGACACCTCATCCTCTACTGCCCCCTTGCTTTAGCTGTCATTTAATCAGACACAATGGCCTCCTTCATGAATGAGATCACTTCTTCATGAGACACTAAACAGAGCTGCTAAAGGGCAGATGCCATGACATACGCATGTGGCATGTTTTATAGCCAAGAAAAATTCATATATAATGATAAAATGTTGACCAATGCTCTTCCTTGTCTATTACACTAGCCAATTTATACGAAGGTCATGATTTTTCTTTTCTGGTGTTTGATGTTTACAAACGTGATTCAGTGAAACTTTCCGAAAGCAAGGTGATGTATAAAAAAGATCAAATTCAGACAAGATCTACACATCAATGTTTTTGGTAGAACTTTATCAGGGTGTGGTGACTCCACAGATTCCATTTTTTTCCAGGTCTGCAGCTTGGAGTTTGGTGGGAAGGACCACCACCCCACAGTGAGGCAGAGGAGACACTCACAACTCGAAGACCATGTAGAGCATTCCATCCGAGCTGTACGTCTCCAGCAGCTCGACGATGTGCGGGTGTTTGAGCATGTGGCAGATGCTGGCCTCCCTCTTCAGATCTGTGGAGAGAGAGAGGGGAGAGAGAGGGGGAGAGGAGAGAGAGATTGAGTTTTAACATTATGTCACATTGCATCAAATAACCCTCACTGGCAGAGGAGACAAAAAAAAAAAAAAAACAAAACCTGAACATCCCTTCAAAACAAAAAGCCCACTCCAAAGAGAAACAGACAGAGAGAGCAGGACAGAGGGAGACAGGTGAGAGACAGAGGTGTGGGAAAAGGTGCAACATGACCAGAGAGGTCCAGGAAATGACAGCTGTAGCCAACAACGAAACATAGAACTGCTGGCTGGTGCTGGAATTGCCAAGGCGAGTACATAAAAGGATTCAAGGATCTCTGCAGCAAAATCATAGCCATTATTACCAATCAGCATAAAAGCTATTACAGTACATGAACCAACTATTAACATATCCGTACATAACAACGTATAAAGAACTTTCTAGCAATAGCCATTGTCGTGGAATGCCCGAGAGGCAAAGAGGTGGTGAAGGCTCTCCTTCACAGCCATACTTGGTGCATTCCTACCCTGACCTCCCTGTAAACCCTGCTCAAGAGTTACATAAGGAACTTAGCTCTGAGGCTATTCCGCTAAAAGCTTTATTTTCCCTATTAAAACATTACACATGCTTGGAGAGCTTGGTTTTATCACGGCGTGCTTATCAGTCAGCTCCCCGCTGTTTCTGGCAGCTGAGTGATTCACGACCAGGCGGGTGTGAGATGCAGTGTAGCTGCTCGGGAATATGAATGGAGCGAGAGGCCTCTGAAAGCGCCTCCTCCCGGGAGCGTGCAGCTTTGATGCGCGGCGTCCCAGAGCGCAGTGCGCCTCCCGCGTGCCGACGCACACCCCCGGGGGAGGGGAGGGAGCGGCTCGAGCGTGACCGAGGTGTGCGCGAGCGACGGGGTGGAGAGAGTGCTCTAATGCTGAGTCGCCATGGAGATGACTGTGCCACTCTGAGTAAAATTCCCTGACACAGGGGTGGCTGAGGGTTAGGGTTAGGGTCGGAGTTAGGGTGAGGGTTAGGGTTAGGGATAGGAATGGGTTGGAGTTGGAGTTAGGATTCGGGTTGGGGGTTAGGGATAGGGTTAGAGTGATGGTTAGGGCTGGAGTTGGGATTGGGAGGGTTAGGGTTAGGGTTGTAGTTAGGGTGAGGGTTGGGGGGTTAGGGTTAGGATTCAGGTTGTAGTTAGGGTGAGGGTTGGGGGTAGCTGATGGTTAGGGTTAGGGTTGGAGATGGGATTGGGGTTGGGAGGGTTAGGGTTAGGGTGAGGGTTGGGGGGTGAGGCTGGTGGTTAGGGTTAGCATTGGGGTTAGAGTGATGGTTAGGGTTGGGGGGTGGCTGAGAAGAATTCAGGAGACTTGCAGAAATGAAACAGTCCCTTTTGTGTGTTTGAGCCAGCCTCGCATAGACAGGGCTCCTAATGCTGAATCTTCTCAATGAAAATAAGCTGTGTGCAGCGGCTCCCTGCCTTGCAGAAGGACACCTGTCTCTGCGCTCCTGCAAACTGGCAGACGACCACAATCATGATCAATACTGGAAAGCGCAGGCGTGTAACCAGGCCGTTCACGGCCAGGTCCGACACGATCTGGCATGGTCCGGCACAATCCGGCGTGGTCCAGACCGCGGGTCCTCCCCCTTCCCCCCCGGCCACCCCCCAGTGGTGACACGCCAGCAGGGCCGCGCTCAGTCACTTCGATTAGCCCGGCGCTGGGCTGAGGTGACACCGCGGGCGGGAGGTGGGGGCGGCCTCGCCCACCGGGGGAGACAGAGTCACGGCCGTTTCGGCGGCCTGTCCGCCGGAGCAGGGGCTGCTGGGAGAGAGACCTCGGCACAACGGCAGCGGCTGTAACCGGCAAGGCTCAGAGCCAAACTGCCATTCCATACTGACTGCAGACATGCCTATCTATTCACGGCACTGGGTTTACACCAACACGGCGAAAATGAAGAGGAAGAGGCCTTACCAGGCGGCATAACTGAGACAGGGTATTAACCTACACAGAGGGTGCGCACACTGCTCAACTGCAACAAGAATAAAGCAGTTCTCCCACTCAATCACATATGCCACAACCCTTTTTATATGCAGTTCAAATGAGCTGTGCAAGCACAAGTCATTTATTTTATTCCTGTCGGGATTCAACAAACTAAAACATTCTTATTTGGCGGCTTTCTATAAACCATAAACCCTCTCTTGCTTCAAACACACTCATAATTAAATCACTTGCCTACAACAGCGCTACGCTGAGAAGCTGGACTTCAGCGCGCTCGAAAGGCTGGCCAGCGCGGGGAGCCTTCAGCTCGTCCTCCACCGACGTGCGACACGCACGCAGATGAAAGGAAAGCTCTGACACACGCGGAGCGGACGGGCCAGGCTGCTGTGTGAACGCTTCATACGAAAAGGGAAAACGCCGCTTCTTCACAGCACAAATTTGTCAGCGCTCGCTGGGCGCTTGTCACAGAGACAGCTGTGACAGAAAGAGCCGCGGCGGTGGCGGCGGCGGCGCACGGACAGGCATTCGTGTGGGATAAGAGGCACGGGAAATGGCAGCCAGCCCCGGGGTGCACCTGTATGCATGCTAACAGCAGAGGGATGCTCTGAATCCTGGCATATACACTCAGCAGTTTGACTCATCCTCCCACTTGTTCCTTTTGTCATACAAAATCAGACAGCTCACATAATAAAGAGAATGCATTTCAGAGAATATATAGTTTTAGTTCAATTAATATAATGAAAATAAATTGCTCTTTTGGTATATTACAATGTATTCCTGCTTTGCATTAATATATTTCAAATGATATTGCAATATATATTTGGTCTAAACAACAGTATTACAACACATTTCATTTTCATACGGGCAACAGTATGAAAACTGTATAAACAGTATGAATACTGCATGTTACGGACCACAGACTCCACTTTACACTTAACCCAATCCATGTAATATTTCTCATGCTATCGTACAGTAAACATTACAACAGTCATTATACAAGCAATAATGTAATAAATCCGAATGATGTAATAACTCTTCATAATGTAACACACTTTGCTCCGTAACACATAAATGATCCGGTGTCATAATGTAATGACACCGGATCATTTATTGCACTGAAAAGTTATTACATCATCAAGAATTATTACATTATTGGTTGTGCAAAGTAATTCACTGGCTGCTGCTTCCTACATATGTGCACTCACACGCAGGCGCGCACACACACACACACACACACACACACATTGCGAGTGTGGAGAGCGTACCTGTCAGCTGTCAGTCACGGGAGAGCAGTT
The DNA here is from genome assembly GCA_019176425.1 of Megalops atlanticus. Lineage (NCBI taxonomy): Eukaryota > Metazoa > Chordata > Actinopteri > Elopiformes > Megalopidae > Megalops > Megalops atlanticus. The sequence continues at coordinate 10,325,108 of CM032889.1, forward strand.
TCCTTCACACAGATGAGACTTCCATGACCGACATGTAAGCAATAAGGCAATTACAACCCGCCGCTCCGCTGACTGACGGCACCGCAGAGAGACAATTACCCTGGCCATCTCTTCAGCTGCCTTTCACACATGTAATTAACAGCGCTGGCATTTGAGAGGCGCTGCGCCACTCTGAAAACCGCATGAACTGACTCAAAAACAATTGATTAGCAAAGCAGATGTACTTTGTGAATCTGTTTAAATCAACCCCAGCACGAATAAAAAATGGGTAAATCTTGTTAGAGCGTGCGCGGTATGAAAAGCCACACTGAATACAGAAACAAGATTATTCGTGGCGTTGCTTGGGTGACTCAAGTGACTCGGGCGACCTGGCGGCCGTCTAACGGGCGCTCAGACGACACGCTCCCCGTTTCATAACAACCCCCCCCAGTGAGGACACATTACCGTAAGAGAGCTGCGGCTGAAAATATCCATTACAGCTGATCAATATTAACGGCCTTCAGCTCTTCCTGTGCTCCTGAACACGCTTCCTCCCAGAGATCACAAGTGGGGGGCTCAGCATGGGGACGCTTTAAAGCAAGGGCTCAGATAATGCTAACAATATCAATATCAATCCCAGAGAAGGAGTCTTTCGTCGGCTTTGGGGAGAAATCACGGGGAGATCTAGAGGCTCTGTGCGGATTTCGAGCTGAAAAGGCCGTTGACTCTGAGCACTCTATTCAAGAGTGCATTCAGAGACCTCTGAGAAATTGGACAAAATGATTTCACTCACATGGGCTATTACCACTAAGCGCACCATATCCATACACAAGTGGCCAATGTTGAAGAAAAGTTTTCAGCTATTCTTGCCTAAATGGACAAGATAGTCAAAATCTACTCAAAACATGAATATATACACATACAAACAGATCCAAACCTGTTTAATTTAGATTCCTGTCAGACACCGGATTTCACACGCTTTATTGATTGTGCTCCTCAGCGGTGTCCGGAATGGCAGTGAGTCAGTATTCTACTCCACTCCAAGACAGCAGGCCTTTCAGCGGCGCGGGGCGTATTAACACACTGTGTGTTAGAGGGGTGAGGGGAAGGCCGGCCTGGAAGTGTTTACTCTGTGAGCTTATTGCTCTGAATGCTAAACACTGACACTTCAGTCTCACTGTCTCAAAGGATCTGAGGTGTCAGAGCCACTGTGTGCATCCTGTGTTATTCCACAGCCGGGCACTAGGGGGAGCCTGACAGCAGGGCTTGCGGATGTGCCGGGATCAGCGAGACGGGGTGACAAAGAGATTTAAAGCATGGCTTTTTGTGCTCTCTAGTATTTAAACCACAAATACTAGGCTCTGTCTTATGAAAAGTTGTCTATCAAAGGCAAGCATTAGGACTGTCACAGCATAACCGAAACGCATAAATGCAAATGTCTTGTCCTATCCTCTTGGTGAGTCAGAGTGTGATTACTGGGCGAGGGAAAAAGCACAGCCTCCTGGCTTTCCCTGTGTCATTCTTCTTCCGACGGGAGACGGAAGCCAGCCTCCACTTCCCGCTGCCCCGGCTTCCCGACCGCCTCTCAACAGCTGTGACCCAGTTGGCAAACACTGGATGTTAAGATTAGCAGAGATACCTCAGGCGCTTTCTGAATCAAAGGACGTCACCGTGCAAACCGCGGAGGGAGGGAGGGGCGGGAGGGAGGGCCTAGCAGATGCACGCACACGGCCAGGGAGAAGAGGTGTCCCGCGCGCCTGCAACACGCCCCCCGAACGGGCCGGTGTGAATTATTCAGCAGGTTCTAACGCCCTGACTGTCCTGGATTGGATGAGACGCAGAATGCAGAAACCCGGCCTGTAAACCCACAGACAGAAGGCCGCTCTTGAGCGTAAGGGTGATGCGTTGTTACGGAAGCCACTGAGCTGCAGAGTCCCGGGCTGACAGTCAGCCACTCCGAAGCTAGCCTCCAAAATCCAGCTCCGGATTCGGGGTGGAACTCAAGCGGCCCCGCCTCCAGGCTGATGAGACCACGTGACTGCGGTACGGTCATGTGACAGATTTCGGCACACAGCGAGACGCTTTGTGTGCTTCATTTGGCAAACAGTACTAGTTCTGCAGGGTTCCAGTATGAACCTCAAACTCACAAATTAATTAGCTGTTTATCATTTACAGTGGCTTAGTGCTGCTGGTTCATGGTGAGCAACATCCAGATGCAGCCTCCAGATTTGGAGACTTTAACACTGTAATACTGATGTTGACACAGGCAAGTCACTTTACCAACTAATCTTTGAATGAGTTTATCATATTGTGTGTGTGCGCGCTCATATGTGTGTGTGTGTGTGTGTGTGTGTGTGTCTGTCTGTATGGCCATGTATGTGCTGGCTATGTGGGAGTTCTGCACTCCATATATGTGTGTGTGTGTGTATTTATGAGGGTGTGCATGTGCTGGCTGTGTATCTGTGCGTGTGTGTGTGTGTGTGTGTGTGGGATGCGTGGGAGTACTGCACCCCATCTATATATGTGTGCACGCGTGCATTTGTGTGTGTATGTGTGTGTGCATGCATGCTGGCTGTGTCAGTGTATGTGCTGGCTGCGTGGGAGTTCCGCACCCTGCACGCACACACAGATTAGCCCACGGTAGACGGCACTTCGCAGATCTGCACCCAAGCAGGCAAAGCCAGCCCGCTTATGTAACCTGCCAGAGCTGGTTCGTCTGCCCTCAGACCCTCGCTTCTCTAAAGCCTGTGCGTTCCCCCTGTCTGTGTCAGGTTACACACCGCTTCCTGCACACAGGGAAGCACTTTAGACACAGCAGAGGTAAACTACACTGCTGGGGAGGGGGAGGCAGAGGGGCTCCCCATTCCTGTGTGACGGTAACAGAAGCCCCCACCAGGAAGCTGGCAGCAGCAGGAGTCAGCTTGACTTTTCTTCATCACCAGCGCTGGGGATATCAATATATATAAAAAAGAGGCTGACTTCTCCATTATTTAACATGCAGGGTATTCCTGGAGAATGCGTTACGCTTTAAACGTGTTAACTTTTAATACTTCTTCCTGCAGTAACCCACGCACGGCACTCGATAGCGTGCCGGAATATGCAAAAACCGGATTGTTCGGCGAGATGTGCTGATAATGGCCCGGAATATTCTGCCTGTTTCTTCCAAGAATAAGCCCATTTATCGGGTGATGAAATCGCCGCCCACACTTCCAGCTCTTCTCATAAAGCCGTCCTCCGGGAGCAGACGAGCGCTGATCTCTGACCAGCGGAAAGGAGAGGAGATGCACTGAGAGCTAGGGGACATTCTCCGGCATTCAGAAGGATCGCCTTTAGGAAGGTTCCTGGAAAACTGCTTGGTCACATTTTGCCTCCCCAGGTTTAAATAACCAACAATATTTGATATCAAATAAACACTGTGTGTGAATGACTATCCAATAAGAGAAGGGAAGGGAAACCTTCAACTGAGCGTGTCCAGTATAGAGTCACTCAGTGGAAGATGAGCAAACCCAAGCAAAACCTGCCATTGTCAATCACACCCTGAGTGTGTGAATGACTAACCAGTAAGAGAAGGAGAGGAAAACCTTTAAGTGAGCATGTCCAGGATAGAGTCAGTCAGCAGGACAAGCAACATTACATCCACAGTGCAGTAAGTGCTTACAAAGCTTGCCTTCCAGTCATGCCTCAGTGTGGCCCTCTGAAGCTTTTCCACTACAGCAGTGTGTTTCAAATCTGAGCGCAGAAAATAACACCCCTACCCAACCCAAAAGTCAAGCGCACACACACAGAGCAGTTCCCATTTAAATATTAATATTCATCCCAGCATGGAGCACATTTGCATTTTGGGGAAAGTACTTCCACTACATAAATGCCTACTTCTCACATTGTTCAGAGTTAAATGGGTTTTAATTTGGCCGGGTTGCAGGAGTGATACTGGCCCCCTGCTTCCTGGTGAGAGTGCATGAGTCAGACGGGCTCAGCCACCTGGGGACAGAGGCAACACGCAGCTACAGCAGATTGTGTTATGACACCAGACTCTGAGACTCATTTTGAGCCATGACTCCTCTCTTCAGAGCTGTAGTAACACCAGACTCAGAGACTCATTTTGAGCCATGACTCCTCTCTCTGCAGTTATTTTACATAACTTCGATCATGACCTACAACTCTGCTCTTCAGTGCTGTAGTAACACCAGAGTCACTGTGAGCAATGATTACTTTCTTCAGAGCTATAGTAACACCAGCTTCAGAGTCACTGTGTAGAGGGGGAAAAAAAGGAACAAAAAACAAAAGAGAGTAAAGACAGGGGGGCAATGCAGTCTTGTACTCCCAAATGGCAAAAAGTCACAGAGGAAGCGGCAGCTCAGGACTCTAGAAAGCCAGCATCTCTGATAAACCCTCCGCTGCCATAATCTCTATCCAATAATCATTAAAAAGGCACGAAAAACCCAAAAAAAAAAAGCCCTGAAGGCCATCTGACTTCAATAGTGGAGCTCGTTTCCTTCTGAGAATTGCATCATGGGGGCTGATTACCGACAGCGTGATTAATTAAATGTCACCGCTCATGCGGGAAGGAACAAAGCGGCTCTGTTCATGCCATTTTTGCCCCATCTGCCTAAAACAATAGCTGAGTCCCCCCTCCCCTACTCCCCCCCCTCTCAGCCCTCTAGGCAAGAGTGTGATGGCTTTTTAATCACCCCCACCTTTGTGTCTGCAAAAGTTTCTAGCATTTATATCGTGACCAAATGGAAGTGACATTTAGATTTTCACCAATAATGAACCCCACACAGTCAGGAAGAAGAGGAACACTGCAGGCCACCGGTGTTGTCATTTGGGAGAGGGGAGGATGTCTTCAAGCACCAATCCCCCTCCTGCTGCACCTCATTCTCCGCCCGTACACAGAGCATCATTATTTATGACCGTGAGGGAATTTATATGGGTCCTGCAATCACAGAATCTTCCTCACAGTCTTTCCTCACAAACACAGAGGTATGCAAAAAACTTCTTCAACAATTCAAATCTACATAACACATCCATACAAAGAAGTCAATCCATAAAATAATGCTGTGAATTTTACAATAATGTAAGGACTGAGCTCCACGTGCAAAGCATTAAGCAGTGTTTCACAGAGGTGCTGATAGGAAATGAAGTCCAGAGTGACAGCAACGGTATCATACTTATTAACTACACCTCCCTTATATACCATTTCATGGAAATGCTTTAGGTTTGCCTGACACCAGTCAAATTAATATGGTAAATGCTTCAGAATGTGTCAGAGACTGTTATCTGTAAGGTCCTGACCAAACAGTGCAAAGGGATTCCAAAGCAGCAGGCTGCTGGTGGGTGAGGCGGTTACATGGGCAGTGCCACAGATACTCCTGCTCCTCTGTGGAGCTGCAGTCAGACAGAGCAGGCTGACCCAGTTGTTTGCTTTTCCACTACATTACCCAGGGCTAATGGTCATCCCAGACCCCACACAGTGAGCAGGAACAGCAAGCAGCCACCTGCCCAGAGGAGAGAGTACCAGATACACACACACACACACAAACACATACACACACATCTGCCCAGAGGACAGACTACCAGATACACACACACACACAAACACATACACACACACTGCCCAGAGGAGAGAGTACCAGATACACACACACACACACAAACACATACACACACACCTGCCCAGAGGAGAGAGTACCAGATACACACACACACACAAACACATACACACACACCTGCCCAGAGGAGAGAGTACCAGATACACACACACACACACAAACACATACACACATCTGCCCAGAGGAGAGAGTACCAGATACACACACACACACACAAACACATACACACACACCTGCCCAGAGGAGAGAGTACCAGATACACACACACACACACACAAACACATACACACACACCTGCCCAGAGGAGAGAGTACCAGATACACACACACACACACACATACACACACACCTGCCCAGAGGAGAGAGTACCAGATACACACACACACACACACAAACACATACACACACACCTGCCCAGAGGAGAGAGTACCAGATACACACACACACACAAACACATACACACACACCTGCCCAGAGGAGAGAGTACCAGATACACACACACACACACAAACACATACACACACATCTGCCCAGAGGAGAGAGTACCAGATACACACACACACACAAACACATACACACACACCTGCCCAGAGGAGAGAGTACCAGAGATACACACACACACACACAAACACATACACACACATCTGCCCAGAGGAGAGAGTACCAGATAGACACACACACACAAACACATACACACACATCTGCCCAGAGGAGAGAGTACCAGATACACACGCACACAAACACATACACACACATCTGCCCAGAGGAGAGAGTACCAGATACACACGCATGCATGCACGCACATCTGGCCAGAGGACACACTACCAGATAAACACAAACACACACAGACAGACACACACACCTGCTCAGAGGAAAGACGACCACATAAACGTGTACACACAGACAAAAACACACACAACGCACACAGACACATACCTAAAGACACACACACAGACACAATGAGCTCATCATGCACACTATCCATGAAAGAAAACGGACGAGAGTACTCAGACATATAAAGAGCAAAGGACGCCTGAGTTTAAGAAAATTCCCTGCTGTTCACTGCATGCCCCTCCGCAGTATTAAACACACACTGATGGGCCTGCAGTCGTTACATCAGCCTGGAGCGGCCGCGGGGGGAGCGGGCCGACTAACAGACAGACCCCGCCCCAGCCCGGGATCCCCCCCACCACAGTCATCCTGCACGTCTTTACTGCTCCACTCAGATTACGCCCCTTTTCCCTCAGAGAGCACTAAAACGACAACACACAGAGCGCGCAGGAAAAGCATTCAGCGCTAACCTGAAGCAGGCCTGTTCCTGGCACTACTGCAGGCTAAACTCAGCCGTCCATTTCAGACACCGAGGAGGAACGAGCTAAGGGTAATACGAGGTTCACGGAACAGTGTTAGGCGATATGATCCATTTTTAAACACTGCTTTCACTTCGGTTGAGTATTACGGAGCAGTTCAGATGTGCTGCTCCCGATTAATATTGAAACAACATCGGAAGGCGCTGGAAGATGATTTAGTCACAGAGCTAAGATTGGTGTTCGGTCATCATTCTACACAAGATTTCTTCTTCAACATGAAGAGATGTCAGAGAGTTGACCAGAACTCAGTGTGCAGACTGGGACAGAAGAGCTGTTGCCATAGCTCTAGATTTCGGAGACGGTGGGGGACCCAAAAGTGACGCATCGCCCCCCCAGAGCTCTCATTCCAGGTCATCAGAGCGCCTGAACAGCCCTGGGTGTGTCTGAGCAATCAAGCGACTTTCGAGTTCACTGTTCTCCCGATTGTTCCTGGGGTTTATTAAGGCTGCTTGTTCAAGTGTTGAGGCTCAAAGTGCTCAACTGAAGAAGAAGAAAAAAAAAAAGCAAAAGCAAAATGAACCTTCTAGCTTTCTGTCTGGAAATCAATACTGTAGCAGCCGACTGTAATGCGATATGAATGGCATTTTCAAAATAACCTCTTGTTTTGTTCAGCGTGTTTCAGAACACAAAGGCCTCGAAGAGGAGGGGCAGTGCTTCAGTGCACTGTGATCCATTTAACCCCTTCTGCATTTCGTACACACCTTAACCCGGGGCCTGAAGTGTACCTAAAACTGCAGTCTGTTCTCCCAGGCTCATGTCCCTGATACTGTTCCTGCATGATATCAAAACACTCATATCCCAAGCAGTCCTTTTCTTGGAGAACAACTAATCATACATTATGGGCAGCAGTTTGGCATAGTGGTAAGGAGCAAGGTTTGTGATTGAAAGGTTGAAGGTTTGATTCCCTGCAGGGCCACTGCTGCTGTACCCTTGGGCAAGGTACTTAACCCAGAATTGGCTCAGTGAATATCCAGCTGGATAATGTGAAAACTGTAAGCAATGTAAGGGTAAGACTGCCTGCTAAAGTGACAATAATGTAATGTAATATTAGCTCACTATTGTAGATATTAGATAGCATATTTTTGCTGTGGAACAGAAGGTACTCTAAGCTCTGGTGATGTCTCGGCTTGCTTTCTGGGGGATCCCGCACATCTGTGTGTGTGCCGTAGTGGTGAATTCCCCGTACAGAGACGTGCGTCTCACCAGGAAGCAGCCTGTGGCGGGGGCAGTTCTCCCAATACGCACATGTGGCTTGTTCCCTTCAGCTCATAGCAAATTGGGATGAATACCACTGTGGAGACGCAGAATGTGCTGTATGCAAGCCTATTGGGAATAGACTGCTGGTTACCTCAGAGCAGACTGGGTAGAGACAATGCGTTGGATGTTTTTTATTATCGTTATTTGAGACAGACCATTACCATACTGCTATTTCATGTTTTTTGATGAAGTGAAACACTTTGTCATCAAAATCCAGGACTTATCCGTCACTGAACCGGAATCCTATGAGGTCTTAATCTCACGAGTATCAGAGGAAGCACTGGCATTAACGTGATGCTAGTTTCATTAGAGCTGTCTGCACCCAGCCTGAATAATGAGCAGCTATTACGGAGTTCTGCTGAGTGTGGCGGACTCGTCACTTCCTGTGCTGTGAAATCGGTGACGTTGTTGCAAAGCAGGCATTCCAAAGTGCATTGAAATGACAGAAAAGGCCTGGCGAACTTTGCGTTGTGTCTCTAGAACGATTCACTCCGAGGTCTCGTGGAGGCGGGGCCTGCTTGCAGGGAGGGTGGGGTCATGAATGGGGCGGGGACTTCCGAGTGGACTTTCCAGCTGCCCTGAAAGGAGTTTCTTCTGGAAGAGCCTGGCGTTCCACTGCCAGAAAGCCCATCCACACAGCTACTATCACAAACAGCCCCAGCCGCCAACACCATCCCGGCCAACGGAAATATTTCCGCTGGCGTTCGCTCCGGGAAGAGATGGCGAGAGAGACGGAGGGGGGGTGTGGCGGCTGTGTGCATGAGCCAATCGGCCACCGCGGGGCTGCGTCGCGGATCTGAGCCGCGGACGCGGGAGGCTCCGGAGGGGGCCGTCTGTGATCTGCGAACACGCTCCCTCACAGAGCCGATAACAAGCTCCCGCCACAGAGAGAACAGACAGCCTGCAGGCAGCGGGGGCCTCGCCTACAGCACGCTCCGGTGCACTACGGCCCGGTTTTCACCATGCTCCTTACGAATGACCTCACTCTCAGGCCAGCGCTAACTCATACAAACTCTGCTGAAGTAAAGACTCTTGTCTCAACAGGCCTGAATAAAACTGAGCTCTGCATGACTTTGATCTCTGTACAATTTTAAAACATCAACGTGAAACGTTCCCTCTGATAATGCAGCTTAATAACTCTCACAGTCCAGACACCAGCCTCTGTAGTTCCCATCATGCAGCAAACTACTGCCGCCCTGCACAAAAAGCTAACTCGCTAATTTCGCTTTGAACGTTGGGAGGAACAGCACACAACGGCTCGTCTTGGCGCATAATCTAAAACGCTGGGCTTGTTTTCCTAATGATCTTATCCCAAAGAGAGCCCCCCCCCTTGACCTGAGGAAAGTGACCACTGAATAAAACTGACTACTAGGGCGATGCTCTTTAGATCTGGGTGTCTGTGAACAGCAGGTATAGCACGGCTAGTACAGTAGAGTCAGCAGTAGAGGTGGCAGTATAGCATAGCAGTAAGGAGCTGGACTCACAACTGAAAAGTTGCTGGTTTGAACTCCACTGGGGCACTGCCACTTTACCCTTGGGCAAGGTACTTAACTGAGAATTGCCCGAGGAAATATCCAGCTGTATAAATGGATAAGATGTAAAAATTGTAACTTATGTAAATTGCTCTGGATAAGAGCATCTGCTAAATGACAATATAGTACTGTAATGTAGAGTCCCCCGTGTTTTCCATTTAACTCCTGTTGTGACACGAGAGCCACATTACAATGCGTCTGTAGCAGTCAGTCAACTGTTGCTCGACTGTATTACGAGGCGAGGGAAAAAAAATCCAAAAAATTCAATAAGCACACACCGTCCGCTTTCTTCTATATTAGTTTGCCAAATTTTTATTTGCTTTCAAACAAACATAAATGGAGAAATATCTACAACAGAACCGTGGTGCTGAGGGGCCGAGCACTGTGAGCGATGGCCATCGATGCCGAGCTGGAAACCAAAAGTATTAAGAGGGGTTTACTGGGCCCCCAGGGGCCGCGGTGCTTTTTAAAAGCTCCACCAGAAGGAGAGGGCTGTGATCAGTTTCCAGGAAAAAAATGGGGGGTGGAGGGGGGGGGGGATCTCAACACACCGGCTTTAATGAAGAGCAGGCATTCACGGCGGCGCACAAACAAACCGGAGAGAGGGCTCCCAGGGGCCCCTCCGCGGCTCCGACTGCACGGCGCGGGGAAAGCAAACACTTATCTCAGCAAACACGAGGGGGACTGGGCCCGGCGCAATTTTCGAGGCGGTGAGGAAAAGTTCGGTTCGGCTGCCTAACTTCGGGAATCCCCCAGTCGCTCCGCAGACAGCAACCCCCCCCACACTCCCACCCCTGATTCTGCAGCCTCATAAAAGGGCTAATCTCTTTCCCCCGCGCCTCATCTCTCAGAAGCGTAGCATGGTGGTAAGGAGCAGGGCTCATAACTGAAAGGTTGCTGGTGTGATTCCCTACTGGGGCACTGTGGCTGTACCCTTGGGCAAGGTACTTAACCCAGAATTTCCTCAGTGAATACCCAGCTGTATCAATGGGTACCATGTACAAATCAGAACCTATGTAAGTTGCTCTGGATAACAGCGTCTGCTAAATGCCAATAATGTGATGTAATGTCTATCAGAGCCAACAGGGCGGCGATCTCGTCTCAGCCCAGGACCTGACTGGAGGAGCCCTGGGACTCTGCCCCCTTGCTAACGGCAGGCAACGGGGCAGCAGCGCCCCGCAGGTACGATGGAAACATGGGACCGGGCCGGCGAACCGTTCCGCTGCTAGAAACAAACAGATGGGGTCTGCTCCTTGGCACTGCTCTCCACCATCACAGAGCTCACAGCTGGTCCGCACCAGGGCTCAGGCCAGAGAGAGCTGTGGGAGGGACTGATCGGTTTCCCTCCACTGACCACTGTGGGATGGAAACTGGGTACAATTAGGTGGAGGTTTAACACTAGATAAATGATTGATGAAACGTGTTAAACAAGTTGATAACTTATACTAAAGTTTGATGAAGGGATGAAGGGAAGGGGAAAAAAGACTAAAGGGATGATAACAGGAGGAACCACACAAACATTCATAACATGAGACAGACACCGCCCCCTAGGGTGAGGATGGGGAATTGCACCACGGCCCAGCACATAAGAAACAGACCAATAAATAAAAATGCAACGGCCAACACACAGTTAAAACCATCCATTTTCTTCCATTGAGCCGCGTGTAGGAGGATGAAAGCGGCCCAGCATCACCGGGCCAATTTGGTTTAAGTGTCGTGCTAATTGAAACCCCTGTGACGTCTCTGCCCCCTCAACGGAGGGAGATTAAGAGACGTGGCATTTGCCTGGACTCTTCAGGAGCTGAGAGCGGCGGGAGCGTCTCCAGGGCCGCAGGTCTCACGCTCTCCTCCCTTCTGTTCTCCCCTCGTCTCAGATCTCACAATAACAACCGCGACCGATTCCATCAGCTCTTTCAACGCTCCGCAAAACGGCAAAAGCCGGGTGCGCGCATCAAGAATCAGAGCGCTAACGTGTGTCTGAAAGAAGGGGCCGTCGGTGTGACGGCCAGAGTGTCACCAGAGGCCGCGGTTATGTGTTTTGACCAGCGTAAACGAGGGGCCACATTCTGCTCTGTAATCATGGTCTCCTTTCACTGCCGTATACTGTGTGTGGGCCCAGTAGTATAGCGTACTGGTTAAGGAGCAAGACTTGTAACCAAAAGGTTGCCGTTCGTTTCCCCACGGCAGCACTGCTGTTGTAACCGTGGGCAAGGTACTTAACCCACAATTGCCTCAGTAAAATATCCAGCTGATAACTGATGTAAGTCGCTCTGGATAAGAGCGTCTGCTAAATGCCAATAATGTAATGTAATGTAATGTGTCTGAGTGCCACAGCAGGAGAAGGAAGTGACATCAGAGGACGGAGGCTGGGCACTGTAGAGCAACCCTGAAGTAAGCAATCATCCCAAAGACGTGGGCCAGAGATGAACAGATTGATTTTATGAGAGACTGAGAAAGGTGCATTTTCCCCTTAGATTTGTCTGCCAGAGCTTATTTGCTGTATTTTACAATAAACGTAATATATTTCCCAACTGGTGTTCCGAGCTGTCAAAAAAAGACCGTCTCTGGAACCCTGTAGTTATCTTTTGGAGATGGCAAACAAAAACAAGAAAATATCCTTTCGTAATAGAAGTTTCACCCCCGTGAGTTCAGCCACGGGAAATTGTGTACACTACATTTAGAGAACCTGTCAAATAGAAAGCGGAAAGTTCTCTTTTCACCTCATAATCCAAACAGGCTCATTTTTCAAGCTACAGCCATGCGGTGGTGGTGGTGGAGGCTTTAGCTTGCTTTAGCTCCACTGTTCTAGCTCACCTGCAGTGAATGGTTCTGATAAAGACTGAGGATGCAAGCTCACTCTCTCTCTCTTACTGCCTCTCTCTCACTCTCTCTCACCCCCCCTCCCCCTCTCTCCCCTTCTCCTCCCTCCCTTTCTCTACCTCTCTGACCTTCTCTCTTCCTCTCTCCCTCTCTCTCTCCAAGTCTGCCCCTGAGTGGAGCCATACAGGTTGCTGTGGGGGTGTCGCAGGTGCTCCGGGGACAGAGGACACAGCGCTAGGCCCGGACCCTCACGCTTGCAGACAAGGCCCCGGCAGCGAGATGTGACCTAACTCCAAACTCCGTCATCTCCCTCTCTGCAGGCAGAGGAGGACTGGGATCTCCCGCATGCCCTTCTCTCCCCCTGAATCATCAGAGCACCGCGGCGAGCGCTCCCCCCCCGGTCCCGCTCCCCCGTTTCCACGGCGACACCCGTGACATCAGCGACCCGCAGTCTCATTCGCCTCCGTTTAAATTCTGCAGGTGTGTGCGCGGTAGACTCTCCCTCACTAAACTCTGTCCCGCGCAGAATCCTGAGTAAGTACTTTCACCGCCGACCCGGAGCTCCTGTGTGGTATTTTTAAGCGAACGCTTTTGGCTCGCCGGCCCTGGCGCCGGGTGAGACGCAGAGACAGCTTACTGAGGCCTGCCCCCGCCGTCGTAGGACAGAACGAGGATGTGTAGCTGATAATGCGAGTCAGCTCTCTGCGGCGACGGGAGAGGAGCAGGAGGGCCGCTTTCGGCAGCGGGAGGGGGTCGGGCTCTCGTCCCGCGTTCGCGGCGGCTCCTCTCGTTAAACGCAGACCCTTTTATTTTTTCCATATGGCGGCTCCGCGCCAGCCGAGCGCCGGGGCGGCGTGTTTACTTTAGTCAGCAGTCCTGCGGCGCTCCGCGTTCCCGCCCCGGAGTGCTGGCGTTACATCTGCGTGTGTGGCCCCCGCGGTCTCCCGCCCTCTCTCCCGTCCTGTCAGCCTTTCCGTTTTCGGCTCCTCGAACTCCGCCCCCCTGCCCACGCCGGCCCCCTCTGCGCCGCACGCTGACCCACCCTGTCCCACAGGACCCCTTCTCCCTCACTGTCACACTGAGACGTAGTGCAGAATGATGAGCTCTGTGACAGAGGGGGCCAGGATAACGGGACGGTGTCACTCATGCGAGTTACCAATATAAGAATAATACAATGTACACTATTATAGTAACATATAATACTATAATAATATTATCATAATATAATAGCATGAGGATGGTATCTTTTTCAACTATGACAAGAGATGAGGCTCAAACACTTGCCAGGGTGTTTGTGAGATGGAGGCTGGGCGTTATGATTTGCAGTTGGTGTGCATAATGTATGTCATGTATGTCTGTGTGTGTGTATTTGCTCTGTTTCATGTGTATATGTATTTGTTGGTGTGTGTGCTTCTGTGTGGTGTGGTGAGGATGCTGCAGAGAGGAGCTGGGCAGTCACAGATGGCACAGGGAAGAGGACCGAGACCCAGAGCGCTGCCAGTGCCACACAGCACAGGGGAGCGCAGATCAGCTCCTCCCAGCATGCCCTGCTCCAGCCCACCACCCTCTACCACACACAACACACCTTGCCACAACTGCCTGAGCAGCCTGTTCGAAAGGAAACCATTAGCAACCGCAGCCCCGGAGACCATGCAGAGAGTCAGGCCACGGCACTCTCTGAAGTTGTTTTCTAAGCACAAACTGTGATTGACATGTGCCTGATGGGTGAATTCCCTTGAATTTTCATTCTCTCTCTCTCAAGTCAATGTAATTGTGTGCACTTCAGTGGACAAACATGGTCTTTAGAATCACAGCCACAGGTACCCAATTGCATTACATTACATTACGTTACTGTCATTTAGCAGACCAGAGTGACTTACATAGATTACAGTTTTTACACGTTACCCATTTATACAGATGGATATTTACCGAGGCAATTCTGGGTTAAGTGCCGTGCTCAAGGGTACACCGGCAGTGCCCCAGCAGGGAATCGAACCGGCAACCTTTTGGATACGAGCTCTGCTCCTTCCCACTACGCTACACTGCCGCCTACTCATCAGACCACAGCACAGACTGACCATGTAGAATATGACAGTTTGACTGATTTAAGTAAGCGATGGTGCAGAGTTCTACTCCTATGTGTGCCACACAGGGGGTCTACTTGCAACCTGAACTGTCTTCCCATTCAAGAGAAGTGACATCATCAGAGCGCGCCGAGGGCCGGGGAACTGCTCCCTCAGGGCCCCTCGGAGACGCACCTGCTCCCGCCCCCTGCCCCCCGCACCCCGCGCCGGGGCCGCCACGGCACAACGGAGCCGGGAGGGAGGGGGGTTCACAACCCGCGCTGTAATGAAGGGGAGAAAAATGAAAACAGGCAGTGAATGATTAGCTCCGTGATGAAGCCTAAGTGCCTCCATCCGTCGCAGACGGCTCGCGGGGAGTCGGCCGTGCCTGCGCCCGTTTACCGCTTCCCAGAATCCCTCCCTGCCTTGCTCATTAGCAGAGAAACGCAGTCCACGCTGAGTCTGCTAATGGCTCAGAGAACACAGGCCCATTAAATGAGTTAGCGTGCAAGGCTGGTGGCCTTTCTCTTTCTGCTATTCCTCCTCTATAAAAATTCACTACATGGTTAAATGCAGGCTTTATATAAATGTACGAATTCTGGTGACTTGTCAGCATCAAACTTTTACCCGTTTACAGAAGTTTGTAATGACAGTGTTTTTTCAACAGCAGCCATTAGTGTCATTTGAGTCTGTCAACTCATGAAGTCATTTCAGGGCCACCAACTTCACTCACATGCCAGCCACTGCGCTCCCTAATGCTTGGATTTATAATGCGCAACACCACACATCAAACAACACGCCAAAGGAACTGCGGTTCATGAAAACATCTCAATCACCCGTCTCCCTACCTGCAAATATGTGTGAGGAACCGTGAGTATTAACAGCTGTTAGCTAGCAGTGCGGCAGGCAGGAAAAGCACATGCTTCTAAGCCTGACACTTACAGAACTCAAAGGGAACAGAGTCTCCTGTGAGCGTTAAGAATGGAAAGGACACGGTGTGCTTTATGAGGGAGAGCACTGAGTGTGCTGGCGGTGTTAGCGGTGACAGACGCATGCTGCCTTCCAGGTGCCCGCTCCCTCTGTCCAGCTGGGGCCGGCCGACGCACCGCCACACACTCTAAGGTGCTGTGACCGACACGCCTTCCCTTCCTCTGGGTTCTGTGTGCCAAAGTAACTGAACCCCAGCGGATGTGTGCGCATGCACACGTTGGTGAGTGTGTGTGTATATGGATGTGTGTGTGTGTGTATGCATGTATGTGTGTGTGCTCGCATGTGTTTGTGTGGATGTGTATATGTGTGTATGCATTTTTCTGTGTGTGTGTGTGTGCGCGTGCATGTACAGACGTGTGTGAGGGAGCTTTAGAGCTCTCCCTCAGCTCCAGTGTGTTCAGACTGACACTGCAGATTAGCAGGAAATGAGCTCCAAATCCCACATGGGTCCGCACTAATTCGGGGCCTGCGGCCGCCCCCCTCGTCACTGGCAGCCCCGGTTTAGGAGGCGTCTCTAATTAATTCAGAGCTCGCCCCGCGATGCCAGACTCCCTGGTCATGTGACCCTGGCTCGGAGCGTGACACATACGGCCGATCGGAGAGAATTAAGCGGCCTGTCCGAAAACATGCAGACCGCGCAGAATTCTCCCCCCCTGCACCTGGCCACCAGAGCCGAGCAGCACACAGCCGCACTGTACCAACACGCTGCGCTGTGAACCACCTGAGGGCAAGCCGCCGAAGCAACGGGACCCAGCCTGAGCGCGGCTTCGCAATAACGTTAATCTGGTCAGGGACCGTCTCTGGGGGCTCTGTCACACACGGCTGAGTTGGGGGTGATGGACGACTGAGGATGCTGCCCTGGTCTGCAGCAGGATTCAGTGGTTAGTGTTGGACACGGGCTGCCAGGTTTGTAGCAGAATTCAGCAGGTAGTGTGGGTATTGGGTTGCCTGTTTTGCTGCAGAATTCAGCGGTTAGTGTTGGACACGGGCTGCCAGGTTTGTAGCAGAATTCAGCAGGTAGTGTGGGTATTGGGTTGCCTGTTTCGCAGAAGGATCCAGCGGATAGCGTGGGAAATGGGTTGCCAGGTCTGTAGCAGGATTCAGCGGTTAGTATAGGGCACAGTTAGCGTGGGCCGCGGGTCGGCTCTCTATTCTCAGGGACCAGGGAGAGCGCCACTGTTCCCCTGCCACCCCTGGGACAAACTGGCACGCTCCAAGATGAGCTGCGTCAGCAGGACAATTCATTCTACTTCCCGTGACTGGGCTCGCAGTGACATTCCCACCTCTGTTTTCCCAGTCGATTTACATTTGCGTGGGACTGTCAACTTCATGGCTTTTTCCTTAAATAGAACAATTATTGTAATGTAATGTAACGATTAACTGTTTAAATAAACGTGTAGACATATGTGAATAGGTAGAGCTGAAACAGCTCTGCTGAGCTCTACAGGAGGAGGTACGGCAGATCCTGTCTCTGGTCCCAGAGCGGAGTGTGTCACACGCTCTCTCTCGCTCCATCTCTCTTCCTCTCTGTTTTATTATCACCATCAATCCTAAAGGTGGTGACTCTCCCTGGAGCTTTCTGTTCAAGGTACACACACACACGCGCACACACACACGCACATACAGACTTTTAAAGGATGCGTACAAAGACAGAGAACCAAAAAGGGACACTGTGGTGTCTTTGCAATGGAAAGGGGTTGTAGAGGGGATTGGGCCAATCAGACAAACAGATGAACATAGGGGAGAAGGAAAGAGAGAGAGAGAGAGAGAGAGAGAGAGAGAGAGAGAGAGAGAGAGAGAGAGAGAGAGAGAGAGAAGGGAGGACAGAGAGAGAGAGAGACAGAGAGAGAGAGAGGAAGACAGAGAGGACTGAGTGTTCCTTACCCTCTGTGCTGAGCCCAGGGCTGGAGGTGAACTTGGCCACATCCACTATTTTGACAGCGAACTGCTGTCCCGTTTCCCTGTTGATGCATCTCCGCACCACGCTGAAAGGGCCCCTGTGAAGAGGAGAGAGATGGGTGAGGCTCGCGGGTCTCCCAGCCTGATTACCGCTGCTCACAGTCACCCATGCGCATAACAACAACGGCCTGCGCCCCGCCCCGACCGTGCCTTCCCCTTCTCCAGAAGCAGCTGGCGTATCTGCGACAGGCCCACCAAATCAGGGCTTCCCAGCCAGAGCTCGTTTAGCTGCAGAGCGTCTAACACTGTTTGCCCTCTGATTGAGCCACTGCTGATTGCTGCGGTAGTCTTGGTCTGAGAAAGCTGCCATCAAATAACCCCCGAAACCAGTGTACGCGCGCACACACACAGACAGACACACACTCACACACACAGACATAGACACAGGCACACACAGACACACAGACAGACACATACTCACAGACACACACACACACAGACACACACACAGACAGACACACACATACTGTGAGACGTGGGCCTGCTTATTTACATGCACCGCACTGTGTGTGGGTGGTCCTGTCCCAGACACAGAGATAGGAATAACCCCCGGCCTTCTGAGAGCCCCCTCCACACGGCCACAGAGCCGTAGGGCATGCACCCCTGCTGGGGCCAGCCCAGGGAGACGCCCCCTCTCGCCTGGAACCGACTGCCGGAACAGCATGCGAGCTGTTTACAAGCACAGAGAGCAGAGGGCCTCGCCTCGGGAGCGAACTGACCAATCAGAGCCTATCATCCACTCACATGAAAAGAAGTGGACCAATCAAGATGTCAGAAGAGTACAGAATAAGCCTCTCCGTCAGCAAGGAAGTGCATGGAAAGAACTGACCAATCAATAAATTACAAACGACAACAAATAGACCAATCAAAGAAATGTGCACAGTGCCTCTTGCATGGTCAAAACCCACAACAGACCTACCCTCAATCCACTTACACAATAGTGACTGCAAGAGGATACTGAAACATCTTGTGCAAGATGCTAGCAGAGTCAAAGAGCAGCTGGTGTGGGACTTCTCAGGTCAGGCATTTTGGAATGATTGCTGGGGGTGTTCTGAAACTACCCTCTGCCCCCCTGGCGTTGGGAGGTCAAAAAATGTCTCTTAATTCCTGTAACTGTTCAGTGTAAGAAATTCTGAAATAAAACGGACTGACTGTAAATTACATGCACAAGCCTCCGTGCACAGCACAGCCACGTTGGGGAAAGCGCTGAGTAAGTTGTTCTTTTGATCCTGCTCTTTAAATCTGGAGCTGGTGAATAATGTATGGCCAGGGGAGCATGTTGTGTGTTCATTTAAGGCACTTTGTTCAGAGTGGTCCGCAGAGAGGGGAACCACACACACACACACACACACACACACACACACACACACACACACACAGAAGAGCTGCAGACCGGACCTGCTCACTGCCTCCGCGTTGACCGCAACCGCGTGCGGTCGCCGTGACCGCGTGGGGTCACCACTCGGTGAGGTTCACGCCGAGGTTCAGGTTTCCCCCTTCACTCACCCCTGCTTTTAGCGCTGCGGTTCTTTTGGCTCGCCTCTCAGCCTCCTCTTTGGGCTGTGAAATGAGCCGGGAGAAGGTGCAGAGTTCAGCCCGCGAGACGGAGGCTTTTTAAGAAGCTCTGAAAACAGTGCTGTGGAGAGACCCCCTGCCGAGCTTGGAGACAGACCGGTGTGCCAGGCTCTCTCTCTCTCTCTCTCTCTCTCTCTCTCTCTCACAGACACAGGCACAGGCACAGGCACACACACACACACACACACACACACACACACACACACACACACGCACGCACACATACACACATACACACAGAGACACACAGTAGTTACCACAAGCCAGACGAGCACTGCCAAACACACAATCATGTAGGTGGGAGAGAGAGCTTGCACCCACGCTCTCAAATTCCGGCAGAGTACAGCCGATTCTTCACAGACCCGAGCATGAGACGGGGTCCTCAGAGTGGACCGCGCTTGATCGTTCGAGCTCTGCGGCTACCCTGGACGTCAAACGCGCACTCTGAACGCCACGCCACACTGAGGAGGCGGCCAGCGGGCCGCGCATGCCCAAAGCCAGACCGCGGCCGCCTTCCTTGACATCGCCCCGACGCTACACGCCGACAGCACAATGGCCCTATCAATCACCGACCCTCAATAGAGCCAGGCCTGAATTCAGAACATGCATTCAGCAGCCGAGGGCCTGACAGATACCACTTAACAGACACAAGCGTCTCTAAAGAAACCGGATCAATTTAAATTCTAATTATCCCTGTTACGCTGTCTGCGGCGGCTGCGACCCGCCGAAGAATCCGGAACAGGGGCGCGTTAAACAGAGGGGGATCTGTTGAAAGATCTGCTAATTAGCATTAGCATTCTATCCTGTTAATGCAGTTCAGAGAGCGCCTCTGCTTTCACCAACACAACCTGGCTGAACAGATGGGCTGCAGGCTAAAGCCGCTTACAGCCACGCCGGGGAAGCCGAGTGGCGCTATGCCCGGCCCCGGGCACGCCTGCGCCGCCTTGCCCAAAATATGCCCCACACAGCCGCGCTGCTTTAACCAAAATACGCCCCATACAGCCGCGCTGCCTTACCCAAAATATTTCCAGTCCAACTGCACTGCACTTACCTATGCCCCATCAAACCACACCTGATATTACACCACCACACCACACGCACGCCAATCTTGCTCAACCGCCGCCCTCCAACCACCTGAAGACAGAATCTTGGTCGACCTCACTCCTCCTCCATTAGCCCTGTCACAGGAACTGTGAACCCCCATCTACCCAGCGACTGCCCCTTCCGTCCAAATTGCTTTTGTACCCCACTACCCCCTTTCCATTCAAACCACTCCCCCTCAATCTACCCCAACCGCTCCCAGCTTCCTCCCAAAATGCACTCCTACCCCGACCACCCCCTCCTGCCATTCACCCAACCACTCCTTCTCCCATCTAACCCAGTCACACCCCCTCCCTTGGCATGCAAATTGTACTGAGTCATATTTATTAGCACAAATAAAACAACCTTGCACATTTCCTGCATGATTATGGCTTTGGGATTTACTGGCTGCTGAGGCCCGGATCTGGGTACGGCTGTGCGATCATATTCAGATAGTTCTGCAGGTAGCAGAGCCCATTAGGCACGGCCCCCTCCCTCCCTCCCTCCTGCAGGAGTGTGCTCAGACTGAGGATGAACCCGGTGCTTTGCATTAGGGAAGTTATCTCCGCTCGAGTGTTTCGCAGGGCGTAATCCCGCGAGTGGAAAGTCACAGACCTCCGGGGGGAAAAGCGCTCCTATCGCCGTCGAGACAAAGCACCTGCACTTAATCCCGCCGAGGTCTGATAAAAGCCGATACTCTTCCTGCTACAGACCATATCTCATCGACGCAGAAGCCCATTTCGGCGGCATAATAACCTTCACTGAGAGGGGAATGACTACATGACTGAACACTGAGGCAAAGTAATAGCGCTGAGTAAGGCCTAATCAGTTCCACCTGCCTTTAGTCTTTGTGGATCAGTAAATCCATTCCAATCAGAGAGCTCATTCGGCCACGCTCTTCAGCCTCCGCTGCCCGCCCCAGCCGGCTGAGTCAGCACTTCCTCCTCCCCGGCCCGCGACCTGACCTCAGAGCCGCGCGGCGGAGCCGGACCTGCGGCGCACAGAGGCGGCAGCCGGACCATGCATGCTGCGCAGCCGTGTGCGCACACGCACCGCAGCTGAGCGCGTGCCCTCGAACGTGTGCGTCAGCCACTGTCAGCCACCTGATGCTAATGCCGCTAACCCGGCTAACATGGCTAATGCAGAGACAGGCCATCAACACTAAACACCCGATCCTGCAGGGAGAGTCACCTCGGTCACCTCAATGTATGAGTCAGTCACCTGATGCTGACGGCTCACTGCTAACACCGCTAACTCTGCTAACGCAGCTAACACATCTAACATGGCTAATGTGGCTAAGGCAGAGACAGGCCATCGACACTAAACACCTGATTCTGCAGGGAGAGCCACCTCAGTCATCTCAATCTACAGCACATCAGCAGTTTCACACCACTGCTCCAACCACTGGTCTTAAGTAGCCCCATAATCATGCAGTTTCATTCTTCATTTTACTTTCATAAGCAAGATACCACTTTACGCTACACTTGCACCTGGCACACAATGGATATTTTTACTGCAAAGCATTATGGGAAATGCAATGGCGCAAATGTATATGGCCAGCAAATTAACTGCCCCAGAGAATTTGGCAGACACAAAAACAGGAAACGAAGAGTTCTCAAAGGAAGTTGGCCACCCCTGGTTTTAGATGACCATTAGTGGGATTGCTAATTAAAAAAGCAGGCTGGGAGAAGGCAGCCAGAACTAATGGCCCCCGTTCCACGCTGGGCTCAAAGGGGAGAGCCGCGCGTCTCAACGCTCGAGTGCTTATGCAAACACCTCAGCCGTCTGCAGCGAACATCAAACGGGCTGCCCCACAGACCCCTGTGCAGGGCAGGCGGAAAGGCGAGCTCACCACCGAGCAAACCTGAGAGGGCGAGAGCAGACTGGCGGAGTCTCCTGACGGCTGGAGTCCGTTACCCTGAGCGGGCGGTGACTACTGGGGCGTGCAGGCCTTCAGGGAGCGAACAGAGAGGATCTGCTCTTTAGCTGCATGAACACCCACCAGAAGGGTGTGGGATCAAAGCCGGCAACGCTGCTGAAACAACCCACTTCACTCCAGAATGATGGCTCCCAAAACCAGGTCCTAACATGTAAGGCTATGACTAGTTATGATCAAGACGGTAAATTCACCTCATATTTCATTTCTAAAATCTGTTACTCAAGCTTTAAGAGCCACCATTCTACCCATGAAGAAACCAAAAGTCTATCAATGACGGAAGATGCTCTGAGTGTGCAACTCCTGTGCAACACGCAGCATGCTTCAAACTCAAATCACTGCAAGCACCTGTGGCAGGTGTGCAATAAGCGTAAACTACACCAAAGATGAATCAAGGGAGCTGCTGCTTCCACAGTGGGAAACATCAATATCACATTAATATCTAGTCTGGGATTTATAACACCACAATAATCAATCAGAAAAGGTCATCTATCAAGCAATGGGCGAACCAAGGGAACAGGTGCACAATGTTGCAATATGCTGGCATCAGCAAAGAACTTAAACCTCAACCCATCAAGGTGTCTAACCTGGCCGTTCAGGGCTGGAGCGAATGATAACAGAGGGCTTCTTTACGTTACACTGTGTAGAGCGTATGAAAGACATTCCAGTTTCATGCCTGTTTGGGCTCCGGTTAGCGCAGATTTAACGGATTGCTCCCATATAGCTCAACGCAGATTAAAGCCCCGGGAATTACCATATGGATAACTTGGCTATTTCACACTTTAGCAGGAAATCGAAAAAGCCGCATATTGAAACCTGGGCCGTACGCTCTGTGACTTTCCCATTCATTGTCGTGCTGCTTTGCACCACGTCAAGCCTGGAACTCTTAATTGCTGCCCTATAAAGACGTGTGTAGTACCAGTCAAAAGTTTGGACACAATTTTTATTCTTTATTCATTATTCTTTTTGTTCTTTATTTTTACTGTTTTACTTTTCTATATTTTAGAATAACAGTAAAGACATCAAAACTATAAAATCACACAAATGGAATTATGCAGTGACCACAAAAGTGATACACAAATCAAAATTATCTTATATTTTAGATACTTCAAAGTAGCCAAAAAATAACCAAAAATGAAACACATTTCAAGCATTTAAGCATAAGTCTTTAAATTAAAATGTCTTTGAATGCATGTTTCCCATTATCTCAATCAGGTGTGCCCAAACGTCCAACTGGAACTGTACGTAGCATCAGGGTGCTGCACCGATTGGCTGTGCTGTATAACGGGGCAGAGCTGAACATCTGCTATGCGGGCTGGGGAGTCATCTGTCCAATTCCGACGAGTCATCGTGTAGAAGAACGGGAGGCCCGGGCCCACCTGACCCCAGCGTGAACCGCCAAGCTGTGACATCAGCGGCACGTATGTACGCTCTAACGCAGACGGCAATAGAACGGGCCTCCCCTTACCTGGTACCGCGCCAAACCCGCCCCCCCGTTCGCGAGAAACCATAAAGATTTCCTGTAATTGCAGCATGGCAGAAAATGTCTGGGCTTTCTGTCGGATTTGCAGACAGCAGGCCCCGGGGGCAACCCGGAATGATGGAGAAGCTGAGATAAGTATGGGAAGCTTAGAGGGGGGAAAAAAAACAAATCAAATACATATGGACTGAATAGAGCTGAATGTTTTCGGAAAACGTGAAGGGGGTTTTTTTTTCTCTCTGTAGCAAAGCAGGCTGGAGTCTGGCTGGAGAGGAAGTGGGAAACGGTGCAAACCCTACTTTTGTTCATTTGTTAGTCCTTTTGTTAACTTCACATTCATCCAGAATGCGGTTAAACTGATGGACACAGGAGATACTGCTCTGAAAGACACTCAAGTGGGAATGGCAGAGATAGAGACATTCTCCCTTCGGTTTGCAATACCATAAACTGCGAGAGATTAACTTTGGAAATGACTCCGTGGGGAAGAGAGTGTCTGGGATCGGGGGGGTTGAGGGATAAGTGTCAGCATCTCTCTGGCTCTTTATAAAGGGAGCAACTGGGCTCTGACAGACCGGATCAGGTGGAATTCGACACCTCTTTCTCTCAGACGTAGTCTGTACAGCTAAAATCAAGACTACAGATGAGCGGGGGGGTCTTGTGCACCTGCAATGCCAAAGCTTCAGCAGGCCCGTCATGGACTTTTTGGGCAGGCCATGCTCACAGCCAGGAGAGGGGGAACAGACACTGACACGGAGCAGCTGACCCTTGCGCTGACCCCTGCTCAGACGACCCGGACAGGAAGAAGGAGGGGGGAAAACAAAGGAAGCCGGGGACCACAGCTGAGCTTTTAATGGTGCCCTTCTCAACTCAGAGGCCAAAGGGCACAGGAAGTTGATGCTGCGGCAGGAAGGCCGCATCAAGACGTGGAGGCAGCGGTAGGTGCTGACCTGCCCTGCCTGTGATGGGTTACCTGAGGGCTTCTTACCCATCGTGCACCAGGCCATGCCCACACCTGTGTAACTAGTGCATTCAACAAGGAGTCTTCCTCACTAGCCCTCCTCTGTGTCTTCATCAGAGATGGGCAACTGAAAGCATCGAACAGCATGTGGTTTAAACTTGGAGTGGCCTGAACACCTCAGACGCTAGCGGAGTTTCTGAGACCCCAGCTATCTGTTCCCTTACAAAAACTCAATAACGATTCAATCAATACTGAGACTTACTCCCAGCAGGCCAGCAAGGATCTCCTGTTACCCTTCTCTGGGACGTCTAATGGACTTCTCGCAGCTCCTCACTGTAACGTTGACAAAAGAAAGTGGCAGATTGATCGGCTAGCCCAGCCTGCTTGAGGCTTAGCTACAAGGACGTGTCTGTTAGCGCTTTTGCTTTTAGCTATACAGGCAGTTAAACGGAGAGGATTTTCAGCAAGTGTCTGAAATTTGATATAAGAGATGTCCCAGACATCAGAAGTCATGAATTACTGGCCTTGACGGACACAGCGCGAGTAGCACAAGGACACCAGACAGCCCTGTGAGATACGATTCGCTGTGATATTAACAGCGCATCCCATAGGGCACATACAACATCAACACACACAAGAACACTGACCGGCTGTGCAGGTAGTCCTGTATTTACAAACGGCCCAGAAAACAAATTTTCCACACACATGGGGAAAGACGTGCTGGAGCTACAGCTCAACTCTCAAACCCGAGCCACTAAAGCAGTAAGCCAGGTGTGACCTAGGTGATTGCTGTCACCCGCAGTGTAAAATTGCATATGCGCACCTGAGCACACAGGTACAAGCACATGCATGCACGCACATGCGCGCACACAGTGAAAAGCACCCGTTAGCTTTTCCTGCTAGTGTGTACCTTGCCATTGAAACCTGGTCATGCAGTGCCTCTAATACTGTTGATGTGGTTTTTCACTCGTGTTGTATTGTACCTCACTTGTAAGTCGCTTTGGATAAAGAATAAATGTAAATATAAGTGATAGCTTTCGGTCCTCTCGCACACAGAGGTGCAGGCGCTGACAGGGAGCAGGCAGCGGGCTCCACGGTCTCAATCGGCCCTGAGGCTAATGGAACAGGCTGTCTCTGCAGGCTCGCAGGGCACCTCTGAGGCTGAACACGCTGTCCCCGTGGCAGGTGCCAAAACACTGCCGTGTCGCCGCCGCTGCTGCTGCTGCTGCTGCTGCTGCTGCTGACAGTCAGTGAACTACACAGCAGTGAGTCTGCCTGCTCGCCAAAAACGTGCACGGAATAGCTGGTTAGAAGATAGAACAAGACAAATTTGCGAGGGGCACACTGGTTGCTCTGCAGAGGTTTTCTGTAAAGGATGTGGCCTGAGAAACTGTATCAAAGGCAGGGCTGCCTTCACTGTAATTCTACACAACCCCAGAGGCAGAAACACAAGCTCCCAAGACGGGGAGAACCAAAGGATTCGTGGACGAGAGAACTGATGGCGGCGTGGAGGGGTGAGCGGGTGGGGGGGGCAGCTGGGACATCTGCCTGGGCTTTCAAACCTGTCTGCCGGAGCCTCTGGCTTTCAAACACCCTTGGTAGCGAGTCTGGCTTTCTCACATCTTACCGGATGTGAATCTCCTGAGTGCAAGTGCAACCAGAAAAAGAGATCAACTGCCACGTTTTTACCTCAGTCACAAAGATGAATCCAAGTGTACAGCATCCAAGGTCATTTTTTTGTAACTCATTACTGGAGAGAACCAAAAAAATGTTTTTTGACTAATCCTCTGACCGCCAGCTGTACTTCTCCAGGAAAGAAAAGGACTGTTTCTCATGCCACCACTTCAATACCTGCAGGTTTCAGTGACCTTATCACACTGAGGCTTGCAAATACACATAACACCTCCACCTACAAGACACCACATCACACACACACCTCACTAGAAGCCAAATCACACACAACATCTCACACGACTCCAAAGCACACAAGATCTCCAGCCTATACAAAAACCAAATAACACACAAAAACCCCCCACCTGCAAAGGTCCAAATCAGTGGCTATTTAAGGGCCATCTGGTCCCCCTCTGCTGGCTCTTTCTCTCAGGTAGCTACACACACCAATGTGTGTGGGCACTGCAGTCTAATGAGAGGAAACATCTGTGGCTAGACCACCGAGACCAACAATGTCTTTGGCTGTGCTTTTGCTGCTGAACCACAGTTGAGAAGATCACACTGACGAGATCCAATCGGAAAAGGAGAAACCGAAACCACAACGCAAATTCATCACGCTAAATAAACTCAACCATATGTTCTCAAGCTATAGAGTTTCACAGCAGATTAAAACATTCCTTATGCCTATAACTGCATTACCAGTAACAAACTATGGAGTGTTTATTTTGTCTTGGGTCATACTGGAATAATGAAGTGGAAACAAACCCCGCCATTGCTTCTCTGGTTTGGTGCAGAACCTGACGGGCATCTGGCACCGTACTTCGGACAGAATGACTGTTCCCTCACCCCAAGGCTTGGGTCACGACTTGGAAAGAACTCATTACACACAATGTTGCTTAGTGCCCTGCTGTCCCTGACAACAGAGTCAGAAATAAAACACCAAACCCATTTAAATAACATAAAAAGCAACCAATACCTCACTTTTTACAAGCAAGAGGAGCTTAAGGTGTCATTAGCATACCAATCTAAACCTATATCCTTTCCTAGCTGTTCCTTCCATTCAGAAGATATAAATGGAGGTCAGAGAGAGCTCAGAATATCCACACGAGGAGGAGAATGTTTTCTCTGGCAGAGAGGTAGCAGCGGGGAGGGAGGGGCGTGGCCTGAAAGCCTAAGGGGGTTTGGGGGTCCCCGGGGGCCGTCAGCGGAGCAGACAGGAAGCTCGGCTTCCATTAGAGCGGCGTTCCCCGCTGTCCTTTCACTCCTACAGGCAGCTTAACGATTTCCTGTCAGGTCACACCGAACCCACCGTGCCGGATACCATCAGGTCGCTGCGGAAAGAGCCTCCCCAGTGGCTCTCCGCTGAGGGCTCGCACTGGCGAGAGAGAGGGGACGCGCAATGGCCAGCTCTCACCGGGACCCTCGAGAGGGCCCCGAACGAAACAAAAGGGCGTGTGAAGAATCCTGAGTGGGATATCCAGAGCAGAGAACCTGAGGAGGACTTGTCAAAACCAAATCTGTCAAAACTGTGTGACTCTTCAAACAGAAACAATGAGGATAGGGGCCAAGCGCATGCCTGTGGCTCCCACCGTCTGTCCTGACGTGCCTCGCTACAGGAGACCACTGCAGCATCCCGTGAGGAATATTAACCAGCAGCCTCATAAATACAAGAGCAGCACCCTGACCTCAACACCACACCTCTGGTCCTAGCCCATGAGGACCTCCCCCGAGGGATCACCACGGACCAAGTGCCTCAGGCAAAGCCGAGATCGGGTTTCTCTTCCTGCAGCAGGCACGGCTCATTAAAGTGTAACACAGGCAGTGCAAGGCATGCTGGGACAGCGTGCAGAGCACTCTGGGGGTGTCCCCTTGTTCTTACTGAGCGGGACTTTCTCTCACACCATCCTCACAGCAGAGCGCTCAGTACGCACACAGTGCGTCGTCCATAAAACAGGAGGGATCAGCGGAAAGACGGAGCAGCCCCAAATCACAACCACTGCTCATCTCACATTCGCCAAGCTGTCACACTGACGCTGACATTAACTGATTGATCCAGACAGGACCGCTGAGGACGTCTGTCATTAGCACTTTTCTTACACGAGATTTAGTTGTCAACTGCATTTCGCTCTTGTCACTGGTGTAACGGTAATGAGCAGGGTTCCCAACCCAGAGGTTGCTGGTCCAATTCCCAGATGGGGCAGTAAAATCAGTCTGTGCAACCACCTTCCATTACAGCCCCTTCTCCAAGCTCCAGAAATGAGCAAAAAAAGTATTCTCAGTATTAATTTGAGTAATTAATAAGGTCACTCAGCGGTAATTAACAATGTGATGTGGCACAGCTGCCTCTTTGAAAACTGGGACTGACCGTGCTAAACAGGCTCTACAGGAAATGACATCACATCTGAGAATGCCATCCAAAGCGCTGCCAGAGCCGAGCAATGCTGAGCTAATGCTTTCATTAAATGGAGACGTGAGGGCAGCGTCCTGAGGTGGCGCAGGCTTCAAAGCCAAAGAGGCATCCTGCAGGAGCCGATCCAGAGAGCGGGGGTTGATTAGCACAGCCTGCCAATGCCTGCCTGAGAGCACAGAGTATTTCCCTAAACAGGACATAAACCACCTCCGTAAATCCAGACAGGCGCAGAAAGGTTCTCTTTTTCCTCTTATTAACCTGGAGTATTTCATCTGGCTCGGACGCAGCTGCCCGGCGCGTCACCCAGGCCGCGCAGTGAGAGTCCGACGCCGCCGTGGGTCTCTTCCTCTCCGGCACTGCCAGGGATAAATCATTAAGAGGTGTAAATAAAGCAGCCTGAGCACACAGTTTAACCGTGTCCATAAAGCCGGCGTTTATCACTGCAGCTCCAGAATAAATTCCACCAATTCCGTATTTCCAGCTGTGGGAGGCAAGCGCCTGCACTGCACCACAGTCTGCTACCGGGCCTGATCTTACCAGCGAATTGTCAGCTCTGATCGGGCCTACCTTAGTGAGGATGCCAGGTCCAGGTAGAACAACCAGTGTAACAACAGCTGGGAAAAAACAGAGCCCAGACAGGGAAACGTTACAAAGGCCGAGCAGGGGAACGTTACAGAGGCCTGGCGGGGGGAACGTTACAGAGCCCAGGCTATTCTTGTCCAGATTAAAGATATGATGTTGAAGGACTTAGTCTCAGTCAACTAAACCACTCAAAGGCTCAGGAAGGCCTGACCCTAGAGCTTGGTATTTGGCATGATGAAATGGCAGGAAATGGCAAGAAGCAAGGTCCCACAGCTCCATGCGTATGGGCCCCTGTGCACACTGCTGCAGATACTCTGCAGGACACGGTGCTCAAACGCCAGCGCAGCTCTAAGCACAGATGAGCTGGAACACTCTGCACTCTGACCGCAGGTCAGCTGTAAAACCATTATTAGGATCTGAGTGGAGGAGCAAACACTTTAAAGTGTGACCCACCCTGATGAACACGACCTTCAGATGACAGTCTCTCTCTGAGAAACCTGCTGGGAGGTAGCGTCGGGTGCACCCTCTCCCCCTCCCCCCGTTACGGCACCCCATTAAAGGGCTGTAACTCTGCCATCCGAAAATGACCTGAGTAAATAAAACCCCCCATTAACGAGATTACAGGGGGAGGATGGGTAGCTGGGGAGGACAAAGCCCGTGGGGTGGGGATATGTGATGATGTAAGCACAGGCAAGTCCCGCTGACTCTCCGACGCTGTTATTGGCCCGCCGCTTCCCGTGACTCCACCCACAGTGCGATCACACATCCACCCCTCATCCCTCAGACCTCTCACCTTGCTCTACAGAGGGCAGGGACACACCCAAGAGTATGCAGGCTCATCCGACAGCCCCACTGCCGTCCCTGAACCTGCTCTTTGGCCTCGGCAGATTTGGCAGACAGACCCATCCTGGGGAGGGGGGGTGTTAGAACAGGTTGACCCCTGATGCCTTTTGATTGGGTGAGAAATGAGAGCACTCTGGCTGTCCGGCCACTGTGCTGGCAGGGTCAGTGAGTGCAGCACCACGGCCAGCAGCATCAGAGAGGAGGCTCCTGTGGGTGCACATCAAAGCCGCCCAGCAGGGACCAGCGGGGCCCCCCGGGCAGCCCCCCCGCTGTCACATCTCCCAGTGCATGCTGGGTAAGAGGGACAGAGGCTGCCTTAATGACTGCGTTCCAAGGATTATTCAGCCAGCAATAATGCGCCGGCATTCACGCCGTCCCCTTGGAAACGTAAAAGCAACAACTTCTCCTTGGTAACCACATAAAAGGGTGACCTTGCAGTTTGACTGCATTGAAACGGAATGTAAAAGCATTCATTTAGAATGTAATTCGCCGCTTTTAAGTTTTCGCCCACCCCCATCCCCCTTAAAATTCTACTTTCCCGCCTCGGCTGGCCGACGTGCACGCTGGCTACCTCAGCACGAAGCCCTAAAGAACCCCCCCAAAGAGGGGGACGAGCTCAACTCTGTGAGCTCGTCCTCCGCAGTGACTCTCTTCCTCCCCCTCCTCCTCCTCCTCTTCCTCACCCTGACTGTGACTGCTGGTGCGAGCGTTCTGACTCCGCACAGTCACGCGCTCCACCCCGCACGCGTGAGGGCGGTTCAGTCGTTACCCGCTGAGAGGTACTCAGTTTGCCATGTGAGTGCGCTGTGTCACAATCCTACTCACCTCCGCATCTCGGGGCGTACACTCAGCTGAGTCCCAGATGCAAGCTGGGAAAACGCGAATTCCGACGGCAGTTTCTGACATCAGAAAGCAGCAGCAGAGAAATCATGGAAGTAAACACACAGGGTATGGTTAGGGGACGAGTGATATTGGAAGCTCCTCTATTTGTGGCGAGACGTGATAAATGGCCACATATCTACAGCAGAAAATGCTCAGCGCCCCGTCTCATCCTCACAACGCAGCCTGACCACTCCAAGCAGAACTGCTGACCAGCACTCTTTTCCTCAACGACCCCGTATTACCCAGCATTCCAAGGGGCCGACCACAGAAGGAACACTGCTGCGCCCCCAGAGACCGGCGTGAGTACTCGAGCCACGACCGCACAGCGGTACCAGAGCTTCTTGGCTAATGGTGACACCTATCTTACCTGGGTGCTTCGACCTCCTCATCTCGTCCCTGACTGAAATACGAGATCACCATGTTCTGTGTCGACTCGACACAACGGCTTCATATCTCGGCTTCATATCTCCCTGCCAAGTGAAATGCCTTCTCATTCTCTGTTCATTACAAGTGCCTGGTAACAGCAGAGAGACTGTCAAGGGAGAATATGCTGAAGACCTTCTCAGCCTGCACACACTACAAGTGCAAGGTTGCTTCGTAAAGTATTAAAATGCTGCATTAAGATGCATTGTTAGAGGCACATGAGAGGAAAAAAAACAGATCTGACATGTTCACACGGCTAATTTACCATCTGACAGAAGGACGCGACCTGCGAGTCATTATGCGCAATTAGACTGCAGACCGCCACCGATGGCCTTGAATTTTAACAGCGGGAAGGTTTGGATTACTGAGAGGCCTTTCCCGCTGTCCGCCTCTGCTCAGAGCAGTCACGCGATCGACTGAGGCAGTGATCAGTGCGGTCTGCACCACGGCACGGGTTGCACACAGCGTCTCATTATATTATTACATTACATTATTAGCATTTAGCAAATGCTCTTATCCATTGGTTATAGTTTTTTTTTTTTTTTACAATGTTATCCATTTATACAGCTGGATATTCACTGAGGCAATTCTGGGTTAAGTACCTTGCCCAAGGGTACAGCAGCAGTGCCCTAGTGGAGAATCGAACCGGCAACCTTTTGCTTACAAGTCCTGCTCCTTAACCACCATGCTGCACTGCCGCCCCCTGTCTCAAGCTCAGCTTGTGACAGAGAGAGGGAGACCTGCTGGAAAGCAGCTGCAGCCAGACAGAGAGAATGGAGAGAGGCTCACCCATCTCCCCCACAGGGAAAGGTCCAGATAATCACGTGTGATAAAGGGCTGTGATGTTACTCTGCTCTATGCCTGAATGAGTGTGTGTGTGTGTGTGTCTGCCTGTCTATGTGTTTGTGTGTGCATGCATACAGACGGCATTTGAGACGTGATGGCAATGCAACCCTCATCACTGGAAAAACCTGACAGATTCCTTGTGTTGTCTGTGAGAATGACTAAACGCCTGGCATTTTCCATACACACCACCACCAGCTCTCCGTCCTGACTGCCATCCTAAATCTGCTCTCATGCTACACCATCACTGATCACCAGGGTCTCGCTTTAGCCCACCCTTCCAGTGGAGGTGCGACTCCCTTGGTGATGTGTATAAGGCCTGTGCGAATTGGCTGATTTGGAGATATCAAGCTAATCTCTCTTGAGGCCATCTGGGCTAAAATCTCCCACTCCACATCTCTCCTAATGACCCCAGAGAGTGTGACGGAGCCTGCCTCTCTGCAGCAGAGCCCACCCATGCGTCATGTGCTGGTATTGTCATAAAGGCTGGCGACTGGAACACGACCGTTAAAATGACAGTCATTCCATAACTGTTCAATTAGCCAGAAAGGGTAAATCCCCTGCTTGAAATTCACTGGGAAAAAAAAGCTGTCGCTGGGAATGAATCAAGCTAATCTGCCCACAAAGGAGACTTGTTATTTTCTGTGCCTGTTCTCCATGGATGTGTGGGTGTCAGCAGACTGACCACGGTATTCCAGCAGGCTGTGAAGGATACAGAATCCGGCCCATGAACCACAGGGTTTGCTCAGCTTCATGGAAGGGCTGAGGAAGAAGGGGAGTCAGTTAACAAGCTCAGGCTGCAGACTGGCTTTGAGATTTTACTGAAACATGAGGAGGAGACTAAGAGGCAGAAGATTGGCCGTGTTCTGCTATCAACCAAAGCATGAAGCAGTGACGGATCAAACATTAATGCAATCAAATACCACTACAGGGCTATAAGTGCACAGTCCTTCTGGGAGGTTATTTTCACATTATTTCCGGAAGACGTGCACAAAAACAAAATGCATGCCTTTCAAAATACCCCACTAGGCAGGGGTCACAGGGTCAGAGTGTGTGTACAGTGGAGGTGCCTCCCAGAGCCAGGAGCACAGACACCAGAGATCCCCTTAACATGAGAGCGCTCCCTTCAGCAGACAAGTAGAGAGGAGCAACATGCACAGAGCCCCTGGCCCCATCTTTCCCATCGTTTCAGACCTCCAGCAACAAATCAAAGGGGACCTCCGAGGCTTTCCCTTAATGAAAAAAACGGTCAGCCAGACCCGCAAAACGGAGAAACAGATGCGGTATTCATTTCAGTGCAACGAGCGGCTTTGATACTGAACGCAAAGGCAGGTGTTTAACGCGCCGCTTTAGGGGGGAGGAGGGGCGTAAAGCGAAAGGAGAAAGGTACAGCCAGTCCCCTCGCTGGGCGAGCCGCGCGGCTCTGAGCTCCCCGCGCCGCTGGGTGAGGAGGAAGCGGCGCTGCGGGCGGGAGCACGCGCAGGGAGGCGCTGCGAGCGCGCTCAGCGAGAGCGTGACGTAATGCGCAGACAGCCCCGCCGGAGCCGGGAGAGCTCAGCGCTCAGTGAGCGGGAAGCAGAGCAGGGAGCCACGCCGATCGCGCCCGCTGACGCATCCGGGCCTCCGGCCTGACGGGTCCACTTTCGGGAATGCGGCCTGCTCTTTCGGCTTGCCTCCATCACCTCACGGGTCTCCTACTGGGATGGGCGATTTTAACAGAGTTTTAAAATAAATAAATAAATGTTGCATTCGGCGGCAGTGTAGCATAGTGGTAAAGAGCAGGGCTGGTAACCAAAAGGTTGCCGGTTCAATTCCCCGCTGGGGCACTGCTGATGTACCTAAGGTGGGTGGGTACTTAATCCACAATTGCCTCAGTAAATATCCAGGTGTATAAATAGATAACATGTAAGAATTGTAACCTATGTAAGTCACTCCGGACAAGAGCATCTGCTAAATGACAATAATATAATGTAATGTAATGTATTCCATTACAGTGAATGGAATTTTGCATTTGACCTCTCCCCTACACAATCTGATTGATTTCTGTCTCTCTGCTGTCTGGTATCTATCCTGCTCGTGTACAAATCTATGCGTATTTATGTGCTGATCAATGGACCTGCCCTGAACTTGCTCGCTACGTGCTGATTCTGCTATGGAGACATGGTGCACCTATTGCGGCTGGTTGGGGGTGAGCTTTGATTCGGGAGCCATGTGAGGCTGGTGTTCCCCCGTCCCGCGCCCACGCTGACAGCGCTGCCAGGGGGATACACCCCCCCCTCCCGGTGGTGCTGCAGAGAGAGTGGGGGGACCCCCGGGCTGTGAATCATGACTCCCCATCAGGGAGAGATCCATTCTCTTCAATTATTAATGCCGGACACAGAGATGCAACAGCACAGCCTTCCTCACAGCCCCTGAGACAGAGAGCTGACAGCCCAGCCCCAGACAGAGAGCTCTGCTGTGTGCCGTCCCTCCTCAGCTCTACTCCCGAGAGGCTTTCCCCCTTCCTCTCTCTCTGTCCCTCTCACTCTCTCTTTCATTCTCTCCATCCCCCTCTTCCTCTCTCTCTCTCTCCTTCCCTACCCCTCCTCTTGCTCTATCCCCATTTCACCCTGTTCTTC
This sequence comes from Megalops atlanticus, assembly GCA_019176425.1. Taxonomy (NCBI): domain Eukaryota; kingdom Metazoa; phylum Chordata; class Actinopteri; order Elopiformes; family Megalopidae; genus Megalops; species Megalops atlanticus. The sequence continues at coordinate 10,359,991 of CM032889.1, forward strand.
CCTCTTCCTCTGCCCCCTCACTCCACCCCCTCCCTCTTTCTTCCTCTCTCTATCCCCCAATCACTCTCCCTCCATCTTTCTCTCCCTCTCCACCCCTCCTCCCTCTCTTTCTCTTTCCTTCTGTCCATCCTCTCCTTCTTTCTCCCTCACCCTCTCCACCCCTCCCTCTCTCCCTCTCCCTCCATCTCTCTCTCTCAGGCACAGTTCTGCACACCCTATGGAGAAACCCGTGTCTTACAGCATGCTAACTTTAAACCTGCTTCCCCTCAAATGCTCCCCACAGAAGGCCTTATGTGCCAGTCAAGAATGTCTCCACACCACACTCATAAAATAAAACAGGCCCGTAAATAGATCTCTGCGGTCTCCGCGACTTAGTTCAGGCAGCACCGTATTAAACCTGGCGGACAGGGTTGACCGCACTTCCTGAAACTCCAGCGCTTACAGGACGGGCTGCTGTGCCTTTCACACAGGCATCTGCAGGCGTTTGCAGATTTCCCGTTCCCTCTAAATCAGAGCTGTAAAATGAAGTATAACCACAGTGATTTATATAATCTTCTCTTCAACTGTTTTTCCTCACCTCATTTTAAAAAAGGCCTGTTTTTTCAAATAAAAGTCCTGTTGAAATCAGTGATTTGGAAACTAAATGTCAAACCACAACAGCTCGCAAAGAAAAACAATAAAGCCGGCTGAACGCAGGGTCACGACGGTAGCCACCCCGATGCTAAAACCAGACAAGCGGATTGATGCGAAATGAAACTTTCACTGCAATTACAATGGAGTATCCTGCACTACCGGTCATCCAGAGAGCGCTGTCTCGCTTCTGGTTCCTCCGAAGCGGCAGCCTGGAGGTCTCACGCTCCCCCTGATCCCGCTCCACTTGACCCTCCTGTCAAGGATGCTGGCAGGACGCAGCCGGCTGGTGCTCTCCGCCGCGGAACAAAGCGGCTTTGAACTGGCAGCCCTCGGCGAAGACGCCATCTGCAGCCCGGGCAGTCTGAGCGTGAGGCCTGTGTGCTGTCTGCACGGTGGAGTGAAACGGCAGCACCGGGAAGCAGAAGGGCTTAAGTTTCCATCCAGGCGCTAAGTAAAGAGAGGCTACGTTGGCAGCAACTGGCACACAGTCATTCCGCTGTTCTGATCCACACCCCTGCCAAAACAGAACTGAGCTCTGTAACTAGAAAGAAGGAACAGGGAAGATGCCAATCATTTTAAAGCAACTCACAATTAGGAGACACACAATCTCACGGTAAAGAGTTTACATCTGAGCTGGTGACCAAAACAGTAACTGCACACAGGAGTTGTTATCCTGTTACCCATCATCCCACTGGCCAACTCTGGCCGAGGCTGGGCGATGCTGGACCAGAACGTGTGAAGCTTTTTTTAAAGGCCTGAAAAAACAGACCTACCACATCCATTGGGTGTGTCTTAAGTATACACTGTTACCAAAATAAGGAATTTCTACCCTGAGGCACTCCAGTGTAATTTCAGTTCAGTGTATTTCTTTCTGGTACAGCTAAAGTAGCCAGCCAGCCTGCTCATTCAGTGCCTGTAGAATCTGTATTTCAGTGCTATCAAATGGCACTTTAGCTCAGCTCAATTCAAGTTTGTTGGGTTGCAGTATGATAGCGACTGAACATGTTGAATCAGGTGAATTGGAACCAAAGCACTGCCAAGCGAGGCGAGTATTTGTTGTGGTTTTGCTGTGGGACATCAGGTCAGCGCACAAGGGCCATAAGCACCTCCCCAAAGTTCAAAATTTCGGTCAGAAATGAGGAGGCTATGGATTTGGCTCACTCTGTTGGGTATCATGTCAGCTTTTGTTGCCACCATGGTTTTTTTGGAGGATGTGATACCTAGCTCAGGCAGCAAGCTTAAGTTACTCAGAAGAAACAACCCCAGCTTCACTCTGATACAGTCACATCACTACACCACCACAAAAGAAGTCCATCCTGTCCCCTCAACACACTTAGAGAGTCCACAGGGAGGCTATTTCCTTCTTCAGGTACATACCGGCCTAAATAGCCAATTCCCTGGAGTGGTCACCTTTCCCTTTGGCAAAACACATCTGATCCATTACACACTGCATGGACAAACCTGAGGTCCTGTCTCACTGCACTCTTCAGCTCAGTGCCCTGGCTCACACTGGGGCACCCTTTGCCCTCCTGAGGAACCACCTGTAACAGCTGAGCACCCCAAGAAAACTCTGCTAAATCACAAGATTAGAATAGATTAGTGATAGACTAGAAGAGGAGTTCTACTTGCAGGTGTGCTCTCAAGAAATGCAAAATGCAGTGTTTTTCCACTGTGCTGCTGGCCTGAGCCGGAGGCTGCACCTCTTCCTCCTGACAACAGCGAGCAGCAACAGCGCGCCAGAGAGAACTCACCGAGGATAATTAAACTCTTCAGCTCTCCTGGTCTGTGAAGCACGCCGGATTAAAGAGAGAAGAACGGGCCAAAGCCTGCTTCTTCTCCCGCCGTAATGCGGAGAAGCGGAATCAAGTCACCGGGGGAATTCCTCCATCTGTCCCACCAGCCAAACTGTTGCTGGGGAGACATTCGAACGTCACCGGCAAGGCCAGTGCCGCCATTTCGCCCCGGCAGGGCTCGCGGCCACGGGTGCGGCTAGCCCGCCGGACCGCGGTTACACCGACACTCCCCCTACAATTCCGTGGCCCGTCCCACAAGGAGCCGACGGGGCTGGGGAGGGGTGGGAGAGAGGCACCTTTACTTCAGTACGGGCCTCCTCCTCTAACGAGGGGATTCATGAGCTCCTTAAAAAGGGAAGTGTCAGGAGCGGGAAGATTTATCGACTGTCTTTATCCAGTCTCGGCCTGGCCCGGCAGCGCCGAGCCCAGCATGAATAATGCAGGAGCGCAGCTTCTGATACCGCGCGGGGGGGCGAGCTCTGCTTCTGCCGGGGAAGAGGCTCCATCAATGTCACCCTTCCTCACAAATATAGAAGCCGCAGCGCGGGGCAGAGGCCGCGGGAGAGCCGGGGAGAAAAATCAATCGCTTACCATCAGTATTGGCCCGGCGCAGTCTGCTGACCCCGAACTGGCCCCTACTGCTGCCTAGCAAACACAAAAACCCCATATTAAATCTGGTGAGGACCTTTAAAGTTTTAAATTAGCAGGGCCGACTACATAAGCCGTGCTTTAGGGAAGAGTATGAGGAGAGGGGACGACTGGAAGCCTGTGCAATCCTGAAGCTGCAGTGTCCAGACAGCAGCCCCCAGCCTCAGACCCTGGGGATTAGGGAGTGCTTCTGGGAGGTATGAGGTGACAGACTCAGAGGTTGGAATGGCAGGAACCCGTCATACCGAAACGCACCGCAGGCTAGCGCTCTCGGCTGTGACCTCGACGCACATGACTGGCGGATGCCGACCGCGGGTCAGACGGGTAGACCACAGCTGTGCGTTAACCGCAACAAAACATGACCACACGTGTGCGCTACATTACATTACGTTAATTTAGCAGACCCTCTTATCAAGAGCGACCTCCAGCACAAGGGACGGTTATCCATTCAAGTTGAATGAGCAAGTGTCAGACCAGGCTAACAACACTCCCAGACCAGTGAGTGTGAGCATAACACTATTCACGCCCTTCCACAAGTTAACTCTTGCAACCTGACTAGACGAGAGCGCCTGCCGTTTGCTCGGGGTCTCGCTGTGGACAAACATCGCAACCTGTTGAGAACGGCCTCCGGGGGCAAAAGGGCAGAGAGGCTGTCAGACTCTCCCCTCCCCTGGCCAGCCGGCCTGAGCTGCTTACCCTGGCTCGGCCACTGGCGTAGGCGTCCCTGACCGAGTGATGACGGCTTTGTTCAGCCACAGCATCACATGGGCCCCAGCCCGTGTGCAATGACTTCAGCTCTCCCATTTGCTGCTGCCTGGCCGGTGAGGAGAAATTCCTCCGGGACACTCCCTCATAATGAGCACGAGGCTTGTGCTTTCAAAGGAATCTACATTACACTACACTACATTATTGGCATTTAGCAGACGCTCTTAGCCAGAGCGACTTACATAGGCTACAACTTTTACGTTACAGCTGGATATTTACTGAGGCAATTCTGGGCAAACCTTGCCCAAGGGTACAGCAGCAGTGCCCCAGAGGGGAATGAAACTGGAAACCTTTCAGTTATGAGTCCTGCTCCTTACCACTATGCTACACTGCCACCCTGGATCTGAGTCACATGCTTTATTTTTTCTGATTAGAATGACATTTTTTGGAAAACTGTGGGGCAGGCCCAAGATCTTGTACCAAGGGCAGTAATCCTTATAATCCCAAAAATGTAGGAGGGACACCAGCATTCAGTGAGAAAGCACGCAACAGTTGTCATCGGGACGGGGTGACTGATGTCTCATCTGCTTACTCTTTCTTTTTCTGTTTGTTTGTCCTTTCGTGCCCTCTCCTTCTCACGCACTCTCTCACATTCACTGTTCCTCTCACTCTCTCTCTCTCTCTTTGAAGTTCTGCCTCATTCTCTTTTTCTGTCATGGATTCCTATCCTAAAAGCAGAGGACCCCTGCAGTAAGGGCTCCCTCTTTCCCCCTGTCCCCTGTGAGGGGGGCAGGTAGTCTGAAGGAGCCCGCAGAGCCCGTCTCTCCTGTCGCCTGGGGACAAGGAGCCCCAGCCCTTCTGCTCTCCGTCTGCGCCCCTCTGCACCAATCACCTTCAGCTTACAGAGAGGCCTCCAATCATTTAATTGCAGACTTGAGGCCCATTTCGGTAATGAGTTTCATTTGCGGCTGATTTCACCCGAGGCCCCTGACAGAGGCTGTGATGGCCGGCGATGACAGCGAAATGACTTATGTAACAAAATGAGTCGCCCACTGTGCTTTCTCATGTCATTCGGGGTTTTCTATTGTGTCATTTTCTCCTAAGCAGCGGCCTTTACTTGTGTAAACATATTGGAAACACTGCTCTTATTCACCGCTGAGTGGAAATTCTAGTCTTGCAGATGGACAATCCTGCTGGAAAATAGGCTACTGAATGAATAAATACATCAAGACCACATCATTTTGGATGACTGCCTTAAAGCCTGTTACGAAAACAGCCCCAGAACAAGGAAAAAACCCAAAGAGTTCTGAGGCAGAAATTTTGATAGATTAGCCCACGTTACCACGTTAACTTACCACGTTAAGCCACTGTTCACAGGCAACTGTAAGAACCTTCAATAATGTGTCCACCTGAATTAAACAGGCCACCACTTCATCCTTTGGCTACCAAAGCTGGGCAAAACCAGGGGAAGTAAGCAAAGGATGAAAATGAATGAAGTGTACTTATCGGAGGGTTATCAGTGCTAGTGCGGCACACTGAGAGAAAACAGGAAACATGAAAGCAGTGAGTGATTGGAACCAAACTGGCCGGTGACCCGTGGCAAGCACTCACCGCAAGCCATGGCCCTCACCGTCACAGGGTAGAGCGCACTACAACACACAGCACAGGGGGCCCTGTGAACCAGAGACTCGGGTTCGACCATCGGGGAGTGGCGGACGGCCACCGAGCCGCAGGAAACCACGCAGACACGGCACGCCTGCCTCCAGAGCCTCTCCCCACACGAGGGTTTCCTTTAAGCAGGACACCTCATGCTAACTGGCTTCAGATGAAATATCTGCCGTTCGTTAACCAGGAATTGATTCCCTCCCATTAATAAGTGATTATTTGCTCACTCGATCAGTGTCAGCTGACTGAGTCTAACAAGGTGTCCTTAGAACCTCTCGCGCCTCTTAATTGGCAGCTAGGGAAACACTCCGCAATAAAGCAGGAGCTCATCTGTAAAATAAAGATGATGAAACCGAGCCCTGGCAAATGAATGTAGGGCCTCTACAAACCTGAAATGTCTGGGGGGTAAAGACTGCCCTCTTCTTCAGTCTGTGCTTAATTGGAAAAAAATAACAGCTAACTGATCTCTGCAATGCAAAAAGAAAATTCTGTCTTCAAGTTAGTTAGGTGTTAGCATAATTCTTCCTCACTGTGCTAAGAAGGGTATGAGGAATGTTAGTAGATCTGTATCGGGGTGGAAAGCACAAACAGAGGTTGAGAAGCCCTGCGCTAGGCTAATAGCTCTGTTCTCCCTGACCTTGGAGTTCTGATCATTTTCCCCTTGACCTGAATTCCTCCAGGCTGCCCTCTGTGAGTCACAGCCTCTAACTGTCGATTAGAAAACACCCGAAAGCCGGTCCCGCCGACGCTGCTCCGATAAGATCGAACTTACCAATTCAAATAAGCCGCGTCTCTCGCACAGTTCATTCAGAGAGGCTGCTGATAAGCGCCGGGAGCATTCTTCATCGTTTCACCTTGTCCTGGTGTTTTCGGGGGCCCGTTTCGGACCGCCGGGGCGACCGTGGGCGGCCGGGCAAACACGCGGAGCACCATTCACGCCTCTCTCACTAAGCCACGCGACGCACGTCACGACGCCGCGCCGCACGGGTTTGCAAAGAGGGAAATGACATCTGCAGGGTGGAGAACAAAAGGACCCACGCCGGGGGCTGCTGGAGGAAACACTGGGGAAGGGACCTCTTTGTGCTGAAAATAAAGGGCCAAATGAAAAGCCAACCAAAGACTGGCAGGTTTGAGCACAAGATACAGTACCAGTCAAAAGTTTGAACACACTTTTCTTTCTTTATTTTTACTATTTTCCACATTTTAGAATAAAACATCAAAACTATGAAATAACACAAATGGAATTATGTAGTGACCAAAAAAGACAATAAAAAAAAAATACATCAAAATTATCAGAATAGCCAAAATAGCCAAAAATATTTTTAAATACTAAAATTTTGGGGGGAAAAATGAAAAAAACTTCATTATTTTTATTTGTCTAAGAAACACATTTCAAGCATTTAAGCACAAGTCTTTAGATCAAAATGTCTCTGAATGCATGTTTCCCATTATCTTAATCAGGTGTGTCCAAATGTTCGACTGATACTGTACGCTGCATCCCAAACCAAATGACCTGAAAAATAGCACTGATGAAATATTAATGAGCTTCAGAACCCTCCCCGTACAACTTAATGCGGTCCCGGCCATTTCTGAGGTTCCATTCCGTTTTCATTAAAAAGCAAATTACCTTTCTCTTAACTTTAGCGGATTTTTCCGCTTGATTTATTAAAGCTAAACTGAGGAAAACAGCGCTGGAAGTTCTCTCCTTGAGCGGGTGACTCCGAGCCAAGGTCAGCTCACGGCACTTTACGGTGGCTTATCTCAGTTTCCTTCTTCTAAGGCTCATATCCGCACTTGTAACGATGCCGCAGAGGCACGGTGGGATCTGCTGTAGAGAGGACCAGCTGTCAACACAAGAGCGCTGGCGGGCCGCTGAACGCTCTGCCTTTCGCGATGTTGGCCCACCGGACGCGCTGGGCCCGCTCCAGGCGTCGTTAGCCTCCTGCTTTTTTTAAGCCGAAAACTCGCCCGTAATTTTACGCTTTCTAACGGAGGAATTGGATCTCCCTGGTCTTTCCTTGGCCTGGAGGTTGCAATAACATTCTTTAGCTCTGCGTAACGTATTATCCTTGTGAAAACAAGCCAGGCCTTTTCCATGCGAAGGGCGAAAGCCTCCAAAGCTAACATCGGGCCTTCCACCTCTCAGCCCCCCCCAGGACTCAGCAGAGAGCAGGCAGGGTATGTTCACATGAAACCGCAGCAGCAGGGAACGGAATCTTTGTTCCATGCTGAAAAAGGACCTCCTGAGTTCAAGGCCCTGAGTGCATAAAGAAAGATTCCTGGAGCTTTGAAATAGCCTCAGATGGAACCGAAGACCCAAGGTGAATTTATCACTCCAAATACCTCTAACTCCTCACATGTTTCTCGTGAATTTGTGATTCCCCCCCCAACCTTCTCCAAACCTTTCTCCAAATGGAGCTCAGCCAATGATGCCTGAGGCACATTCTGGCTGAATGAAACGAAATTAGAAGTGTGAGGTGAGCAGGAGGTCACCAGAAGATGGGGGGGGGGGGCCCTGCAGAGACTGTGATGGCCAAGGATAGGTGAACATGTACCACTGTTCACACAGGCTTTTCTGAGCACCTCAAGGAAGATTCCTCAATGCCAACCCACCCATGGCGACCCCATTGCTGTGTCAATACAGCCCACTCATTCACACATGGGGGGGCAATGCGCAAAAGGCCATCTGATGTCAAATGCAGCAGATCAGTGGCAACTGCGTGCCACTGCCGGCCCCGCCCCCTGTAGAATGTGTAAATTCCAAACATATGGCAGGCTGATGGCAATCTCCATAAGCATGCATGAAGGCTCCACCCCCACCCCCTCCCCTCCCCTTTCCCACAAGGCTTACTGGTGAACAGACTGCGTACTGCCCTTCAAGGCTCTGGGAGCATGTTTTAAACACGGCAGAATCATTTCCATCCAGTTACGCTCTATCCAAAGCTTGCAGAGACACTCACACACAGGGAAAGATTCACACAGCCATATACCTCTAGACAAGCCATGCCAAACGCTTCACGCAGCAATCAGTCTTTCTTATCATACAGTCAAAGACAAAGAGTGCTGTATTCAACGGAGTGGAATGGTGCACGAGTTCTCCATGATGTCCTCTGAGATCACTTAGCTCAAGCTTAGAGCACATCTGTGCCATCATGTGAGAGAAATATGGTTACTCGCTTCCTCATAACTGAAACGGCGAATCTCCAAAGACAGGCTGGCAATTCGGTCCTTTCATTTCCATCTCAGAGTCGTGATGCAGGGAGAGCACCCTCCCATTATGGTCTAATGGTCATGATACCCCACCCCAACCTTATCTCCCATCATGCACCACTGACAATCATACCCCTTCCCAGCACGCCACCTCATTCATCACCCTGCACAAGTGGCAATCTGTCACACGCCCCGCTTCCCCCGAACGTGCGAAACGGCCCAGCGTAGAGAGGGTCCCCCGCTCAGAAACGAGCTTGTTTTCTGGCGGCAATTTCACGCGACCGCCTCTGCCGAGGCCGCTCCGGGTTTTTGAGCGCCGGGGCTGCATTAAACGCCGGGGCCCGCGCTCGCTTGCACCGCATGAAATAAAAATAAGGGCGATAAAGACGCGGCTCGGCTCCATCTCGGGACAAACGAGGGCCGACAGCCCTGGAGAGCGAGACGGGCCTCCCTCGCGCTGCCCATGAATAAGTAACGCAGCCAAATGTTTGCGCTGGTGCGGCAGCATGGCAAACTGACACAGAGGTAACCTCCGCACAAACAGCTTCCCAACCCACAGCTGCAGCCTCTGCAGTCCATCCCAGTTACAATTCACTGAAAAATAACTGGTGAGCGGCATCCTGCAACAGACGGCAAGTGTATATCAACGCCGCTGAACAACTCGCCATCTGCATTCCATTTAAAATGATTTTCTCCACTGCACTGAAAGACCTCTAAATTATCACATTCATACAGGGAAAACAACAGGGGCTCGTATGTGGCTGTAAATCTGGAGGACCAAGTGTCCTGCATCCACACTGATGACTTGTAACTGAAAGGTTGCTGGTTCGATTCCCCGCTAGGACTGCTGCTATTCCTTGGGCAAGGTACTTCACCAACAATTGCCTCAGTAAATATCCAGCTGCATAAACGACCAACATGGGAAAACAGAAACCTTATCTATGTTTGTAAACCTGGAGGACCAAGTGTCCTCCTGAAAACAGTCACTGGCCATCTATTAGCTGGATAAGAGCATTTGCTAAATGCCAGAAATGTAATAATGTATAACGTGACGCAAATCATACAAGGAAAACAACAGGGGCTTATCTATGTTTGTAAACCTGGAGGACCAAGTGTCCTCCTGAAAACAGTCACTGGCCATCTATTAGCGCACCAATGCAGGCAGGGCAGGGCAGGGTAGGGTAGTCTCCCCCCCCCCAATCATTCCATACAGGAAACATCAATCCTCAGTTCTGAAATAATCACATTCGCTCACTCACACAGGTGGGTATGGGTGCCTGGGACAGTTAAGATAATTGCCTCCTCTGAATGCACTGAATTAGCGCTGACATCAGACTATATTAGCATGCTGTTTAAACCCATTGCTGTAACCAAAGTGAGCATTTTTTGGGAATCTCCTCCCATCAAAGTTCTCGCACTCAACAGAATCAGAATCAGACTTTATTGGCCAAGCATGCTTCTACACATACAAGAAATTTGATTCCAGTTCCATTGTCTTTCATAGTGCTTTCATACAAAGTATGAAAAGTTATCAAAGTGACAACATCAAATACCAAACAGTAATGCTACAACAAACAACAGCAGTAGTGCAGGACACATACATGGAGCGAATGAGGTATATATGAACAGCTGTTGCACAATGAACATGAGTTAGAGTATACATGAGTGCAGGCTATGGACGGGTACAATTACTGCACTGTGTTATATACATCTGTTGCACAATGAGCATGAGATAAAGTGTACCCGAGTGCAGGCAACATTTGAGAGGTCCACAGATTGTAAAGAAAAGGCAGACAGCCTGCTCTTTAGTTCGAAGAGCTGAGAATGGTTTCTGGGAATCTGCAGGGAGGCCATCAGGCTAACACAGCCTGGATTCTCCAGAACACTGGCACCCAACTTAGCGGCTTTATGGTTTGCAGATGTTTTGCGCCCCCACACAGATCCCCAGGTCACTCCCAGCCTGTGTCTGCAACATCGTCAAGATTTGTGGCTCTCTGCTACGCCTCACTCACGCAGGCAACTCCCTCTGCGGCAGACAGCACTTTGCGGATTAGCGCCGTGATTTGTCACGAGCGTTCTCGAAATTGCGAAATCAATCGCAGAGGGAGCTGCCCCTTCGTCTGCGTCTCGCCGTGAGCCCGACGTGAACAGCTGCCGGGAAACAGCTGTTTATTCCCTCCACAAAGGAAACGGCTGGCAGCTGGACTGCCCGAGAGGAGCATCGGCGAGCGCGGAAACTCGCCCCTGCAGGAAAAGCCAAAAACAACAACTGGAAAGGGAAATGACTCCAACTCCTTAGAACTCGCTCGGTTTTTATGAGACTTCCTTCGTTCCTCGAGGACCACGGTTCACTGCAGGACAGGCCGGCTGCCAGCGAGAAACAGCACAACACCAGTAACCTTCCATCAATGATAGGCACATGACTGCAGAAAGCACTTCCAGGCCCACACAGCATGCCGACACACACAATTGGGTGGAGGTGAGTCACTGGTAGGAGCTTTGACAGTTCTACAATGCCTCCTCTAATTGGTCAAGTGCCTGGGATGAGAGGCTGAATTGGTTTAGCCTTGAGCAAACATTTGTCAAATGCTGTTGCCGTGTAAAGCCTGATGACGATTAACAGACTTCCTGCTCCAGCACAAAAGCTGGATTAATCCTCGGAAACAATATCTATAAGCCCTTTGAAGGTGTGACTGCACCCTGATGAATGAAATCTAGGAAAGTAAAGCCATGAAAGATAAGCGATGGTTTTAGTGTCAGCTTCACACACTAAATCACCCTTAAGCTGTATCCACAGCAGAATCAATGTCAAAGTGCCACAGTATGCATATATTCTATAAGTGAAGCCAGTATGTAATAACCTGTTTATGATCTACGTTACACTAAACATAAAAAAGCCCACCAGCAAGGAATAACATTAAGACCCAGATGATCAGTTTAGCTGACACAGTTCACACTAGAAGAAACAAAATAATGATTCATTGAGAAACAGCTTTTGTTACAAATGATTTTTAAGCATGTTTCATCCTAAGATAAGACACATACAAAACAGCAGCTAGAGAAGACAGAATAGCCGCTACAGGGATAGAACTAACAGGGGTAGAAGCGAGAAGGCTACAGTAACATAGCGTTCTAGAAGTGATAAAACTAACATGGTGTTGTAGAAATCATAAGACTAACACTGCATTCTAAAAGTGATAAGACTACAGTAACATGGTATTCTGGAAGCAGTAAGATTTACACTACTGCACCGAGGAATCTGTGATGAAGCTCCCATCTCAGGCTAGCATCACTAACTCAGCCCTGAAAGCTGGCAAAGTCAATCTGTGGCACACTGCATGGTGTCTTCAGATTCTTTCCAATCCTGAGAGGTAATTAATGAGGCATTGACAACACATGAGCGATTTCTACACTTGCTATGCATCACATTAGCATTTCGTGCATACAGTGTAGAGGAAGGTGGATCTGTTCTTTTGCAAGTCCCCCAAGGCATGTTCTGGCAGTGAGCAGTTTAATCTGTGCTGGAGAGATCTTAGGGTGATAACTACACAACCATGATACTGATGGGTACTTCAACTGGCTGCCCTTCTCTTCAGTCATGACATGGACAGCCAATCATTGAGGGGGTGGGTGTGACGAATAGCTAAAGGCAGGCTAGTTAACTCCCTACTGAAATTGTGCTAGGCTTCATAGTTTAACCCCCCAAAAAAAAAAAAAAAAAAAAAACTAACCAATTAGGATGACTGATGACAAAGAAAAGCATGTTTTTACAACACATCTGAAAGACCTTTTTTCCCCTTTCCAGAGTTTGCCTTTTTTTCCTCAATGTTTTCACTGGATGAAATACAATTGAGTGCAGGCCATTTTGTATGTGCATTAATTTCATCAGTCACATTAATTTCATTCTCTCCTCAGTGAGAAGGAAAAGCAAGTCGTTCCTCCTAAGGGTGACACGTGAAAGCTACAGCACAAAACTACAGAGAGAGAGGACAGAACAGGCGGAAAAGTAACAATGAGAGAGAGAGATGGAGATAAATGAGTGCCGAGGGCCGAGGTGTCACGCGAAAGTGGAACAGACTCATTGAGATACTCCTCGCGCTCTCACTTTGCCCCGCCCGAAAAGGGATCAATGGGGGGTGACCTGCGACCCTCCCCGGCGCAATGAGCGCCTCTTTCAAACCCCTGCAGCCGCCCGATGGGCCGTTCCATCTCTGTCGAAGGTCGGGGCGCAATTTTTAGCGTGCGCTTCCGGCAGGAGAATGGCGCTGCGACAGGGGGATTCGGATGATTCCGGAAAACGCCGTCCAGACCGACCTTCAGGCTGTGCACGTCCTGAGACATTAGTCACCGCAGAGGTTCTCAGAGAGAGTGCTAGGGTAGCTCCGGCTCTTCGGTACAAAACAGCCCGAGTCTGGGGACAGCATCTAAATGCTAAATGGAACTCCTTTAACATTCTACATTCTGTGGCTTTTAGTACAGAGGGAATTTACTAAAATCTCATATGAGTACCGGAGTGTGGAGGCTGAGCCTGCACTTGGGGGCAGTAATTGTGTAATTGAAATGATCCCTCTCTGCTCTGGATTGCTGTACTTTTCAAGGCAGAGATCTTCTCTTTTTCAGCAATGCGAGGTTTTCATCTTGCTGTTTGCATACTCACTGGGCCCATCCCTTAATGAATAACTCTCTGCGAGACCAAACAGTCAGCCAAGGACATGAACGGGGAACTCCCCACAATTGTTTTGGCTGTGCTTAAGGTCAGACAGCCCGCTGCCGTCCAAAATATTCCCTCCCAAAAAAAGATGACGCGTCCAGGACGGAAGACACAATGCAGACGGGCATTCACCCGTAACCTTGGAGGCTTGAAGTTAAAGTCTGGGTAGGGTGTGTCAGGTGTGGACACTCAAAGACAGCATAGTCCCTGTCTTACCAAGGTAATGTGGATGAGGGGTGACGGGAGTGCCAGTTCAGTGAAGACTGAGCATGTAAGTGCAGTCATTGTCACAGGCTGCTCTAAGGAGTGGGTGACAGAGGCGTGCACTAATGGAGATCCAAGTTCTCACCATGGAGCCAAGGACATGAATTACATACACCGGGGTGTGTGAGTGGGGGTGGTCAGGGGCCAATTAAACCGCAGCTCGTGGATGAGTCGCCAGCTCTAATCAATGGCAATATTAACCACGATGGAAAAAAGCCGCCGCTCGCTGATGGAGAAAAAAAAAGCAATGGAAGGCTCCCTTATTGAATTATTACTCTCCTGATTATGTGAACTCAATTTGTCTCTCTCGCCCACGCGGGGCTCCATCTTCTGACACTGTCCAATTAATCGGCTGGTCTGATGCATGCAAGCAGGGGGCAGAACTGTACGGGTGGGGGGAAAAACCGTCACGCCCAGAGGTCTGTAAACCTTAATGAGGGGACGGATCGGAGCTTCGGCCAGCGCCTTGTTCCAAACGCCTCCCTCCGAAGCATTCACCGGGGGCGTGGGGTCACCATAAAGAGAGTTTGAAATTACCACTGTGTGGTCAGTCTTTTCAAGCCGGGTTAAAAGCGGAGCCAGCGCCTTTCTCTGCGCACACTCTAATTTAAAACACACAGCAATAAACACGGCCGCCTATCCCCTTTTAATGGGCTTAATTCTGCTGGGAGGAAACGTGGTGGAAACAGCCTTTGATACACAAATGGCTCGTGAAACAGTCCCGGCTCAAACATCAGCTCGCTATCCAGCCAAAGAGAAGCCTGGGCCCTTTGTTCCGAGCCTGCTGTGACACACACTGCATCTCTGCTGGGCAAATAACTAATTCTGTTACTGACACTTCGGAGGGCACAGAAGCAGCCAGACAGCAGTGAGATTCAGCATGGGCTGCCGTCAGCCATCCCGCGCTCTGAGCACCGAGGAAAGACATATCACAGCAGGCATATTAAACACATTCGTTGCGATTAATGATGACAGTCAAGATTATGATCTTCAAAGCCATTGGACAGGCTGTGCAAAAAAAAAAAAAAAAAAAAAAAATCACAGTTGCAATCAGCCTTTACAATCAGGTAACTCTTTGGAGGCAGTGTTCTTTGTTAAATAAAAATGTTTGCACCTGGAGCGCTATGAAACAGCAGGTATGCAAAATTATTCTAACCGTGGGTATCGGTGACTGGATCGTTCGAGGGAGCTCCGAAATGCTCTCTCGGGGCACATTTTAATGGGGTTTGGGGGCGGGCTCGTAATGGCCTTGACCCTGTGTGATGTGTATGACCTGCTTTATGCTGTGGCCTGGGGGGGCTCTGTCAGACAGCGGGGGGAAGGGGAGATACTTCCATAAATGACCCCCCTGTTCCACGTGTATACAAACTGTACAGGTTATTACCTTCCCTGCATCCCCAGGCCAGCTTCCTGATGACATAAAAGCCAGGAAAGACATAATTTACAGGAGGTGGGAGGATAATGGAACATTTCCCTGATCAGTGTGAGGATAATTTCTGCAGATTCCCTCTTGATGGTACAGAGAGAGGTGCAGCGGGGGCGCTAACAGCGCACGCTACAGGGGGCGGGTGAGTGTCCCATCGCAGGCTAATTGTCAGCTGAGCACACGGGGCCAAGATCTAATCATCCCAAGGACTGTGCACAAACGAGACCACGTGCAACGCAGCGCAGCAGACCAAAGGGGATGAATGACCTGCGGACCCGTACGGAACACCCTGCAGAGGCGTGGATGAAGTCCTCAAAACCAGCAAGCTCGCAGGCACGGGAAGGTACCAGAAGCAGGGAAACCCATACGCACATCAAAGCAACCGGCGTGAAAAACACGCAACTTCTCCAGGCCGGGGTGAGATTAACTACTAATTGGGAGCATGGAGAAGCGATTCCCTGATCCTCGTAGCCGAAAAAAAAAAAAAAAAAAAGTACACAAGGGCCCTGGAGCCACGGAGTCACAGAGTCATGAGCTCACTGGAGAGGAGGAGGCAGAGAGAATTGGGCTCCGATCGGCATAATGAATCCTAATGCCTGTTTGAGGAACATGCGTCCAAAATTGGGGGGGGGGTATGCGTTTCAAACGCAGGGCTGACAGGAACATCAATATGCAGGCACAATGTGTTCAGTCAGGAAAAAGTAAGTGGCACTGCTACGTGACTGACGGTCACATAACCCTCTTGTGAGATTCAGACGCAAGAGCGCAATGCCACTTTTGCCACTTTCTTATCGGTTCATTGGGGATACTAATATAAATTGAACAAGCGATGGTCATGCACATCTAAACTTGTCACAAAAAAGACAGGCGCATTAATGCACATGTTGTTTAGGTTCTGAGAGTAAATGTATGCGGCAAGAGATAGCACAACTGCTCCCGCTAATTGACAGCACCCCGCAGCACCTATGTGAAAATTTGTCAGTCAGAAGAGATTATAATGGGGCACAGCATTTCCATCATCAAAAAGTGGCACTCTAATGGGTGAGGAACTAAGACGCACACTAAGACCCCCTCCAGCGTGTAGCTACCTATTTCTTTGTCCTTATGCTGTGCATTGTTCCTTGCGTGGTTCAGCTGGTTAGCGCCATCTCCTTCATGACAGGACGATCCGCCCTATCGATGGAGGTAATTTCGCCGCGGCCCGCTTTTCCTCTTCCCGGGGCACCGCTACGTCGCGAGTGCACAGCGCAGTCGGCCTTCACGAGGAGCGGGATTAACGGGGCTTTAAGGAGGACAGAGCGGGAGTGCGGAGAGGGAGAGACGGCGCAGGAGCGAAGGACGTGGGCATGCATTATTCACACGCGTCTCCTGACCGAGAGGGCAGCGCCATCGCTAACCATGCTAATGAGAGGGAGCGCTGCAGGCGGGACAGCCGCGCGAGCGATGAGAAAACACGGGACAGAATGTCATTACAAAAAACAAGGAGCCAGCGCTCAAACCACCGCGTAATGGGTATCAATGAAAGCACGGGTATTAAGGTGTGGTCTGAGGAGAGTATTTTCTACAGTTAGCATGGCCGCTACATTTCACGCCCTGCCCTCACCATTTCGCTCGCCTCTCTGTGAGGCTTCTGGTACACGCGGCGGCGAATTTCATTTCAACAGAAACACGAGGCTGGTGTGAAGGCTGGAGGCTGGAGAGCTGGTGTGAAGGTCCTGCGACAGTAAGATCTGCAGCCCTCCTCTCACTTTCCAGGCTCCCCCGCCTGTCGGGAACATACAGGTGAGCCGACACTCAAACCACTGCGTAACAGGTATCAATGAAAGTACAGGTACTAATGTATGATCTGAGCGGTTTTCTTTACACTGCATATTTCCTACAGCTAGTGCATATCCTACCCTGGCGATTTCGGTGTGAGGTGTTGGAAACAAGCAGCAGATTTTGCTTCAACAGGAACACCAGGTGGAGGGCCAGCTTGAGGGAGCTGCGACAGTAATATCCACAGCCCCCCTTGCTTTCCAGGTTCCCCTGCCTGTTGGGACCGTACAGGTGGATCTCCAGGAGCAACACAGTTATTCAGATGGCGCTGGGAAGGCAGGAGCCATTTCTCTTGAAGACACTGGCCGCCGTTCCGCCGGGACTCCTGCAATTAATGGCTGCGGCCTCCGGGCCTGACAGCCAGGGCTCGGCGCCTTTGCTTCCCGGCAGAGCGCTAAACGGGCTTTTGTGTGGCTGTTCAGTGCGGTTCAGAGGGTGCGTGTCAGGCCGTAAGGTCCAGCTGACCGCGGGGAGACAGGGCCTCGGGTTCACGGCCCGACATGGCCGCCTCGTTCATTTGGGCCCGCCTGCGAGACAAACCTCAGAGCGACTGACTTCACAGGCTCTGAAACAGCCTGCCAATACCAAACTCTCCATCTGTGTGATCAAACACAGCTATCAGCTTGTCTATAATACATGAAGCCAAAGAATGAAACACTGATTTTCGATGTACTAACCATCTCTAAAAAGTGTGACCCTGATATGCTGTGCATGTGTAAAAACTACATTACATTATTGTCATTTAGCAGACGCTCTTATCCAGAGAGACTTACATAGGTTGAAATGACACATATTGAATCTTTGTCAAAATGTTGACTGAAGGAGGATAAGACTGAGATCATGGAATGACTCTGTGCTGAGAAAGGCTCCATACTGATCTGGTCCTTACAGGTTGAGACTTCAGCAGCGAGCACACTGCGCTGCAAAACCCTGCTTCGAGGTTCACGCGCTTGGGCACTCCCCCAGGTCTCCATATCGAAACCCGCGAGGACGAGAGACGGAGATCCGGGGAAATAAACAGCAAGCATTACAATTAACCGGAGACGGAGACGGAGATGGAGAGGCTCATTGGAATTCAAAGCCGTCTTCTTAAGGTTTAGTGTTTCAACAGCCCGAAACCGCGAGCGGCTAACCAGAGGCCTCGCGCGCTTAATGCTTGCAGGGAATTAGAGGAACTTCAAAGGGGGAGAGAGCTCACCGCGACCCGCCGCTTTGAAAGGTAAAGGGAGTTAGCTGGCTTCCGGGCAGAGCGGAGGCTCGACTGAGAAACCCAATTAGACAGAACAAATGCAGCTTAACCTTGGATTGTGCCAACAAAAAAAAAAGAGAGAATTCATTCGAAACCAGCGCGATTCAGGGATACATCCTGGTAGCGTTCCTTACATCTTGATTGAGAAATAGCCGTGAAATAATGGAACGTCAAAGCGTCCGTGTGAAAAAAGCTCATTATCAGAGCCGGCTGGACTGGGAACCTTGCGTGGAATATATGGTTGAAGCACTCTTCCTCTCTCTGGGAGCTGTTTCTCGGAGCCTATTTTGCAGCTCGGGGAGTAGAAAACCTCCACCAGTCCGAATCGAGCGCGGTGGAAGGGGGCGCTCGGTTCACTTCGAGTCCAACGCTCGCGTACCGTCCCACGCCGCCACACACCAAGCTCCTCTGGTGAAATCCATTAAATCCATTCTCCGCTGAGCTGCCCAGATAGAGGAGAAAGCCCCCGAAACCAGGCGCCTCCGAAGCAGAAGTTAATACACTGCAGAGACCTCTTAAAGCTGCCTTTCTCTGACAATGGGATTTTCTGCTCCTTATTAGAGACGCCACCTACTTCTCCCCGCGGTGTCCCATAGTGCACTGCAGGAGAAGCGCTGCTGATTGGAGGATTGGAGCATCTCCCGCTGGGGGCAATTTAACGGTTTGTAGGCGCGCGAAGAGTCGCTAGGAGGTGCTGGTGTGGTGGTGGTGTGAGGAGGAAGCCAGGCCAGGGCAAATCCACCCTACCCTGGTAGGAATAAGCTGAACCGGCTCCTGGGGACTCACTGGCGAGAACTGCATCGCCCTGATTAAAGCTAAAAAGACAGGCACACTATAGCAGAGGAGACACTTAGAACATGCACTTAACAGGGCTCCTAACAGCTCTGCTGACAGACACTGCGAGGGTTTTCATGCAAAAGGAAACAAAACGTAATCAGTGAGATTAAACGGGGGCTGGGATGGGTATTTAGTGCAGGTGCATAAGCCGCACCTCTCAGAAACACAACACAGTTGAAAATTTCGACCGTGTGACCCCGTGGACGCGTGGGAAGGGGAACGAACCATCCCCATAGCTGTACGTCTGTATAGCCTCTATAACCCGTACAGGCCGTGCGTCTGTATATCTTCAGCCTGTATCTGTAGCGGAATCAAATTTTCATGGATCCACGAGCCACAGTGGTGTACTTTTCCCTCTTAACCAGATCAAAATCTCCACTATTGTCTCTCTCAGAGGAAGCAATCCAGGAGCGTGTTTAGCCGCGAATGTTTCGCCGAGAGCGATAAGGAATCCTCACCAGCAGCCGGGTTTATTTATAGAGGCAGGGAGCACACGTCAGCTCATCCTCCACCTCCTGTAGCAGCGATGCAGATGCAGGCTGGAGGCCCTTTTCCTCAGTCCTCCACCTCAGCCCGCAAGCCTACATCTCCATAGAAGCTCATTTAATGCACAGGGCTTAGCAGGGATTTAACTGCAGTACAGCCTCTGTGCGCTACTGAGGAAGACTGCGGTTAACGTACTCCGGATCCTTTGGAGGGAAATCAAAAGGTGTAATCTTCTGCGTAACAGGCATGCTGCACTGTAAAAACTACAGGCTTGTAAAGGATGTCTGAGCAAGGCATGCTGGTCAACATGCGGCCCAGCGTCTGGATTAGTGCCAGATTACAGAACCACGCCGCACATGACAGAAACCAGATCCGGAGCTCTGAATCCCAGGTTTGACGCTAGATGAGACTCATTCAGAGCTACAGGGCTGCGCACTTGCCCCGGGACGTTAAGGGTTAATTTAGCCAGGGGCGCAGCTCCGAGGGAACAGGTGGCGCGACAGGTTCGACTGGGGGGCTCAGTCCAAAGTCAAAACGGCACAAAGGGAAATTAAATGGCATCTCTGTAGTTAAAAAGAGAGAGAGTGAGAGAGAGAGACACACACATAGAGAGAGGACCTGGGCCCGTGGCGTTGGCTGCACAGAGAACAATAGAGGCTCCTGAACGCGGAGGGAGGGGAAATGCATCATTGACAAAAGCCAGGGAGGCTGCGCTCCCGGCGGAGGCCGCCGCAGCCGCGGTGAACAAGGCTCTGTCCCGCCTTTATTAACTCCATAAATAACGAGCTCCAGGAGGCTGCGAGAGTGGAGAGAGTCCTCGTAACTCTGCCCCCCGAGCCGTAAAGCAGCAGGTTACAGTCCCACGCGTCATTAACAAACACACTCACCGCTAGGTGCTGCCCGGCCAGCCTGCGCCAAACTGACTGGAGATAGAAGCCGCACATGAACAAAGACCCAACGCACAGTTGAAAGTTTGGGCACACCTACTCATAGAAGAGTTTTTCTTTATATACACTATTTTCCACAGCTTAAAATAATAGTAATAATGGATATCTATGAAACTATGAGGTAACACAAATGGAATTATGCAGTGACCAAAAAAGTGTTCAAAAAATTGAAACTATTTTATAATTTAGATTCTTCAAAATCCCCAAAAATATATTTTTTAATGATTTTTTGTTAAGAAATTCAGACATAGACAAATATAAATAGTGAGGTTGAAGCCTAAAAAAAATTCAAGCATTTAACCATAAGTCTTTAGATCAAAATGTCTTTGAATGCACGTTTAACATTATCTGGTACTGTTTACTGCAGTATAGTGCATTTACTGCTAAACTGGCCTATAACTAGAGCTCCCGCAGGGAAGACCTCTTCCAGCCACGCTGTCTGAGGCATTCATTCTGCGTGGGAGCAGAGGGCAGAGGGCGAAAAATCTTCTGAGAGGAGTGACTTCAGGTGATGAGCAGGCCGTGCTCAAAGGGGAACTTCCCAACCCCTATCACAGGGTTGCTGATGTAACCGTCTCCGTTTGAGGAGCTGAGGGAAAACTCAGGAACGAGGAGCGTGACCCATCAAGCATGTATGTCTGAGTGAACACAGACGCGGACACCAGCAAGTCTGAGTGGCGCCACAACGATGAGGTCACCATGTGGAGACTGCTCACCCAGGGTAGAATATCACGCAACATAAAGCTACACACATAGGCTTGCCCGTCTAAAAAGAACTGTTAATGTAACTAGTGATGGAACAATGAAGCTTCATGAACCACTTTATGGGTGGAGCCATCACATGTTGTCCATCACAGCCTTTCTGAACCAATCAAGAGTCTGTTCTCCATAGCAAAACACTGTGAAGTGATGAAATCAGTGAGTTACTGATAACGTTAGCCTTTTCTACTGTGGAGTTCATGAAGAGTTCATGCTGTAACCAACCCAGGCACTGTAACCAACCCAGGGACCCAGGTGAAACAACTAGTTCACCTCTGTTCATGTTAGAATCTGTGGCCTACAACATGCAACCCATACAAAATCACAGCACGGAAGGCAGCTGCACTACACTAGAAGGCCGCTCCATCTTCGATCCCAGTTTTTCCAGAGCAGAAGCTTACTTATTCCTCTTAATCCCCCGTAGTTAGCTAAAGCTAAGATTAGCCCATATATGGCACGGACGGGCAGTGCCTCGACCAGCCGGGACACCCCAGCAGAGACCTTTAATGAAATGCAAAGGATGCCAAGCTGCTTCCCTACAGGTGACTCCCACCTTCCCATTACCCATCAAACGGGCCTCACAGAGACGGCCCCGCTCCGTAATTCCCAGCAGACAGTCAGAACCCCTCGCCACAGGTATGAACTGGCTGCGTGAAAACAGCATCGCTTTACTGGATTGAAACTGAGGCGTTCAGCAGAATTACAGCCAAAACCTGAGAGCGTGGTTCAATTTTAAAGGCGCACCCCCCATGAATGGCGCTGGAGATGTATTGGTCTTGTAAAAAACAGAGCAGCAAGGGAATGGAGCTCTCTCTGATATTGTGGCTGTTGGATGCTGTGGAGAGGAGGGTCAGAATGTGCACCCTGCTCTATTCAGCTGGCAGTTGGACGGAACGTGCCAGAACGAGTGGGTTTCATGACCACATCAGTCAGTGACTGTGGAGCCGTCACGAGAGGCAAGCAGCCTTCTGACAGCACTAAAATGGAACCCTCCATTCCCTGACAGCGCTAACGCTCTGTAAGCCTTGCTTTGGGCCCACTGTGCTTTGATTTATATGTTCACTAAAA
The DNA here is from genome assembly GCA_019176425.1 of Megalops atlanticus. Taxonomy (NCBI): domain Eukaryota; kingdom Metazoa; phylum Chordata; class Actinopteri; order Elopiformes; family Megalopidae; genus Megalops; species Megalops atlanticus. The sequence continues at coordinate 10,382,210 of CM032889.1, forward strand.
AGGTGCTTTGCATCCTGAAGCCCACAGCTCCTTCAAAAACAACAAATAAGAGTTTGGAGAGCGAGTCCTGTATGTGTCTGGCCATGAAACAAAAAAACAACCCCGGAGACTGCAGCCTGAAAAGGATGGGATATCGTCCGTTTTCCCAAACCTAAACACAGACACTTATCTACGGAGCTCTGTGAAGAGAGGCGTTTCACTGTCGTGAGTGGCCTAAATCACTCACATCACCATTCCTCTAACACAAGGAAAACCCCAAAAAAGGAAGCGTTTAGCTCAGCTTAAGAGCTTTCTCCCCCTCCGCCCACCTACATAACAGCACCACCAAATCCAGCCATCAGCCAGGTGTTTAGGTGGCAGAAATCAGAAAACAAACCCCCTCGGGATTTCAACAGCTTACGCACAGCTTCAAACACAGTCTTATCGTAGCCGTGCACCGTGACTGCGGGGGAGGAGCAGTGAGGTTGCGGTGGTGACCCCACAGTGGCGTGTAGGACTGCTGGCAGCCACTGTTGCCAGTGTTTCCTCGCTGCATCTCGTGAAGGGGATCCCAATCTAGCGCTGTAAAGTGTCAGATTGTGTCAGGACGAACACGTCATTATGTGCATGCTACGGAGTCACGTTAAAAGTTGTCAGGTAGTTATGTAATTTCGATTCATCTTTGCACCTAGCGGGGGAGTGGGGGGATTGGGGGGAGGGGGCGGTTGACATGGGATAACAGATGTGTTCACAGTGTGCAGTGGCACTTTCTGTTTCAGGCAACAGAGAACTCCATCAGCTCCACCAATGCGGGGTGAGGGAACCACCCGTGTCATTGTAAATGATTCGCTTTGCTTTGAGCTGATGCGGAGAAGCACTCGGCGTGTCTCAAGGAGCGTTCTGCTCAGATGCGTGTCAATTAGAAGCCTCAATTAGACTGATGACCATCACAGGCTTCCCAGACACCAGGTGGCCCCACACACACACACACACACACACACACACACACACACACACACACACACACACAAGCACTACACACAACAACCCACACAAGACACACTGGGAAGCATCCTTAGGGTGGCCAGAGAGGCTACTCTTTCCTGTAGCTTTGCCAACTTCAATTAACATATATTTCTGCCAGATTCAATTAACATGTAGCTTTGCCAACTTCAAAAATCATGCATCTTCAGTATTATGTTACTTCAATCAACAATCAATTACAAAATCTAATTAGTGAAAAAACAAAGCATTAATGAGCACAGGAAATCCCAGTAGGAGTGAATCTCTCTGTTCCACTGCTCCTTGGCTGGGAAGATCAGGCTCTGAAATGTCCACAGTAGACCTGCCACTTTTCCCCTGGACCCACCCGTTCCCCATCATATCCCTCAGACCTTGTTCACAAAGTTCATTTCATTTGCAGCATGTTCCAAATGACATGACCACCGTCCTTCTGAGAGCAGGTTTCACTCCTCTCTGAAGATCGGTCAACAGATTCCCCTCTCCACACACAGAATCCTAATGCAGAAGGTCCTCGTTCACATGAAAACAGCACTGTGGGAACTCACTCTAGGGAGTCACTCCTCAAAGGACTAGCACAACAGAGACAGTTTGTGCCTAACCTGCACCAAAAGCAGACATAAGACTGGGGAGCTGTGGGAAAGCATATAAAAACTCAATTAAGGTAACATACAAAGGCAGGATGGCACAAGACAACAGTTACAGCACATGTGGTGCATGAAAATTCCATTCTGAGTCAGGGAAAGCATAAGGAAAAATGGACCCATGCTGTAACAACAGCTGGGGCAACAGAGCTCTTTATTTTGCTTTTCCAGGCAACATTAACCCAAGGAAAAGGAATCCAAGTAATGGTACAGCGGATACAAAGCACATAACTGAGAATAAGCCTATTTCAGTATAGTGATGTTTAACGTTTAATTAGCCTGTGCAGCACATCTAAATTATTTATCTCTACCTGTGTTGACACCCTGAGGTAAAGAAGGAATGAGATGAAACTGATACGTCATTCTAAGACTTCTTCCCCCCTGGTAAAAGTATTCAGGTATGGGTGTGCAAAGCACTCAAGAATACTCATATGAAACATTAATAGAGCTCACCAAAGGGTGAGCTAAAAAACACACACACATTCCATTACAACTGCTCCCACTGTTGCCATGCAACTTCCTCCCTGCTACACCATCATTCTCTCTTTCCTCTGTCTGCGGTAGACTATTGCTTGCCGAATTCTATCCTGTTAATGTTGAATTCCATCAGTAGCCACAGACCAACCGACGGACCTGCCCCGAAACGCCTCCAAAACGCACTGCTTCACATGACTCTGGTCAGGGAACGTTGTGTGGGTATTGTGGGCATTGTAAAGGGACTCCTGGTCTTCTGTTTGGGTCCTCTGGTTTTTGTAAAATCCCGTCACTATACTTACACTGGAGAGCCTCGTGTGATCTGGCACACACCACATGACTCCAAAGGGGGCCCTAAACACAGAGACTTTCAATTTAGTCATCACTTATTCCCCCCCACAAAACACACACCGCTTTAGTTTACTAAGACTTCTATCAAGAGATGCAAACAGTATTTGCAAAAAACCTGAGATGCTATAAAACGCAATTTAGTATGCAATTTAAAATAACACCGCACAATATTTCAAAGGGACAGCAAGCCTATGAATAGAGTTAGTGCCAGAGCCAAACAGCGGGGTAACCACGCACAAACCAGTAAGACCATGGCAGCACGCCGCTGACTTACGGTAATTACCTGCCATTATTTATTACACAGACACCCAAACACAGCGGCTCCGGCTGTTTGGAAACCGGCCGTGTTGCGCGTTTGCCTGAGGAGATCAGGCGTGCTGGGCGACACGGAAACGTTTACACACGGCAGCGAGGGGCACGCACACACGCTCTGTCCTGCAGCGGAGGTCTGCGCGGCCGTGCTGTCAGACGCGCAGGCGGAGGGAATTATCATTAGTTAGGGAGGGCTAACGGACGCGTCAGACTTTGACAGGCGGCTGTCAGCTCTAGTGTTGACGGGCATGCTGCTGTGTATCCTGACGTGAGTGTGGTGGTGGTGGTGGGTGGGGTTGATGGGGCTGACAGTGCATCAGAGGCTTTGGGCCGGGGGCGGAATGACGCCCCCCGGACGTCGGCGTGACAACATGTGTGGGCGGAAGGCGTTGAGGGGTGGAGGACTCGCCCTCGCCGTACCCATCGATCTCCGGTCGACTACGCCCGCCTTTCCCCACCCCAAGCTCCGCAGCGGGGGGCGGGGGGGTGTGAGGTCAACCCAGTGTGGCTCTCAGTAATGCTCCCTGACACCGCTGGCTAATATTTCCCCACATCCTCTTCCCACACTGGCTTCAGCACAAAGGCGCTGCAACGCTCTGAGGAAAGATCCTTTCTCCCATCGCCAAGGCTGACTTCATCCTGCCTACATTTATGGTGCAGTGAGAAACCAGAAAACCACACACGCGCACACACACATTACATTACATCACATTCATTTAGCAACGCTCCCATCCAGAGCAACTTCCAGCACAAAAGAGCAAAAGCAACAGCGTCAGACCAGGCTAACAACACTCCCACACCAGCGAGTGTGAGCATAACACTGCTCAAGCCCTACCACAAGTTAACTTGTGCAACCTGACTAGAGAAGGGAAGCCAAGTATCCTAGAATCATAGAATCCAAAACACACTACACGTAAAATGAACAGCAAGTTTATTTTACACACACATACACACACACACCAGAATAAATATAAGTAAGACTACAAGGGTGCATCCCCCTGACCCAAATGCTGCTGGCTTAGCCATAAAAACACTCCAGTCCAGAGCTATGCAGATGTGGGAGCCTTTCGAAATCGCCTTTAATTGCATTTTAATTGCTGCACAGATTCCTAACGACCAACAGTACTGTAAATCAAAGGCATTTGGAGACTGTTGCTCATGGCTTTCACTCCCATAGCCCGGGATCATCCAATGCGGTGCGTGAAACCCGCCAAAATGTCGACACAGTCAGGGGAGGGGAAAAAAGCTCCGCCTCTCCTCCAGTGACCTGCCGCTGAAGCCAGACAGAACAAACTGCGCCGGGACAGGAGACGGACGCCGAGGAGAGCCGAGAGGCAGACCGACGCTACGTTCCGCCAGCAGTTCTGTCGGTCTCTCACAAGCCGGAGTGGGACACGGGGACAAATTCCGGGGGTTTAGCAATGCTAATGAGAGCGCCGCCACTGCTGGAACATCTGAGCAAACAAAACGGCGGCCCTCGGAGAACGCCCCCGGAGTGCCTCCTCTCTGTAAAATAAACCCCCTCGTCAGCACGCCAGCGTGTGCGTGCGGCCGTCAGGAGAAATAACTCCGACACAAAACATCCAGAGCCACCGCACGCTCTTCCAGAGGAAGGAGGCTCCGCCAATTTGCTGGCATTAATAATTCAATTTGGGCTTTTTATTAGCACAGAAAAAAGTTGTTGAGGGAAAACAAAAAACATCAAATCGTGAGTATGGCGAGTTCTGGGGGCAGAAGCAGACCAGAGATAATTACATTCTCTCTTGAATGCAGATTATTGGACGTTATGAGATCCCTTTCGCATTAGGGATCCATCATGAGACTGAGCTGAACAACTGACTTAAGTGCGAGAGAGTAAGAATAAGACGGATATAAAAAGAACATCTACAAATGACCATGGCTTCCAAACGCAGTGTGGACGTGATGTGTAAGGGCCCTGTAATTATGGACTGGCAAACACAGCACTATGTTTTAGCACTTGGGAGGAAATAACTTGATTTCAAACAGGGAATGTGAATTGCACTTGGAAGAGCCGCTATCCTGTGGGTTAATGTCGTTTACTTGAAATAGGAAAAAAACACCCCACTACGTTTTTTCTGCAGCCACAATGACCACATTCACACATCTGGAGAACAACGTTAAATTGTACTTTTCACACGATCAATCTAAATCCATCCAACCACAGTGACACATATCGAAACATAATGCAGGAGTGTGTGACCTCATCATAAAGCTTGAGGTTTGGAACTGAGACACTGATAAAAACCAATGGAGACGAGAGAAGCGTTTATTTTAAGGTTCCTTGGTTGGTAATAAGGTAAGAGCCTGGATGGCTGTACTTGCAGGAGCACAGAAATGTATTAAAGGTCAATACTCCAAGCATTCGCTGGAGATTATTGTCCAGGATTTTTTTAACACCTTTCATGTTTATTTACTCACTTATTCCAGAGAACTTAAAATCAATTTCATGCTCCGTTTAGATCATAGTTGACAAAAGAAGAGGCTTTCAATCAGGTTTTTAGAGACAGCAGCGGAACGTAATGAGGTGTCCCCTGATGGTCCCTCATCCAAGATGCAAAAAAAAAAAAAAAAAAAAAAAAAAACACGAGTCTTCTTCTGATGACGGTGATAAATATGCAAAACAATCCCAGCTATTGCGCACCACTGTGTCTCTGGAACATTACACACCAAGGGTTTCACACAGCTTTGAATTCCACCCAAAGTCTTATGTGTGCGGTCAGGCCACACTTCTCCCTGGGGGAAAAAAAAATCTCCCCACCATAGCCAAGGTGGAAATGCAGCAGCCAATCAGCAGAGAGGTGGGAGGGACCTTGGACCACATGGCCGCTCCTGCTGCAGTGGCAGCGAGGACACTCCCACTGGTAAACTGACAGGATCTTTATCTAAAGAGGGAAAAGACCACTGCAAATATTTGAGCTTGGTGTGCAAATACAATAATACAGACTACTGATCCCTCCGTGCTGTGAATGACCGGGAATGCCGCATTTGCTCAAGGCATCTCCAAAAAGCAGCCGTTTCCAGTATTTCCACTGCTGCAATTTCACATAATGAGGTCCTCAATGCCTCTTTTGAACCATAACCATATTAATCAATACCTCCATGTGTATATTTGTCAGTCAAAGCTGAAATGAAAATTTCTGTGCCATTTTATTTGCCTTATTTTTTAGTTACACTTACATTTATCATCCACTTTGATATCAACCACTCTCTGCCAGGGTATCAACATGTTTTTGCTGGTTTTTTCCCCTCATTGCAAGTTTGGTAAAAACCTCTGGACTGAAGAAAAATCAAATGTGTCAAAATCAGCATTGTAAGCAGCTGTATAAAAAATGCCAGGGAGCAGCAGTAGCTGAGGTGACGGTAACAGTTGAATGGTGTCATCCTCCTTGTCCCGGACTGCCCTCTCCTGCCTGTGCCAGCCTCACGCCCCCTCCCTGAAGATTCACAGCTGAGTGGGCAGGGGGAAAAGAAGATGAGGGCGGAGCATGGTGGGTGGTCCCTCCCACTGGGGACTAGACCCTCCCCACTTCTCCATTGGGCACCGCCCACTTTACAGAACAACAAGGTACAGAGGGAGCAACTCCAGGAACGCTCCCCACCGAGCTCTCGTTAACAGAGCAGGACAGAGGTGAGCAGGGAGCCGCCCTGCACTAAGCTTGCCTCCCTTTGTCACTGAAGGGCAATGCTGACCAATCACTGGGCAGGATATGGCCATAATTTGAACAGTGTCGTTTTCCCCCCAAAAAGCTGACATGCCATACCCCTGAACTGAGGATTCTCCACAGGGTCCAATGGAAACAACCAGGTGAATGCCGTGATGGGGCCCTGCAGAGGAGGCAGACGCAATGGGAACAGGTCCTGAGAGACACGAGAAGGGGAATCTCCGCTCAGAGACCGGCCGGCGGAGGCCTCCACCGTGACCGAGAAACTGCACCCGGATCTCATTACGCCAGTTATAGGGCCACACAAAAATTTAAGACTACCGTTTTCCTGCAAGGGAACAGGTGCCGGCGGGATTGTCTGATAAGCGCTTAAGGGTTTCGCGTGAATTCGCACGGTGCTATTTTCGGTCCCGGCTCGCTTGCGCTTGTTTGGAGGGCTGTCTGAGCCTTGGCGCAGGCTAAATGCTGATTATGGTAATGAGCCTCAGGTTTTCAAAAGCAATATGTCCCATTAAGCAAAGGGATGGGCGGTTCTGCACCTCTTACCACAACAACAGAGGAAGCGTAATGATTAATCAAGGAAACACGGCCTTGGCAGACAGCAGATGAAATGCAGACATTGTCTTCCTTGCTTTTAGGCCCCATAAAACAGAGAAAAACACCTCTTATTGAATTTTATGAAGAGGTCTGATAAATCGAAATATCTGACAGGGCACAAGACAACCACATATTGCGCACAATAAATAAAGTTATAATTAAGAAGAAAAATGAGGAAAAAACAGCCAAAAAAGCAGGGGAAGACGTTGCACACACATTTGGCAGTGATTGCCTGCTTTGTCTGCCTCTCCCCTCTTCTCGAGTGGCTCCTTAATGGTGCGGACTGCTTCCTCTGTGGCCAGCAATCTCACTCTCACTCACCCTGTTCCTTTCACTTTCCCGTGTCCGCTTTTTTCCCCCCCGTCTAGATTCGTCTCGGGTTTCCATCCCGTCCTCCGCAGAGTCCCTCTCCCTGTCTGCAGCAAGGCCTCTCTCCTTTCAGAGCTCCGCCGTGACCTGCCTCGTTTGTTCCTTTCACTACATTACACTACACTCATTCGGCAGACGCTCTTATTCGGAGCAATTTCCAGCGCAAGGGAACAGAAGTGTATCCACCCAAGTTATGTGAGCAGCAGTGTCAGACCAGGTTAACAACACTCCTCGACAAGCAAGTGCACGCACAACCCCGTTCAAGCATCACTTTCATTTTAATGCTGCTGTCTCCCCCAGCTCCTCTCCTTCCTTTCAGGCTGGCTTTCCCTTGTATGATCTACACCCTCAAACAAAACCACAGTGATTCTGTTTCTCCCCGTTATTCAGCCAGGGTGGGTCTCCGCGACAGAAACGCCGCCTGTCTTAACGGCAGATTTTCCCCGACTTGTCCTTGCTAGCCTGACTGTGACTGTGTCACATACCTGAGGTGACTGTCCTCTCCCTGCTCCTGTGAGATCAACAGCAACACCCTGACTGAGGGACAAGTAGCTTCATGTGTTGTGCCGCTGCTTATGTAACTGCAAGTCAGAAATCTTCAACATTCTTACAGGCTACTGCCTTGCAAGTCCTGCAACAAAGGGACACTTTGAGACATGCGGATATTTTATAGAGAAGTAATGCAGAAGTAACATACATGTAAATGTAATTAATGTACAACAAGTTTAAATTTATAAATACAAAAGCAACTTTGTACAATAGATATTATGTAATAATGATTTATACGCTTTCAGATACTTATATTTATCTACAATATGATCCAATTTACAGACTTTCCTCCCCTGAAGTTATCATAGGGTAGACTGCAATGGAAAAATAATCATTCTGACCTAAAAAGGACACTAACACTGATTTACCACCCACAGCTCATAAATAATATATATTATCCTACCAACTATTAGCTTCTAAGCTTGACAATTTGATTCTGAGTAACTGACTATGAGTATGTCATGCCTTAGATCAGTGATGACCAAGAGATCACTGTGTCTGGCATGCTGAACACTGATCTGAGATCATAGACAAGTGAGGGAGTAGAAGAATGCACTGTCTGGGATGCAGACTCATAGCAATCAACTGTCTCTGGACCAATCGACCGTCTACCCGCACCTCCTGCAAAGAGGATAAAAAAGTTCTAATCTATTGATGGAAACAGGTGGGCCGGCCGGCTGAGCAGATATGGAAATTGGCGCCTCTGCAGGACTAAAAATCACAGCATTACAGCAGAATTACGGAATCAGCGAGCAGCCGAGCGGAAATTCCACACGGGGCTTTGACCTGCAGACTGACGTCCATTTGTTTGTGAACAAAGGCCTATTCTCACAGGCTAGACGGGGCATTGTCGGATTCGCTTCCTCATCTCACGCGGGGCCCGCGGTCAGGACGAGCTGGCCGCTCTCACACAGACACTGACCTCTGACCTTTACCGACTGCTGAGGGAACGGGGGTGGAACAGGAACGCTGGTCACGAGTCAGAGCAGCTCGTGGGACAAGACGGAGCTCTGAGCAATGAATTCAGAGGGTATCAACCTCCAGCATCCTACCAGGGACATATCTCTGAATGCTTGGCTTCCCCTGTCTAGTTAGGTTGCACTAGTTAACTTGTGGTAGGGCTTGAATGGTGCTATGCTCACACTCACTGGTCTGGGAGTGTTGTTAGCCTGGTCTCACACTGCTGCTCATTCAACTTGAATGGATGCAGTTCTGTTCTTTTGAGCTGGAAGTCACTCTGAATAAGAGTGTCTGCTAAATGAATACAATATAATGTATTGTAATGCTTCACATCAACAGCAATGTCAGTTTTGTTCACTTTCATCATGCTCATTTGTGGCATTCAATTTCTCCACAATTTGTAGTTAGTCAAAATTTTAAAAATCTAAAATGTCTGCAACATAATGTGTTGAAAATGTTGTGGCCAGAGCCTGAGAGGTCAAAATCTCCCCAAAGAACCCAGGCCAAGGAGCACCAGCCCGTTCTCCCGCAGGGGTTCCACTCTGTCAGAGCTCTCTGCCTGCGCTCTGATGCAGGGGAAACTCCCCCTCCTCACTCCTGAGGAGCCTCTCCTCCACGCAGGAAGCCAATGCCCAGAGGACAGCAGCTAAACCACCCTGTTCTGCTTCAGAGACAGATGAGGCCCCAGCTACTTCTCAAAGCATTTCCAAATAAACAAAAAGCATAGATAAACAGATATGAAAAAACCTAGCCGTGTGATATAAAAATAGCCTTTCCCCCAGGTCTTTGTTTTTTTTTTTGGAGGAAGTAATGAGGTAGGTAGGGCAGGAGGGCTACCGTGGGGGTTTCTTCAACATGAAATCAAACATCTCCACCAAGCAATTAAATTAGCTTCACCGGCTGGGCCTCCCGGGACAGAGCTTGGTACCTGTTCTAATACTTTAGGAGCCAGCGGGGTCACTGGGATAGCGTGTGCACCATTACTTATGATCAGCGTCAACGTTTCTGAGCTGGTTCTGCTGCCGGAGGGGGTGGTAATGGAGTGTCTCTGAACGCAGTCAACACTAAGCAAACCAGAACTCCTGCACTTTACAATGCAAATGCTGTGGTATCCAGGGTCAGGGTCAGTGCTCAGTTCATGGACGTGCCAGTCGTTAAAGTCACCTGACCGAAAGGAGACTGGGAAGAGATGTGTGGAATCCCAGCTGTTTTTGTCAGCGTGTCGACAGGGTGTCTGAGGCCGGAGGACCAGTGTTCCACCCCCCTGTGTCGAGCGATCCGATCCGCACGGCCCTCCGTGTTGACATGGATCCCCGGGGGGGTTTCGAGGTCGGCGGGTCAATAGCGCGCTGTCACCCCCCCCTTCCCGCAGCTACGCTAGCTCAGTCACTGCGCGGTGACTCCGGGGACGGGGGTCTGATACCTGCTCGCTGCACGGGAAAACCCCACGGGAGGCTTCTGCCGGAGAATCGCTGCTGTCCACCCCTGCTGCTGCCCGTCAGTAAGCCAGCAGGTTATTCGGAAAAAAGAAAGTGCTCAGCTTGTGTTGCTGCTCTCACACTTATGCTAATTAATAATGCTTAGACAAGCATCATAGCAAGAGCCAGGCTTTGATATTGCTTATAGGGTTTCTTCCCAATGTGGTGGCATGTCGCCCTAGAGGAGGGGATGTGTGTGTGTGTGTGTGTGTGTGTGTGTGTGTGTGTGTGTGTGTGTGTGTGTGTGTGTGTGTGTGTGTGTGTGTCTGAGGTTCACAGCAATACACTTTCACTTTCACTCCAAACTTCACTTGTTCATTTGCGCCCTCTCCAATGCTAGACCCGCGTTCATGTTCCTCATTCAACTGATTCTTTGGTAAAACAAAGGGAGGATTCCACAGTTCAGTTCCCATATTATATCTATGCATTTGAGCACAGTGTATAGGTACTAAAAATGTACAGAACACACACACACACACACACACACACACACACAACCTCCACTCTCCCTATCCTCACTTTCACCTTTACCTTACTGCGTTTCTCTTATCTACAGCACTCCTCCCCCCTTTCCTTACGTGAGCTTGCTCCTGTTCGCACTGCTGAGTCGTGCTGATCTCATACAGCACCGTAATGGCATTCAGCTGACCTTTGCTTGCGTTATCTCGGCGAGTCGGCGAGCGCGAGTCCTAATAATGCATCTGTACGTGTGTACTTACCCACTGCCAGCCTGTCAGTCACTGAGGCAGGGCCGCTTCTGCAGGCAGACTGACAGCTTGACAGTAAGACACTTCCAGTGGAAGTGGAAGCCGCTTTCACATCGCTCCTGCTTTACCGCCCGGCCCAGCACCCACAGCACCATAATCACACTGGTAACGGTAACGGTAAACGGTAAAGCAAACGGCAAACGGTAAAGCAAACGGTAACTGGCTGCGAGTCTGCTCGGCCATCCTCTTTCACTCAGGGACGGAGCAACAGCTGGGCTGCTCTGATTGGGATTTTGGAAGTTCAAACAAGTTCTTTCTCTTTTAATTCAGTGAAACACATTTTGGAAGCGCAGTATTTAAAAATATCTCGGTTCCCACTGCATGTCGAATGCGTAAGACTATAAACAGGTGAATTATGCTTCTCCTCCTCCTTGCTTTTAATTCAATGAAAAACATAGCTGTTTTACGTCCGTATTTAACACGGCAAACATTTCAGGAACTGAAAGCAAAGTGTGAAAAAAGTGTGGCTCAAGGCACAGGGGAAATGCAACAAAAATAAAAGTGGATCTATTGCATAAAGGTCACAGCAATCAGCGAAATCCACTGGCATTAGGCTGATACAGGGCGGTACTGATTAACACTGCAGAGTCTGCCTCTCAGACGATCGACTGAGCGAGAACTGAGCCCGAGGATACCATACAGACACAGATCCCTAAATGAACAGGATCAGCCCCTCTCAGATGCCTTACGAGTACAACACAGTGTGTGTCCAAATTCAGCTAATGATAACTCACTACCTTCAACAGTGCTGTGAAAGGCCTGGTAGCTGTGTATATTAATGACATGCAAAAGCAGCTGCTGATTACAAAAAACACCTAATAGCTGTCGCACAGAAAATGAACACTCAGTTCTATGAGCACAATGGTAACATGCAAAGTAGCTACACTGGCAAAGTCTCCCATTTATTCGACTGGTGGTTGAGAGCCTGCAATCTGTGGCAGTCACATGATCTTCCCATTTACGGTGTACAGTTCTGCCTTGGTAATAAGAGATGGCATTGAACTGATTATTCACGATGACTGACCAGATGACTGACGCAGGAGAAACAGGCCAGTAAAGCTCTTTATTGTGTATAGCGGCAGGCGGAGGTAGAAACAGCGATCCGCGCAGAAATGATGTTCCCATTTTGTTGTTATTTCTCGGAACAAGGCCTTGCGCTTTGCCGTTTGCGCAGGAACTGAGCGAGCACGGCTCGATAGCCCGGGGGCACTGTAAAATGCTACCCACACTGAGCCCTGAGAAACGACTGTGGCTGGAAACAGAGAAAGGTCCAAATCCTTCATCAGAGACAGCTCCGGTTAACGGAACATCACAGGGGGAGGGGTGAAAACCAAACCCCTAATCTCCTCTCCGCATTACGGCAGGGCCCGGTTTTCAATTCAGCCGGTCCGATATCCCAGAGCGGCGGCTACTCCACACCATTGCTGTACGGTAATGAAAGGGAACGGCTAACAGCAAACTGCACCCTCTCCATCATACAAGTTAGCGCTGTGCAGAAATAAATGAGACCGACTTCAATGGGGAGATGTGGCTTTGAATGTAAGCATGGCAGAGCGGAGTGGAAAATGAGCAATGGGGATTGGCTGCTTGATTAGGGCATGGTGTCAGGGGGGGGGTGGGGGAGCGTGATGGCAGTCAGGCCTTTGCTGCCATGTCACAAGCTGCCTCTTGAGGGGTGGGGAGGTGGGGAGGGGGTGGTGATGCAGACTGTAGCGAGGGAGGCCCCAGCCGTTTCTGACAGCGTCCTCTCTGTATGTGCCCGCTGACCAGAAGGGCCGGTCCCGCGCGCGACCGCCGAAGGAGCGGGCCTTGTAAACGCTCTGATCGTCTCCGCTGGAGTCCCCCGCCGATCGACTTCAAGGCATAAAAAGGAGCCGCTTTTTCACAGGGTTTCAACGGAGGAACACCTGAGACTTTCCAGATCGACATCAAACCCAGAATCGGCTCAGAAAATTCATTCAGATTTCCTTTCACGTCAAAAACTGATTTACCTCAAGAACATTTCCGACTGATCCCGAATCCACTGTTCTATAAAGCGAGGGCTCCTGCCTAGGATGTTTGTTATGGTAATGAGGAGAGCAACAAATCTTACAGCAATACAATGAGTTTGTATTCTCTAACCTACAACACACGTTCAGGATGTAATCTGATTCAGCAGCACAGGAAATGCAACAGGAGACAGGATACTTCATAGGTAAATCGAATCATATCTTACTTGCAGAGCGCTCCTTATGAGTCTTTTCGGAGCTCAATTTTCCCACAAAGTCCACTGGCTTCATTGGCAATACAGCACCTTTACCTTGCATGGTTCTTGCGAACAATACACCAAGGTTTTTGGGTTTGTATACTACATTCATTTAGCAGACACTCTTATCCAGAGCGACTGCCAGCATAATAGAACCTAAATGTAGCCATTCAAGTTGAATGAGCAACAGTGTCAGACCAGGCTAACAACACTCACAGACCAGTGAGTGTGAGCAGAACACTATTCAAGCCCTAACACAAGTTAACATGTGCTAACCTGACTAGATCTTGACGGTGGAAGGACACATCTTTGGTAGGAACATTAGATGTGAGACTATAACATCTCTCAAACTGTAATGGACAATACAGAAATGGAAACAACACATAAACATTCGGCGGAAAAGAGGTGTCCTCCTTTGACTATTTATTTTGGACAGAGTAAAAAAATAATTTTCAAGATAGATGTAGGTTTGGTAGGAATGCGGGGGCACTCTGAACACTTCAGACAGAACTGTCGTTGAAATTTCAGCCATGCTGAAAAAAGCAATCAAACGAGCGTCTGTCTCACCCTTTAATGAAGCGCTGAGGTTGCTGACCTGAAAAGCGCTGCCCCAAACTGCCCGGGCCCCCGCTCCAAATACGACGGCATCAAACCTTGACACAGCCAATCACCTCTTTGCTAAAAAGGTCCTGGTAGACAGACAGCAACAGAAGGACTCCATTTACTAAGGTCTCTGTTCCCTTTTATGCAGAATTGCGAAACGGGAGGCAACTGAACACACAGCCGGCTGTGAAGAAGACGATGAACATCCTTATCTGTGACTGCAGGGGATCCTTAAGCTCTATCACTGCAGCTGGAAGTAAAAACAGAAATCTGAACAATACCACAGGACCATGAAAGAGGCAAAGCAGAAACACCGTTAATGCCACACGCTTCCTGAGTGACATGACAATACTGTCCGCTGGAGACTCCACCCAGGTCTAAATAACTTGATTGCCACCACCGACTGGGTGAGATCTAAATCTGCTTCCAGAATGAAGACGTTTCAGGCCTGTGTCTCCAGGATCAGGAGTAGGGCACCTTGAAACAGCTTCGGTTTCAGCTGTTGGAATGACACAGGGCAGGACGCGCACTAGGTCAGTCAATGAAACCCGATACAACTGTCCTGAGATGAGATAACCGAGCACAGAAAAAGCAGACGGCTTCAGCCCCTGAACGTCAGCTTTAAAATTCCATAGGCCTGTGTGTACTGTGATGTAAGCAACACTACAGGAATACCCTGGTTAACAAATTAAATGTGGTCTTGACGGTCATTTCCACACAAGACACATAGACAGATTTGTTCCATGACTTCAGAAAACAGCAACAGTGTTGCTCATTATAACCAGAATGTCAAATGCCAAACGAAATATCAAAATGAAATGAAATATACACTTGCATAATAAACATATATTAACATGCATTCACACTCATGTCTCATCGGATGCTAGCACTGTAATCACCACTGCCTCACCTCAAACGGCTCCTGTCACCTCGACGCCGCGCTGAAGTCTGTGTCCTTTCTGCTTGGTTTAAAATGGTCTTCAGCGCTGGCTGCGCTAACCTGAACGAATGGCTCACTTCACCTTTCATTTCTCCCAGACTCACCATTCAGCCCTTTCCTACCATTTGTTATAGCTTCTAGAAAAATTGGTTTTCATTTTATCTTTTGGCCAGGGAGGGCAGCTCGCGGACGCGGGGCTGGCTGCTTGGATGCCAGTTGCTTAATCACTGCCGTTCGCGGGGAAAGATAAAGGGAGGACTGAGACAGGGAGAACCGCAAACCCCTTTGCCAGTTGGCGTGCAATGCGAACAAACTAAATTCGCTTAACTTTGAAAAGAAAGTGCCTCTCCAATCTTCTGAATTACTTCCAGTGACATCTGAAGAATTCAAAACAAATGTACAGTATAAAATATATATTATTTTGTTACATATGAGATTGGTTCTTGGAGGTTGAATTAACCGAGGTATGGGCTACTTGTACAATGTAATGGCTGGAAACAGCTTATCAACATTCTTCCATAGAAATATGAGTCAGAGGAATACAATCCTTGGACAAATTTACACATCAAATTGGCTGACAAGCACAACACTACACTGCCAAACAGAGGGAGGTTTCAAGTGGTCTGGTGTCTCACAGGCCTAAGTCTCAGGGATTTTGTGTAAAATGTTCAAGTCTCATTTGTTCACATAGCATGCATTATACTCAGTGGAAGATTTAAGGGAAAAAACACAGTCCAAAATGACCATCAGGGAATCGGGTGAAAGCCTGGGAGGACCTGAGTAACACAGCGTAGTCTAGCCTCTAATGAGCAGGAAGCCACAGGTCACCTGAGCTGCACTGGTCAATGAATCCATAAATCCATTCTGAGCAGAGCCATATTCCAGAGAGTTTATCCATGTTCCTGGTTCTCCACATTTTGCTCCAGGCCACGGCTCTGCTGAGACAAAGCTACAACGCCAACTCCCCTTATCTGGGTCAGTGTTCCACGTCCCCTTAAAAGGGAGAGACACTCCCACTTCTGGTGACCTCATTATACTAGCTTTTCATTAAGAAATAAAATCCGTCCAGCTAGCGAAGAAACACCCTTCACTCCAATGAATGGGGTAAAGAAGGCACCACATCATGGGAAAAAATAAAACATGAATGCAGATTATCTCCCCCAGACTTTGCTCTGAAGCACTCTAACTGGTGCTCAGTCATCACAGACGCTGTCACCCAGAACACATTATCCCCCCCCAAGTCGGAACCGGAGCCAAGTGGAGCTAGAACCACAGAGCAGAACGCTGGCACTGTTCCAGTCAGCACTTCCACTGTACTTCCCCGCTGGAAGCCTCCAACTCTCCATCACACCAGTATGCAAGGCTGCCCAATCGTTGGGAGTTTTCCCAGTTACACCTCTCAGAATGGAACACCCATTTACTTTGTTGGAAAAATGCAATGATAATTTCTGTACATTACTGATTCTTTTTCATGTAACACGCTGGGGCTATTGTGAAATTTTCATAAAATTGTGGCTTTTAGATTTAACAGAGTACAACACTAGTGCATCAGTCTTCAGCAGCAGTCACAATCCAGATCCAACTGAGAGCAAAGACCGCTAACGTATTTTTACATAAGCAACCTGAGCTGAAATGACGGTTCTGATATGCATGGCCATGGTATTTGCATAGTAAAAGTCATACATTTCCCAAATAACTACACACTCTCTTGCATTTTTCTCTATTGCACAAACTGCCGCAAAGAGTCCATTTTCAAAGTGAAAGCATCTGCTTTCCATCCACAGACAGCCCACGCTGTTTACTTCACCTCCAACATCTGGTCTTCTGCAGAGAATGCTGAGAGTGACTGCACACGCTATCTGGGGTTCCCTGACTTCCACTGACAGCCGTAGACACCTGGCTTATCAGATTACATCACGTATCCTCAGGCTGTACCCCCTTTCTCTGTTCCTGCCCACCCTACCATCATAGGACTGAATACCATTCGGAGTGGATGCGGTTTCGCTCCTCTTTAAAATGTTGCCCTCAAAGTGACTCCACTGTGATATCAAAGAACTCCTGAAGGAGACCTAAGTAGACAAAAATAAGAAAAGCTATGAAGCACCTCTCAGCTTCATTGGCACTCCAGAGCCTTTAAATCACCTTGTTCGTTCCCATTTCTGAATCAACTGACAAACCTGATCAACTGTAAAAACCTGATCTCTCTTAAAACCCCGCTTTCATTTTTTAATGTTGCTCAGAGAAAACTGACCAGGAAGGAAGGTTAGCATGCCGGGTGCAGGCAAAGGGGCTAGCATGCCCGCACATAATCTAATAGTAGAGCAAGCGATTGTGTTCACTGTCTCCAGCACAACTCTTAGCTGCGGCGGCTGAAATACGAGCCGAGACACTCATATTATACGAGCAGCGAAAGCAAGGCATGAGACCGTGTCCCCTCTGGCGAGGCTGTGCTTTGTTCTTGGTGTCATCGTGGTTGGAGCAGGCCGCCTCCTCCTGCTGTAAGTCTTCTCTAGAGGGCTCCGACAGGGCAGGGCCTGCAGGACCATCACATCACGCCGTGCGGCTCCCGCCTAATGGACAATCGTGCACACACCAGCACACAGCCGGCCTCAGGGTGGGGGAGAGGATGCATCTCACAGCACCGGGGGGAGCGCAGTGCTTTGACAATAACCAACAGGATGGGGGGAAGAGTGAGTCTCGGCTGGATCTGAGGTCAGGGTGACAAAAATCAGAGCAAAACCCCTGTTTGCACGGCACTGAACGATGTCACCACCGAATAAAGCTACATTCCATTCAACTGTTCAAAACCAACAGGCACCTGAGGCAATGCACGATATTGACTAAACACAGGAGTGCTTTGCAATGAGACTTCCACAAAATGTTTTGCGTACAACATGATGCATCTTCATACAAATCATAAAAAAAAGTCACAAACTCATGAGACAAAACAATGAGCCAACTTCATAATGGATCACGATGTATGCATCAGCTGATAAGGCAGCATTGTGCTACATGTGTGGGAGTTGCAAAGTCCTCCCGCCCTGCCAAAGAAACACCAGTCACACCTGTATGTCAGGAACAGGGCTGCTGTTACAGGGCTGAGGAGTGCTCGATTCCACCTGCGGGATCGTGTTGCTCAGAACAGAGGCCTGAAGGCTTGGTGCACCGCCCCAAATTGTGGGCGAGGGCTCTGTATCAAAATAATCTTTCTTGAGCACAAGGGCTGCCAGCACAAGTGTGAGACCAGCCTGCGTGGCAAATTCCAATTAACAGATCCAACAACACACCAGAAGAGTACTTCACATACCCACATAAGCATCCTGACTCCTATTATTAACATTAATGTCAATTAAGTATTAACATACTTAAAAATGCAGAGGCGTAAGGCTAGACATGCTAATGATCTGACACCTTTCCATTAGTAAACTTCAGCATCTACATACTACACCAGCACCTTTGGAGACTCCACAGAATCCTGAGGTACATGTAATATTAGGAGGTTATGCCAAACACCTACTCAAATGCACCAATGAGCCTCCTGAAAGTCCATCCACTCTGGGGGGGCTCACAGAATTGGGGTTTTATCCGAGCATGCATCACCAGCCCCTACGGACCCCCCCCCAAACCTGAAGCCCCCAAAATGACTGCACTGATTCATTCATTCATTCATTCATTCATTCAAAGGGAGAACGACTGCTGTCCGAAGTACATCCTCCGTCTTGCGCACGCTTTAGTGTAATTCTCAAAGGAAGCTGCCATCTGCATCCACTGATTTCGATATGCGAAGTATGTGCGACTGGAGGCCTGACTCCTCTGCTCCTGTCACTCACCTGTGGAACCGTGGGTCACAAGAGGCCTGTTACAAAAACCCCCAACTGGGCAAAGTGGATAAGCTTTTTACTCTTCCATTAGTGAAACACATTTCATCCATACTAATCTATTTTTTTGCTTTCCCCCAGTAACCAAGACTTCTGCTTTGGTGTTTTTTGGGGGCCACTCAGAGATAATTACTCCATTAACATCTATATTTATAAATATATATTCAGCAATAAAGCACTAAAAATGTTGTTATAATCTGAATTTAGAAACTCTGTGAATCTGATAAGTCAATTCTGGACAGCTACTGCCAAAATGACCAAGGATAAAATAATTCAGTCGACCGTAGTATCAAGGTGAGAGCTGGCTACCGCCAACTGTAACCACCATTCTCTCAAACGCATGGCATATGCAGCTGCAATTTAAATGCAGCAATTCCAAGCTGTAAGACTGTTTCAGTATATTTGATATTTTAAAAATACAGTTTTAAAATAACCCACACTTGGAGTAGTCTTGTTCGCAGTGTCCCATTGTCAAGCTCAGCTGAAAAAACTCATTTCTGACCTGTACAGTAAGAAAAGAAATAATATTGACAGTAATCTCCTGATATTTCCTCAACAGCCTCGTACACTTGGTAGACCGTTCTTCACATTTTGACGCGTCATCGTCGGTATGTGATTCTGTCGAGGTGGTTCATTTCAAACTTGAATACTCGGCGTAAATTTTAGCGCGACATTTTTCACTCAACGCAAAGGCGAACAGCAGGTAGAAAACTAAACATATATTGCCCTCGATAAAATATTTTTTCGATGCCTCCCTGGAGCTCATAATTCGTAAGGCTTTCCGAGTTACAAAAAGTAAGGCCATATCTAACTGCAAACGCACACGATGGATATGACATGCTGGTTATAAGAAGATGTAATCTTGTGAACGCCTCATGCTTATGTTAAATATATTTTTAAATGTATGCATAACATATCTTGCAAGCTACTATGTTCCCAACCGGCTCAGCAAACACTGGTTACAGCTAACTAGCTCTACAGATATCCAGAGAACCGGCCATTCATTTGACTGCTAAAGTCATTTATATTTTTCCCACAGTTGACTTGGTCGATGGATCAGGCTAGTCAATTGCAATGCATATGTTTAGCGAGCATCGTGCAGGTGACACCAAGAAAAACTGACATCTACTTGCACACAAACAGGCGCACAACATTAAAACCATAAACGAATCCATATTTCGCTCCAGCATCAGTATTAAAAGCGTACTGTCAGAGTGATCTGAAACCCAAATGCATTTGCAAGGTGGCTAGCTAGCTCGCCGACTAGCTAACCCGACACTTACTTTCCGATCACCTCGCACAACTCGTACACATCTTCGAACAGAACGTCGTCGTCAGCCATGGTCCAGCAGGAACGGGGAAATTATCCCCCAGATATCCCTTCAAAACGGTATACTTCAAACAGACCAGATGAATCACACTTCTGTGTATCTCTGTTGTTCGTGTTGGGTACGGGGATTTTTCTGTACGTTTTCCCAAATTCCAATAGGCGGAAAAAATTCCTTCTTCCTCAAGATTCTCCAAAAAAGGACCACCGGTGAGTTAGCAAGTTAGCTACCTAGCCAACTAGCTCTGTAATAGATAGCTAGTCTTATTCTCCGACTCTCTTCGGCCCCACCTTCTCCTTGTCTCCCGGCTCTCTAATCCTCCGGTCCAAGCCACAAACACGGCGATTTTCTAACGTTTAACACCTCGCCTCTGGTGCCAGCGTCTGTGCTGTTTCTAGCTAGCTTGCTAAGTTAGCTAGATAATGCCAGATCTATGTCTCGATCCTCTGTTAGCTGGCTACAGCAGTGATGCCTCTCCAAACAGCTAACCAGCTAGCTGGCTAGCTAGATGGCTAGCTAGATTTGTTTATTTGAAAGAGATGACGTTAATATTGCATTGAGTACACTGTATTTTATATCTCCTGAGCGAAAAACGAGGTTCCACAGAGCTCTTTTATACAGCGCTCATGTTTGTCTCCTTTCACGCCCACACGCTTGGTGTGTTCAGGTGTAGCTGCCAATAATGTAAAAAAAAATGGATCACATTTGCTAGCTAGCTGGCTATATCTTATCTCTCCTCTCCGGTTTGCCGTTGCTCCAGTTTTTCCTCTCTTCCTCCGTCACTACGCCGCTCGCTTCTGCTTCCAGAAAAGCCAGACTCCTCCCTCTCCCAAGGTTACGAAACCGGTTTATCCAACGCCATGCTGGCTCCGGCTGCGCGATCGCGTATCCCCGAGTTCCTGCGAATAGGCAATGCGGCCGTCGGAGCCAAGATGACCGAAACGGCGCGCCTGAGGAGTTCAACGCGATGCGGTTTCCCCGATATCGCCTATCAATAAAACTCAACTCGCTCACCGTTCGCCAATCCGAGTCACCGACGATGCGCGCAAGCGTTGAGCGTCCAAATCCTATCAGCTGACGTCAACGCTTTTCCTTACCAAGCGATTTTTTTATATCCCTCTGCCTGGCGAATAAGTCAGAGATGCAAGGGAGGCAGGCTGTATGGTGATTTTGTAAAGAGAGCGCAAGCAAACATAGATCGATGAAAAGGGATTTGAAAATATTTTGTTACAGATGTGTTAATGATCATGAATATTGCCCGGGCAAGTCTATTTTAAAACATGTCAACTGTTTCTATTAACGTATTATTATTATTATTATTATTGTGCCATCTGGGACTGTTTTGTGCGGTGTGGCACTCTTGATTGCTTAAAGCGTTATACAGTAAATACAGGTGTTTAAGTGATTATCAATCGATCGAACACACATCAATCGATTTATTGACTGATAATAGCACTTATGTGGTGTGCGGCAACGTTAATAAAAGTTTGTTCGTGGAAGTCTTCATAACATCTGGAAATCAGGTTTTAATGATACACACTGAGATTTTATGAAGGCGTTAGCAAAAAAAAAAAAAAGACGATGAATGCAACATCTGTAAGACTTATATACAACGAATATGCCACAATCATATTATGTTCAGATTTAACAGAGAATTTATGCGACATGCACACTGTTAATACCTTTTCAAGATGATCTTATACCTGTTTCCAACATAGTTACAAGTTACATATTATTGAACATTCACCAACTGTATCACAATCCATTTATGCATCAGAATCCATTTATGTTATATTTTATGAGCACATGGGGTTACAGTGGTTCCTTTTAACCATGCCATTAAATGGTTTCAGAAGAGGAACCTAAAATGATCATCTAGGCTTTTTTTGAGGTCAGACAGCCAATGAACTCTATTTAAATAATTGGTTAGTTTTCTATCACTTTTTATTGTATGCCAGCTTGTGTGTTTTGCGCTGTGTTTAACTTGTGGCTCTGTAGCTCTTATTGTTGGATCTTTTAAATGTTAAATCTATAAAATCTAATCAAATGGAAAGAAAAGAATCACTACAAAGTCAAACTCTTACTGAATTCATTCATCTGAGTTCAGCCAACCAAATGGACAAGGGCAGGCAATCCGGTGAAAGCTTGGCCAGTGATGATTTGTGACACGAAAAGGTAGAGTAAACTTGTTATTATTTCCACTGACATCCATTCTCAGGCCCATTTCATCTGCAGTTCCAGCTGGAAAACACCCAGGAGCACTATTTCTTGCCTCTCCCAAGCCTCCAGGTGGCTCAGACATAAGCTTCATATAGATGGCTGGAATCAATAAGGCCACTGTCCTTACGAATAACTAATCATCACAGTGTCATTAGGTCAAGTATTCCACTGATCGGTAGGAAGGAGAGCTGAGAGCTGATAGCGTTGGGTTGATTGATGTTTTCAGTCAGTGTTGCTTTTTTGCTGTGAAACAGTTGCCATATGAAGAATGCAGTGGATTTGCAGTGTCTCACCCCTCAGCTGTAGTAGTACACTTCGTGCACACTGAGGAGCTGGTAAGCTGCTTTCCCCAGCTAGCACGTTGCAATGACCCAGCAGTTTCTCTCCTGGGCTACAAATTGGCCCTGGCTCCCCTCCCCAGCGAGACTAGACAGGAGACGTAGCATTCCTCCTCAGTTTCAGCTCTCCTGATATCTGAGGGCCAGCATTCCTTGCAAGCATGGAATTAGCTTCGGTCCACCAAATGACTGGACCTTAGCTTTAGCATGACAGGTCTGCTATCACTAAAAGTGGCCTGAGCAGTAATATTAGTCATCTTAGATGATAGCAGTTGTACAAAGGTGCTTATTACAATTGGCTCCTGCAGCGGTCTTATCATTGCAGTTGCTCGTTTGTGATACTGTGCAGAATTAATTTACCCAACACTTTATCTTGAAACATTAAAACAAAAAGGCATGAAATTATGCGGTAATTATTTATGGTCATCATCACAGCTTTTACATTCTAAATCAATTTGATACATTTTCATAGTTGTATGGTGGGACTGCTGGGGTTGATCATTTGCCTGCCATACACTGAGGAATTTACATAAACCAGTGCTTTTGCCACAGGCAAGCGCACACACATTTTTAACATAGTTTGGCCTCTAATTACATTAACAGCGATGTTACCCACCACTGATCTGTCATTTTGACAGCATATATCCTATATGTTCTCCTTATTGGCTCCCATGAGAATGAACATAAATAAAATAATCAAGTAAGGAATGGCAGAACTAAGAAAGGACGCCCTCATTTCCACACTTTGCCCACAACTTGCTTGCAGGCGAAAGAGCACAGGTGAAAACAGAGGAGAGACAGTGTGGAGCGGTGGAACTGGCCTGATGGATGTTTCCTCACTTCCCCCTCTCCTCACTTATTCATATAGCAGTAAATCCGGGAAAGAGACGCTGACGTAGCCTACAGTTCTCATGCTATGATGACATCACACATCAAACCACATGACATACTTCACAGTCTTCAAAACACAATAACAATCAATTACAGAGAATTCCTTTTTTTGCCTATTATACTGCAGTAGAGGGAACTGAATTAGTGATTCTGTTGAATCACTGGTGGTACTGAAGCATCTGTTTTATCTTCTTTGCTGAGAACTCCAATCTAATGTGGTACAATGGATTGCAAACTTCACGTTGCATGACTAATACCCCTGTGCCAAACTCAAAGGCAGCTGGTTATGTGGTTAATTCATGCTGAATTCAATAAAATTTGGTGTTTAAACCTGGAAGTGGCTATCCAATTATAAATCTTCCGGTAGGTTCACAATATCTGAGCCACACAATAAAATTATGCTCATTTTCTCAGTATAACTCAAGAGAAGCCAGGGCTGGTCTCTGGAAAACTATCAGTGGTTTCTTCAATATGCACACCTAATTAGAACATGAAACGAATTTTCAATGTTCTGGAAATGTTTGATAAGCATTTGAAACTAAGCCCAGAGGGAAAGCAGGGCAAGGGTGGACACACAGCAGGTCAAAGTTCCTTTGCAGGTCCACGTTTTGCTTTTTTGATGTAGAACCACACAAAGTACTTTTAAATTTTCATTATGTGCTATGAATCAAAGAAACTGAAGATACTGTTATGGATTTCAGGTCATGTATTTATGCATGTTTTAAATATACTGCTTCAGAATGTGATATATTTGCCTTTGAGGTATTTGTATATTTGTTCTGCTGATACAGCCTTCAACATCATTCCTGCCCTTTCCTCTTATGTCTCACCTCTTCCACTTGGCAAATGGCTTCCAAATCTGCACTGGCATGTCATTAGTACGTGGTTAATTTTACTGTACTTTGCAAACTAAATTTAAATTTTATCTTTCATTCTGGACAATGCTATGCTACCCTCAAGGTCTATAGCAATAGGGCAAATGAAACAAAGTACAGTTTATTCTTCATAAACTCATAAGAGAAGAGCCACTGGGAAGTAAATGGCTATCTACTGCTGTTTTGATTATAAATGCTTTAGATGGCATTTTGTTATTGTTTGTTTTTTTTTTAGTAATTACTTACCCATTAATTTTCAGTGTTGATTGGTGAGGTGCTACAATAACATGTATTTGGATTTTCTGTGTCATTCTGGCACAGTCTTTGCCCAGTCACTGCACATCACCAGCATTGCTGTAATTTCTTTAGAAAGTCCTTAAATAATGAATCCTCCTGTAAAATCTAGGCCTTAAGATATTATTTGTGACAACTGACAAAACAGTTTCATTTAATGTTTTAAGAGGTGATCACAAAATACTATACCAGCAGCCTGAAATGTGGAGCATACAATGCAATGACATAATAACATTAGCATAATCAGCCACTTTACATTTGCTCAGCGGAAACTTCCATCCAGAGAAACTCACCTAGGGTACAGTTTTTACATGTTACCCATTTATACACATGGACATTTACTACAGCAATTCCAGTTATGTATCTTGCCCAAGGTTACAACAACTCTTTACCGTTACACTGCACAGCTGCCCGAGATAATATGATAATGCTCATCATTATGATGGTAGTGAGATAATCACCTCACCCTGTGATCAGGGTGTTTATCCATGAAATCTTTAAGCAGTGAGATCCTCTCCACCCATAGCAAGGGCAAGGCTCACAGCCTGTGTGCAGTATAGCAGTACTGGGTCCCCATATAGCCAGTTATGATTTGGCTTGATCTGACCATTGCTACTCTGGATTTCACTTGGGAATTGACCAAGCTGTCCCAGGACTTGTCTTAAGGCTCATTGGTTGGGATCTGAAACTTTCTTGGGACCGTCAAGTGTGACTAGGTGCCATGTCTGTATATGAGTGCTGGAGCAAAAATGTAGTCATTTGTTTTATGGCCATATGAAGTTCTGTGTTCTTAAAAGAGGCTATATGGAACAGCAGTGAATGTCTGTGCAGAATGTCTTGGCCATTGTGGTTATTTCTTCTATGACACCCAAAAAAGGTTTCACTCTCAACACTGCACTATTCTAGGGTTTGCCCTGCCAACCAATAACCATCCCAAAAAGAAACATGTACCACATCCACAAGCTGATTTATACCTGACCTGTCAAGACCACACTTATTGCCTCAGGATATAAAGAGAAGAACCACTCCAACCAACAGCCTGACTTTCTGCTATGAGATACATTTTACATCTTAACACAACATGCCCCCTGATGTTATTAAAAAAGGAAAAATCGATGCTGGTTAGCTTTGATTTGATCAATAAATATCGCAGGTGAAGGATTCATTTGGATCCTGAGACCTGATATAATGAGCGGGCCTCTCCATGATTCCAATCAAGCCCATCTGTCTCAGACTTTGAGTGCTATTAAAGGAGTGCTTACCAGGGGCTGCGCCGGGAGAGGGAAGGAGACAGAATATTTAAACACTGTCAAGAAGTGAAGCTTTCTCTACACTTTTCATTATCCTGCTGATGAGAGCGCCGGAGCTGAGCTTCAGAGACGGCATCACACAGACACAAAGCTTTTCTTCCATGTCTCATCCTGGAAAACTCATCACCTCCTCTACTGCTTTGAAGTCCTCCATGCATGCTGTGGTAGAAGGGAGACAGAACACGTGTTACATGTACATACAAGCTAAATGCACAATAAGGAGAGGTGAGACAATCCTGTGTAGTTGCAGGCCTAGCGTTGCTCCTCATGCAGGCTAACTGCTATGTTAATATAGGTTTGCGTTACATACGTAAGTCAACAGTCGAACCTGCTGTGCGCGGTCAGTGGTGTCTCCCCTGCTTTGAAAGGAAACACACAATGATTTTGTTAATCTCGAGTCAGTTTTGCTGGGGTGATGGGAGAGTTCAGGTCTGGGCTGCTCCAGAGGCAATACTCTGGGCCTCAGTTTCTGCACCTCCATGGGGAGGGAATGGAGACTGGGGTCACAGTGTCCCCCCCACCGCGCGCACACACACACACACACACACACACACACACACACACACACACACACACACACACAGGAGGCCAGGAAGGGGACCCCCCACCCCAGAGAGTAAGATCAGTGTTATGCGAAAAAACAGAGCACCTAAACAGATTCTACTTTGGAGCACATTTCTATCTGAGTATGGGGGAAATGTGACTGACCTCAGCAAGGAGAGGAATGTGAGGGCTGTTACTGCTGGAGATACTTTGGGGTTTTATAGCCATGAGCTTGTCTGTGTCTTACAGTGCACTAGATTTGATGCAGAGCTCTCAGAACCCCAGAGCAACATCATTTTTAATTGTAAGCAAGATTTATCAAGCTGGATCAGTTTGTTCTAACCATTACATTACATTATTGTCATTCAGCAGAAGCTCTTATCCAGACAGACTTACAAGGCTGTTCTGCATAAGAAACCTTGTTTCGGAAGCCATTCGGAAAGGATCACTTCCAACAGCCTTCAATAATAAATTAATAAAGCAACTCCATTTTCTGGCCTAACACTTTATAAGTGTATTAAAATAATCCAATAAACTGGTTTGCAGAAGTTTTTTATCATTTGAAAAAAATCCATGCCTTTGTGCCAACTATTACCTTTGTAATACCAGTAGAGCATAGATATTTGACACTGTGTTTTTATTACATGTTGTTACTTGTCTTTATTATCATTGTTGCACATTATAATGAGTGCCAGTTGGGGACGATAAAGCATTCTACTCCATCATAAAATTCCTTTTAAATCATTATTACATTTTTAAACATTTTTACCACCACAGTTCCTGCTGAATGGGATTTATAAATGGTGGAGATATTGGAGGATTGGGCCCTGCTACTCGAGTCAATAAGTATGCATGGGAGTCTGTTTGACTTTGGTCTCATCTGTCATGCTGGCGCCTGTTTCAATATTTAAACAAAATAGGCCCCCCTCGCCTTCTCACTCGTCTCAGCACCGTGCCCAGGGCTTTGAGTGGGCCGCATGCCGGGAGCGCGTTTCAGAGACGATTCCTCCTTGCCAAATAATGATGAATCTGATGACGTTTATCGGAATGGTACTGTGGCACTGAAAGGACAGAGGGCTGTCTCCTACCCTCAAAGCGGTGACCCCCACTGAGCATGTGCGGTACACGCCCACCCTTTCCCCACTCATGCGTCGAGATGCAATGGGCTTCGATTGAGCTCCTCGAAAAAGAGGAGGAGAGGGGAGGGGCGGGGGTGTCGGTGTCGCCAGCAGAAAGGGGATCCGACAGCGGGGCTTGTTCCCCCCCCCACCCCCTGCCCCCGGGGGCAGAGGAAACCCACAGCGGAACAGCACCGCTCAGACAGCCTGACCACAGACGCGTTTTCCACTGACTCAGTCATATCGGGGATGAACGAGCTGGGTTGACACATTCACACTTGTCCCGCTGCAGAAGGCTGTGTGTAGCTGGCAGCGGTCCTTAACTGAACACTTCATGGTAAACATGCGCACTCAGATCTAAACAGCATCGAGGAGAAATACGCTTGCAGCTGCGGGAGAGCATAAAGCTCCAACTCGGTTTTATTGGCTCCATTGGGTCTGCTGAAGGTGACACAAACTCAGATTTGTTTTAGTGTTATTGTTGCAATTTCATTTTTGTGCGGCAGTCAAGAACAATTTCAATGTGTTTCTCTCTGGGCATTACAATCATCACGGAAGATGTTTTAGGGAGAGATTAAACCTCAGCTCCTGCTGTAAAAACTCCCAAACTCGTGTTGCCTTGAAACATTACACTTTTTTGTTATTTAGAGTTATGTCTGCTCCTCTGTGTGTGTGTGTGTTTTTTTTAATATAACTCATTGGACTAGAAAGGGGAACTGTGTTCATGTAGCGGAAACGTCCATTTAATTGGTCTGCCCTGGCAAAACCACATAATTACAAACTCTGACCACTGTTCTGTGAAACATTAATAGAAAAAATGAGTTGGAAAAGCACAATTTTGATTACATCGATGACATAGCTTTCACAAGATCTTTTATTTTGAATCAAGGGAGGAATCCAGTCATGCACATCATTTTTACTTAATGCAAATAATGTAAGAGAAGAAACAAATGTTGATTTTTATCTCCACAATATTTATTAAGAATCAGCAACAGCATAGGAATGCATTAAAAGGCATAGGCATTTATCCATGGTAAGTTATACTGTTCACATTTTTTACATATCATCTATTTATACAACTGGACATTTGCTACAGCAGTTCAGGTTTAAGTATTTTTGTGGAGGACAGTAGTGCCCTACCTGGGGTTTGAACTAATAATATTCTGTTTATGAGCATATTTCCAACCGCTGCACCACACTTCGGCTTCAGCAATGATGAAGAATCAGAAACACCCCAATCAGTCATATTGCATTTGCAAACAAATGCTTCATAGTTGCAGTACTCCTCTACAGTAGTCTTTGTATCTGTTAATTTCCCATACTTTCTGCAAATTTTAATTTGTCTAAGTACCCTTTGAAGGTACTTCAAAGGTAATTAGACATAGGAGACACTAGGTAACACAAAGGAGGGAAAGGGATTTAAAAAGCTTAGTCAAAATAAATCTGAGAAGAATCAGTGTAGTATTCACAAAATGAACATCTCAATTTGCCACTGGCATTGTTTGGTGAAGATCCTATCCCTCCCTCAGTATCATCAGTACTGTATGAATAACAGGTGTACCTATTAAACATCACTAACATCTGAAGCAAGAGAGACCACACAATGCCATTCCCCACTGATAAGGAAGGCAAACAAAAACAATTCTGTTCTTCATCTTTGGCCAGAAGAACCGTTTATTTACAAACTATTGTGCATAGCTATTCAGAGCGTCTCCACAGAATATGAACACAAATTGGGTGCACACTGTATACAGAAAACAGATGTATACAATGTATACAGATACAAGCGAAATTTTCTGCCACCAGCAGGCCAAACAAGACAGTGAGAGGCATTCTGCCCCCTAGTGGTGGAACTACATCAATGTGTGCAGCCTCACTACCCTATAGGCCAGTGTTTCTCAACCCTACTCCTGGCGGCACCCTGTCCTGCATATCTTCTATCTATCCTTGCTCTACCTACCTGACTGAACTCATCAGTGGCACGTTTTATTAGCTGAGCACACCTGATTTAATCAAGCAGCAAGGATAGATAGAAGATATGCAGGACAGGGTGCCGCCAGGAGTAGGGTTGAGAAACACTGCTTTAGGCCACTGATTCTCAATGCTGCTCCTGGGCCCCCCTTGCTCTGCACATTTTCCATCTTTCCCTGCTCTACCTACCTGACTGAACTCATCAGTGGCACTTTATATTAGCTGAGCACACCTGATTTAATCAAGAGCATGTCACTAATTTCAGTCAGGTGTGTTTGGAGCAAGGATAGATAGAAGATATGCAGGACAGGGGGGTTCCAGGAGTAGGATTGAGAAACAGTGCTATAGGCTAACATTAGGGTGTGAATGGAAGTGTAAATCTCTCAGATTATGCGTGTTTCTGAGTGCACAACTAAGGCTGTGATATTAGATATGTATATGGAGGGATTATAATCATACTGCACTTTTTCAACTGTGAACGGGAGGTGAGGAATTTCAGAAGACACGCTTCAGTAGTGAGGATAGAAAACAGGTTGAAATATCATTTGGAGGCCAGCCTCCACTACATCAGCATGACTGCAAGGTTAACGTTCTAATAAATCTCCTGGGAAATATAGCTCACTTCATGTCAAGTGGTAATAAAGCTAGTTTTATTTCACTGTCTTTATGCAGCTCACTGGCAATTTGAGCAAAAGGACCGGAATTTCATGTGTTATTTGCTCAACAGCCCATGCATGGCACTGTATAGACATCAAAAGATATTTCCTTCCAGAATCAGACTGAGTATCATCTATATGATAATAATCACATATGGCGGATGTCATTTTCAGTTCAGTTTAAAGACAGGCGGACGGGCACACAATGAAATGTTGTGTCACCACATCAGACAGAACAAATCCAACCTGAAATCCACAGGGTAAAAGCAGAAAAAAAGAAGTGACTATAACCGGGTTAGGCTCTGGCAATGCGTTTCCCCGGAACTCATCAGAATATCTTTAAATATACAAGATAAGAGCCGTTTGAAGGACTCTATGGCAGATGGTAAAGACGCAGCCGCGGTTACGCATTGCGACGGGAGATGAAGGTGTGAAGGAGCCCTGTCAGGGAACACACAGGCTGCTCTTCGTTCAGCGCCGAGCGGGGAGATAAGGTTACAGTCATCAGAAAGTGCGAAGCATTGTTGCGTCCTTATGGAGCTGTTGCCGACAGTGCTGAGTCACTCAAGAGGTGTGTGAGGAGCTGTTGTTAGCATCGCTGCCGTTAGACGCTTAACCTTTTTGAAGAAGGCACAGATATTCAACCTGAACGCAGCTGAGGGGAGGAATATTCTCGGGAATCTGCAAAATCGTCCTCCACGGGATAAGAGAAATGAAGATCTCATTCTGGTGTCATTTATAATAAAGTGCACCCTTCAAAGCAGGGAACTCCACAGCCATAATTTATTCATCGGAGCTGAGACAGATGAGGGCAAGGGTGTCACGAGTGGTTTTCATGCCTGAAACACCACCATATGGGATTCACAGCTCTCTTTCTATGAAATGCACACACACATGCAAGCTCACATGCATACATACACACACACACACACACACACACACACACACACACAATGTTGTCTGTTGTGTGAGCCCTTAAGTTCCATCTTGACAGCCACTTCCAAAAACAAGCACCACTTTTGCTGTCATGAACGTGAGAGTCTCCTCACACCAATGCAATGCACTGAAGCTCTGATACCATCTGTCTCATCTCCATGTAACAGCTTTCTGAGGTGCACAAAAGAAACACTGACAAGACAGGGAGAAAGTCCAAGAAGTCTTTTTAGGGGCTTCCTCAAACGGTGTGGAACATCCTCTGGAGCTGTTCAGCTTCTATTTCAAGTCATCCATGGAAAGAAGTTACCACATTCATGAAAGATCCACATTAAAAGTTTTTCTTAAACATTCAATCATTTTTGTATGCTGCCTTCATCAGTGAAATGGTACTATTCAGTTGGCAGGCAACAGATAACAAAGTCTGAGTCATTCCAGTGAAAAGCTATGGAAAGAATCAATTGTGTGAGGTCACAGAATTCCGAATGCGCCAAGCTTTTCCGACCGCATTCAGTTCCATATCTCCCAGCTCCTCTGAATCGGCTGGATGCACAATGGCTGGACTGGCAGCACATGTTTCCCATTTAGACCGCAATTCATTGCCTTATTTACCTCTACTGTGTGCCTGTCACAGGGAGAACTGGAAGACACACACACACACACAAACACATGCGCACACAAACATGCACACACACACACACACACACACACACACACACACACACACACACACACAAACATACTCACACACACACATTTCTACTTTATTTGTGTCATATTGCTAATTTCTTTAATTTGGTCGAACGCTTGCTGGAGAGCCTCGGTGGAGGCTTTTGTTCTGGCAGCTGGGTGAGAGGAAACAGCTGGTTGCTGGCATCCTATGGGCTCTATTTCTGGCTGCCGCTCCTCTGGGAGGAGAGACGGTCCCCCCGCTGAGCCTCGCACACTGTCTCTGCAGCTCTGCCAAAATGCTGGAAATGCTCGGAGCCTGCTCCCGTCGATCCGGGAGCACCACGACTGCGACCGTTGCGCAGCAAACGCGCGCGGTGCGCTCTCTCGCCCTGGGAAGACGCCCGAGGCGTACCCCGCAGGAGCCGCGCCTCGGACACCGGCGCGCCCGCGTCACGCCTTCCCAGAGGCGCCCGGGCACGTCCTGACGCGTCCCGTCGGGCCGGCACGCGCCACCGCGGGGAGCCGGCGTCACCCCCCTGGGGCCCCCCGCTCTGCCGGGGCTAAGGGATACAGTCCTCTGTGGTTTCAGTCACGGCTACAGACACATTTCAGGGAAATGCTACAGTGCGTTCACCCTTAGGAATTAGGAAGCTGAATTCACTTTTGAGCAGATCTCACGCCTGGTCTTAAAGGGCAATTTTTGTCACTTCTCTACACGCCTTGGTTAGAAACAAGGCATTCAAGCTGTGAGATGAGGCAGGACAGAAGACGCGGTCTATTACTTTGTTTCAATATTCAAAATCAATACCAATCAAGTATGAACTCTTCAGTACATACTTGAAGTTTTTGGCAAACATAATTATTCCACTATCTCAATTGCCTCTAAAAACACTGCAGTGCAGCCTCCTGAAAGCTGCAAAGAAATCACAGCAGAGAGCTGCAAATTCAAAGCCAAATTTGTCTTCCCTAAATCCCTCTGAAGTGTACAAATTAAACTCTGGTGCAGGGCGTACAGTTAGGATGTTCTTATGCTGTACTTCTGCGCTCCCGTGCGGCTCCTTTCCGGGCATTTTCCTGTCAGCGGATTACTTAAGACAACAGCGTTCGGCAATGTAACGACGTTAGGAGATGGCTGGTGTGGGAACATGCAGACTCAGTGGAGTGAAAAAGAAACACCCTACAGGGACATTTTGCTGCTCAGCATGAGGCCTTCACTCTCAGAGCTGGCAGACTCCTGCAGGAGGGAGGCCATGCAAAGAGCACCGTTCGGATGGGCAGCGCATGGGAAACGCACGCCAAGACTGGCGGGAAACTTGCAGGAGACAGGGGGAAAGGCTCCTCATTTTCCTTTTTTACATCCATGTGAAAATCGTGGGATTTATCGTTTTTCCCATGATTCAGCTCCACCAGGTATGGGCTGTTCCGTGTCCTGAGAACAGCGGGGGACGGCGGGGCACCGCGGGTCGTGCGGCTGCATGTCCCAGCCGGTGCAAAGGGAACGGGGATGGCCGGAGGCATACTGCGTCTCCATGGAAACGGGAGGGTGCCTGGAACGGCAGCGCCGATGCAATGCTTGTTTCATTTTGGTTTTGACACTCAAACGCCAGTCAAGGCTGCAGACTGCGAGACTATGAGTGCGGTCGCCCAAATGCTGCAGTTTCCAGGAAGATTAATGCATTACCACATACTGTGCAACAAAATCAGCGGGAACACAGGCTCAGCAAAAAAAATTGTTTGAATTATCATAACTGCATAGTTATTTTTATTCTCTTTACATTTATTCTCATTCAATCATGAACTCATTCTGACAAAATAAATGCATGGATTTATTCTTGTTAAAGACAGGATTGGCTTTGTTTTACACACAAATAAGAGAAAAAAATACTCCTTTGTTCTATTATGCCACAACATATATCCAGATTTTAAGCAGAACTGTTTTGTATGTGTTAAGGAGCTTTTGTGATAGAGGTGGACAGTATTCAAAACAAATGAAAACAAATGTCAGTCTCCCAAAATGCATCACTCATTGCCATGCAATGGAGAATAACTCGGGCCTGACGCAAGGAAAAACAAGACAAAAACAATAAGCTCTGAGGACAAGGATGGCGAGAAAAGTGTCTGTGTATCAGGCTGTAGGACGCGTGGTGAATGGACCCTCGGTCTGAGAGACAGCGCCGGTATGAGAAAACGTGCTCGCCCCCTTCTCCCAGACACTCCGAAACTCTTGCCACCATTGTCTTGACAGCGCAGCAAAAAACAAACAAAAAAAAACTCTGCTGAAAAGCTGGTGAGTGAAGCTTTGCTTCAATGTTTCCCCCCACGGCAGTGCACTTAGGGTTTGTTCTCAGTGGCAATCAACTCCTCACTAGACTCACTCCCACAGTTTACATTATATAGACGTTAACTCCCCCCAACAGAACATCTATTTTGAATTCTCACTTTCATCCCCTCACAGTAGGTGGCAGCCCCTGTGCCGATCTCCAAGCGGTTGGGCGTTTGAAGCGTTTCAGCACGCAGAGATTTCCTGAGTTTTCGGAGCTGAAAGACGCAGGGAACCGAGGAATGTAAATAGATTTAAGAAAATACACCGCGCACGCCTTCTTTTAATGAAATGTTGGGAGAAGATATCAGCTGACATAGCTTTAAGGAGAGAAGGATTTGTTACAAACAGAAATATTTGGGGAGCATTTTCACAATTAATTCCATTAAGCCTCAGCTGAGAAACCAAACCTGAGCAGGGAAAGTCATCCTTGCCCAAGATAAATAAGCCATTTCAGAGCAATAGTTTCACAGGTTTTCTGGAGGGAGTGTAAGGAGTCTTTTTTGAACAAAAGGTTAATACCCTTGTGGGAGGACGGTGCTTATTGCAGCCTGCCTTTATTAAGTTAGCAGTATCGGCGAAGGCCCTGGCATGCATTTGTCTGTGTAACTGAAAGTCTTAAGCTCAATTTGCACACAGCTCTTTGCAGAGATGGCCTCCCAGCACATAATGCCAAGATTCATTGCAGCTGCACTGCATACGCTCTTAATCAGTATAAATGGAACACTGTTCCAAGTGCAACATTGCGGCCATTATTGGCAACAAATTAGAACGGCCTTCGTTTTAACAGTGACCCAAGTATTTTTCACACTTGTGAAGTGCAGCCAAGAGAGCATCAGAATTATCATTCCATTATCGGATTTTCCTCGATGAATCCCCCAGAATTCCCCTGCCATGTTCTATGGCGGGGCACATTTCCTTTCAGGAAGCACTTAATGTCTCTTGGATCAAATTGGATTCTATTCCATGTAAGCGGTCTGTAGTTCATAGTGAATGAGAATGCGTCTTGATTTCTTTTGGATCACTTAGCATCAATTTCCTCATCATCAACATTTGAAAAAAAATATGTACGCCAATATTCATTTTTGCACTCAAGCTTTTATCAAATGGCAAGCAAATTTCAGCCTTAGTTTTAAATGCAGAGGGCTCTAATGAGGACCAATCTGTTTAATGGGTGTCACCATTATTCTAGTACATTTTACAACAGAGCTAATGCTGGAAGTACCCACATGCCCCTTCATTCATTTGTTTAATTTCAGTGTTGATTGTTAGTGCCCCGTTTTAAAAGGCAACTAATTAGCTGTAATCGCATATATTGACTTGGCAATCGGAGATATATGCTATAACAGCATTCAGACTGCTTGCCATTATACATAATGTGGTGCCACAGGTTTGTATTTGACAGCAGGCAGTGACTGTGCCAGGGCTGGAGGGCTTCAAAGACTGCCGGAATCCACTCAGAATCTGAATTAATCCTTTGAAACTTTTTTCTTTGCTGCACAGACATCCTTTGCAATAAGTCTGTAATCTTGAAAGGAACAAACATTTATTATGTTTGAAAACAATAACTTAGTAGAGATTTAAAGATTTGAAAGATTCACAGCTATGTGAAAAATGACACAGAAGACTGTGTACTTTGTATATAAATATCATTCTGTGAGTGACTGACTGGAGAACAGCCAGTAGATGCTCATTAAATTTTGATTCCTGTACCTGCCTCACTGCTTGAATCAAGGCTTGAGAAACTAATACAGGCACAAGTGCCACGCTCTTAGAAGTGGACGGAACAGCCTGTGGGCAGAAGGACTTATTTTAGCTTTCAGTTTCTCCCTCCTTCATCTTTTGTCTGCAGATTCATCCCTCTCTGTGTGGAAGCCTGTTCTTTTCAATGACATGGCCATCCCCAGCCACTCCGATGAACTCCTCAGACAAAACCAGCCTCCGCTGTACCAGCGATGACAGATATGATCGTTCACTCTCCTTCGTCTCCCTCTCCCCACCTCTCTGTTCCTGTATCTCTTTCTCTTTCTGTTTTTCTGTCTTCTGTCTGTCTATCTCTAGGGCCTTTTCCTAAGACATAGCTGAGGAACACTGCTTCAGAGATAGATAGATAAAAGAATGAGGGCTGCAAACCGAGCAAAATCCACAGGGCTATAGCTAAACCTTGACATTTTGCTCATCTGTACCCATCAGCCAGTTGGTTGCATCAGTTCTCATCACTCTGGCATTGGCTGAAAGCCCAACTATGGGCTCTTTCTCTGTTAGAGTTCAGGATGTGTCCATTCTTCACGGCCCTGGTCCTTGGTCTTTTGATTCTGTTTCATCATGTGCCAATTTATTCAGATGGATTTGCAAATTTCTCCTCTAATTTAGATTAGCACCTTGCATAATTATATTAGGTCTTGCATATTAATTATAGGAGGCCCACTGTTCCAGCCGAAGTTAATTATTTCTGATTTACAGGTCAATTAAGAGCAGGAGAGCTCCTGAATTCCCACAACTGTTGTAAAAAGAGAACAGCTAATGACAGAAACTTCCCTTTGTCTCTTGTTACCCTGCTGCAGCCAGTGACATTCACTCGTTGTTAATTACTTTCCGAAATACCCCAGCCTCCTCTGACACCAGCCCACCTGTGATGCTTGTGCTACATTTGGCATGGGCCGCGACTGCTTTTCCGATCCAGCACAGTTGGCAGCCTTAAGCTAACAGAATATACAAATGCACTTACAAATACAGTTATCTGTGTGATGCAACACTGCCACAATGGCAGAGGATGCCTTATGGGAACAGTGATGATTGACTGAGGTTATTATGAACTCCCAGTAAAATAATTGACTGGATGATTAACCTAGCTCAGAGCATTGATAAGGTTGCACTGAAGAGATAAGGATCACAGTCCTGTCGTTGTCCACTTAACACGCTACTTTGCCGTTTGCTTTACATTTATTTATGTCAGTACACACAAACTACACAGTGACCCACTGAAGCACCCACTATCCTCGAGGGTTATTTAAAACGGCTGTGTTTCATTATCTTATGCTTTCAAATTGGTGTATTATGCACCATAAAAGATGCCCACAAAGTGAAAAAAACAGAGATGTGTTTCCCTTTTAGTTACAACAAATTAATTTGATTCTGAATAACTGCTAGAATGAAAATGTCATTAATGATCTGCAGGCTTGTGGCCGAATGCACTCTGGAGCTAATTAAATTTGTTTGATAAAATGAGGAAATAAAATGGAACAACATGATTCTTTGTTCACTGCGCATTTTGAAATTAAATTGTGACGGGAGATTTATTTTCTGCTAATCCTTGTCAAGACAGGAACTAGGGCAAAACAACAGAGTGGTAAGATGCATTGGTTCACTATTGTATTCCGATGTCACTACCTTGACAAATAACCTGAATATTTTTTTTATTAACCTGAATATTTTTTTTTTTTTCATTTTTTTATATTTATATTTATATTTCATTTTCTCTTTGCCAGTTTGGGGATTATTGCTTAACCCTTGATGTTCCTAGTCAGTTGCTCCCCCATATGGTTTGATGTACTTTATATGGACTCCCCACTACACTGTAAGGTAAGAAATACCTTAAGCCCTTTGTTTTACAGCTCAGGGTTGCTTTAGGAAATTCCTGACCTCCATTTTCAGCTTGGCACTCACTCTTATTCCTTTTAGCTTTCTTTTTCTCTCTCTCTCTGTCTTTTGCTATGGTTCTACAGAAAGCACTAACAGGTTACAGAAAATGGCTAACGTTATTTGGCAATCTGCATTAATATTGAATGGCTATTTTTTTGGTCCATTATGTGATTATTGAATGGCTATCTTTTCTTAGCACATTATGTCATCACTGAATGGTTATTATTCTTTGGCTGTTGGCAGTCCTTCATTATTCATGAAACCTTGTCATGAACTGTAATCTGAAAACATATCAACACTGCTTGATAGCCACTTAAAGATCATAACGCACACAGAGGAACAATTACCGTTTCTCTTGGGACCTGACACACTGCAAAAGCTTCAGCACTAAGGCAAGTTACAATTTCAATGTGCAGACCTCTCCAACAATTTCGGCATAGCTGTGGCAAACTTGAAAGAAGTAGGCTACAATCATAGCGTGTGTGCTAGCTTTTAGCCCTGTTCTCCTCCTGCTCCGGACGGGACAGAGGAGACTGAGGCCTCTCCCTCTTCCCTATGCCCCGAGATGGCTGTAGCTTTAATTTTCTGGGACTGGGCCTCAGCTAGCATGACCACAGAATACTCCGGCCACTGTTTCACCCAGAGGGAAAAGAGCACTGTGGGCAGTACTGGGGACACTGCAGGGGAAATATCAAAGGTCAAAGCGCAGCTCCCGCTTCTCACTAAGTGTGGACCAAGTGAACCAAGGCTGACCAGCTGAAAACAATCCACCTTGGTCCAGTGGCCAGGAGTCGTTTCTTGACCTATGAGTGGCAAGATTTATATGGGCTTGACATAGCCTTTCTCAGCAAGGACTCCATTTACATTCTACGCTGCAGTACCTTTGTATCGAATGTCTGACGCGTCAAGAGTTATTGTAAATCAAATCCTCTTCTTAAAGCGAAAAAGGGAATGAATAAGTGTGGTAGACATTCTCTGGTGTGTGTTAGTATTCCGGTCCGTGCAGGGTTGATAACGCGTCCTCTCTCAAAAGGAGCTGGAGGCAGATATCCCCCTATGAGGGCAATCATTTTTCACATCTCCAATGCCTGCCATTCATCCAGCAGGGGCCCGGTGCCCTCACTGTGGACAGTATGTCCCCTGCCAGGTGGCAGTGTCCTCATTGATCAACAGTTTCCTTCCCAAACGCGAGCCGTAACACAAGCACAAAGGAGCAAAGACAAGTTAAACATGATTCATGTGCCTGCACCTGTTGTACAGTAGATGTGAAGCTACATCTCTGTTCCTTTTAAAAATAGTCAGTTACCAGGAGACTAAGGCCTCAATAACCACAGTGTGAGGGGCAGAGAGGGGAAGCAATCCTATTGTATGCTTGCCACCGAATGTCACGACAAGTGACAACCCAGCGATGAGGCGTATTGACTGTGGATTAGAATACCATCAAAATGGACACGCTGATGACAGTCCTATGCAGTGTACAGCTGAAATAGACTCCCCAGAACAGCCCGCTGCAGTCTCTGAAATCAGACACTGCTTGATAAGAATTAATCTGTGGAGATTTATTAGTCTGAAGGCATCATAGCCATTGCAGAAAACTGGATCTGAATGTGTGTTCAGTTTGCAAATACGATTCTGTGAGTGACTGACTGGAGAATGCCCAGAAGATGCTCATTAAACTTTGATTGCTGGGCCTGCCTCACTGCCTGGAGCCAGGCTGGAGAAGCTAATACAGGAACGAGTGCCACGTGCTTGGAGGTATTGGACAGGAAGGAATGGGCATCGTTCAGCTCATCTGGATTTACAAAAAAGAACTTTCAGTTGTCAGTTGAAGAAAGCCTCAGGGGGATGCTATCCTGACAACTATTTACACCAGCCCAGATTCAGCTGTACCTCAGCGTGGCCCGGGCCTCTGTACTCAGGGAGAGCTGCAAATTGCATGGTGTGAAGGAGAACCTTTACCTCCCCCTAGAAAATAAATGTTACTTGTTAATCATTTGTTAAATGTTTAAGGGCTTTTATCATCTATACATTTCAAATTGACCAACAGGAGATCTCATGGCATCAACTTCACCAAAACCTGTTAAGTGTGCCAGAAGCCAGCCTATTGGCTAACAAGCCACACCTACATAATTTAAGGCTTATTAAATACATGTGTGACTGAAGAGCAGGGGAGTAGCTCATTTTGTTCCTACTGTCATTTTGGTAAGGCTGGTTTCTTTGTCTTTGTCTGTTTGTGTTTGCTCTTCTGTTTTGCTCGTTTATGGGAGAAGTGTCGGCCAGCTTCTTCATACATGGACACACAACAAAAACCTCTTCAGCAGCCCCATCATTTGTGAACTGCATGCATGCGCTGGTAGAGTGATAGGAAGTTGAGCTTTTGAAGGGGGGAGAATCGGGCCTTATGACAGGTGTTGAACGCTTATGGAAATTCTGTGTTGGTTTTGTCCACCCTCACCTGGGTGTGGCCGGTGCGAATGAAATGACAGGGGCTTGGTGGTGAGGAGTGACCTGTGGATCCTGTCATTAGGGGCTTAATATGTTGGAACACTAAGTCACAAGGGCCAATTTGTTTGCCTTTTTGTTTGCATCATCTGGTGTCTCAAAGGAAGGTCCAGGCTTTGAGTTATGATCAGCCTGTTGTAAACACTTTACATTGTTA
Organism: Megalops atlanticus; assembly: GCA_019176425.1. Taxonomy (NCBI): domain Eukaryota; kingdom Metazoa; phylum Chordata; class Actinopteri; order Elopiformes; family Megalopidae; genus Megalops; species Megalops atlanticus. The sequence continues at coordinate 10,422,829 of CM032889.1, forward strand.
TTTACATTAGCTCAAACACAGCAGATACACTTAAGCTGGTGTAGCTGTTTTCAAAAGAAACTTGAGCAGCCAATCAGATAGGGCCACATCACACAAGGCTGAGAACTTTTCTCCCAATTATTGTTATCCAGTGATACACTGTATATATCTTCATTCATTGGTGCTCTGCTTTTCAGATAGTGAATGGATCAGTCTACATCTTTCCTCCTTTTCTCCTTTCTTTTAAAGGAGGGGGAGGATTACAGGTGGTGGTATGCTAATGTATTTAGCTTTTGGCAGTATGAAAATGTAGTGTGGTTGTTTGGAGCCAACCATCCTTGTTCACAGGTAATATGAATCCGTCTGCCCTTACCCCCTCTATCATCACTGAAGTGGTACAGCCGGGCTGTAACAGCCCCTTGGTCTGTGTATCACATGGAAAGTGTCCCCACTGCTGTCTGTGATCTCCGAATAATTTGGCTGCTGTTGTCTGACTTAACCATCACTAGGGTATAACATTGTGTCTGTTGAAGCACACATGATTTCTTTTCAATGGTACTGCATAAACCTGTCATTTTGAAACAAATGCACAGCACTCACAAAATGGCATTTCTGACTCCTAACAACATGCAGAGTTACAGGTGCTAAAAAGGATTAGGCTAATAAATTTTAATTGCCACATTTAATTACCCCATTTTCAGTCCAGCAACATATGTAAGTGCTGCAGATGAAAAATAAGCACAGAATCAATTTGGAATTAATGTTAATCCAAGTGCAACGCACAAACATAACACCTGTGAAACAGATGGGAACTGTTTACTCCCAAGAGAACATCTGAATTTCTCTCCACTGCAGGCGTGACATGAATGCACCAACACACACACAAACACACAGACCTGTGTGGCCCGTTCCTATGTGCGCACACAGCCAGACCAATCAATCAACCAATCAATCAATCAATGAAGCAAATTCTTCCTCTTAATATAAGAATTGTTCCGGAGCAATTGACAGAGTCAGGGGATACAACTGAAAAGAATACACTGGGAATGTTACAATATTGCAAAGAACTGTATTAACTTGCCAAGAGCTTTGGCTCTTTCCGGAAAGCAGAGTGGCGCAGCGGAAGCGTGCTGGGCCCATAACCCAGAGGTCGATGGATCGAAACCATCCTCTGCTAGGATTTTGACAAATTTCCCCATGAGGGATCAATAAAGTGTACAATTATTATTATTAAATATTACTCTGCACTGCACTACCTTCTCCCCTATTAACCTCATCATCCTTGTCATCCTCTGCATTTCATAATTTTTGAATTTCATATCCTCTACATTTCATGTATCATAACCTGAAAGCGACAAGAAACATTTGTGCAGATGTTTCTTGCAGACAGCCTGCTATAAATTTGTAGATGTAGTCGTGAATGAGGTGATAAAATGAAAAACAAAAAGAATCTAAAAAGGTATGGAAAATATTATGGAAAAGGTAGCTAAGTTGCTTGATTAGAGAAGCATTAGCATTTCTGATTAAATGTTGATAATGTGACTGATAGTCAGTCAGTCAGTCTGCAGGAGCTGTAGCCTCAGCCATGGATTTGTAACCTGAAAATGGCACGCAGCCTTATTTTAAAGGCCTTCACTTAATAGCAAGAAACATCTCACACAAATACACATTTTTCAACATGCACAACATCTTTACTGTACGGCATGCACTTTCTCAAGGACTCAGAGAAAAAGAATTCATATCTTGATAATTTCTGGACACGTTTGTGTCAGCATCTGTGAAGGTTGGCCAGGGTTGATGCACTGCTCTCAGAACCTGTGACCCACTCAGTTGCCTAGGAGCTGCTCAGAAGACCTCAGGGAGATGCGCCTATCCTCCATTCAGCATCTGCTTCAGGGTGCACTGTGGGATTTGTAGTGTGAAAAATTGGCATGCGTGTGCATCAGCGTATTCACAACCCTCCGTGAACATTCTCTCATGAAGAACAATAAGTAGAGGTTTCATTGCTGTTTTCTGTGGCTATTTTCCTCCGCCTTTCATTTCAAATACTGTATGTTCTGGGGCCTAAAATCTCAACCTCCTGTTCTGGACAACACCACAAAGCAAAGTGCCATGTGCAAGTGTGTGTTGAATATGTTCCTCGGGTCTGTAACACAGCTGGGAGAAATCTCATTTTACAGGGAACAAGAGCCTAATCTGTTACACAGCTGCTCTGTAAATTATACCTTTAACGAGAATTTTTTAGTTGTTTGAAAGACCGTAATGCCGAAGTGAAACTGTTGAAAGCCCTATGTGGGCCCTGTCTTTACATTGTGTTTCTGATGGGTTTTTTTTTTGCCTTTTCTGATCTTATCACCTCCAGGACACGAAATCCCGGAGAGCACCTCACTGCGGCCCTCTGTGCAGCTGATTACGGCTGTCAGCCTCGCTCCCGGTGTGAAATCTGACTCTGACAATTTGTAGTCCAATCCATCAAGTGTCTATTGGATTTATAAACCACGTAAGCATGGGCCCCCCTCCATCCCACATCCCCCATCCTGACTGCTGTGCTCTGAACGTCTCAGCCTCTGAATCTCCCTGCCACGCCATGCTACACGCTTCAGATCTGAAGCAGAACATTCAGTTGGAAGTTGTATCTCACAGATGTGCGCCTTCCTCGGCAGTGTATAGCTGAGGGGCAGGACTACAGATCTGTGAAAGGGATGCCCTTGGTGATTGGCTCCACTGTCATCCTCAGTGAGGAAATGTGCACAAAGTGGCCCTCCCACTGGGAGAAGACGCTAAGATGAGTGTCCTAATGCATGCGCTAATATCTTACACAGCCAGCAATAAGGAATTCTGGTAGTTTCTATCTCTGTAATAAATGCCACTCCGAACTGGAAAGCATGACAAAACGACTTCATGTAGTTTGGACAAGTAAAACGATAAGAATCTAGGTATAGATTAAGCTCTGATGTAATACATAGACTCCAGTCGAATAAGGAGTGGAGAGATCTGCATAAAATGTCTGTAATCTCAATTTCACAAAATAAGACACATATTTTCTTTCCTTACACTGACTAAACAAAGGACACTACTTTAGATTGACTAACAAAATCAGTAAAACACATTGAGAGTCAGGTTCTATACCATTATTCTGGTCAGGTTCACGTCCAGCAGTGTGGAGGCTAGACCCATTAAAAACTTGGTTGCCAACCAGAAGGGGACAGGAGAGTACCTCTTGCAGTACAACACCAATCTGTAGAGTGGTAGTGATTCAGACCTCATTGTACCCCATCGCACCCAATGCACAAAACCGAAATACATCAAGATCCATTTAGTAATGAACAGGTTTAGTGGAGTGGATCTACAGTGACATTGGATTTTTTGGTTATTAGAGTGAGTTTCCCTCCTGAGGGTAATGAACAGGTCGGTCAATGCTGAAGGATTTTTCAGTATTCCAGAAAATGGAGAGACCATGAATAGACACTTAATACTGGCAGAAACAGTCTCGGCAGGATATAATGTCTTAAGCAGTTTTGCCAGATCTTTTGCAACAAAAGTAGCTATTGGCTGCTCAAATGTCGTTAGAAGTCACCAGATGACGTCATGCTCCAATCTGAATATTAATGACATCATCACACATTTATTTGCATGAGATAAAGAGCATGTTTCAAACACAGAAGTGTTTCCTATCGCTCTTGTTGGAAGAGGGAGTAGTTGCAATAGTGCTGCTGCTGCATTTGGCAAGTGACTCAAGCAAGTGGCAAGTGACGAAGCACAGCCATGTCAATTGTCACTAAATGCTTTGGAAGTCTGAACACTAACATTTTCGTCATTTGTTGCTTCATCACCTTTTTGAAATAAAGTCACTAAGAGAGCCTGAAAAGTCACTAAATGTGATGATAAATTTGCCAAGTTGGCAACCCTGGTTTTAAGGAGGTGAGAAGCACATGCCCAAGGAGAGATAAGCCATGAGATGAAGAGGAAGGTATTATTTCACCACAAATGGCATAGATGCTGTGCTCTTTTCATGGGCAATGGGGAAAACTACTCAAAAGAAAACCTACCCAAAAGAACCCAAAACCCAAAAGAAAAACTGACTAACAAAATAAATTAAGCCACCTCGGCACAATTCCAAATATAATCAAAAAGATTTTCAGTCTGCTGAGATTTGAGACTAACAGACATCTGTTCTCTTCCATCCCCCCCTTTTTGCTGAACCTCCCTGCCTAAACAGAGAACTTTCCCTCCAAAACTGAGGATAAAGCACATTAACAAACTTAAGTCATGAACAATACATAAGGATCCTTGCACAATTTTATATTATAGAGAAAATAAATGAACCCAAAAAGCTCCAGTTTAACACTTAAAATGTAACATTCCACATCAATGCATTGAATGGTTACCCATTGAACCCATCCCAGGTATATAACCACCAGGACAATGCTTCCTAAGATGGGTGGCTGTACCAACCAGAGTGTAAACTGGACACAAATTTATACAACAAATGGCTCACACAACTAATAACACTTATAAGAAAAAAACGATTGAAGGGGCATCTACAGAGTAGGCAAACCTTAAATGATGACCATGGACACGATGCTGTGTAGTGATTGCATGTGAGACCTCATCTATATTAATATGTGATGACAGAAGCAACAGAAACAGATGGAAAATATGGCAGACCTGAAAATCAACATACAGTGAGCATAACAAAAAGTAACACCCTGTCACCCAAGAAGCGAAACAGGCACAATACATTGGTGAGGATTATTATGCCGTGATGATGGAAGCACAAACCGCGTGATCACACCTGGGAGTATATATGTGCTCCTTTCTGTTCTAGATTCAGGTCCCACTGAAACTCTACTGAACTGGGAGAATTCCCATAGGGCAGTGTGCTGTGTATATACATTACAACCCCATGTTCAGCTGTATTGCACTGTTTTACTATGGTCTTCACAGTATTTCCTGTTAGTGTCCATATCAATTAGAATGACTTGATTGATTCATTGGAATTTCTGATAAACCCAAATGAAAGCAACACAACTTTATACATTCATGACAAAAGCCTATACATTTACTAACACAAAACTGCATATGGGATCATGAAACTACTCATGTGGGTATGTTTTCATAAGTGTACAGTGTAAAGCATTCCAGAAAAGTATCTGAATTTTTTTCTTTATATGAGGCCAACCATTCAAATAAAGCAAAGAATAAAACCACGCTGGAGTGATCACTCCAAGAGGATGATCGGAAATATAAAGAGAGACGCAGTGGATAAAGACATTCAGTATACAGCATCAAACATCAGGTAAATCTGTGGGCTTTCTGCTATAAGTGGACCTGGGTCTAAACCAGATGGCTAGAGCTGGCAGTTACAGGTGAGCAGGCCTTGAAATTTCTGCACCACGCCGATGTGAAACAGGAAACACTGGAACATTTGAATCTGGAACAAAAAAATGAAAACATCTGAGACACAGAAAATATTTTCCTGTGTTAAGTGTCATATTTTGCTAGAGACATAAAGTTTGCTAGATTGAATCGTCCCCTCTCTGCAACAAGTCCTGTCCAGCCAAGGTGGAGAAATGCTTTTTCACCCATGAATGAACGCTTCACTCGCAACTGATCAATATTTTCCCATTTCTGAATCCCATGTTGAAGGAGAGGTGAGCTCATGAATAAAGGAGAGCTATTACACAGTCAGGGTAAGAGTCCCCCATGCCATTTTCTAACCCACCTACAGGCAAGATTATCGGAAATCCTGATTCACCCAGCAGAACACATATCCATACTGTTCCCTGCTTCATGTTCTGGAATGCCTTACAGTTAACTTAAAGAGCTCTTCATTAAATCAATAGACTTGAGCAGCATTGTCTGCAATCTCCGCACAAGGTACCAGCACATTTAACTGCCATTCCACATTACATAACGGAACTGCACCTTTACTCTCACAATTGATTTTTGTTTTCTCTCCAAACCAATTTGTCTATTTGCTTTCTGCCCACCGCATTTCTGAAAAAAAAAACAGATCTGTCTGTTCCAAGACAGTTGGTATTGCAGTCCTCAATGACTTCCTCATTCTGTGGACACCAGGGCATAGTGGTTAAGGAGCTGGGGCTTGTAACCTGAAAGCTGGACTTTCAAATCACTGAGGGGTCACTGCTGTTGTACCCTTAAGCAAGTTATTAACCTGAATTGCTTCAGCAATTTTCCAGAGGTTCCAACTGATGATTTATAACTTTATCCAGCAACATATACAAATAATGTAAAATAGATATAATACACACACACACACACACAGCTGGCAGCTTTTCTATTTCTATGTTGCATAAAATGTATTAGGATACATATTCAAACAAAGAAACTCAAAGCTCCAGGGCAGACACAAATGAGACAAAATCTCAAATATTAATGAGTTTGAAAGTCAGAGACTTGATTTTTTTTTTTTTTTTTTTACATTGGCTACACATCTGGACAGGCTGGCTCGTTAGGCAGATGCTACCATGGCGACAGTGATGGAGCGCGGGGTAAAGCCTGCACGGTGGAGAGACATCACGGCCGCTTAATTAACGGCATTACTCAAAGTGATGGATGCACCGCTGCGCCGCCCCCTTCCGCCTTCCAGCGGTACAGTTTACACATTATGGGGTGGCCTCGGCAACCTTTGGTTTCCCCTTTAGAGCCCCGACGACAAGCCACGGGTGAAGTGAGACCACCTCGCAGGCAAGAGCAAGACGTCAAACGGGATGATCGGCTGTTCAAGCTTACATTACATTACATGCATTTAGCAGATGCTCTTATCCAGAGTGACTTCCAGTACAAGAGAACAGGAAAGTTTCCATCCAAGTTATACGAGCAACAGTGACAGACCGGGTTAACAATTAAGACAGCCTAGAAACTATGGGATGTTATATACATACACTATTGTATATTACAATGTCACTAACTCACATAACAATCATAACTCATGGTAATAGTGGAAGGGTTGAAAGAGCCTTTGGACAGAGATCAGCTCTGCTACACAATACATGTTCACACGGGAGTCGTAGTTTCTTTCAGGCTTTGTTCTCTACAGTGCCAATTATTTTACTCCATCAACAGCCCAACTTCCAGTTTCCTACCATGCCACAGATATACCCATGGTTTTGGCAAATTAACAAAACATGCATGAAAGGGGTGAGCTCAGCACCCGCCTCTAAGCTGAAGCAGCTCCTCCCAAAGTTTGTGGTGACATCATCAACTTGAAACATAAATACTGTCGCCCTCTTGGTAACATGTGTGCTTGTGTGTGTACAGGCATGTGCGTGTTAGTGTGTTGTGCAGGTGAGCAGGGGAGAAGGTCAAGACATACACTGGGTCGATTTAACTAAATTTAGCTTCGTTTTGTAATTTGAATTTTGTAAGACAAGAAAGCTATAATGTGAAACATTTAAGAGAAAGCTTTGGGATTACTTGCCACTTAATTATTCAAATTGCCATCCTTGTTAATTAATCTCATGCTGTAGCTTTCGCAATAGCACACAAGTTTCAGACAATCTGCGCTGTTTCGCGAGCATAATCATTTACTCTACTTACGTGATTGGTGTAGATTATTCTGTGAATTTGTGGATTTAGTGTTACGCAGTGGCGGCACAAAATTACATCGCCGAACGGCATACTGGTACAGCTCGCTAGCTAGCCAGGTAATATAACAGTCTGTTAACAGCTGAGAGAGGCTCCATTGCTACGGTCGATTAAAGAACAGAAAACAGGGATGGAGGATGAAGAAAGTGAGACCGGACATGCACCAGAGGAACTTGTGCCCAAGAGAGGAGCTGTGTCTGCAGTTATAGTTTATAGAACTATCTTAAAAATGTTAAAATTGTTGGCATATCTGTTTTTTAAGTTCTGTTTTTACTACGTTGCAGTTTGCGCAATAAAAATTGTTTACATTCTGCAACTGTTTCATGCATACTGATTCCTTCATATATTGTGTCATTTTGTGGGGCCAAGCAAACCCTATAGTAATCAAAGCCTTCATTATATACACGGTGTGATTAAAATGTTTTTATATTCTATGTACACCTGACAGTAGAATAAGCCACAAACCTATATAAAGGCCCAGTCATGATGCAAAAAAAAAACAAACAAAAAAACCGTGATATACCGTGAAACCGCCAGAATCTTAAAAAAATACCGTGATACAAATTTTTGGTCATACCGCCCAGCACTAGGAATAACTATTCTGAATCATGGAGAAGAGACAGGCTCTTGATAAGCATCTCAGTCAATCTACCAGCAGACAAGAAAATGTTTTTAATGTTTTGACTTATGTCTATGAAAGGTTGCCTGATTATCTTCAAAAACATGCAGATTGGAAGGACTGAATAATTGATGTTTATGTGCTGGTTTGTCAGGCTTTCAGGTGGAAGGACCCAGGCGCAGACCAGAATGCCAACTTAGGTATTTATCTGATGGCACAAGCTGCAAAACAGTAGTCAAAAACAGTCCAAGTCAAAACCAGAAGATCCACAAAACACAGAATGAATATCCAACACTGAATATCCAAAAACACAAGGCAAAGACAAATCCAAAAATTCAGGCAAAGGTCATACACAGGAGATCAAACAGGTAAACAGGAACAGAGGGGCACAGGCAGAAATCAGGGTCCAAACAGGCAGAGTAGTATAACTAACCAGGCAGAGAATTGTTCCAAATCGGCAGGCAGGAGGAGTACTCCAAGGGGCAAAGCACAAGTCAAACACAAGCATAAACAGATATAAACAGGCTGGAACAAAACAGACAAACACACTGAGACAAAATGGCAGAGAACAAAGAAAAGAAAGGGATATATACAGACTAATGACTAAACAGGCAACAGGTGAGCAGGACAGGCTTCAGGTGGTGGACATGGCAGAAGGGCAGGAGGTGGGACGACGGAGCACATGGGGCTGTAACAAAAACAAAAGCACATGCACGCAAAACAAAAACACACACACCCACACTGACAGACAGGAAGACAGGGAAACACAACACAAGCAAGACATCTCAAGCTGAAGTCCTGACACTGGTCTATGACAAACAGTATGTTGAGTTAGAATGATCTATATCTCTTAGTTTAGAAAATAAGGCCCATGATGAAATGAATTGGCTGAGTCAGAGACTTCTCCCTCTACATAATTATACTGTATTCATTACATAACATTACATTATTGTCATTTAGCAGATATTCTCCTCCACTGTGACTTACATGTTCAAATTGTCTATTTTTGATTACAACACAATATTTTGAAGTTCCCCAAAACACACACACACACACACACATACACATACACTTGTATAGCACAAGCACCACCCATGCAGCTGCACACACACAGAAATACATACACACATGAACAAACACACAAACATACTCTCTGCACTGATTGGTGGTCCCTGAAAGTAAGATTAAGAAAAGGCTTAATTGCAATAAAAAAACCTACATCTGCCCAGAAGACTGAATGACTGGTTGTTAAATAAGGTATTACTATTATTTGCCATGCTTGAGACGGAGATTGTCATGTCTCCGAAAATGACCTCCTGCTACAGAAACTCTGCTACTGCTGAACACTGACAGTGCTCTGTGCAAGGGACAATGAAGGAAGAAAAAAGCCCAGAGTACAGACAGGCCATATCAACACCACTGATAACACCTCCATGACATTCAAATCCAGATACACTCTGCAAAGAGCTGGAGAGCAAATGACACGGAATTCAGATACAGAGATTAACACATCCAGGAGTTACACACTCAGCTGGCACAGTGACGTCAAAGTGCAAGATATGAGGTCAAGGGAGAGTAATTGCCTGCCTCAATCTGATGAATTTGGATCAGAGCCGGCACGGTTTCATACACAATTCCTGGAGAAACGGCCCCCAACTTTAAGCCTGACGATTTGACTCCACCGCAGTAATTTCACTTCAGGGATTAAAAGCTCCTCTCGCACTAGCGATACACAGATTTATTTACTTCATCCCTGGATGGATGTTCTGCAGTGATGGAGACGGTGACAAACTGCTGGCCGCAAATTAAATCTCAGAGGCTTCCTAATTCACTGTAACTACTTTCACGTCTTAAGTCAGGAAGGTCCATTTCTGTCTCAAAATCTCAACTTTCCTTCTGAAGCGAAGCCCTCGGTGCTCGGCCAAAGGAAGATTTTTCTTTTTTAATATCGCCCCTGTCTTTCACAGAATTTTAATGGGTGATTTGAACAAGGTTAATCGCAGCGGGACGACAAAAAATAACTCGTTATCTGCGCTTGTGTAAGATAAGGAAAAGGCTGATAGGTCCTTCATTTGGAGATTTCACCTCCCGTTCTGAGGTTATATAAATAAAGGAGCCATCACTCACGTTAAGGACCAGCGCAGCGAGAGGACGGGACCGCGGAGGGGGTCTCCGTCGCCCGTTAATGAGCGCAGTTTCGATTCAGCGGCCGTCCTCCTGCAGGGGCTCCCGTCCCCGGGAGGTATCGCGTCCGTCTTTCTCCCGCTCGCCGCTGGGGACGCGCCTCTCTCAGATCCGTAACGTTTTAAATGGGCCGTGCAGCCTTTATTAGGGGAAACCTTCCGAGAGACCGAGTTCTCCTTGCACAGTAGCCGAGACCTCTGGCCAACTCCACGACTTTATCGATACAGCGGTGGACTGCTTACTCTGGAAGACTTCAGTGATTTCAATTACTCTGTGTGGAAGGCTGAATAATAGAACAGTAACGGAGAAAAGGGGAGACTTTCCAGGAAGGGTAGAAGACGTACAATGGCCATTTCCATGTAGGCACTGCCCTGTCAACGATGCTAACACGATGAACAGTGTCTGCCATCAGACCAGATTACAGAGGGCCCACCGAGTCTGACTGCACTATGCACCAACAACTCTGAGAAAAGTGCCAAGGCCTTCCTGCAAAACGTGTGCCATGCACTTATGAGAGCTAAGTTAATATCAGAAATTAATATCAGAATCCGCCAGTCCAACATACCTAAGCAACTTTATTACAAACGTATAAGTTGATTATCTCTCGCTCAAAAGCAATACAAAATGTTTTTAAAAATTCAACAGGAAAGTAGCCTAGATAAAAATGAGAGAGCTTGCTTACACTGGCTGTTTGTGTGTGGATGGCGGCGTCCTTGTTTGTGTAACGTTTTGTGTCGTGTTGTTGGATGTCCTTTTTGCTTGACTTCTGGTGTCACTCTGGGTAAGAGCGTCAACTGGATGTCAACAATGTAAATGTAATGTTATATGTACTTATCTTGCACGTCGCTGTGAATAAGCGTGTCTGCTGGGTGTCAGCAATATAAATGTATTATTGAACTTACTCATCCTGTTTGTCGCTCTGGATAAGAGTATCTGGTAAGCAACAAAATGTAAATGTAAACGTAACAACAGAGTAATCGATTTAATTATGTAATTACCCAGGTCTTCTGAATAACCAAAGTCCCATCCAAAACCCTGCCCCTACTTCAAATACAAGCTCACCCTAACATAAAAACAATTTAGCTATGTGCAGCAGCATAGTAGCTACAACGTATTGTCTTGAAGTTCAATAGCACCAAGTTATTAACTTAATTACATGTACATAACGTCAGTTTCCCAATAAATAAAAACTTTTGCTAAACATTTCCCTTCAATTTACTGTACTGCATTACTGTTCTCTGTTGATGTCTGATCTCTATACTACAAACATAAAAGATCAAGGACTTGTAAGACTGGTATAATTGCCCATGTAGCTGGAGACAGCTTTACATTAATTAGGTGCAGTAAAACCGAATATTTCCATTTAAGTCAATGTATTACAAGTGAACCATGAAGACGGTGCGTTTCTTGTCAACCTTATTTGCTAATATACTCTCAGATTCGCAATGCAATTAAAAGATAACATGCCTACAAACAGAAATATAACCTGTTATGCCTTGAAGGTCTGCGTGCTGTGCTTGCTTCAGTAAACATACTAATTAGGTGTTACTTCTTTCCATGGAAATAATTCACATCAAAGTATCTTTTCTGTACCAAACGCAGCACTTCACCAGTTCAGTAAATCTCAGCCTTCTAATTTTCTTGTGCGTTCATGGGTTGTATAGGAAATGATTGCTGTATTGGACGAGTCTGCTTCCATTTATGTCCGTTATCGTCTGCCAAAGCGAGACAGAATAATCTTCAATGTAGTGTAGATATATTTCCCTATGTATTTAGATTTTTAAATAAATTCAGATTCTTAAATGTCATAACCCTTATTAATCGCCTGTTTCAGCAAAGTACTTCTCGTGTCACATCGTGGATGTCAAGTTCAAGTCTGTTGTGAGCCGGTGTTACAATGAGGTTTACTTTGATCACATGCAAATTGGTTAATGGAAAATGACGCGTGAAAGTGATATCGCAATAGTACTAATGTTACTTTGCAAAAAAATAAATAATAACGCCGAGAGCGGTTCCGCTCCTTGTGCCAATAGTCATTTAGCACCAGGCGCTGTGCTGCGGTATTGCAGAAAATTAACGACAGCTGCAGCTGAAAGGAAAGCGCCGTCTGCGAGGCCAATACTAGGTCATGCGGAAAGGGTGCTGAGCTGATCAGCGCTCATTGAAGATAAGCCTTTTGATTCTGAACTCGCCATAATTTCATTTGAAAGGCAGCTGTGCTAGAGTTAATGATTTTATTCCACTCGGTTTAAAGCGTGTACCGTAGGTATTTCCCTCTGTGTCTGAGCGTCAGTGTGTTTTTCCAGTCAGGAAATCAGTGCCGCGCGGGCTGCGAAACGATCCGAGCGTAAAAGCACCAGAACCGGCTGATTAAAGGCGCGGCGAGTAGCTGACATAAAATGGAAGGAGCCAGAAATCATTTTACTGGTCATTTTTTGAAAGGCAGGGCTTTGCTCTGTTCGCATCACGTGCGGTGAATCTGTTCCGTTCCACTGAACAACAGAGAAGCCCTTTGAAACAACCGCTCCGATCTGCTCATGTGATCGTCACGGAGACGGCGATGCCAAATAGTAAACGTTCATTTCATTAATGTGAGTGGTCAGCCCGTGCTTCAGCTCTCAAAGTGACACCAAACCTCAGAACCGGTTAGTTTTTCTCAGTTTGTACTCGCAAAGTGTCACCACACATTATGACTCCCCACAACAAGCTGGCATTTTTTTGCAGTCTCAATATGAGGCTTTAAAGCATGTTTACATCCCTGTCTTGGTCTATATTATATCAATTGGATCTGTTATTTCATTTTAGATGCACAGTGATCCCTCCAACATCTTAAGTCACATGGGAAGGTGCAGGTCCTCTTCATTTTTTCTTTATTCTATCATTTTTAGATAATTGCATTCAGTTTCTCTTTACAAAGAGTATTTTCTTAAGGAGAAAGTATTTTTTCTGAGTATTTCATGAAACTGGTCTTTGAAGAGAACATTTTTCAGCTGTTCTTTTCAGAGTCTTTCTTTCATCTTCTTTTTGGAGAGTGTTTCATTCAGCTGTTCTTTGGAGAGACAGGTTCATTCTCTCCACAGGTCTTGGGAGATGGTTTATTTTCCCCTCCCTGCAGCTCTGAGCCATGTGAGCCATTCTCCTAACACATCTGGCTGGCAAACACATCTCCTGTTCTTCCCCTCGGTGGCCCCTGGAGTGCTGCACCCTCACAGACCGACAGGAGAATTGTTTCACAGGTGGCCATTCTGCTGTGACTGCTCAGCCTGCTGCTGTATGAACTGGATCCTCTGTCCACTGCTGTGTCATTCTCAGTAAGCGCCATTTCCTGTCACCACACTCCACACCTGGAGACTCCACCAATCACACCCTACTCGTTTTCTCCACTACATTACATTATAGTATTGGCATTTAGCAGACACTCTTATCCAGAGCAGCTTACATCGTTTACAGTGTTTTACAACGTTATCCATTCATACAGCTGGATATTTACGGAGGTAACTGTGGGTTAGTACCTTGCCTAAGGGTATAGCAGTAGTGCCCCAGCGGGGAATCGAACCAGCGATCTTTCATTTACAAGTCCTGCTCCTTAACCACTAGGCTACACTGCCACCCACTAGTGGGAAAACACATTGACCTGAGCATCACCTTGAGATGAATATCTCTCTGGCACAGCAGCTACGCCAGAAATTGCTGCCTTGAGAAACATCCATTGTAAGTGTAGTTGAGTTCAAATGGAGTTGCTGGGATCTTAAAATGATGCCTTATTGGATATCGTAACTCTTACTGTTGTGGTTATGGCTGGCCTTTGTTCTTGTCGCTTCAGTCTTTTGTTACAAACACAAAAGCTATTGAGAAACCAGCCTTGGAGAAGATGCATCAGAAACTGAAGGTTTCTGAGGAGCTCTTAAGGGAAGTTATGGCACAGGCGCATAGATACTGACCCATTACCCCCCTCACAGGCTCTTCACTACAGCATAAAACACTCGAGTGGTTTCTCTGGCTCCAGTGGTTTCCCACATTTCATGTCATTATATGATAGCTGCTCTTAATTTTGTGCTTTACTCAAGCCAAAACATTGGCCCCTTTCAGTTTCTTCAACATGGTTCACACATGGTTTTTTTCTGTGAAAAAGTACCTTGTGTCAGTGTGAGTCTCACAGACCAGAACCTCTGCAGCAGGCCCAATAAGCCATTCTCCTCTCCCCCTGCCCTTCCTCATAAATTACAGCATGTTGTGAAAGTAGATTTCAAATGAAAATGGCCACATACATTCATGCTCTGCTCATCTACATCACGATCGATGAATAATTAGGCCTTACGCGATGTAAATGACCTCATTTTGCTGCAATTATGACAAGTTATATCGTTCAATGTTCTTTTACTAATAATTATGTTATTTCCCTGGAAGGCAGAAATGTTCGGGGGGGTGGGGTGGGGGAGGGTCAATTAAGTGTTTTAAAAATATGTACTAGTTTGATGGAATTAGACACATTGACATTTTCAATTTTGCACCAGTGCAAAGGCGTTAGATCGCTTATATACAACGCCGTTTCCCCATTCCAGAGACGCACTTAATCATGTGATTAATATTCCCTCAGAATGCATTTCACTAACACAGCAGAACACAAACGGGGGAAGGCACCGCATTAGAAATCAAAGGTAGCACACGGATCATTGTTTTTACAAGCTTTTTTATTGCCCACATGCACATTTTATATGCCTTGTTACTTTATTTTACACGCAGCACCGTAATTGAATGTCACACAACACGACCCGCACTATCTGCTGGCTCCAATTGCCAAAAAAGTCCAGAGGGTGGCAAAGCGACTATTATGACATCATAAAAAGATTACAGCATGGCGCATTTGAGTGTCATGAAATTTATGTGTGTCTGGAAGGATGAACTGGTGCGATGACCGCTGCAGTTTCCTGTCTTGGTGTTCGAGTGGATGGAGGCACTGGTCATGCAGACCCACACCACCCCATTCAAAAGTCTCTTGGGCTGTAGAATGCGGTATGAGGGTAGAGTTCTAATTGAACTTTAAGTGTAATATTACAGATGTGGCAGGTTGGCGTTTCTGCTTTCAATTAAGATTTAGGTTTGTGACGGGATGAACTGGGAATGTAATAATTATGGGCTTTTCTCCAACTGGTATAGGCTTTTTTCCCTAAAGAAACAGCCCTCTCTCTTAGTGCAGTGGTTTATCCTTCAGCCCACGGTGCGATGTCAGCACCCACCGTTCAGGTGTGTCTCACCTGCATTTTGCCGCATTGAGCTGGTGCAGAGGGTTACACGTCTGCCATGTAAAACCTCTTCCACTGCACTCCCTACTCTAAGACTAGGGTCCTTACTTGTTCTCTCCATATGAAGCATATACCTATAATCTGATAACAATGCATAAGGCAACAGGGGAGAAATTTTATTACAAATATGGAGGTGTATTACAATACCCAGATGAAGAGCTGTTTTGTTCTGTTTTAGCCCTTACTGTAATTTTACCACAGTAAATTGAGGAAGACCTGTTATGCCATTCTTGTGCATTTTTACGTTAAAAAATGAAAGACATAAATAATTTATTGAAGCAGAGTTGAAGACCGGGTGCAAGAACACCAATTAAATCTTAACAGAAAGTCCTATGTTAATGCACTAGCTGCTGGGAGTACTGTATGTTCGTTGTCACTCTTTGGGTTGCTATGGAGACTCTCTCTCTCCAGCTGCTTCCAGCAGCAAACTAAATGTCAGGACTGTGAGTCTGTGTGTGTGTGTGTGTGTGTGTGTGTGTGTGTGTGTTGGGGGGGAGTTGACCCAGCTGATAATACTCTCTTGGTCCCTGGCTCTTGAGTGCCGAGAGACGCAGTTTATTAGAGTTGTTCTCTCGAACCACATTTCCATTTCTTGGGAGAGGCCCTTGTTGTTTTCACACCTTAGCGTTGTGCATGAGGGTCTTTAATTATCTTCCCGCATCTTAAATGAATCATCACACAGAACATATGGCTCAATATCACTTTACCTGCGGTTCCAAAGAACGGCAATCACTAACAACATTTGTGATATGGGATTTCAGCCTCAACAAGGTTATGTGGTATATAATTTGCCATTAAGCCACACTCAGATGTGACTGTCTTGGAGGCATCGAGTGCAATTCAGACAAGAAAAAGGAGGAAGGAGCACATCCAAAAACATATTCGGCAGAATACGCCGGATAGCATCCAACTTCTCCCTTCATGTCCTATGGTCTTCCCCTCGGTCTGGGAGCACTAGGACAATTTAGCTGCTCAATGGGGGTAATGGAGTGAAGTTTCTGGCCTGTGATGTGAAACAACACTCTGATTAACATCATCCCGAAGGGAGGAATATATGACTCCAAAGTCATTTCCAATCCGGCTCAAAAGCAGGGTCCTGACAGAGTTACCGTGTTACACTGCTGACTGCAGCTCCTTTCAGCATCTGGAGACAGGCAAAGCTCCACTGCCCCAGGTAACAAGGATGGAAACAGCAATTGCTCTCAAACAGGAATTAAGCATGTGATAGTTTACATGGGGAATCACACCCGAGGCTTAGCGCACAGTATTTAAGACACAGTTAATAAAATTAAATACACAGTATTTATGTATATTACTTTATACTTAGAATAAACCTAAAATCGGGTTGAGACAGGTCTGATTTAGATCTTCTTGTGATGAAAAACTTCTTCAATATGGAAATCAGAGCTATCGAATCTTTAAAGGTTACAGAGGTGTAACGTGGAGTTAATATCAATTTTGATCACAGGACTGAAATGAGACAGGATTCAGACTTCACAGGTAATTCAGCAACATATTTCCATGTCATACTTCATTATTTTTTCTTGGTGCAAGAGCAAGCCTGCTTTTTCTGTTCTGTGATTTCACAAAACAGCAGCCTGGTTAGACCAACCAGCATGTAATGGCAGGAATAAATAAGATGAATTTCAGCCATTAACGGTTATTTCTGAGAGTGACCTGTCTCTTTCACGGATCGTGAATTACTTGTGTAATTTGGCTCTTGCCTCTGCGGAATGTATTTAAATGAGCGGAGGAAAATCCAATCAACACAGCGATATAAGTTCAAACATCAAATCAATCTTTTTTTTAACAATCCATTTTGTAATATCTAGCAGAAAAGAACTGCAAGAATTAATCAATATTAATCTTGTTTTCTCTATTGCTTTGTGTTGCAGTGACTGGGGGTTTGAGCATTGTTACCTGTCAGGAGTTATGCCCTGTCCGCTTCCATTGCCAAGGGTCTGGGTGACTGCGAGAACACCAGTACATGAGAGAGGTACCTTAAAAACACAGAGAATGTCAGGGCGTCCCAGTACTGCTTTTATTTATAACAGAGTAAATGAGCAGAGTGTCTGATTGCTTTGTCCCCTTGAGCTGGCATAATAAAGGGTCTGAAAAATGAAAGTACGTGGTGATTGATTGCTGCAGCTCTCCTAATAAATCCCAATGCACACGGAGAGCTCTTTTTATCATGTGTTAACCAGGCGGCTGTCCCTGGGTTTCTCAGTCTGAACTTAAACTATCAGACAGGGAAACTCAAATTGGGGCACTGAACTGGGAACCAGTTTCTGAGTGAGGGAGAACAACAACATTGAATGGATGCTGGGAATGAACTAAATGCTTCTGGCTGTTAGCACTAGCATTGCCAACTCTTTTCTAATGAAAGTACCTATTGGCTGCTCAACACGTGCTAGAGGTCACCAAATGATGTTATACATTAAATTACATATTAATGACATCATCACACACTTGCTTAAGGTAAAGAGTGCGTTTTGATTCCATTGGCATTCAGCAGATGCTCTTACCCAGAGTGACTTACTTAAATGTTACCCATATATACAGCTGGATATTTACTGAGGCAGTTCTGGGTTAAGTAACTTGCCCAAGGGCACAGCAGCAGTGCCCCAGCAGGGAATCAAATCGCCTACCTTTCAGTTACAAGTCCTGCTCCTTACCACTATTCTACACTGCCACCCTGTTCTTAGCAGTTGTTACCAGTTTTCAGCATGTAAGTGTTTCCTGTCACTGTCATTGGAAGAGGGAGGGGTTGTGAATCCACTGCCAGTGCTGAGACTGGCAAGTGTCTCAAACTGCCATGGTAAGCACAGTTGTCAATAAATGCACTGGAAGTCTGAATGCTGACATTGTCACTGTTGATATCAAGAAGTCTCTAGGTTTGAAGGTAGCTGCATGTTTGGAATAAAGCTGTTAAGAGGGTCTGAAAAAGTCACTAAAGTTGGCTGGTTTGGTTAACACCAAATATTAAAGAGTCAGGCTGACTGCCTTGTGTCCAAACCCATGTGACATGCTAATGTGGTGTGTCAGAAGGTGCATCATGGGAAAAGGATGGGAAAATGTGATGGCATTAATATGTTATAACATGATTGTGATGTAGTTATAACAAAGCATGTACAACAGATAATTCTGTGTATTTGAAAAGATTAATGGAAGAACAACAAAATAATGTACTCAGTCAAATAAATGGGTGATAATTATAACAGTGTGAAAGCAGAGTCATTTCTCTTTGCATTGGTCTGGTCACACAGCTCTCTGTCAGATGAGTGCATGTGTCACAAGGGAGCAGGGCAAATCCAACTGCAGAGATGATTCAGGAAACCAACAGGCATGGTTCAAAGAAAATAATGTTTTCTTCACTGAGGACTCAACACAAGGCAAAACAGGCTTGGTACAAGACTTCACATACTACAAGCATAGCAACTCAAGAGCAAATACATGGACCAAGGGCAAGGCTTAAACAACAGAAAACATAGGTGAAACCAATGACTAATTAACGCAGGTGGAGGACATTAACTAAATGAGACAAGGATTGCAGGAAGTCGCAGGTGCACAGACTTAACACACTGGTAAAGTCAGAGAGATCACACCTGCACTTGTTGCCCCAACCACATTCCACCTGTTTGCAAAGCATAATGCTCTGCAGTGCAAATGAAGTAGTTATTTGGTGGAGGGTGGAATGTATGGCGGCAGAGATTTCATCTCTGGGGGGATGGTCACCGGTCTCCTGTTCACTGGAATTTAATCCCAGGGTAAAAGCATAGAGAGCCAATTTCTTTGTCAGCTGTACATATCTGAGAATTGCTTACTATATAGCATTTCTGTTACCAACCTGCAGTCCTTCACAGGTTCATGTGTGGCTCCTGAATTGAGTGTGAAGAGGAGAAAATTCTGAACTGGATTAATGTTGTGATTATACAGTACCAGTCAAAAGTTTGGACACACCTACTCGTTGCAGGGTTTTTCTTCTTTTTTACTATTTTCCACAGTCAAACAAATCAAAACTTTCTTATATTTTAGATTCTTCAAAGCTGCCAAAAAATATTTTTAAAAATATTTTTTTTGGAAAAAATTCATACATAGGCATCAACTTCAATATTTATATTTGTCTAAGAAGCAAATTTCAAGCATTTAAGCATAAGTCTTTTGATCAAAATGTCTTTGAATGAATATTTCCCATTATCTTAATCAGGTGTGTCCAAACTTTTGACTGGTACTCTATAGGTTATATATGTTTTTTTAATTGCAGCTCTACTGTTACACTGACATTGGTAAATACGGTCTTCTTCTCAGTTTTGGCTCCTGTTACAATAGAACTCCTGCTTTCTGAAAGGAATTTCATGGGTACTTTAGGATAAAGAAGTCAACACTGTCCTTTTTTATTTGGGATTATTCACTTACAGTGTTTAAAACATTTACACAAGCCAGTAGTGGACTGATATTGTTTCATCAATTCACACACACACAGATAAAGCATGAAGAGGATATTTCAGAAGCAGTAATTTCACAGGTACAGCCACTCCGTGGGTTGCCTTGGGAACATGGTCAAATAGCTGTAGGCTTCTTCAGAAACAAAGCAATCATCCTCAAAATATTCTATCCAACACCAGTAAAATAGTGAAAAATAACACATCCTTAATTTATAATGATGAAAGCGTTCTGTTAAATTCCATTCATGGTCCCACAGGAGGAAGTCACTTCTTTTTAATGCATGTGACTATGGAAATTACAAGCGAATGGGTATTATGTAATTTGCAAGTTACAGGAACCATTCTTGGTGGTGGTTAGGGAAGTGTTTCTGCCTTGGGGTGTAGGAGCGTGTGTGTTTGTGGCCTCTGACATGTGTCTACTTTGTATGCGTGTGCACGTGACCATGTGCATGCATTTTATGTCTGTCCGATGGGGTCTGCATTTGTGCTTTTGTTTGAAGTCGTTTAATGCTGTGCATACATGAATGCAAACGAAGGCCCTCGCCCCTGCTGCTGCATATGCTGGGTGCCGATTCCAGCCCGTGGCGGTGTATGTGTCAGAATCTAACAGGAAGTGATGCACGATCCCCCAGACGCAGGGAGCTGTGGAATCTTGCTGAAGGCTGGAGAGGGCTGCTCAGATGTTTGTCCTCACAGTGCCAGAGCTTAATTCTGCACATTGCAGAACTGCTACTGCTCCTTCAAGGCTCCACTATGCCAGACAAGTCTGTCAATCTGAGAAGATTTTCCTTTTCCCTCAGAACTGCAGCAGACTGGAATCTTCACCCACCTGCTGTCAATATACAATGGGAGGTGAGGTCTTGTCTGGAATTTATGACCGAAGAGAAACGATCATTTCATTTTTATGCACATGAATCCACACTCACTGCATAAAGCAAGTACAGAGCTTTAATCGCGCAGAAGTAAATTCATGAAATGAAATCTCCCTCCCTGTTCTGACATGGGCTGATTGCACACTGTTCATGGAAGTGTTAACACCTTATCCTGTGTTTCCCTGGATCAAGTGTCAGTCCATTCATTCAGTCAATGTACGTGGAGGCCCTCTGAATGAATATGGATATTGATTTCCGTGTGGAATTTACGGTAAGCCTTGGCCGTGCAGCGAGGAGCCTATAGGCTGCTGATAAGAGCTCAAAGGCTGCTGCAGTGTGCTGAAAGCAACGCCAGCCAGGCGCGGCACATACTGAGCCGACGCGCTTTATCTGGGTCACGGCCACTGCGGGCCCCCTATACGGCGAATGACAGACACAGGGAGACGTGCGGCGTCCATGTTGGCTCTGCTTTTCTCTGGTGCAGATTACAGTATTTGTAGCGCTGCAGGGTCTGTGCTGCTCTCAGATATGCCCTTTCCAATTATAATTACTCTTCTGATGATAAATCAATCTTTCAGCTTATAACCCGATCTGTTTTGTTTACTACGTTCGATGACAAATCCCTTAAAGGTTTGATACTGCAATCGGAAAAATATACAAAAATAAGGCTGTATAGTAACCCATTACAGTTGCTTTTAACAGCAATAGAATGCTGTTCAATGTTGCCTGGGAGAAGGAAAAGCCGTAATCTCCTCGTTTGGCATGTGCGGTCCTGTCGTGTGATTATGCTGGCCAGATGAGAGTGAAACTGATGGGTGAATCCACCTGAGACAATTGGCTCAATTGATGTTGTGCCAGCTCTCAGAGGTAATGAAACTGAATTTCATCCTGTCCTGGCTGAGACTTGAAATTTATTGCTACACGTGGCCAATTTCACAGAAAATCTGCTGTATCTACTTGTTAAAAGCCATTATTAGAATAGCCAATCCTTGTTTTGCTTTGTTTCAGTTAAAAGATTTCATTATTATTCAGTCAAGCCTCCTCTGTTGAAAAGACACACGTGATACTTGTACATATGGGTGTAATTCCAATGCGGTGTTTTGAGTCAGGAAAGGATGCCTTATAATTTACTATTAAAACTCTTTTAAGCTATTAAAACATGTACATTAAACCACATATTTTTAATGTATTCTGTAGGCCTTTTTGTGAATAACTGATACTACTTCAACAGGACAGGATAAAAGAAGCTAAACTTGTTTATTTTCTTTCAAATGGATGTATATGTAACCTATCTACATATGTGTTCTGAGTGCAGTAGAGAGGAGTAAATTAGAATGTATGGAATGCAGCCCTCTGTCACACGACCCTGAGAATACAGATGCCCTCATGAGGCTTTAGATAGATGCTCTCGTTCCTCATGTTACTGCATCATGTGAGTTAATTCTATCTTATCTTTTGGGTGAATCATCTAGTTTACTGAGTTTAAAAGGTAGAACATTTGATTTGTAAGGTAATTACATTGTTTCATATTAATATCAAGAATTATTTATCATTGTTTATGTTGAATTCATAAATAGAGGCCTAGATGAAACAGAATACATTCTGGAGATATAAACTATTGATGAGTAAATTTAGCCCCCACCCCCCACTTGGAACAACCCTGATATTCTCTTCGTTCACAGAGCATTTCGGTCTCTGTCTCTAGTCTGATGTGTCAACCTTGCTGGTAAAAAAAAAAAATTTCCACAGCTTCTGTAACAACTTCACTGTTGGCTATATACTGTGCATTATGGTTTTTCTATGAAATACAGGTTTTAATAATTTAAAATGGCAGGTGAATTCAGAGCTATAGACACATTTTACAAGGGGAATTAGTACCAGTCTTAAAGTATCAAACAAGGGGTGGGTGACTGTTGACTCAGGGTTGTCATGGTTACTGTTGGATCAGCTGGTGGTCTGGAACTGGGAGTCAGGAGAAGAGAGAATCAGAGTACAGTCAGAGATTTGGAAAAAGATGGCTTCATCGCAGTCTTCTGGGTATGAAGACTGATTCCAGACCTAATTGTCTTTATTTTTGTCTTAATGCAAGGCCATAGAGTAAGATAATTCATAAAGAGAATCATTAAAATTTTCAGCATGAAATTCATCATCAGTAACATCAGTCTGCGTTACAATTATGTGTGGTAACCATGTGATGTCTCTATGTATGGTGGTCAATGAAAACATAAAATCATCAGTGCCATTTTGAAATGAGCCAATAAGGCTTAACAAAACAGGAGAAGATAGCTTTAAATCTGAGCTGCCTTAAAGCTGACAGCTGAACTTGGAATGCATGTTAGGTGCATTTTGACCTCCACTGCTGCAGGAAGAAATTAGAGCCAACTTAACTAAGTGGATTATGTCTCGCCTGACACTTGATAATCCGGGCTGAAAATAAATAAAACTACCAGTAATGGGCCTAGTGGTATACATTACTATTGATTTAATGAACTGTATTAAGGCCACAGCCAGGGTAGAACCACAGTCAGCAGTGTGGACACATAGATACCGCTGTACTGAACAGCATCTTCTCCCAGAAAGTAGTGGTTTTGTTTCATTGCTTTGTTTGGATGTTTCATAGACTTGTATGATATGTACTCCACGCAAACAGGTGATTTTCACAG
The DNA here is from genome assembly GCA_019176425.1 of Megalops atlanticus. Taxonomy (NCBI): domain Eukaryota; kingdom Metazoa; phylum Chordata; class Actinopteri; order Elopiformes; family Megalopidae; genus Megalops; species Megalops atlanticus. The sequence goes on from CM032889.1 coordinate 10,446,505, forward strand.
GTTTAAAATAACGCAGTTGCATTCCATTATAGTCACTGGAGGAGCCTGCCACCTACCCCATCCCTGCTGTTGCCATGTGAGTTTTGCTTGGTTCTATTTCTGTCCTGTAACTTGCAACTGTAAGTCCTGTAGCTTCTAACTGTAACTCCTCTTTCTAAAAGGAATCCATCAATAGTCCCTCAAGAGCTACCTGCATATTCACCCTCAAATCAAGTGCTGTAAACAATTCTGGTACTGGAAACATGATGTGACTTTTGAGTATATTTTAAATGACATTTTCACAGGCAAAATATGTGTTTGTGTGGTATGTAAACATGCATAGCTAACTAAATTCAGCCATTTTATAAATCGCTGTGAAGAAATCCCAGCTGAAATGCAATGCCATTCTCACAGTTTCAATACACTCCCATTACTGACACACCAAAACTCCTGCAGAGGGTCTCAGTTTGATTTTTAGACATTCTGAACTGCGAATAGACAAGAGAGACACAAAAGCAAGAACAGAACTTCTCTTTTAAGAGAAGTTAAAACTCCAGTCACTTGAAAGATGTATGCACTGAGGCGGCAGGACTGTCCCCCCACCGAGGCAATCGATGAACACACAGAAAACAAAGACAACGGCCACTTTACAGAGCAACAAGACAAGGCATCCATATAAAGCTCCTTTTCAAACCTCTCTGGCTTCTCTTCTTTTTCCCACAGCTAAAAATGACTGCACCATTTAAAAAGGGTATTAGCCTCTGGTCCCTTATCTCTTCATGGTCCTGCCTTTTCGTTTCAAACGTAGACCCCGGTTTGGCACAAGGCACTGAAACCAGTGGTAAGAAGCTGATGACTCTTGACAGATAAAAAACAGGCTTAATATGCTGAGAAGTAGTAAAGACACTAAAATCAATAATGAGATTGACCGAAGAGGGGCTTCGAAGTAGGTTGACTTGAGCGGTGTCAGGATTTTAATGCTGTTTTGTGAGAAGTAGGCCAGGAGTGAACTGTGTGATAATGCAACCGTGTGCAACACCTAATAAAGATAAATCTCTATGCAGATTACAATTAAACTTTAATTTAAGAGCTTATGTGAATATCCCCAGGATCTGAATTGAGATTCACTAAATACTACAGTCTATGTGAAAATTTAGGATCTGGCAAGTCTGTCATGTTAATCCCCAATTTATCATCCCAGCAAAATGTAATCTGTCACAGGCATGCTTATGGCTGTGACTGAATCCGTTGCCTGCATTCTGCTCTGCAATATGTACAACTCACTGCTGCCACCCACATGTGAGACAGCGGTATTACAGCCCTGAGGTGTAACCTTGAACATCACCTGGGTGTGGCCATCCCACCGAGAAGAACAAGCGCTCATCCTGAGGGCCACTGCCGGACTCAGAGAACAGGGGATGGAGCTGGACCCCGCTCACAGCCTGGCGCCCAACAGCTGCACAGAGAGGTCACTCTCATCCGTCCTGCAGGGTGTAATGGAAAAAGGAGGACGTGGTTTCCCTCCTCAGGTGCAAAGATGAATTACAAAAACAGCAGCAGAGCAGACGTGCGCATACCCTGTGACTGTAAGAGTACATGCTGTCCATTGCTTCTCCCCATGATTCTACTCCAAGAGCTGTAAAAATGAAATTTTATCCGGTGTTAATCATTCAGTTTCATTATCTGGATTTTGAAAAATTTCCAGTGCACACTCAGCACAGATTGCACCATAAGGCATCTACTTGTCTAGCTTTATACTTGAAAAGAGATAAAGTAAGTAATCGTTTTTTATTTATTTTCATGGCAGATTCCCTTGTCTAGGGTACTGTACATAACTTACTTCACATGTTGTCCATTATTATAGCAGAACATAACTACATCTGAAAAACCCTGTTTTGCAGTGGCGTCTGAAATGTCTGGGGGGTCTAGTGGTATAGGCCGTGATTAAGCGAACCTAGGGAATAGCAGCACCATTTTTTCCTGAGACACCCCTTTGAGCTCTATGAGCTAATATTCATCTTTATATCATGTGTATTTTCATTTTGGTACATTTCACACCCATAAATATGCTGTGTGGGACAGCTTTTTAGGTATATATAAATATACACATTTTGTACATTTTGTGAGAATATCTTATTAATATTTCAATTAATACCATATTTCCCCAGCTATGGGATGGCAGCATAGCATAGTGAAAGGTCACTGGTTCGATTCTCTGCTACAGCACTGCTGCTGTACCCTTGAGCAAGGTACTTAACCCACAATTGCCTCAGTAAATATCCAGCTGTATACATGGGTAACAGGTAACTGTAACCTATGTAAGTTGCTCTGGAAATGACAACAATGAAATGTATTAACTTCCAGCAAACATTTATCTACCCTGAGAGCTATATTTTGGAATGCCAAATTTAAGATTTAATCTAAGCAATGCTTCTCAAATATTCACTTAAATATTTTAAGCATTCATTTCTGATTGACATAACTGATGTCATTTAAAGAATGGTCCTTTAAAAATTTGTTTAAAAAATATTTTTAGAGTACGATTTCAATCTGAGAACAAATATTAACATTTACCCCGCATCTTAAAAAAAGAGTGATTTCAATAAATGTTTGGAAAAATGTGAAATTTTGTGTTTGGCGGTACATTTAGCTGCCTATACACAATAGCTTGTATTCACGGATGGTGACCAAGGATGCAAAATGGAATATTCCTTCCTGTCTAGCTTACTTTCTATGTGTCCTTATTTCCTTTAATTTTCATTGCGAGTAGAATTATATTTAGGAACACAGCAATAAATACACTCAGAGACAATCAGTCTCTTCTTCAACATAGACCAGTGATCCTATTCTGCATTTATTCATTACATATTTATAAGTTAGTCCATTTATTGGAGATGCAACGCTCTGGTGGAGGTTGATTGCCTTCTTGCTTCCTGGAAACTCTAGGAAATTCTAGCAATAAATTCTGGATTCTAGTAATAAACATTCACTAGCATTTTATTGATTGTTTTAAATGTTAATCATGACTGCAACTATGTTTTATGGCTGCCTCCCAATAGACACTTTGCATAGCCTCTATTCATGTGGTTTTAGTGAGGGGTATCTTGACGTTTTCACTGATATTTTAGTTTAAGTTGGATGAAAATACACCTACAGACAGTTTTTTGGGAAGGGCATCTATACTTGCATGAAACCAAAGCACCTTTTCCACATGTAACACAAAGCACTGTGGGATACCCCCAGCCTGTAGCCAATGAAATTGCTTGCTTCATTGAAGTGGGTGTTTGTGGGTCTAATCAGCCTCCAAACCCTCACTGAAATTCACTCCGTGAGCTTTGGGACACCCTTGAATATGGCGACATTGTGCACATATTGGTAACTGCCAGAATAAAGGGAAGTAAAGTGTCTTAATACAGTGATGGGTCACCCCGAGCCACCAGAACAGCTTCAGTGCATGTTTATAGATAGTCTGGATCTCTGTTGGAGGGATGCGACACCATTTTTCTGAGAAATTCCATCACTTGATGTTTTGTTGATGTAGGTGGAAAATGCTGCCTCAGGTACTGCTCCAGAAAACTAAGGGAGAAAAATGAAGAGTAATAATCTATACAATTCCTGAAAAATTACAGGTTATTACAGGGAGTATCAAAGGTCTAGGATGAAGAAACAAGAGCAGTTTGTTGAAAGCAGTGAGGTGAGAAAAGTAGAGCAGAGGGAGAACAGAAGGTGTGTGAACAGACTACTGTATTTCAGGCACACTTTCATGGAAGCTTTATGCTGTACATTGTCTCATGTTGTCTCCCTGTCATACTGCAGTTTGATTCAGAAGGAATGGACTGTTTTCATTAGACCTTCCACACCTTCTCTCTCAGTCTTACTCATTCTGTCCTTATGTGTTATATTAGCAGGACTCTGTTGTTAGCGTCAGCTAACTTTCAACAGAACACTTGGCTTGGGTATCTCGATAATTAGTAACACCTTGCATGGTTTGTCTTTTTTCCATCCTATACATTAACCCTGTATCATGCTACCTTCATTACTGTGTATGCCATGTGACTGAAAGGCGTAGTTTACATTGAATAGAAATATCAGAATGCATGGAATCCATAAATTGCTCAAAACAGCCAAATATATGACAGGAAATGTCTCTAATTTCTCTCATGGAATGCTGAAATATTTCAGAAAAAAGCCAAGAAGTAAATGAAAAAAGATAAAAAAGGAGAAAATTGCTATAGGCCAGGGGTGGGCAATTCCGGTCCTGGAGGGCCAGTGTCCTGCTGGTTTTTGTTTTCATCTCTTAGTTACCTGTTGATTTTCACCTTGAAAACAGGTGTGCTTGCTCTTCAGCCAATCAGAGATTGTATTTAGTTGGTCAACAAGAAAAACAGCAGGACCATGGCCCTCCAGGACTGGAGTTGCCCACCCCTGCTATAGGCTCTAAAACACTAAAACAAATATATCATAGCTTTTGACTTTTTGACTTTAGTCATTAGACTGTTTCTGTTGAGGGGAGTGCAATCGGTTTTACAAAAAATGACATGAAAAGTCACACATGATACAGATATCTGCTAAACTAGTAAAAGCAAATAGCCACCTTTTTGCAAGAGTCTGTGCAGCATTCTGAGTTGGGTAAGGACGCTAAATGAGTGCAGGAGCTGGGAGACGGAGTGGGCAGGGGCGGGTTAAAATCAAAGACGCGCGGGGATAAATCAAAGACTGCGCCTCCGGAGGTCCGCGTCTCCGCATAGGTCAGATCTCACACTGCACCGTCGCAGAGCAGAGACGGAGGGAACGGGGGGGACCCCGCTGTGAGCTAGCGCGAGGCTTCGCATCTGCAGGAAGCCCTGGGAGGGCGCTCCTCTTTCTGCCCGGCTCCAGGGAGGGGACGATTTCTGTTAATCCGCGGAGCGAAAACGAAAAGGGCAGAAACCTGAAGCCTGCACGCCTGTCAAACGTTCGTAGATAGGGAACCAAGGGCTGTTCTTCTGAGGTCTAAGCGGGGGGTAAATCTACAAGCTTTGTAATCCAGTTACACAAAGACCAAAGAATGCAATCACAGGATGAGAACATTTCACAACGTCTGTGTGGAACAACAGCAGGGAGTTTTTGTAGTGTTAGCGCTTGAAAGGACTAATGTTTAAAAAAACAAACTGAGTGTGACGATTCAGATTTGACCCATGTTTGGAGCACTGTATCCCTGTATGAGACCCATGAATACAGAAATACCAATATTCCCTCAACGTGACTACTGGAATGCTTGTAGTTTAAGCATGATTACTGGTGACCATTTTTAAAACACTTGCTAGACTGGTGGACAAATATGTGTAGACTCTACAGAGGCTGACCTGGTTAAAAATATCAGGGAGGTAGGCGGACACACCTGCTAGTCTAAATTCACCCTTTGTTGTGGAGTGTCAACAGTCACTTTATTTTAGGATGATGTCAAACTTCAGACAACCAAGAGAGTGACTTCAAAAAAAAACTCCAGGAGTTCAAGTATTCAGCCTCATATTAACACTTTAAAGAATAAAATCTGGAAAAACCTGACAAATCAGAACTCTGTATTGGTCTGATTTGATTTTTTCTCCATAAAAGCTGGATACTGCACCCATGTGCTCCACAGAGGCTGTTCAGCACATGCAGCAGAGGCAGTCAGAGACCTCACAGGCTGGCAGCACATGGAATAGACCTAAATATTGTCTAACATCTATCTGTGACTTTTACAAGCAGGAGACTCACTGAATCTCCCTGCACCAGTCTATACAGGTGTGTCGCTGATGAGAGGAAGAGAGCAAGGGTAGGTACTTCCAGTAGGTACTTCCTCCTACCTGGAGGCCTGGATTGCAATGACAATAAATAAGTACATATGACTGAATCGCTTATTTGTTTTGTGCTTTCCACTGCACTCTGGAACATTCCCTTTGTGATGGGGGCTAAACTAAACTTTGATTAGCGTGCCATTGCAGTATAACACATTGCAAAGTGCAACACTCTCGCACCTCACTCCCAGTCAAGCTGTTCCCGCACCCCTAGCGGATTTAACCCTTTCCACGGGGCTTCAGGTTGCTGCAGTAATGACGGTGTACCCTGCTGTGAAGGCACCGAGCAGGTCTGATTGGAGCTCTATACCCCGGGGTCTCCATGCTGAGCCGTGCTGGTGAGAGTAAGGGGAAGCAGGATGGCAATCAAAGAGGCACTTTCATGACAAAGTAAGGCACCAGGTAGCAGGTAGGCATCAGTCACATGAATCACATGTGGAAGGACAACACAATCCATTCTGTTTCCATATGCACGTATGTTTTGGGGCGGCAGTGTAGCATAGTGGTTAAGGAGCAGGACTCATAACCGAAAGGTTGCTGGTTTGATTCCCCATGGGGGCACTGGTGCTGTACCCACGGGCAAGGTAGTTAACTTACAATTGTCTTAGTAAATATCCCGATGTATAAGTGGATAACATTGTAAAAACCTGTACTTGATGTAAGTCGCTCTGGATAAGGGTGCCTGTTCAATGCCAATAATTTAATGTAGTGGATCCATGTAGTGTTACATTTTCACTTGTGTATTTCTGTATATTTGCTGTGATGAAGCAATTGCAATATTTATCTCGAAAATCTCCATGGATTTTCACAAAGCATAAATCTAAATACATTTTAAACATCAGCTTGGTTTTCATGTAGAATAGATTGTATAATTAAAACATGTCCATGGTTTTCTAGCAGTTACTAGATGCTTCTTGAAGTTTACCTTGCTGCTTATTGTAAAAAATAAAATAATAAAAAATAGAATATTTATATTATGAGGATGTTTTTCGTATAAATATATACTATATACTGAAAAGAATTATGCCAAAATACTTGCGCTTGCACTGTATGATGCAACATGGGTGCTCTTATGAACATTCCCTGAGGGATGAAACAAAATTAAATTCAAAATTAATGCTTATCATGAATTAGCCACTAGCTGCCAGCAAAAAAAAAAACTTCCTATGCAAGACATGTTTTATGTTTTTACTGATGTACCTCACTGTGATCTGGACATGAAATGTAAAATTAAAATAAAATATTGAACAATATTCCCACGCTGTTATATAAATGATAAATGTAAGAACTGCGTGGCAGAAAATGCAGCTTTGCAGGTTTCGCCGTGTAGCGGTTTGGAGAAAGCGCCATCTACTGGTGAGGAGAGAATACAGCATCTTAATATGCTCTCAAGCTTGATTTGGACTTTTCATTACCAAAGTAACAAGAGCTTGAAAACTCTTTGCAGGGTAAATTATTCCAAACAAAAAAACATATGTAGTAAAAGAAAATAATTCATTTGTGCAAGAAATCTTTTTAAAACCATGTTGCCTTCTGATATCATGCTTGCTACAAGAAATGAAACATAACATGAGTTCTTAGGCAGCATTTTTAAGATTCTTAAAATCACCCTCTCTGCAAAAACAAAAAAGAATTAAAATAAATAAAATTTAAAAAGCTGTAAAGTTGATTCGTCTTCAAATACAATCCTATGTGAGGTTCTGATAAAGCAAAAAACAGAAAATGCAACATTACTGGAATACATTCAAAATGTTTTCATTAACTTTAGTCATAATGATAAGAGAGTGAAATATAATTGCACATTCTTTTTCATTTTTTTCACAATTTAGTATACCAATAACATAAACACAGTCATGCTTTTAAAATATTTTGCATCTTATTTTTCACGAGTGTTCACTTTGCATGTCAGCCATAAAAGAACAAAGCACCTCATATGAACTGTGTCAGAATGGTGAGTTACACTACAGTCTGGGAATGATCCATTAGAACTGTCGAGAAGTCAGTGAAGATTTCAGAAAGTACAGGTATAATGTATGCAGTGTGGTTTCCAGACTTACACTGATTTGTATCTATATGATTACTATGTATCCTTCATTGGTTCAGTTTTGTATATTTTAATCTTTGACATTTCCGTGTACAACTTGCCACAGAAAATCCTTCGATGAAATATTTTCTTGCTTGTGCTACCGGGGTGTTTATAGGAGAATCCTATTATTTTGTATTTGAATCACATACAGAATCCGAGTGAATCCACCTCTAAATGATAACTTGTGTCATGACTAAAAAAAATAAAAGTCCACTTATCATGAATTTAAGAACAAGACCGTTTCAGCTGCTATGATTATGTCATCTGAAAGACTGAAGCCTTTCCGGCCAGCCTGGTGACCTTGAGGGGGAGGTTGTGAGGACAGGACAGAGCAGTCTTGGCCAAGGCCTGGGGCACAGGTGGCATACAGGGGGGCGTCAGATCCGAGGCAGGAGGCCCTTCTTGTAGGCCATGTAGCCCGCCGCCGCGGACCCCAGCAGGAACGTGGACACGCCCATGAACGTCAGGAACCCTGGGACGGACGGCAGGTTCCTCTCCCAAAACGTGGTGACAAACGGCAGAGCTGGGACGTCCTGGGAACAGCATAGGGCAAGGCGTTACTCCGCTGCGGTTATCCTGTTGCTTCACCCTGCACTCATTGAACTATAGGTCATTTTGCCTTTGTAGGGCGCCAGACGGGAATGCTTGCGTGTCCTCAGTATTTCCACGGGAGTTAACAATAGAGATAGTAGGAGTAGATAGAAATGAAAGTGTTCATAATAATAACATACCTCTGAACATAGCAAGCCAGCGCCTGGTGTTCTTGGCATATGGCACCAGTCACATCAATATGAATATTTACAGTTTCTTATTAAAGGATCATATTTCTGGAATATATCATATTATTCAAAACTTTAACTGCAAATCCTAAGCAAATATAAAATGTAGGTTACCTGTTCAAACGTTGGAAGGAACTGTCAGACAAATTATGGTAATCCACAGACAAAAGGCTTCATTTTTCATTGCTATGTACAGTATTAGGCATGGCCAGCTCCAGTTTCTTCATTGTGAGCATATTCGTAGAAGCACACTGGCCTTAATCCTCCCTGAGTGAGGGCCTGATAACACACAACACTGGCCGCACACAGTGTGTCAGCATATTCAGAGTTGACGTGAAGTTAATGAGCCACTACCACACAGCTCGAGTGGCATCTCAGCAGTTTAATCTCAGAGGATTGAGGGTCTGTGTGAGGACTGACAGACATGCTGCACACTCACCACTGACTCAGGCTCCGCCTGCCACACTTCACCCGGGCTGATCAGTCCCATTGTACAGAGAACCTGAGACACACAAAGCACATCAGCATTCCAGACAACCGCCTGCCATATACACTTAATTGGCACGCGGCTTTGATCTCAGTGCACAGGAGGTCAGATCTGCATAGGAAATGATAGCGTAAGAGAGAGAAATATTTGCAGAATAGTGTCCTACTGTTGCAATCCCTCTTATTAGAGAATGTGGGTAGATGAAGCATGCAGCAGGCTTGAGAACATGTCCAACATGTTATACTCACACTCACTGGTGTGGGAGTGTTGTTAGCCTGGTCTGACACTGTTGCTCATTTAACTGGAATGGATACACTTATGTTCTATTGTGCTGGAAGTTGCTCTGGATAAGAGCATCTGCTAAATGCATGCAGTGTAATGTAACTCATTTACTAAAAGAGGAGCTGGGAGACTTGCAGACATCTCATTTGCAAGCTAGCATGCTTCCAACTACTACAAACGTGGAGGCATACAAGCATGGATCTGACACACAACGTGAAGTGCATTATCCAACAGGAAGAGCTCCTTAGAATAAAGGTGGGAATAAATCATACAACAGTATGGAAGGTTGTATGTTTTCTGTGCAGCTGCTCTGGCTGCACCTTACAGGCTGGTCACGGTGTGACCTCTCACCTCTCTCGCCGCCCTCTCGCCCGCCTGCACCGCCCCCTCCATGTAGCCGCTCCACTCGGTGGCCGTCTCCGTGCCCGCGAAGTACAGCTTGCCCACTGGCTCCCGCAGCACCCTGAGGGCAGAGGGCATCGGGGGGAGACTGGTCAGCAGCGTAGCATAGTGGTAAGGTGCAGGGCTCATAACCGAAAGGTTGCTGGTTTGGTTCCCTGCAGGGGCACTGCTGCTGTATCCTTGGACAAGGTACTTAACCCACTATTACTTCAGTAAGTAGCCAGCTGTATAAATGGATAAAAACCGTCGCTCTGCTAAATGACAATAATGTGATTTAATATCACGGTCACCGGCTGAGGGGAGGAGTCAGGCAGCATCGCTCGGCTGTGGGCGTGGCCCGGGTTGCGCCCCTTAGGGACCTCAAACTGAACGCCACTACCCTCACTGTAGCCTCCTCCTCACTGAAACGGGTTTTCAAACATGGGTGCTAACAACCACTAGCAAGACTGAGGTGTCAGAGCACGCTCAGTGGCAGAGCTGAACAGTGCCTCTTGCGCTCACTAATGAGAGGGGCGGGTACTCACTTGCCGTACTGCGTGAGGATTCCCGGGGGAAAGTACGCCGTGTAGCAGCCTCCAGAGTACTCCTCCTCACACCAGTTCTTCTCCTCGTAGTGCACAGGCTGAGGGACCGACAGACGCCGGTGAGTGGCAGGGGAGTACTTCCTGTTTCACTGGGGAACCGCGCTCTGCGCTCTTTATGTTCCTCCCAGCGGTCCCCAAACTCAGTTCCCTATTTTATTCACTACTATGTGCTGACCTTACAGTTTCTCTTTTCAAGACTTCTGAGGATAAACATACATTGATGGATTCAAATCGATTGATTAATTGATGATTCAATAGTGAGATTAATTGATCAACTGGTAGATCAAAAAAATCCATCAATTGAGAGGTGAGCGATTGGTTTGATTAAATTTTTGTGTCTGGCAAATAATAGCTACAAATACAAAGATCGATACTACCAGCTCTTTGGCTTCTCTGTGTTCAGAGATGTGTTAAATTAGGTTCTCAAATGCAATTACGAACAGAAATTGCATCACTACCCTTGTATCAACACCAGTGATGCACATGTGGGAATGGCTAGCTAGTAAATACTTCAATGGCTTTGTGTCGTACAGTCAGTAGGTAAAATGGACTCTCAAAGCTACACACAAGCTATGACAGGACTATTACACTCTGCTCTCTGAGGCTTGGGCTGCACTGTGGCAGAAAAAAATCTCTGTGAAGGGGCTGTGGTCAGAAATCAGTCAGAAATCAGCAAATGTGATATTATTGGTTACTCTCAGCTGATCTAAAAAGACCTGGGCCACAATAGAACACTCTACAGGTCTGAGTGCTGGTGTTATCTGCTATGGTTGGACAGCTGGGACACTCACATGCAAGGCCTCTTCTGTGCCTAGGACTCGGGCGTAGATTTCACAGATCTTCTTTTTCCTACCGGAGAAGAGATGCATTGGATTGCCCCTTTTTCTTTTCCCAAATCCAACCCTCCTCCTTAGTCTACCCACCCCTTCCTAGAATCAGAACCCCATATGGTGCCTGACAGAGGAGTCAGAGTTTAACCAGAGGAGACCTAAGTGTCTGACTCACCGTTCCTCTTTGGTCAGTCCTGCTAATCTCCTGGCTTTTCTAGCAAGGATGAAACTGCAACAAAAGGTACAGGCAACGTTCAATCCACTAAAAACAGTGATGTTGTGTCATTACTGCAGCAAACCATTACACACTACAGTATGTCTTAACATACATCTTAATATACTGGAGTACAACTAAACAGACTGCAGCATATCTTAACTTACTGCAGCGTATTCTAACATGCTGCAGAACAACTTACACTGCAGCACATCTTAACGCAATGTAGCACATCCTAACATACTGCATACATCTTACTATACTGTGGCATATACTAACATGCTGAAGCACATCTTACTATTCTGCCGCACAACTTATACTACAGTACACCTTAACATACTGCACCATACCTAACATACTGGACCACACCTTAACATACTGCAGTACACCTTAACATACCACTCCGAGTGTCTGCCTATTTACCCCATTATTGCAGGAAATGTGCCGTCAGGTTTGGTGTCATCCAGAGTCACGCCAATGGGGGCCTCTTCATCCTCAATCATCATTATACCGCAGTAACCTGAGGACATCACATATCAAATAAGGGCAAATAAGGGCAAACGGGGGGGGGGAGACATTTTGACAGAACGCCACCAAATATATCCATAGTGTACTTTTGAGAGTCCTACAGACAAAAGTGTCTGACACGCACCCTTCTTCCTCCAGAAGTTCTCCCTGTAGTAGACCATGCATTTGATGACGGAGCCCACGGGCACGCGGTGGATCAGCTGGTTCCTCATGGGTGGCAGCGGGGGGTTAAAGTGCATTTTCAGATTCAGCCCCGGCGCCGTGGCGATGATGGCGAATTTGGCCTGAAATTTCACAGAGCGGGCGATTAGAGTAAACGCAAACCAGCCCTCTTCAAAATGACCTTCTCATCCTATATGTGTGACAGCTCGTGGGTGCTCTTGTGTTTGTTGCTCTGCTATGTTTGTGCCTCAGTACCTGTCTGCTGGTTGGATGAGAGCACTACTTCCAGAACTTACACAGAGTGGACAATGCCCAAACAGCGATCTGAATGTTTCCCATTGCTGAAACTCACTGCTGAATTCACTGTCCGTGCCATATGAAGCCGGGCCAATCATGTTCTGCTGTTTTTATTGGTTGCTGTTGGTCTGTATCTTAGTGGTGCACAGTGGGGTCTCAGGGTGGGAATCGGCACGTCCCCACACACCCCCCACCAGGGACTAGCAGCGCTGCAGCCCCAAATAATGAGCTTTAACAGGGAAAGGAGTGACACAGACAGGGCAGGGAGGTGAGGACAGATATCGATTCCAATCTCCCGGGCTTACTGCTGGCGCGAGCTGGTGGGAGGCTGAGGTGAGTCTTCACACAGCTCTTAATGAACAGCTCGGACAGACACGGCAGTGCTGCAGAGCAGGAGGAGCCACACTGCTGGGTGACACTGCTGCTGAGTGGGAGGGGTGTCACACATGAGGGACAGCACAGGTGGGTGGGGTGGGACTCCTTGTATTATATTCTGTGCCATGTCTGTGCTATTGTCAATATGTCTCTGTAGGTTTTGTTCCATGTCTGGAGCCCTTAAACTAATTGCCCTAATGGGATAAATGAAGTTTAATTTTGTATTGTATTGTATCGTGTCTTGGTGTAACGTATGGTATGGTTTGGTATGGTATGGTGTTGTGCCGTATGGAATGGTTTGGTATGGTATTGTCTCATGTCGTGCGGTATGGTATGGTTTGGTATGGTATTGTGTCGTATGTTATGGTATGGTGTCGTATGGTATGGACGTGTCGTATTCTGTCGTGTCATATCGTGTCGCATCACGTCGTATCTCACATGGTACGTCTCCTCGTTGAGCGTCTTCACCACCACCCCGTCGCCGCTCTGGTCGATGCTGTAGACCGGCCTCTCCAGCTTCACTCTGTCCCCCAGCCTCTGCGCCATGTGCTCGCTGATCTGGCCGGAGCCGCCCACGAACTTCCGCTCCTGTCGCCACAAAGCAGCCCTACTTCAGCCAGAACAACATCCACTTGCCACTACCACATACCACCCCACAATGCCCCAGCAGGAGGCCCTCCAGCCACAGAGAGGGCTCCTCAGGACACACACAAATGACAGGCTCCTGTGGTCTTACCGCTAGGACCCTGGACCTGCAAGCCTCGTTACCATTAATGAACGTGCATGATTTTCCTGGAAGGTGCAACTCAGTGATAAACCTACAGATGTCTCTGCTGTCACACACTATTACTAAAATACACTGACCTCATTTCAGAAGTACTAGGAAACCCTTAATGTTCCCTCAGTGTATTACAGCATTAAAAGTCAAGTCCCGTAACCAATACATCACACTGACACTGTAAAACAGAGATGTTTCATTTTTGCAGAACGCTAGAGTCTTGACCCACTTGGCTGAAAGAATGTCAAAACTGCTTTTCATAATATCAAGTTTCAAGAAAATGTTTGTGGGGAGGGTGTTTTTTATGGGGGTGGGCCAACGGAAACAAAATCCCTGGAGTACTGATTGGCCGCAATTATTTAAAGAGTCAAGTGGTGTTAACCTCTCCAGCGTCAGCTTTCAGCTTCCTCTTATCAGATCCACACAGCATACGAGGGTCACAGTGAAATGACCTCCCTATTGCTGAAGTTCCCATCATGCTCTGTAAAAAACTGTGCCAAACTGTGACAGTCTCTAAAGCTTTAGCCATAGCACATTTTACCACTGTTTCACCTCATCTGTCCTCTTTCTTATCACAGCTTTCAATCACAGAGGAAAACTTTTCTATTCATTAATTTCCCAAATTAACTTATTTTTTGCCATTGTATTACATTATCATCTATGCAACTAGACTGCATCCCACTTAATAAATTAAATACATGCTTAAAAAATTAAAACGAATACCACAAAGCAGTTAAGTTCTGTCTATTCAATCCTATACATATAAATGACAAATGGCTCAAAATCCATCTAAGAGAAACAGGCATATGACAATAGGTAAGTCTTAACCTGATTTTAAAGATTCAGTTGTAACTACCCTTCTGATATATTTTGGGATTGAATCCTGAAGATCAGGTGTATCAACCCTAAAAGCTCTTCCCTGTCCAGTTTGCTCAGGTGACTCAGTGGAGTAGTACCTATCCTCCATTTGACTCCCAATTTGCTGTGGTGCACTGTGGGACTTATAGTGTAAAAAATATCTGTTGGAGAATTGCAGTTGTGAGTGAGACTAGCCTAATGTGCAACTGTCGATTCCAGATGAGGGCTGCCTAATACGGGAGACAAAGAATTTATAAAAGATCTTAAACTGAACTTTCAATTAAAAAGGAAATCAGTACAGTGACCATCATATTTGGACTAAACAGACCTAGACAAATGCAAATGAAAATAAGACCTCATCAGTCAGCTCATTCAGTTAATTTGGGCATCCAGGCATATTTCAGAATTAATCTGGATTGCCAGTTTTTGAAAGTTTGAAAAAATGACCATCAAAAGCAAGATCTATACAAGGTGAATCAGCTTTAAAGATGGTGCCTACGCCATCACAAACACAGACCCCGAATGAGAACACAGCTGGGTTCACATGATCTGCGGTCACACTAACAGATAGGGATCTTGAGGATTACAGTACACAGGATTCAGATAATGTATTTGCTATCAGGCTAGCTTCTAAAAAGCCACTTGAGCTAATCTAAACAATCGGCATAATCACCCCCATCTGGGGAAAGCCAACAGGAAAAGACTCTGAGCTTCGTATCAGAGTCCTCTAATTACCCGAATGCGCAGACTTCTGTTTCCATGACAGCTGGTCGTTCAGCCTTCCAAATAACAGGAAAGACTGGCATTCTCTGCTCCGAGAACGCTACCGAGAAAAGTTTGATTACCCAAATTAGAGAGGACGGATAGGAGTGATTTGCATTGGCAGATCACTGGACGTGTCAGTCCCTACACCTGCCTCTCCGGCTCCCGGTGCCAACTCAGCCCAGTAGCACAGCACCCCCATGCTGCTGCTGTCACACTCAGTAACCAGCCCCTGCTACTGGTGTTGCCTGAACTGGACACAGAATCATTGCTTCATAATGTAAGACATGCACCTGTAACCGTGATTCCACACAGGACTGACATATAAATGTGTATTCCCTGGTTCCCACGATCATTCCCTGTTAGCTGAGACATGACAACAGGATTTTAGCCTACTGCCTCCTTAATCAGACTTTTTTTAATCAAGCTCCTCTGCATGTTAACCAATGAAGATGGCATCCAAATTGATTGTGTGATATATATATCTCCAGTGCTGGGATATGCAATAAGCTAGCTGTGATGGGGATTGTTGCCAAAATATGATCATAATGTTTTACATCAAGCAGTTACACCGACCCAGCCTCTTTGCCCTGCACAGACCTAGTTTCCAGGGTTTGTACTGACAAAGCCTCCCTCTGCTCATGCAGTGTCTCTGTTCTGGCCTAGTGTACTGGTTCTGTACTGACCCAGTCTCTCAACTGTGCTGATGTAGTTTCATAGCTCTAAGTTTTACTCACCTGTCCTCCATTGGAGATGGAGAAAATCCTCATAGTGCCACCACACTGCTTGACGTACCACAGGAACCAGAGGGCCGACACTTCGTGTGGTTCAGAGGTCACGTTCACGTTCACGAAGAGAGTAGCAAACTGCCGGGCACCGCTGGAAGAATAGGTAACGCATGGGGAAGGGAGGAAGAAGCTCATTCAGCAGCAACCCAGACACCCTGAATACACACTCACCATGATTTCATTTAGTCCTTCACTAAGAACTCCATTAAAACTGGTTTCCCACTTTCCAGTAGACCATCTGTAGTATAATTTCCAGTATTGACAGTCAATGGTTGGCTCTAACCCTCAAAATACCAGCAATGAGAAAAAAAGGGACCAGGTTGACCGGGTACCATGTCCAGCACAGTTTGTCGAAGAGTTCCTTCATTGTGATCTTGTCCCACTCTTCAGCATGAGGCGCCTTCCAAGGAGCTTCCCGTGGAATCTGCAGCGGACAGAGACACGCCCACATTCAGCTCAGTTGGCCAATCATTATCCGTTATCATGTCACATGCAACTGGATTCACTTCGGTACAACAGAGAGAGCAGGAAGGGGGACTCCGTCTGATACCTCCATGCCCATTTCATCCATCTTCCTCCACAGGTTGTTGTAGTCCATTAAGGCCAGTGGGTTCCACATGGGAGGGAAAGACCCCTTGAATGCATATGATTTCCCCTATAATAAAACATCAACAAGCAATGATTTTTGTGATCTCCAATATCACAAGTTCCTCTTCCGCCTACTCTACATGCAGTAAGACGGGATAAAAGCAATAAAACAACAAACACAATGACAAAACCAGATGATAAAACAAGTAAAATATTGAATTGGTACAAAAACGTAAAAGGAACCACTGACAGCAGCTGAGGAGGGATGGTAATGTGTTAAAATAGAAGTTAATAACGTGGGTTTTTAAGACGCCTTTAAAACTGGCGATGCTATTTGTTTCCCTGACATGTTTTTGGCAGGGAGTTCTGCAGACAAAATGCAGCACTTTAAAAAGCCCTGTCCCCCAGAGGAGCAAAATTAGGATTCGGAGGGCACTGGAGGGGTGGCATGAGTCTTCAGGCAGCGGCTTACTTCTGCGCAAGGTCAGGCGAACAGCGACTGCTCAAAGCCATGCGAGGCGGGAGCAGCGCCTCGTAATCTCTCCTAAACATGACACGATGACCGAGCAGCGTCAGAAAGAGAGGGCGGGGGCCGCGGCTCCGACACCTCTCTCTCCACAAAGAACAATGCGAGCGACTGTAAACGTCGCATGGGAGCGACCTTTTCCGCACCGGGATCAGGGTTACCTTGAACAACAGTAATCTTGGCGTGCGCTCTGTGGCAACTCCTTGCAAAAGGCGCCGTATCAGATCCGACGGGATTAGCGGACTGATTAATGTTTCACTGCAAATCACACATTACCTGCGATAACTCACAGTGGAGCTGATAAGAGGCGATCACTCATGGTCTGTATCTGATGCGTTTGACTGCAATCCCTTCTGGCTCTGAAGCAGCTCCTGCCTCAATTCCCTCACAACCAGCCATGTTTTGGATTTTAGATTTTATATTAAACTTTTGTTTTCATTTTCTTCAGCTGTTGTACCCTCTTTCCACCCCTCCCTATTTAGTGAAATGATGCACTGCTTTTCTGGTGATGCTGGCCAGAGCTCAGTGATGCACACCATGCCATATCCCAGATGATTCAGTTGTACTGTACTGACTGTTCCCTACATGTGGTCTGACGACCCCTGGGGGTCTGTGAAGGCATTGCAATTGGGCTGTAGTAGCGTAACAATCATGTGATCACAAACATCAACGACCACAGTTCCTACACTGTTACACACTAACTGCGTCCACACTGACTTGACTGCATCACTGACGCTGTAATCAACAACACTGCATTGTTGCAGAATGAGTTACTCTGAGATGGTGCATTGGCAGATATCCTCATCTGCATCTATCTGCAGTGTCCTTCTAGCAGAAAAAACACAGGCTGTTATATTATTTTCTTCCCCACTTTTCCCATGAGGCTTTCATCCAGTGCTAAACTCTGCAGGAGGGGGACTAATAACGAAATCCAATTCATTTATTGAAAATAACACTGAAAAAAGAGGTGGTTTCTGTGCAGAGTACAAAAAAAATCTTTAAACATCAAGCATATAAGCATATCGTTGAAGATCTAATCTTTGCTATTTTAGGAGGCTGTATGCGAAAATATCTGGAGCATGGAAAGAGTCCTGCAGACTCTACAAGACTGACATTCCCCGGTGTACTGTCTCTCCCGGCAACTGCATATAAGAGAGTACTTTTACAACTGGACACCTCTCTTCCTCAATATAGGAGTGCATGCAGGGACACAGAAAGAGGGGGTGGTGCTCTAACATGCTCAAGTGCCTAGCAGGGTAGACAAACAGCTTTGTCCTAGAACCATGGAACTTCAAACCACCATAAACACTGACTACTATAATCTTAGGAGACTTATTGATAGAGATAAAAAAAACATTTTATAGACATTTATTATACATTTTTCATTATTGAATACATTATTGGATTGATTTTATAATCTTGCACAGTACTATTTACTAACTATATGATGCCATAAAATTGATCATTAATTGATTAATCATTTTCAGTATGCTTATATAGTATACTGTATAGCTCTCCAATTGAAATTACAGCTAAATATAACACATATACACATGTTATACACTAACACATATACAATTAGACAAGCTCTGCTGAGTTTAAAAATCCAATCAATAAAGTGTGTGCTAAACTGGCCTTCCATTGCTTTTTGTCAAGGGACTTAAGTCTTTGTTGGTTACATTTTAATGGGTTTAAACTGCAATGGTAAAATTCTGCTGAGAGAAAGACATATTCATTTGAATTCAGTCTTTACATCTGAGTGGAACAATCCATATTACTGATTTATGGATTCATAGTCAAATCCTCCAATGTCACAGATTTCTCTGTGGCACTGCTGTATTTGACCCACAGCTGACTGAGGAATGACTGACAGGCAAGCCCCTTTACACATCAGGGAATTCAACTGAGTCGCAGTCTCTGACAACACATCTGTTTCCATGGGAACCCCAGTGAGAGTGAACGAGCTCAGAGATGTGCCACCCAAACTGTGACCTGGGAACAAACCAAATCTGTGCGTGCCCATTCTGTGTTCCATACCCTCACTCTGACCCCCCCTGGGCACTTGCTCCTATGGATACGGAAACTGCAAGTGATTGATTTTCACCTATGGTAATTAGTGTGCAGAAAAACAGTGGGTTGGGACATTCATGTTCCCTTGTTGGGTTATGCAGCTTTTAATATGTAATGATATCACTGCTGAGCAGGCTGCAGAGAGGGCTTCCAAATTTTCATTTCAAAGTTCAGCAAATGGACCATTTTTTTATAAATGGCATGGAGTAGCGCAGACATTAGAGGCTATTAGCATGTGCTCAGGCACAACACACACTTCAAAGATCTTCTGTGTCAAACCGTCAGATGTTTGAAGGCTGAACACTTTCCGGAGTAAAATTTTATACACACTGTGACCCAAAGTAGGTATTTAACATAAAAATTTGGATACAGTTGTATGTTTTATAGTGTTGCCAGTAGCTTATCAGTGCTATGTATAGCTACTTATATCACCTGAAGCCAACAGGGTTTCCACAACACACATTAATTGGCTGTTAGTTTGCCAAGGCTTCCTTATGCAGATTATGTTCCATAATCACCTCACCAAATGATACACTATCAAACAGCTCTGCTAGCCCATCGTTATAACATTATTTGTACTTGTCCTTCCAGAGGCGGTAGCGGTTTTCCCATTTATTAATATATTTTAGATATCCTGATTATATTTTGCGTTGTATCCAGCAGAACAAAGGTCTGAAATGCTGTCGCCACTGAGAATGCATTGATTGCTTGGGGGAGGAGGCGTGCGTGAGTGTATGTCTATGCGTGTGGGGGGATCTCTCTTAACTACTGGGGAATAATCTGAATTTCTGTATGACTCTTGATTGTCATTATACTGCCACACAAACTGTGAGGCAGTAAACAATGTGGGGATAAGATATAAACAGATTCTGACACACAGGGAGGGGACACCAGGATCAAACACATGTAAGGGTGGAACTCATAACATCTAGGGTCATATTTCATTTAGCAAAAGCGCTATCTTTATGGGTACCTATGAAAATTAAGCAAGGGTTACTTTTCGACACAAAACATTATCACAAGCTCACTGATCATTGAAATTTACAAAAAATATTGTGTAAGAACTGGCAAAATATAATATCCACTTTGTTACTCAAAGTAAACAGCCTAAAACAGACTAGACTGAACTCCAATCTTATAAGGAGTGCAATAGCCTGATTTTTCGTCTTCTGTGTTGATAAAATTTCTCCTAACTAGTGCTATATACTATATACATATACAGTATATTTTGATGTGTTCACATCATTCACACAAGAGTTTCAGGAATGACTTTAGCTTGTCATCTGCCGCCTAACATTCTTGAAAGCAACCGTGTGATATGGGCAGAGATTAAAAAAATAAATGGACATCAATGTCATCTGGTTGCATAAATCCCTTGTTTTTCCCTGGGAACTACAGTTCCCCAATACGGCAGCGTGACTGAATGCACTGACACGAATTCCTGTGTGAAAAGCAGACTCAGAAATAGGTCACATCAATAATAGTACTCAGTGAGCAAGGGTCTGAAAATAACCTGGGGGTGAACTTTGTTGTGGAGCTGAGAAACAGCCTCTCTCCAGGGTCCCAGTAGCACGGCTAAGCCACAACTTCCTGTTTATGGAAAATTGCCGCCTCGCTGACATTAGGAACTTTCGCTTACGCAAAGGTTGTGAGCACTTTGAAGTCATTTGAATAAAGCCTCCCCTTAAGCCTTTCTCCTTATTGGCTAGGAAGCCCTTTGTTGTTGTTATTCTGCGGCGGCAGACAGTGCCCATGGGGGTGTGCTATCGAGGCCCAAGAAGTCATTCAAGTTTATTCTGAACATTACGCACAACAAAAAATGATGGAACTACAGAACTACATGTAAATACTCCAGACAGGAAAACAATGGTAGTGGACTCTGTATGAGGTGGGTTCTGTGATGTGTATTTATGCATATGAAAGGAGTCCTATATTTAAAAATACAGTCATTTTTAATAAAATGTTCCACATAAAGATGTGTGACACAAACAGATCTGTGTCTGTGTGTGTGCATGTACACAATGACGCTATTTTAAAAAGCTACATGTCCAACAGGTAAAAATACTATGATTTGCAATAAAGTTTGCAGGACTGAGCAACATTAGAGTGAAACCTGAGGTAGAATCCAAGCAGGAGACCCAGAGCACAAGGTCTAAGGGAAGTCATTCATCTACCCAAATTGGATATGGGTTGACACTCGAGATGGGTGGCATCTTGTCTTCCTCCCTCTTTACCCACTCAGCATTGAAAAAACTGCATTACAGTGTTCCTTCAGACACAGATTAACATTTCCAGACATGCCACAAGGCACTAATGCCACCAAGAGGCCTTTTCTACACTGGTCTGCCACAACCACCATCACAAACACCAAGAAGGCCTTCCAGTCCATTGAGACACGAGATGGACTATACAGCAGAGAGGTCTTTCTCTCTCTTGGAAGCACCTGAATTTTTCCAAACTTCCAAATTACACCCCTTCTTAATGAAGAATGTGTCTGAATGAGCTTTGTCATGGACTCTGTCAGCACACAGAGGAGAAACTGCGCAGACTACCATTCTCTCACCTTGACATGATGCACCAGGTTCTCCTCCTCGTTCACCTTGTATGTCTCCACCCCGAACTCCTTGGCCAGCCGCAGGATGCGGTTCTGCGTGGGGCCGACGTAGGCGCCTCCCAGGTCCACATAATTGGTCTCCTTATTCTGGGTTCAACAGAGAGAGGGAGGAGAGCTCAGAGGAGTTCCACAGAGTCCCAAGGCCCTGCCAGAACAGCAACCTCACACATCATGACAAGGACAGCAAAACTGAGTCCAAATTGTGAAATCACTATAAAAGTTTACAAAGTCTTTACAAATATGACCAAAATTTTCACTTTTTTTTAGTCAGTGGTTCAGGATCAATTGATGGATATTCACTGACAGCATGTCACTCAGCAACGTTTCCTTTGTGATGACTGGTAGTTCAGGCAGTTGCATTTAATAACTGAGATGACCAGCACCTCTAAAGCACTTAGCTGGAAAAGTAACATAGCAAGTTAAGTGGACTTATTTTTGTTTTTCATGTTTTCTTAAACAAGTAACATCATTTGCTTACAGTTAGCATGAATATGTTTCCTTGGTTACTTTTCTATTCATGATTAGAAAAATACTTGTGTATGGTATTTGATAATCTGTTTATCCTGCACATTATTAAAATAGACTATGAAATGAATTTTAAAATTGCAAATACCTACAGTGTCAAAGTAGCTGTAAGAAACAAATTCATTATGTTTCCTTTAATTTTGTAAAATAAAATTCAATGGGGAAAAATGCCCTTTTTCTGTGAAACTGAGATCAAATTGGAGTGGCCATGATTGACCATATTGAAAAAGTGTCACTTAACTGGTAGAGCTCTGTATGTGTAAGACTGCACTACACACATCATCACCAGAATGGGGCATATGTACAAGATAATAGAACAATGCAGTTCATTATGTGTTCATGTTAAACATAGAATGTGTATTAATTAAAGTGTTGTAAAGCAAGGCAGTGAGGTTGTCACTGGGTCAGTGCGTTTAGAATATGTATATTTGGAATATGCTTTATAAATACATCTTTTGGCTCAATTGTATGTTGAATGTAAATTATTGCCGTTTTGGTCTATTGAGATATATTTCTGCTTTGCATTACTATACTTTAATTGCATTTTCAATTTATTCTTGGCCTGAACAGCATAGTTCTTGCCATATATTTCATTTTCATTTGAGGGTTCCGACCCTTAAATCTTACCCGTGCTGTGAAGGTCCTTCCTCCCACCCGGTTCCGAGCCTCCAGAACCACAGGGCTCAGGCCCGCCTCCAGAAGCAGCTTGGCCGCAGACAGCCCTGTCGGAGACGCAGCGGGGGAAGTGTGAGGTAAGCTACCGCCGAACGCTGCCAGCTCCCTCACACACGTGTGGAATGGCCTCCCTGTGCGCCTAACAGCACTCCCTCCCAGACTCAACGTCTGCTGTCCTTCGTAAGTATAAATGGGATGTCTCAACTTTGGTATTGTTCTGTGCGATATACAGAGGTAAACATCATGGCAGCCTCATTCATTTGATGGGAGCTTATCTGATGAATTCCAGTGGTCATGGTGGACAGTAGCTAGGATGACTGTGTGCTACTGTTGTCCTGAAGCTGTGTAAATAGAAGCTTGTCTTCTTTAAATGGTTCAGATGTAAGATCATATTGCACCTTCTTCTGTTTCGCAGAGTGAAGGGTACTTTGGCTATTCGTCTAGCTGTTCACGCTCACATGTCAGTGACGGTACATTTTAAACGGCAAAACCTATTATCAGCTTGTCACTGACGTTTTAAAGATGAAAATGTACAAATATGATGAATACGGAGATTTGCAAGAGGTGAATTAGGATATCATTTTCCATCTCATATATTGGTCATTTAAGAGGCATTGATTACAGCCTGTATTATCAAAATAAAGAAAGTTACAGTAATGTTACGGATCAGTTCCATATGGCGCAGTCTTGTTTGTTTCACTTTTCTCTACATTGGCCAATCACTGAAGCACCTTAGCAGAGGCAGGCAGTAAAATGTTACAGTCTGCTGAGACACAGACTACATGAGCTGGAGGTTTGACTTAAAGGCCGTCCCCTCCCGCTCTGGGATTGGTGGGCCGTCTGAGACGGGTTCCCGCACGGGGCTGTGAGCTGTCGTCCCCTACAGCAGGGCCCACCGCGGGCGGCGGCGACCACTTCCTCCAGCGCACACAGGATCTGAAAGCCTTGAGCTCGGCAAACACGGCCCTCGTGATTGAGGGGGGAGGTCAGCCGCAGGTCAGCTGAAGAGCCCCACCGCAGTTCAAACTGCCTACGGAGACTCGTTTCATCACAGTTAAACACAGGTCTGCTTTCTGAAGAGACGAAGGCGTTTTCAATCTGATAAAAAACACAATGAAGACTTAACCCGTTTCAACGTATACAAGCCATGCATATGAGTGTGTGTTACTACGAGTGATATCAAAACAAAGATCAGTTGGGAGCAATTAAAACACCTCTGCCATGATGATAATGTCATGATGATGGAATTTACATAATGAATTTATACAGGGAGAGGTTTTCTTTTATTCGTTCAGTGCATCTCATGGGTTGGAGGGTGATGACTCACCCCAACCACCATTAATATGTAGCACACACCTAAGACAACAACCTCTGTTGTAATAGACCCTTTTTTTGCTCTGTGCTTCCTTCCCTCCATTCTTCCCTCCTAATTTACAACAGCAGGCACTATAAACTCGGTTGTGCTTCACCTACGGTGTCAGCTGGGAGGTCAGTGGCACATCAACACATATCAGTGCAAACACCAGCCATCAGGATATGTCTTCGGAGAGCGTGTCCTGAGAAAAACAGCCACCAGGGGAGGGTCAAGTTTCTCTTCCAAGGAAACTAACGCCGCAAAAAACATCAAGGCAGAAGAGTGTCTTCCCCCAAATCACTTTTCCTCATCTGGATTTCATCCTGGCTGAGGGCCACTCCAGAGGTCAGGTTGTTTTTCTACTGACCTTGGATCAGCGTGGAAGGAAGCGCAGAAGTATGCTCTACAATGGAATGCTCTTTACAGCAACTGTCAACTGGTCTTCTGTGTATGTTCAAAAGATAAGATGGTTCCTCCACACCCACACCCCAGCATAAAGGAACACCTCTTATCAGCTGTGTTTTCCTGTTATTAAATACTGTTGTTTTCTGGCGAGTGGTAGCTTGTGGTTTGATGTTTTTAAGAGGCATAAAAACCCTCTGTAGTGTGTTATTCCAGCCCTGCAATGGGGAGTCACTGGTGTTCGGCTTTTTGTTGTCAATAAGGATTGCACCAGCCGATTTGAACTGCGCGTCACTTGTGGAGGTGTTGTGAACGAGGGCCAGACGGTGGCGGTGTCCCCTGCGCTGCCTCGCTGCACGTGGCATCCCAGCCCTAATTCAATAAGCCACCGCATTTCACACAGGCACGCGCAATTACTGCCCCCGTTCCTCATTATCCGGAGCCACCGCTAAAAGGGGCCTGACGGAGAGAGGACGCCCACGACAGCCTGTCTGAGGGCCAGACGAGTGCACCGAGAGGACCCCGCTCCAGCTTTCACTGATAATTACACATTATCACAGCACAGTCGCAGCCCCACGGCACTGCATGAATGGCCATTTTATAACCTGATAATCTCATAACATATATTTAAGCCTCTTTAATTCAACTTACAGATGGAAAGGACATTAGCCTACATGTGTGCATATTCTAGCCATAGAGAGTTAGATTATTAAATAATAATCAGTCTTTATTCACACATCTTAAAGTATCATTTATATTACACAAATTGAATAATATTATGGTAAAGGCATTGGGGATTATGGGAATTACTCGTATTACCAGCACACAAGTAAAAGGCACAAAATTGTACAGAAAATGCTTCCGTTAATTAGGTGTTTTAATTAAAATACAAATAAAAGCCTATTGTGAGACTACCGAGAGAATACACAGCCTCGCTGACTCTATGAAAAGGAACATTTTCTCAAAAACACACACATTTAACACCCGCAAGACAGATCACGGAGCTTCCGACGCAGTCTCTGTGCCAAGGGCAGCGGAGCATTGCGAAAGCAATCAAACCGCCACGAAGGCTGGGCAGAGTCAAAGAGGCCGCTCAGGGCCATGTCACTCAAGTGCGAGCAACAGCGCGCGTCTGACCGAGTCTATATTCAGCCTCCCCAGTACGCGGCCTGACAGCTGAAGGCTCTGTCTGCGTTCCGCGAAACCGCCTCTCCGCGTCCGGACAGGACATCCCTGACAGAGGCCGCGGCGCTCGCCGGCCACCGTCAGCACAAACACTGTATTTCATCTCCAGCAGGGCAGAGCCGAGTCATATTCACGACTTCCAGTAAAACACTCCAGACTTCAGCGGTCTTTATATAGGCATTTGGGTCTGTGGCGTATCAATTTTTTTACAGAATAGCGCACTACAGCAGCAGCGGTTGTGGTCATTTAGCTGGAATCTCTGTTACCTGGAAACACGGCTCCTTCCTCATTTTGGATGCGCACTTCTATACATGGAGTGGAACTTACCAGGCCAATAAATAATAAAGAGGCAGACATTTCTGCCAAAACAAGCTACCGTCAACGGGCTGTGCTAAGGAGTTTTCATCGGCAGCACACATCTGCGTAGACCTTTTTGAGGCCTCAGACAGTCCAGAATGTTTCTGTTCTGTATTTCAAGCGTATTTGCTCCTAGCTCTGCACCACAGGTTTCTTTCCTTTTATTTTCGTATCTCTTTAATCTTTTGGATCACATCTTAAAAGCTCAGCTATAGAGTCAATCAGTGTACATTAGCCTGTGTACAATTCAATAAAAACAAAGTAAAGCTTTGTTTTGTTCATTGTATCATTACACAGTGAACACTGTGAGATGTATGCACTGATCTGGTGCTTTGATCAATAGCTCACAGAAAGCTTTGTTCTTGTATGAAAGTCACAATTTGCCTACAGTTCATGTTATGTTTATTCATATTTCAAAAGCCCCAATCTTATGACAGAAAAGTTCCAAGGGAACCATTTGATCGTGAGCTCAGTACACACTGTCTTCCGCTCATAATAAAATAGTGCTTTCACTGTGAAATATAAAAGAAAACCTGTGATGCAGTATATCTGAGTACATAATCTATATTATGAAGATGTTGACATGAACATAAAATTCAGATATTATGCTGTCCTTACTGCAAAAGCCAACTTATTTGTATCCCTGTAACTTACAAATATCTTTTGAGGTTACACCATAGGCACTTTGTTATATATGTGGTTTGTATGGCTACTAAACTGCACTTCCTTTTCTGAAACACTTGACTGATCATCCTGTGTCTCTCACTTAAAAAAGCATTCATAGGTGCTGAAAGTTGCAAAACCGTTACAGCATCATTAATCTGTAGGTCATCCCAGCCCTGACAACCAATCACGATCTAATACCTATAGGAGCATTCTGCATCCTTAAATCAGTGCTCAGATCCAAAGACATCTGAGAAGCCAAGAAGGAAAAGTTTGAGAGGAATATCTCAGCTATGAGTGACATGCCTGTGGACCTTTAGCAAAATGCAGGAGAAGTGGAGCACTGTATCCTAACAGAGGAATATCTCAGCTATGAGTGACATGCCTGTGGACCTTTAGCAAAATGCAGGAGAAGTGGAGCACTGTATCCTAACAGAGTCTCTAAAAGCCTTTTCAGCCCGAGCCAGATTTTACACATCCGCCTCGACCATGGATTCACCCGCAAAACGGATTGCCTCAGCATATAGGGGAAGGTCAAGGCTTCTCTGAGCAAAACTCCCTGAGATCAAAGAGCTGTGTGAACAGAGAGAGAGTGAGAGAGAGCGTCTCCGTTATCCACGCCCCGTGCCTCTCCCCCCCTCTCTCTCTTCCTCTACCCGGCGCTCTTCTCTGCTCAGCACCTAAAGGCTGCCGTTGACCTAATTGCACCGCTCTTTTCATTTAGCATTTGCATAGAAATCAAGCCCTGCTCTCTCCTGCCCTGGCACTCCGCTGTCATACCCGGTCTCAGCACACCGGCGTTCAAAGGCAGAATTACACTGTGCCTCTCCTCGTTATGTGGAGCCATTTTACAGCCTTCACCCCATTCACTTTAAATGTACACTCTGTGCTACTAGAAAGAATCATGACAAAGGAACAGAAAAGCTCTACACTCAGCAAAACTTGCAGCATAAACTTATACGACCTATGAAAGTAGTAAAAATCATCACTTTAAGAAACATATTGTAACATTGTTTCCAATCCATTAAATGTGAGTGTGAAGGAGAGCCTTCACCACCTCTCCCTATATCATGCTAATTATCAACTGTGTAACAATCAACTTGTTAATTGTGTGCACCTGGCAATGGGTTGTAAAGGAACCATTCGATTGGGTAACGAGCCACACCTGACTAATGGAACGTGGATTAAATACAGGTGTGGCTTGAGAGCAGGGAGGAGGCTTGTTTTGTGCCTGCTGGTGCCATGCATGGGCTGGTTTCCTTTGTTTTGTTGTTTGGTTTTAAAAATAAATTATTGTTTTCTTGTAACCTTTTGTTTTTTTGGCGCATTTATGGGAGAAGTGTTGGCCAGCTTCTCTACTATGAGTTACGTAATAAGACCTCAAATTAACACTGTAAATTATTAATTATTGTTTCATAAATATACTTCCAGGATGATCAGATTTGTTCCTTTGAATTCATGATAGGCTTCAGGTTGATATGTACAGTCAAATTAGGTGTTGTGACTTACTAACCAAGTTGGTATATACTATGCCAACAACCAAAAGAATAAAATAATATCTCATTGACTGTCTCGGGACTTCCAGACTGCACCCATGTTAGGGGTAGAGGTTTTGTTGGGGGGGTATATATATAAACAAAAAGCACAAGAATGCCTTGATCTGGGGAGGGAAGCACTCCTGCAAAGCGTATGGGGGTTTATTAGGACAGCCAGTGCTAAAGCATGCAGGTCTTTGAAGAGTTGCTGCAGTTTTACTCACAGTCACACCACTCTGGCCAAGTCTGCCCATTATAATGTCACTCAGCGTGAGACAAATAGCTGTACACGCTCATCAAGGCAGCTAATTAAACGCCGCCACCAAATGCGCACACTCAGAGCCTGCGAGCGGAAAACAAGATTGGGGACTGTGGCGGTTTCTGTGGTAACCGCACATGTAAAGATGTGGCCATTTGGCATAGGTAAATTGCGACAATTTCAGTCTAACCCTCGAGCCTCTGTGCTTTAATAAACAACGGTTCAGCTTTTGCCATCCGTCTTTAACAGAGCTGACCTTACAGCATCTCTCCCTTCTCAGAACAGACACAAGGCGTGTCTGAAAAAACAATCATTTCAATAAATCACGGACTATTTCTTTGTTCTTTCCTGTCTCTTACGGCGACCGCAGGGGCACCGGAGCCAAATGAGTATTGACTTTGGGAGGGAATCAGAAACGGAGGTTTACTTGTTCTAGTGATCTGATACAAACACTGTCTGCTAGTGTAGGATTTACACACGGCGTGTAATACATGCGGTGACGCTCTGCAAGTCGGCTGGAAGCAGCTCTAGAATTATACTCTGATAACATCCAAACATGACACCTGACCTCCCTGCTGTAACACTATATTTCCTAAAACACTTAATCGGTGCACCAGACAGAATTTTGGAGACCTTGCAATGAAACAATTTGAATACTACAGACAAGTAAAATGAGAGAGCAACAATACATTAATTGTTGGTGAAGGTCATGGCTATGAAGTTTCACCAGCTTCCCAAATTACAGAGGAGTACGGCTAAATGGGTGGCCACACTATGGGCAGCTACACTCTGGGTTAAAAAATGGTGGAGAGCTTGATATGGAAGTTCAAACTTCATTTGTTTTAGTAGTTAACAGCTGTCATATGAGCACAGTGTGGTGATCGTGCAGTGATAAGAGTGCTGAAAAGCTGGACTAAAGCCTGACTGGCCTTGGCAGATTAACACATCGTTGTCAATGCATGTATTATATTAGCACATGGTGCAGTGCAAGTAAATATGATGTCTGATTCCAAGAAAAAAATGTTCTGATTTCTAGCTTTGGATAAAAGCGCCTGCCAAATGAATAAATGTAATTAAATAATACTGTTTCAAGCACTTCAGACTGATGCATTCTCCATGATTTTTGCATGGAATTGTAATTATTGCTACCACAATTGTAATGGGCAATTCACAGCTGAAGGGCAGATGGTAATTTTAGAAAGGCCTTTTAGGCATGATGTACAAAGGGCAGACATCAAAGGACAGGAAGTGGACAGGGCTGTGACCTTGGAAAGTGAAGCCTACAGGTTCAAATCCAGAGAAGAGGAGGCACTGTGGGATCACAGTATCCCTGCATATGGAATTCTTCAGCAAAAATCCACCAAGTATAATGTTTACATCAGATATGTAAATAATACAGCAAGAACATAAGACATAAAAGAGAATAGCTATGTAAATCGCCCTGGGCAGTTTGCTGGAAAACATAATCCCTTGCAAACCTGCACGACCACAAGCTGTGCATCCACATTGATGGAGCAGGGGCAGTCAGTGGCTGAAATAAATATAAGATGGGTGTATCTTAGTTTGGAATGAGACATGGTGAGATGGTGTTTAGCTTTTCTGCAGAGCTGAGCCTTTACTGACGGCAAAGATTAAAACAAAGGGTTTTGGAAGTCACAGCTGCGCCCGAGAATTCATAATAAAGACATTGGTCTTGTAGAAAAAGCTCCCTGCATGCTCAAATAGATGTTTTTTGTTCTTGCTGTTGTAAGGCCAGTGGCAGTTGCTGATGGTGAATGGCGGGGGACGCATTGTCAGAAGCTGAATAAGTCTGAGGAGCAGCAACGTGCTGCAAAGCCAAGTACACAAGGCAACACTGAATCAATCAGCTACAAACTGTTCTAAAACTCTGCATATATTTTTGACAAAAATATGGAAATCAGTACATGTCTGTTTGTTTAATAGCAGCTAGTCAATTGTTCAGGTTCCAATGATTACACTGGCTGTGGCTAATTACCTTACTGCAGGTGTGTATTCAAGAACTCCACAGGGCATATACAGTAACATGAATAATACAAAACCTATGGAGATAAACAGAAGAGTATACTTGTAGGGAGGATTATGGAGGTAATATACAGCATAAATGGTGAAGTTCTGACATGTCTGTGCGGGCTAATGTGTTTGTCCTGGCTCTTTTCCAGGCACGGAATACCAGCAGAGCTCTTTTCCATGAACAGAAGCAATGTGAGGAAACAGTGGGGCAAACTCTAGTCTCAACAGTTAGCTTCCTGACTCACGACTAAGGTTAAGTCATATTCTACTGACCACAGTCACACTTGGAATGTCAAACCTAGAAGAAATTCTGATGAAAACGAGAATCAGACATAATATTGGCCAAATGTATTTAGCTCAGCCACACAGCTGTACATCCAAGGAAAAAACAATTATACACTGCTACATCAAAAGAAATAATTTTTGAAA
Source organism: Megalops atlanticus (assembly GCA_019176425.1). Lineage (NCBI taxonomy): Eukaryota > Metazoa > Chordata > Actinopteri > Elopiformes > Megalopidae > Megalops > Megalops atlanticus. Next base: position 10,477,728 of record CM032889.1, read on the forward strand.
TGTTAATTTGTTCTCAGACTCCTTAATTTGGGACTCATCATTTTCACTCAGCTACTATTATAATTGAGAGACAAACAAAAAAAAGGAAGGCTGTCAAATGTCTGTTGTGACTTTTCAGTTTGTATTTTAGTATTTTTGATTCCATTCTTTTTACAAGATGTCTGCTCTGCTGGGTACTGAACACCTTAACAGTGTCCTCGGCTGGGTTCAAATCAGGATGAATCCTGAAGGGGCGTAAAACAGCATTTCTTATCACACTCATTCTGCCTCTTGGCAGTCCTCAGTTGCTTAGATACCCTGTGCGATGAAGTCCGAAAACGTCAATTATTACACAATCATTTTTGATATAAAATGACATATTAAATGGAAATGAGTTCTGCCGTGGTTTCTGTTAATGCAATTGATGCCCTAGATACCCCTGAGGAGGCTGTCATGACAACAGAGCAGGCTGAGGGATTACGCCGCGGTTCGCTGTCTGTACTCGTTATTCGCAGAGATCAATGTTTGAGAGGCGAGGTGTCAGCCCTGTTTACTGCTTCTCAGGCAGAACTGCTGAGGTGAGCTACAGCCTGGCGGTCTGCAGATAATGATCACATCTGCATGACTGCTGTCCCTTAGCAAAGGGATCTCCAGGTACCCTTGTCGATGTCTATGCCAGTGTTTCTCAGCCCTACTCCTGGCGGCACCCTGTCCTGCATATCTTCTATCTTTGCTGCTTGATTAAATCAGGTGTGTTCAGCTAATAAAATGTGCCACTGATGAGTTCAGTCAGGTAGGTAGAGCAAGGATAGATAGAAGATATGCAGGACAGGGTGCCGCCAGGAGTAGGGTTGGGAAACACTGGTCTATGCAACTCTGACTATGCGACTGTGGGTCCTGGCCAAAATCAGTTGGTCTGACTTTAAAAAGAATTATTGGAGTTAGAGTAAGTGGCAAACTGTATGGTTCTGCAGCCCTCAGGACAGAGGTGGCTATTTAGGAGAAGCACTGATTTTTTTTATTGCTACTAACAACTGTTTCAACATGACAGATTCATTCAAAATGAAGAAGTCTCAGCATTTTACTTGATTTCCAAAATTTTGTTACGCTTCCGGATAAATACTGTAAACATTTCAAAGGCAGGTTTAGCTACACCCCAGCAGTGTGACTGACGGGATGAAAAATGATGTAACCTGACATTTCTTGAATAGACTACATCGTCCACTTCCAGAGAGACAGGGTCAGAGACAGGGTCTGTACCCTTGGGGCAGTTTTTGGAGTGGAGTGCCTTGTTCAAGGGCATGCTGGCTGTCTGTCACAGCAGGGACACAAACCTACAACCCTCTGGTTACTAGGCAAGTGCCCTAACCATAGGAGCACCTCCACCCCCTGGTAAGGCTTAATGAATGTCCCAGTACAATACAGCCCCACCTAATGATCTTTACACTTCGATGCTTGCCATAGGAGTGAGTGTGCTCCCAGAGGTGGTGGAGAAACCGGCTGCTCTGTCAAGGCTTCAAGAGGATTTTGTTTATTCATGCTCTCACATCGCAAACCACTTCACAAAAGAAGTTTACAAAACTCAAAAACCCTAAATCTGAGATGCCACATGCAATATTTCATGCATTTTTGGATTATCCACACTAAGGTATCTTGAGGGGCTTCCACAAACAATGCAAACACAGTATTTCCTGTAGTATTACTCAGACAATGACCTCTTCTGTGTGTTCCTAGTCAACCTTTACAGCTGCTTGTATGTAAAACATGTGTGGTTACTGATGTAATGGAACAGTTTCAGCGGAGTTCCTCCACTCAGATCTGACTCAGAAACTCGTTGCTTCTATACATACACTCTAGGAACATCTTTTTTAAGGTTACATACAATTAATTCTCAGTACCATTCCTTAACTTTTGCATTCTCGGCTTTGTACTTTTTAATTTATTTTTTAGTATCACCTTGCATATCTTGACTCACTCCCTGCAATTCACTCTGTTTTTGGTGTGTTTATGTCACTGTTTCATCTATGGCTTGTATTATTTCTTGTTTTACGCTATTTTGTCCTATTATCTTTGTTTTGACTGGATTATGCTCATAGCTGTTTTCTATCCTAGCATTCTATGCTAGCATCCTTGGGTTCTAGAAAGACACTTCACAAATAAAATGTGTTGCTAATATAAATACCGGTAAAGGCAGAGGTGAAACTGCATTCTCATGGGAGAAATGAGAAGCTGAAACCACATTCTGCACTCAGACGTTTTTTCAGGTCACAGTAAAAGGGAACCTCCCTCTATGGATAATAATTATGGAGGTAAGAGGGGACAAATGCTAGGGAGTTGCTAAAATCCTTGATTTATTTCTATACAGATGAACTTGAATGTGGAGGTGAGAGTAGAGGCATGTGGTTATTCCGTGTATGTTCAGTCACTAAAACTCACCCCACTTTCCGCTTGGGACAGCCTTCAAGGCAACGATAACTGCTGCTTTCCGAGGAGACTTTGAACAGATTTTCCCTCTTATCAGATAAAGCCGACAGCGGAGAGCAGTGACTAATATCTCACACTCTGACGCCCCAGAATACGCCACTTCCTATTCTTTTTGGCTTCAAAAGCATGTCAACTTCTGTCCTAAACCCGTGCAGACACGATCTCGAAGAAGTTTTTATCAACTAGATCTAGTCCTCACACTATATTTTCTGCGTTAACCCTAATCAGTGGAGACTGATGTTGGGTTCACCTCAGTTGTCAATTAACTTTTTTTTTTTTTATGTCTTTGTGCTCTATTGCCGTCACACTGAAAGACCACTCTGACTTACAGTCTATAGAATGGGACACCATGAGTTGCATTTACACTGAGGCTCTCTGTGGAATGACACTCCTCTCTTTGGCTGGCGAGTCAGTGGCGGGAATTAATTAGGTAAAGCACACCCAAGTTCTTTCAGTCATGGTCAGCCCGCAACATTCAACTTAAATGACAAAGGACAGGCAGGATGCTCTATTGACTGTGTGCACCCAAGCAACATACGTAAGTGTTTCAGATGTCAGCGTTTCAGTGAAGGGTAATAAACAAGTTCAGATGGAGTAGGTTAGATCAAATAGGACTGAACTGTCATGCTCTATGAAGCTGTGTGCTTTCTCCTCTCTTCTTCACACCCATTGTCTTCATATCAGTTTATAAGGACAGCTTTGATTTAAAGTACACCACAGTGCATGTGCAAACAACTGATAGGGTTTATGAAGCCAGTTTCGAAACGGGTAAAATACAAGTGTACTTCTCTAAAACGCACACAACACCGACACAGTACACTTTACACACCGAATACATGAGAACGACTTTTGTTGTCAAAGACAACAATAATGCATGTCCAGTTTGAGGGCAAGGCAGAACCTGACAAACTTGTTTCCATAACATATTGAGGTATACTGCTGCGGCACAAATCATAATTTATCAGGTATGTTAACAAGCTTACTTTCACCAGATTAACTATTTCTTGACTTCGAGTTCATGTGATATACCCTATGCTATAGACCGTATGTGGTTTAGACTGTCGTTGGCATAAACACTTAGTAACGTGCACTGTAAATTATTTAGTGCACGTTTAACTGCACAACAATTCGGTAAATAAAACACAACCATGTAACCCTGATGATACAATTGTCTGATCGTACTGTAGCAAGACCTTCCGTATGTAGCTGCCTGTGGCACATAGATAATTACGTGAAGCGACCGACCACCCACCGATAGAGCGGTATCTTTCGCTTAGTCTGCGCGACAGTGTAATACACTATACTGTCCCACTTTATAGAAACTATAGAAGCTTAGAGCAATTTAAGTTAGGGCGACTTCGTTCCCGCACTAACCTGAGATGCCTGCTCCGACGACGATCACATCGTACTGGTTCGCTGTCATGTTGTTTGTATTCCCTCTCACTTCCCCGGCCGTCGCTTGCTCGCTCGCCTGGAAAGGGACGTGCTTGTCCGTATCTCTTAAAGCACAGAGACAAACCCACTCGAGAGCTCCGCCTTCGGCTCGTACGCGGTTTTAAATCTTGAGAAGTGCAGGTACCGAGATCTATACCGCTGTAAAGCACTGTCCAGGTGACCGCATACTTTGCCCAGCACAGAACGAAGGCTTACCTTGTCTGTAGTCCTTTGCGAAATGGTGCTGAAAAAAGCATAGCCTATCTGACAACCAAACCAAGGATGCTGTTTACACATTCACACTTTATTTGCAGCCTGCTGAATTTTACAAATTCAGTCTTTCTTACAATATCATACGATACGGTTATTTTGTGGAGACAAAACATTATTTCAATACGATGCACATCAATCATATATAAATGTGATTTGTCTTTAATTTTATGTAGCCGTAATAGCCTACTGAAAGTAGGTTCAGTTTTCCCCCCTTATCCACACCGTGAATATTTTCTTGATTACCCAAACCAATACCTGTGCCCAGCCACTGCAAATGTCAGTGAACTAAATCTTACAGGAGGTTTGTGACGCTAGCAGCACAGTAATACAGGATTTGTCTCGTCTACCAAAGTAGGCTACATTCGTTTTAGAGTAATGTTGTCCCTCAGACTGCGTGATGTGCGCTGCAGCTAGGTACCAACTGTAGTTACCTCTTCCACTGATACCACACTTAAAAGTGATGTTTCTACTGGATGATTTGTCTGGTGCGGTTTCTGCCGCATAAACATGTTTCCCAGCATCTTTAAAAGGAACCATCACATCGGTATTCATTTTAATCTGACATTCAATTTAATATGACAAAATACAAGGTGCGTATTTAACAAAATTATTTTACTGATATGTATTGTTACTATGTCATTTGGCTTCATAAACTCATTAGACGTTGTCCGGCGAAATCTTTCCACAGTTTATGGTTTTAGAAGCTTAGTATGCCCTCACGTGGATGAAAAGGAGGGAGGCATCGTAGACTTCTAATTGTGGGCACACAGCCTTCATATAACTCTTAGGATGTCCATGTATCGACCGTTCCAAATCTATCATTCTTTCACCTTTGCGGCATTGAATTCCTGCAGAAATCTGCTTGCAAATGCAGGAGGTGATCAATGTTTTTATTACATGACCAAACTTCTGCAAAGCTGCATTCTTTCACCAAATTAAAATATGATCGCAGCTCCATTGTCTGGGTTCTTACAGTGAGCTGTCATTTTTCATCTGGAATTTTTGAGAGACATTGCACATTTGTGCAGTGTGATTTATTGGATAATTTGTGTAATTCATGCATTTTCAGGTGTGTTTGTTCTTGATAAAACTGTTACAAAAAGTACAAGTCCGTTATAGTTGTATTAGTTCAAAAATGTGAGATTTAGTTTAGGATTAGTTTGAGAATTAAAACACAATGGAACACCCAGCAGTAAGTGCAGTACAGCTTGTGTTCCTGGGGATGATCCTGAATCAGTCTTGACAAGACGAACTGCAGGACTGGGAGCATTTCTCTGGCTACAGAAACACGCTCACCATCTCACTAGGACACACAGAGCTCTGTGGAGGCCACCAGGCACGTTCCATAGTACAGAGTCTGTCATTATACTATAAAAGTGTGAAAACGCTGACATTTGTTTCTGAAGTAGAAAAAGAAATAAAGCACAGAGATGAAGATAAAATAATACAATTTTTAAAAATGCGGTGATTGTGACTAAAACAATTTCTGCATGATCTGTCAATATCTGCTCATATAACTATCAACATTTGAAATGGCATCATTACATATTGAGAAAGATGTGGACATTTGCTGCCAGGGTACTTAGTCTGCCTAAGAGGAGAATGTTGTTACAGAGATTATATAGTGTCAGAGATCTGTGGTCCGTTAAACTAAGACAATGTTTCCCTGCACTACACCATTGCCCACTTTACAAACAGCAGTTAGAATAATACACACAAAACCAGAGATTAAACAAGATTCATCTCCAGATTTACACTTCAGAGAGTTCAAAGAGGGTTTAAAGATTATGGAAGCTTGTTGTATTTTGTAGCAGAACTGTACCATCTTGTGTTTGAAATCCTAAATTGTTCATCAGAACAGAAAATCTTCCCAAATTCACAGATGCTACACTGCCTCAAACCATTCCACATAATGCACCAGAGGACAAAGTTGACTGATAAGAGAAGCAAAATTTTCACAATGACGGATGAAATATTCAGACACCAATATTCACATTTAATTAACATTCTTGGATATGTCCATGGAAAATTCTATCATTTGTGGACATGATTAAGGACCACAACCAGTCAGTTTTTGCTAACTTGAAGGCAAATTTGGATTACATGGGGAATGTAAATAAATTACTGAATGAAAGAAATAGTTTCAAATATGTTAATGTGGCATATGGAAGCATGCCAACTCTTTTTAAAATGATTTAGTGACAGACATTTGATTCTGGAACTTCCCCTGGCTCATTATCTGGAGTAAATGGATCACTGAACCAATATTGTCACCATGCTGGTGTACACAACTAGAGGTAATTACAACTGGTTCTCATAAATTACTTAGGATTGTGAGCACATACCTTGAAGAAACCATGTCCCTAGTGGCCAAGACTAAAAACACAACTTCAAAGTGGATGTCAGGTTTCAAGAAATATACAGTTATACATAGTTGCTGAATTGAAGGCAGATTATTGTTTAGAGAAATCTGGATCTCGACAGGTTTGGGAACTCAGACAACAGCTCAATAAAATGAAGTTACAAAACAGCACAAAACTGTAACATTTTTCCCCAATGGATGATCCTTTATAGAGCCCTGCATATTTAATGGAATGAACACACTGAATTGTTACGTGATCTTGACAGTGGGAATTCTCCATTTTTGCACATCAGATCACACAATCACTACATAAATTTGTAGTTTGTGGTTAAATAAAATCAAACAATCTATGTAAAAACCACAAAGCTTCAAACAAAGCACAGTAATTACGCATAACTTCACATGCGGAATAAATCTTTTGAAGGAAGTTCTATCAAATGTTTTTCAAAGTGTAAATACAATTTCTTTCCATTACAAACTCATCTAGGTGCAGTACTTTGAAAATTGCATAAAATACTATGTGCTGCATAATTTAGATGATTTACCAACTGCCGATTTCCGGTAAATTTTGCAAGAAGGAAAATTCCATTCCTCAAGGAAAGGATAAATAGAAAATAGCAAAAAAGATGAATGTGATGCATTTAGAATTGGAATATTTATTCACAGAAACCAACCGACTCTCCGCTTACTCTGCCGTACAGCAAAATGAACAAGACAGGATGGCTTTGTTACAAAGTAAAGGCCTCACGGGCATGTTTACAGAAATGGAAGGCTGGAAACCAATCTGCTTCAAAAAACAATTTTGAGTCCCTTCGAGTGCGTTACTTAAAGGCCATATTTTTCAAACAAAGAATAAATTCTAATCTCACTGGCTGATCATCTGCATGGATGCTCAGAATACCAACAATTCAGAAAGCGAAAGCAAGGAATACTTTCTGAGAGGTATAAAATATTCACAGGTCAATGATTGGTCATATAGATTGGGTCATTTTAAGGCACAGCTGAGGCAGTTTCACAAAGTGGCAGGAAACAGACAAAGGTTAGTGCAGATTCAACATACAAATTCAAAAAGTAGCAGAGAAGCCCCTAGAGGAAATTATTCATTTTTATAAAGTCTCGATTGGTTTTACGGAAAGCACAATGAACTACTGCCACAGTGACCACAGTGGTTTTGTCAATGACCCCCCACCCCTTCCCAATTCATGTCTCCAAATCTATAAAAACTTTAAAAACACATCTGGCAGAACATGATTAAAACTACATCATGAACAGAATTCGACGGCACCATACAGCTCATGTGCAATGCATACAAACACAAATAAACAGAATAAATTATAAAGTGCTGCAAAGGCCTGCAATTACATTTCATTCTGAGGTATATCATGCCGTTCGATTACTGTTTATCCAATCAGCAAAGACTGCACAAGGAAATCATGCTGTCACAGTGTGTCCGTCACATTCATTACAGCTATGTCAGAAACCGGAGACGGTTTCGCTGAAGAATGTAACATGTTGGCAGTGGCTCCCAAAGAACAGGTAGCACCGTTTAGAGGAAGATTAAAAATATAAAGTATTCTGTACAGGATAAAATCCAGACTTCATCTTGCTCATCATTCATTGAAATGATCACTCAAAATGAAAAGCAAACAGAAATCTACCTAAAGCTAAAAGAAATACATATATATTCTCACAAATCAGCTGTAACACACCCCGCTAAACTGGCAGGAATGTCAGTATCATCAAATATAAAATGATCGTGGCAGGATATCAGACTCCTCCTCCTCCAATGTCAGCTTCAGTCCCTTTCATCTGATTGGCTCAGTACAAGGTTTGGTTGTGTCGGTATGCCGTTTGGTCGGGCACCCCCACTCAGCAATTCACAGGGGGCTGGGTTCACAGGACAGCACCGGGTGAGTTTTGGCAACGGGCGGTGAACTCGGAATGCTTCTCGGGTTGACGTGGGCTGCTCAGGTGCAGCTGGACCGGCAGGGGGCAGGTGCGGACAGGACAACCCCTTCCACAGCAGCACAGCGTAGGTCAGAGCCTAGTTATGGTGTCCTGTTTGAAGAGAGGGGTAACGAAAAACAAAGTACATTGACGTCAAACTCAGGGACACAGATAATACAGGTGAATTTAAAACAGATGAGGTCATGAGGCAGCTTGCTCAATTTGTAATGACTGAGGCGGAAGGGGAATAGAAGGTAAAAGCAAAAAAACTGGAAATGATGAAGAAAACATAGAAAAATAAGCAAATACACATGATACAGGAATGACACAGCAAATTCAGCGACAAGCCAAAAAAGTGCCACCTTGGTCCGTTTAAACTATCAACACTCCACTTTTCTTTTACTTCGTATTTAACCTCTGCGTTTAAATGTGTCACTGACCGTACCACTAGCACTAACCAAGCATTACATTACATTACATTCATTTAGCAGATGCTCTTGTCTACAGTGACTTCCAGCACAACAGAACAGAAGAGCTGAATGACCAAGTGTCAGACCAGGCTAACAACACTCCCAGACCAGTGAGTATGAGCACAACACTGTGGTCTGAAACTTGCTCATTTAACTTGAAAGCAGAAGACCTATTGTTTCAGAAAGGACTAAGAAAGAAATCAAATAAAACTTTCCTATGTTCTAGTTTTGGAGGAAAAAAACCCTCTAGGTGCTCACAAACTAGAAAGGAAAAGCTTATAGGTGACACAATGTGGAAGGAATGAAGGGAAGTATGATAGCCAATATACCAGAACACACCGGCTCCAATTAAAGGTGGAATTAGCCTGCTTTTTTAGCGCAGTGCTGTAGCCCCAGTCTCTCCTCCCAACGTAAGACACAGAGCAACATTTAGATCAGCACATTATAATGGCAGATACACAGGTTGCCTGAGCTGCTGCTGTTACTACTGTCACCTGCTATAATGTTGCTAGCAACCTCTGTCCCAGAGGACACTATTAAGAGGAAAGCTGCTAACAGCTGTGAAAGATTCTGCAGTAACACTCTGGAACCAGACTCCTAACTCTAATCTAACTGTCAAGGTGCACTTGAAGACTAATTTATTACAGCTAAAGTATTACAGTTTTTTTCATTCTTAAACAATACAGGATTTTTCCATAATTACTGCCATTGGTAAACTTGTGGAAAAAGGGAAACGTTTTCTAAATTTGTTACTGAAAGCATGATTACGCTTTAAAAAAAATGATTTTCAAAAGCTACCATGATTTCATTTTCAAACTATCAAATAATTGATAGTTCTGCAATAACTGATTTTGAAAATGGGTTTCAACAAAAAGGAAATGTTCTGACCAGCCATGCTCGTGAGCTGAGAAGCAGTGGGTCCCTTTTATGTTCCCTCACTGTACACACACACATGCACACACACACACAAACAGTTGCATTACATCAACAGATTATGTCATTAACTGTAGACACTCTTTAATACTTTTTTGAAGAGGGGCAGGTAACTTGAAAAAACAAATTGGTAGCATTTATTTGGAATAGTGAGACAATATGAACAAATTGTTAGTTGGCATAATATTGATATCCATATTGAGCGGCAGAGCTATTCTCATATGGAGAAAATATGATGCTTCTGTGAGTAATTGTGTGTTGGTATGCCAAAAGTGTTTCTGTTGCAGACATTATATACATCAACAGTATTATTTTAGAGTCACTGCTACCTCACAATACATTGAGAAAAATGATTTGCTGTTGCATAAATGCACACTTGCCCAAACAAACTCTTCTCTCTCTCTCTCTCTCTCTCTCTCTCTCTTACACACACACACACACTCTATGTTCTATATCTCTCTATTTTGCATATGCACACATACACACAGAAACTGACCTGCAATGTACTTTGCTCCAACTAACATAAACATGCTACCCAGAATGTAAAAGCCCAGAGGGACGCTACTGAAAATGCTACTTTCACCTGCCAGCCGTCCAGAACAGGGGGCAGATTCACGCAGGACAGGGGAGAGAAAGAGACAGGGGGACAGATCAGTACAGGACAGATCTGAGTGCACACCAGCTGCTGTCTGTGACCAGTGACAGGAGGGCAAACTCAGGTTCAGCAGCTTGTCCTTTACTGACCAGCACAGACTCCCAAGGGCACATAAGATACAATGCAGAAATATTCCACTCCAAGTCTAAAGAATCTCGCCCACAGGACCCAACTCTGATATTATGATTCCCCTATACTGGTCCTTTTTTCACTTCTAACGGTGTTTTATGATTACCAGGTGGGATTGAAGTCTGCAAGTCTTAGATCTTGAAAATTTTGACAGATAGCCTACATTTATCTAGATTCTTAGAATGGTAGATGATTGTCTAAAATATTGCTGCCTTGTAAGGCGACTATAACAAAGATTTCCTTTTTATGCTAATAATTACATTCTAGGGTTACAGCTATCCATTTATAGAATAAAAAAAACTGCAAATGCAAAATTGCTACAGCACAGCTGGAACAAATTTAGATAGAAGTGATTCATGCTGGTCCAACACAGAATCACACGCTTACACAAATGTTTGTTCTCAACTAGAAACACATTTTTTCTGTTAAAATAACTAATTACTAACTGTATTCTGAAAAGTAACAGAAACTGCTATGCTATTTAGGTGCAGTTACCTTACCAACAAATTACAACACACTCATGTTTCATTAATATTATGCACTGAGAGCCTAGCAATACATGTTTAACTGTATTTACCTCAAGCGCAACAAACTATCCTACATTAGGGAAATTAGTTTCTCTGTCTAAAGAATACATGGCCACAGGCTGAATACTGTGAGAACTGTGAAGATTCCCACCATAAAAAGAAAGGGAGTGTGTATGTGTGTGTGTGTAAGAAAGTATTGAACACTCACCATTTCCATTGGAGATGGGCTCTGTGGTCTCCCAGTTCATGGCTTTCTGCACGGCTTTCTTCCAGCGCGCATACCGGAACTCGCTCTCTGTCACACACATGAACAGGGGGGTCAGGTGAAAGGGAACACAGCTAGTGTGTCTGGGGGAGGTGAGCAGGACTGAATTCTCTTTTCACTGTATGGGGCGTCAAACAGAAGTTTAAATTTACACTTTACTTGCAACACAATGGTTCCGCCACAAGGTGGCAGCACACTACACCTGTGACAGAATGTCCTTTCCCATACAGCGGGTGAGGGCTGTGGTAAATGATGAACAGATTTGCTATGGTCCTCTCACTATGTTGTGCTATAATTTGTGTAGCATTACACTCAAATAATGCCAGGCGATTTCAATGCCAGTCTCTTTTATGTGAGGCCCAATGAGAAGGACTATGAATCAAAGCTATTTGAGTCAAAGTTTGTGGCATGTCCCTACCTTCGGGGTTGATTTGTGGTTCAAATTTCTCAGAGGTGACTGCGGTCAAATCCAGGGGGTCCAGACTCCACACGCTGACCCCCTCCGCGGCCCCCGCCGCCATGGCCGCCCCGAGAGCCGTGGTCTCCGGCATGGACGGCTTCACTGCAAACGACCACAGGAATGCGGAATGCGGAGGTCAGTGACCATGACCCAGGAGTGTTCAAACAGGGGAGGGTTGGGTGTGCCTTTGACCCACAGGGCTGCAGTGGGTATCACCCTGCAGATGCACTGAGTGACCCGGCAGGGCGTAAACAGGAAACAGGGCCGCGTCTCTTACCCACAGGGATGCAGAGTATATCAGCCTGCAGCTGCATCAGCAGCTTGTTGGAGGTCATGCCTCCGTCCACCTGCAGCTCGCTCAGAGGGATCCCACTGTCCTGGTTCATCGCGTCCAGGATCTGAAGCACAACCCATCAGACACAACGTCAATCAATCCAATCCATCTATCAGCCAATCCATCAGTCAGCCAGTCAATCAATGGCAGCAGGGTGAGATGCAGCCTGCTGATCGGGTTTATGGCATTAAAATAAACAGATTCATTCTTCTTTGATTTAGGGCAAATGTATATAACACTCGTTAGCGTCACACATACTCACGCCTGGCTTTTAGCAGCAGTGATTTAGAATCAAAGCTATAAATGACAACATCAGTGTGCACCGCTTAGGCTGAGGATCTGAACCCACAGCCCTTCTACACACACACACACACACACACACACACACACACACACACACACACACACACACACACACACAGACACACACACACAGACACACACACACACACACACCTCTGTGTAGCTCATAGCTAGCCTGGTAATCAAGTTTTTGACTTGGGCAACATTACAGTGCTGAGACAGTGGGAGAACCAGTCTGAATAAGCTCTGTCTGAATATAAAAGGTGGGAGATCTTGCCTCTCTAGTCTGGAAGCAGACTGCCTCGAGTGCAGCGAAGGCCAAGTGATTCCTGTTAGTGAACTGAGTCAGACCACAGATAATTCTGCAGGAGAGATAAAGAGGGGTGGAGAAGAAAGAGAGGGGGGAGGGGGAAGAGTTTGTGAGAAGAGCTCCAAAACGGAGAGGCCACCTAATGTCCGAGGAAGGCATTAAATGAACTCAAGAGAATGGCAGCAAAAATTTCAAACCAGAAGGCATACTTTTAAGAGCACGTTGTTACAGGGAGAAATGCTACACATGTTGCCTTGCTGTTTTTGGATTAGCAGGTTGGAATCCAAGTTCAGTTCAATGGAAAATGGCACTGACAGTACAGTACAAATGATTCCTGTGATATCCAGCCATTAGTCAGCTGATAAAGCCATGTAAAACCGCCCTCCCAACAGCAGAGCTTTCCTGTGCCGTCCTCAGGAGCTTACCCTCGAGCACTAGGCTCCCAGTAGGGGGCGTACAAGCCAGAGAATGCCGGAACAAAGTAGCAGCCATATGACGTTCCCACTGCGGCAGCCAGTTTCTCTGTGAGAGGGAAACAGAGAGCAGAGTTGCACAGGCATCAAATGGACTGACTCCTTTAGGTGTGAATATTAAAAAAAAACACCAGGTTCTGTTTGAATAAAGACAGCAATTATTAACTGTTAATCAAAGAGCCAAGTTCTTACCAATCTCAGTGGAAGACTGGATAATTCCCAGATTGTCCTTGAGCCAACGAACCACTGCTCCAGCTATGGCAACTGAGCCCTAGAAGAGCGACCAATCACAGATCAGCAATAATGAAAGCAAACCAACAGAACAGCAAAAAGGACTGACCAATCACAGATCGCAAACTAATAGAGGTGATGTGAAAAACCAGTTTACAGAAAGCCATACCAAACCTGTGAAATTTCAAAGATTTCAAAGATTTATTTGGAGTCCTAATGCAATGTAAGTACCGGTGTCCACTCTGTTCCTTTAACCAGCACATTCTGTGTTTAACAGCCACACCCTCCAATCAAGCAGGTAACAACAGATTCCCCTTAACAGACATGGTCACGCTAATACATCCTAACTAACCGCTTCACCTCATGACACACCTGTTACAAATAAAACTCATTTAAAAACAGTCATTCTAGTGCCTAGCTGTCTGTGACACTGGAAATGCGAACAGAGCAAACTAACTGTTTGAAATCTTTTGTGTATCACATAAAGTTGATCATTGTTGTATAATAGTGTTGCAAAAGGTATCACCTATGAGGTAACACAGCAATTGCTAAGATATGTCACTTGTAATTAGCACATGAAATGCACATTCAGGCTTTATTGGTGGGCACTGAAAGTTAATGGGTAACTGTTGGATCATATCCAGGTAAAAGGTATCACTTTATCTTACAGCCAAGATCCTATGAAATTACAAAGTAATTGTCAAGATACATTCCAAATAAATAGTCTGGCTATAAATAGTAAAATACCATGTAAGTAGTCCATTGTAAAACAAAGTCCATCCCAGAGTCCTATACAGTACTGGCTGTGTAAAACCCTTGGAAGTGGTAGAAAGCGCATGTAAAACTGTGCAAGGCTAAATCCTTTAGAACTTTTAAACATCATGTTCTTCATATTTCACCACTGTTACACAAAAGGAAGGGATTCTTGTTTTAATAATAATCACCTATGACTAAAATTAACATGTATATTTTAACAAAGACAGAAAAAAGTGTTTGTTACTAGCGATACCTCAAGTGCATAGCAGGCAGGCTTGTCCCGGCCCAGCTTGTAGGCTACCGTGGTGAGCAGGCCATGGTCTGACATTACCGGCTTCAGGGATTGGGAGAGGGTGAGAGAAACAGAGAGACAGATTGAGAGAGGGGGGAGAGAGTGATTGTGTGACAGACTAATGACTGCTGGGGTGAAAAGAAAGCCAAACCACACAACCTTTTGTGGACCACAGTCCTCCCTCTTCTGATCAAACAGGTATGATGAAGGTGCTTTCTCTTTCTTTGCTCTATGTCTGTGTCTGGCATAGTGGTTAAGGAGCTGAGCTTGCAACTGAAAGGTTGTTGGTTCAACTCCCAGGTCAGTTAGTCCATGCATTAAGCAAAATGCTTAATGCAAAATGGCCAAGTAGCTATCCATATAATAAAAATCCAGCTGTTTAAATGTGTATAGTAAAATTGCTCTCAATAAGAGCATCTGCTAAGCAAAAAAATGTAATGTAACTGTAAGAGCCCAGAAAACAGGAGACTGTAGCTCATGGTCATGACAGAACACACTATACAGTAACTTACTACAGACAAAAGTTAAATATTTTTGTGCACAAAAAAGCTCATCTACATAGTGACCTTAGCAGGGCCTGGTTTTAACCATTAATCATTTACCAGCTGTAGATAAACAGGAATCACACAAATGTGTACTGTTTCAGTAAAGAATTGGTAACAGAATGTAGGTCAGGGGCCATATTATAGAAGATCCAGTAACTTCAGTTAAGTAAGGCTAATGCAGATAAGATCACATGTTAAGTTACGGCAAATATCCTATACTGTCTTATCTGTGAGTTAGGCTTTGTCAGTTTGGATGTTTTTTCATCATCATCATGGCCCCTGGGTCTTTAATTGCTTTGTAAAAAAGTCATCAAAATTCACCTTTGAGCCAGTGTTTCTGAGCAGGAAGCAACCAGTTCCATACCTACAAGAAAACCAAACACTATGGGTTAAGCCCTTATGGTGAGTGCAGTTATTCTAAGCCGCCATCTTTCTGGGGCACCGTGGACATCATTGTTCTTTCTGTCTCATTGAGAACAGCTCCACCCATTCTCGGCACATAGTAACGATGACCCCTCACCCAGCCCACCCTCAAACCCACAGCTCCTCTTTCATGGCAAGTTTTGGGGAAACACCCAACCACACAAAGGCATAGAGTCTTCCTCTGAGCCCATGAAACAGAGCAAAGAGGTCACTGATCACTCTGCAACTGCATCTTGGTAACAGTGGACTAGCCCTCTGAAGAAGAAGAAGAAACAGGACAGGTTGGAGAGATGTAATTGGAAAGAGATCGTACGTGTTTTTGGCCTGCCCGTCCCGAAAGCACATCTGGCCAACGAGAGCAGCAGACTGGTCCCCCAAACACTGCAACACACAACAGCGTACTCCATTTACACACTCCAGCACTCCACGTTAGATTCTTTGCTACTGCAGAGTGGGACCAAAATCAGATTTTAAGATGGACCATTTTCAAAAAATAAAGGAAAACTGCTTGGCTTTGCACTCCAGCCTTTTTATTTCACAAGCCCAGAGCCAGAAAAGACAGACAGGATTCTGTGCTAGCCTCAGTGTGTTCAACTACTTCACATAAAGCAGTGAAAGAAAGCAAATATTTTTGTGGGCCAGATTGAAACTGAACTGAGATGCGTTTTTCTCTCACACACACACACACACAGACACACACACGCGTGCACATGCACACAAAAACTTACCCCAGATATGGGAACTCCAGTGAAAGAGCCAGATTTCTGTCAAAGAGAAAACATTTTACACATCAATTTTCCATTGCAGGTATAAGACAGCATCTCATCAAAAAAATTTTGATTACAGTGTGTGAAATATGCAACCATTTTACTGTGTCCAAACTGACTGCAAGCTACTTCAAGAAGTGTCCATTTTCAATAAAACCCTTTTCATGGTTCAAATTAAAAGACCAAGGTAAAAAGGTGGCTGAACGCAAAACGCCACACTTATTACGCCACAACTATTACACACGCTTGTGATTAATTCATGAAAGAGGTTCTCTTCCTCTTTGCTTTTGGGAAAACCCATGGTGTTTCAAATGCAGTGGTGGGTACAACACTATTAACCACACACCATACAAGGAGCAGGATCCACAGGGTACACACAGCCAATCACAGCATGCCGGGTCAGTCAGTCACATGCTCTCATTCATAAAAACATCTTCACTCCCATTTGTCCACATCCATCCGTCCCAATGCTGAGGACCGTGGGTGCCTCCTCAGTGCTCTAAGGGCACGGATCAAGAAGCAGGGAACAATGTGGATTCACCGACACTTATAGTTTGTGGATTGGCTGATATGATGGGCGCAGAAAATGAGATGGGCCATCCATATGACTTAAGGTCTGTGCATCTGAGACATCAGTGCAAATGTACAGCATGACACTGTAAAAGCAGGCCGTAATTTCTCCTTCACCTGTGTGCTTTTAATATGGGTAGGCGCTAGCTCAGGCTCACATTGCAGTTTCCACCTTACAGCATGCTCTTGTATTAACACACCACTATTGGAATCCATCATGGTGAGACAGAGTTACAGATGTTCTGTGGTATAAAAAATAGCATATGATAGTTTGCAGTGCAGAAAGAGGAGCTCCAAGTTAGCAGGGTGACAGCAACTCTATGGTATAGACTGTTATGTTATGAGGGGACACTGTGTAGACAGACAAACTGACCCCAACCTGAGTCAGTGGAGCATCATAGGGCATAAACAGTCACACGTCAAGCAATTCCTATTTTTTTGTCCAAAGCCTGCGTGCCTGCGCTTTCTCAACGTTGTTTATGATGTTAGGGTCGCGACAGGCTAACTGGGACATGGTGTTCAGGGTTGGCTGTCGCTGTGGTTGTCCTGGGGGCGAGACCTGTACTTTGATCCAGGAAGCATAGAGGTTTTCAAGGTCCCGAGGCAGTGGCGAAGCACCCGCTGACCTTTGCCCCCGGAGAGCACAAAACACAGCACGTCAACAGGCCCATGACACCATGACACACAGGAGGTAAACACTCACATCCAGAACACTTACAATCCCTGCCAGTGACACCGCTGACCCCTGGACGGTGGTATCTTTGAGTCTGTGTATATATATTTGTTTGTGTGTGTGTACGCACGCTTGACTTTGTCTGTCTGCGTTTGACCCATTTCAGCTTGACCTGATGTCTGCTGACAGGCTGAAAGCTTTACTGTCACAAATTGGAATGACAGAAAACCACAGCTAGTAAGAGAGTCTGGTTTTATCCTGTCACTGTACTCTCCATCACCACAAGGCTTTTAAAAAAAAAAGATGCTTTTAAATTATACATGTGAGCAAATAGCTTTTGATAAAATAGCTTCAGATCTCTCACCACATTTTGGCTATTGGGCAGTGTTCACAAGCACTTGGTGTTCTGTTGTGTTTGTGTGCATGCATAAATATTGAATGCTCAGCTGTTGTTTTTCTGAACTCTTATCGTATTCATAGTATTGATTTGAAACACAATTAAGCACAATGGCCTAAATTCAATCTAGCTGCAATGAGCTTTAACTTTATGAAGAAATCCATTGCTTATTTAAACCACAAAAGGCTTCACATATTCAATGCATGGATCCATTGATCCCATCCCATATTAACCACGTCACACATTTCCAAACCAATAACTGACTGGCAAAAAACCCTGATCCTCACTGCATCTGGTAGTTGGAAAGGTACCACATTGGCTGTTTGACAGCATGTGACAAACTACAGTGCCAGGAAGTGCAACACTTTCGAAACTGATGACTACAGCAATGATGGTGATGATGATGACGAATTTGAGGACATACTCACCAAGCTAGAACATATTTTCTATCAGTCAGCAACAGAAAACAAGAGAAACAGAGAAACAGACTAAGAAAGAAGAAATCACCATCACTGAGGCAAAGTTAAGGTTAAATTTCATTGGGAGCAAAGTCTGGCTCACACCTCTTGACCGTTTTACTGAATAAGAAACAGGACACACAAACACAACCACGCAAATACGTGTTAGTGTAGAGCCAGGTCAGTAATCAGTAACCTGCAGTGGGTGATGGAGTGTCAGACAGTATGTCCCAGCCATAGTGCAGCACTGCTGGCAAACACAACTTCTACCCTGTAACCCCAATCTATCCCCTCCCCTTCTGTTCGTCCTGTTGTCCTGCTATCCCATACCAAACCCTCTGTGAAACATGTATGAAAAAATGCTGTTAGGACTATACTATGACTTCTCATTTTGACCTGATGTATTAATTTTTTATTGTTATTTAATCAGGGGTGCTAATTAGAAAGAGCACTATATATATATATATATATATATATATATATATATATATATATATATATATATATATATATAAAAGGAACATACATAAGTATATACATACACACAGACAAAAACACACATTAGTTTAACATACTTTGTATTTCATGTTTAAATTTATCAGGCCTGATAATCATGGGGTTATGATATCATTAAGGCCTATCAAGATATGCCTTTGCAAATAAAGGTCATATAGAAGTAACAATCCACATCTCCTATAATCAAGGATGAAGTTTATCTGAGAGACCGTAGTTCATTTCCACAGAAATTCACTTTAATGATTACATCACCCGATATCTCTAAATTGTGCCAAAGGGAAATGGCATGATCAAAATCCAGGTTCAGGGTTTATGAAAAAAAGACAGATGCAGACAGACACGCTCATAGAGACAAACAAACAAACACACACACACACGCGCGCACGCACACACACACACACACACACACATGCACACGCACACACAGAACTGGTTGGGACTTACCATCAAACCATAGATTTCCGAGGAGCTCCTCACTTTCGGCAGGATTTCCATTGGGATATCAAAATATCTACAAGAATTATGATAAAAAATTTACCCAATTAAATTTTGCCTTTATAGGTACAAACTATATACTATATACAAACACAACATACTATCATGAATAACCCTTCCATAGAGCCAAATCACTGCAATGCACTCTCACATTCATTTGATAAAGAACACAGGACATAATCATAAAACAATGACAATAATGTAAAACACAGGACAACGATGATGACAACAGATATAAATCATGTTGACCTTTTTGTTTAAGGTTTGATCACCTTAATGGATCTACTATTTGTAATCATGCAGTTAATTTCACACATGAAGCAATAATTGTACGTGTCATAAGCCTGTCAGGGAAACAAGTAATGAAGCTTGGCCATATACACTATGTACAGTGTGTTGGATACTTAAAAACAGTATCAACGATGTGTCAATGTTTTACTATATTTGTTCCTGACAAATAAATAATTTAATATATGATTTAATTAATAAAATGATTAATTAATAAATGAAATGATTATGATGAGTGAGTGACAGCAGCAGCCGGAGAGGGAGACCCACGTGCAGAGCTCCGGATCCCAGTCCATGGTGTGAATGTTGAAGAGCATGGTGCGGCTGGCGTTGGTCACATCTGTACAGTGCACTCCCCCATTCTTCCCCCCTGTCAGGCACTGCAAGGAAGCACACACACACACAAACACACACACAGTTCATGGGGTGTTTTTACTGGAGGATGCATCCAACCAAATATGTTCCCTGGGTTTCATTTTGTCATTCAACAATGCTAAGGTGCATTTTGATTTCCACTGATTGGCTGCAGAACGCAGCCTGGTCAACCAATGAAGATTGGCCAGAATTCCGCTCCTGTACAGCATGTACAGACACTCACCCATATGAGCCAGGAGTCCACAGTGCCAAACATGGCCCGGTGGGACAGAACCGCCTCGTGCACCTCCACCACGTTGTCCATGAGCCAGCGCAGTTTCACCGCGCTGAAGTAGGTACTGATGGGCAGGCCCGTCTTGTGCTGCACAGAGGGAGAGAGTGTGTGAGAGAGGCAAGTGTGTACAGAGTGTGTGTAATATGTCACATTAGTGCTTCAGAGCATCAATGAATGACACAATGAGGGACGGTCCGTGACCAAGACACTAGCTTGACGTTATCTGTGCGTAGGCCTAGCTTTGCTAAGCCAAATCATTGAACTTTTGAACTTGTGCTTCAGCTTAACAATCCTTTGTCCTGCTATTTCAAGTGCAATTCGGGAGAAAGGGAGGGAGAGATTACTAAAGAGACCAAAGAGACCGAAGAAAGGGGAACAGAAAGAAAGAGAGGAAGAGAGAGAGAGAGATGAAGATAAGAAGCACAGCTAGATTTACACAACATATCACACAATCATTAATCAGCTGCCTTCAGAGTTCAAACATTCATCTGACAGATATGACATAGAGGGGCTCCTCTTTCTGAACCTCTTCTTCCTTTCCTTTTCTTTTTGCTTGTGTGTCACGTTCAAGGTTACGTTGTATATTTTAATAGTGTGTCACTGTCAAACCACTGCAACCTGTCACCATTCCAACAGTCACAAGGTCGCTTGACCAAAATTTGTTACAAAATTAAAGGACAGATTCCCGCATATTTATTCTGAGATGAAGCATCAAAGTTTTTCTCATTACCAGACGGTATTTTCACATTACCAAAAAGAAAAAGGCCTGTCATTTAGGACACATAAGAAGAGGCTAAAGTCATAATGATAACCCCTAAGTGTATATTATTTTCAACAGATGAGATCATATCCGCCAGAAGTGATTGGATTACTGGCTGAGATTGTATGTATCTGCCTCTCAGAGAATAAGGTAACAGAGGCTTATGCAAGTTGCATTCAGAACAGTACCACACTTTTCTGCCAAATAAATGAGCAAGACCGACCTGCATGAATATTCACTGTCCGCTTCAGCCAGCGTCCTCCATTGGTTTTAGTTGTTGTATAAATTAAATTGTGTAAACCTCTACCCTCTATATGCTAGTTATGTCTCACAGACAGTGGGAGGGGTCACATAGCTACTTCACAAACGTGACATATTTCTGAGAGAAGCAAGGGACCATCTGCACTGAAACTGAGAACATTTGCAAAACAGCACCATGAATGTAAATGTAGTGTACACTAAGGCAAGGCTGTACGGCCCTAATCCTGGAAGGTCCATGATCAGGCAAGTATTCTGTGCTCTTTTGTAACCACAAGCGCTCTCAGAACTGGGGAGATTAAACCCGTTACACAGAAATTGTGATTGGCTGAATTTGTTGGGCAGAGTACACTGTGGCCCTTCCTCTCTCAGGGAGGGTTTATGGCAGGGACTGGCACATCTCACCTTCAGGTGGTTCTTGTTCCTCTTGGGGGTCTTACTGATGAGACGCTCCACTGTGGACTGGGTGCGCAGGTCCAGCCAAACTGCAAGAGGCCAGCAAACAAACAGTCAATCACATCTCATCCATCCGTCATCCACATGGGTGTTACACATCATGTGGTGGTTGAGGTGACTCTGCCCTCCTCCAGTGTAAAGCAACAGCCTTGAAAATATAAATTCAAACCATTATTAATTCCATATCACAAGCTCTCTAGACTCTTAAACAGATAAGTGGACACAATCCTCAATGTACACCAACTGGCCTAGACAACAGTCTCATCCAGCCAAACTGTAAGAGACCAACATGCAAACTATTAGTCACCATTTCCAGTAAATATTACAGGAAAAAGTGTTTCAGCAAGTTTAGCAAGACTCAAAACCCTTGTGACATCAGTATATGAGCCAATTAAGGGAAGGTTGTGTAAAGGAAATCAGCTGGCTGCTACTCCAATGTTTGGTCAAATGCTTAACTGCTGATCATCTTTATCTTCAGTTCAAGGGACAAAAAAACAGATCTGAACACAAAGTGCTTTTCTGTGAATTGCCATTGGTCAGTTTAACAGCAGGAGGGAGCCTCAAGAGGCAGAGCACAGCAGGCTTCAAAGTCGCTGTCTGACACCTGGAATCCCCTTGTGAGTTAGCTTCAGCAAACAATGACTTCAATCAAGCAGGCAACTGCAGAATTAAAACATGCAGAGCCTACAGCCATGGAGGAGTGGAGCCACCCAGCCCAGGGCAACAGAAACTGTCCCACACAAATTCCTCACAGGGTGGAAACTCCACATTCTAACAGTGATATCTTATGTGGTGTGGCCCCCAGCCTCAAAAGCTTTCCATGGAATTCTCAGTGTTTCCTCTCCAGTTTCTCTCCAGTACTATGGAAGTGAGTGATAGTCACCACTCCTGCTAAACAGGCGTTAAACACAAGGGTCATTGCGGTTCTGAAACAAGGAAGAAGAAACATGGGAGTGTTTCTCCCTGATTCTGTGTCATCTGTTGCACACTGCCCAGCACACACTAGGGGCAAATGTCTTGACCAACTCAGTGACCAACTCAGTGTGTGTGTGTGTGTGTGTGTGTGTGTGTGTGTGTGTGTGTGTGTGTGTGTGTGTGTGTGTGTGTGTGTGTGTGTGTGTGTGTGTGTGTGTGTGTGTGTGTGTGTGTGTGTGCGTTTCTGACTCAGTGAGGTCCAACCAAGAAACATCTGTCCCACTCATGCCCATTCCCCCCGGCTTTGTTTAAGATAAAATTAATATACAGGCCTATAGTGCTTTCTGTAACCTGGATTAGGTTCCCTCCATCTCTGATAATTCTGTCTTTGCACCCCATTTCCTACATAAGTTGAGGAGTATTGTATAATGCCTGCATGTGGGTATTTCCAATACATCATTTATTAAAATCAATGTAGCAGTTTTGCACATATATTACAGTGCTTTTTACATGGTTATGCTATATTGTGCGCATATTTATGCCTTGTCTCATATTATAACATGAGTTGACAGTGATACAGTACATACCAATGGCATTGTACAGAGGTTCTCCAGTCTCCTTGTCCCACACCAGTGTGGTTTCTCTCTGGTTGGTCACCCCAATTGCTAAAATTTCACAGACAATCACATTAAGTCATGGTAAAAATCACATCTTTTGGAATAGAAAAACAGGCTGAAATCTTAAAGAAAGGAAGTGCTGTTGGCTTGGCTCCTGTACCTTTGATGTTGGAGATGTCGATGTTGAGCTGGGTCAGTTTCTCGCAGGTTCTTTCCATACACTCGTACACAGACTGCAGGATCTCCTTGGGGTCCTCCTCCACCCACCTGCAGAGAGAAACACAGGTTGAGGCACTCCAGAGGAAGTCCTCCACTGTGCTGTGACAGCCTTCCCATCATTCTAAGCTGAGAAGTCAAATGAAACACTGATACAACATCCCAGCTGAATAAACTTCAGAACCGAAGTGCACCCAGGGGAGTTTATACTATTCTTACAGACTGGAGACTTAAAGGCAGGCCTGAAGGCATGCTGAGACAATCAATCAGAATGTACATGATGCAGTGCTCTTAAAGACAATGCCAAAGACAAGACGCAGCAGATAGCATTTCTTATAAACAATTGAAGATACAACAGATGCAACCCAAAGAGACAGTGATTAAGCTTTAGCAGCAGAGAAGAAATCACCCAGAAGGAGAGAAATTGAATCAATGAAATGTGGCAAAGCTATGCTTGTATTGAGACAGATTTTCCATTACGACATCTCTCTAATAGTTTCATATAGTAAGTCATCATTAATGATGAATTTAGGAAAAAAAACTAATTTTGTAAGAAATTCAGAGGAACAGCAAGCCACAATGTATGTGATGTAGGGGTGGCAGGAACTAAGTGGCACAATCATTTTTACAAGCTACTCTAGGGTGACTAGTTCAAATCCATGATGTAATAACAGTATCATGACCTCAGTTGCTCCAGTAATGACCCAGAACAACTGAGGTGCACAGCTTGAGTGAGGGTTACAGTTTGTGTCTGAAAGTACAAGTCACCCTGGAATCTAAAAAAGGCATGCTGGGATACTCACCCTTCTTTGGGGAAACTCTGCTTGATTTCCACCTGGTGGTGGCTCAGTAGTTCGGCTGTTTTGGCATTGAAAACCTGAGAAAGAGACAATTTGGTCAAGAGAACAACTGGAAAAAATGAATGAATATGAAACCTTTTCAAGCGACATACAGTTGTCCAATATGAAGAGTTCAGTTACAGCTCCACACTTTGTAACTTTCAGCCACATGACAACTGATTTTTTTTAAACTCGCCATCACTCCTGCCTTGAGTAAGTTATGTTCAATAGATATTTTCTTTCTTAGGTCCGTGACATCACTGTCATTGCAATTTAATCAGACAGGGCCAAAGCTGAACCAAACTCTGATCCCTGGGCAGGTGGCTGAATAAAGTGACTGCTGACAGAAGTGTTTTAGTGTCAATCCATCCCCCCCACCAAAAAAGCCGTCATCACTGGGTAGATAATAGACAATCCACAGTTATGCAGAAGAGTTAAAAATTCACCTTGAAACTGCGCTACAAGTCAGAAACAAATGCTTCCGCTACAGCCATATCACATGCTACTATTCTTTATACCACCGTTTGCCAGAGGCAGTCAAGAGAGGGTTGCTGGAGTTTACATGAACAACTGATTGTCAGACTGAGAGTCATGATTTGTACTACTACAAACAGAAGTGGCAAACGTTACTTGTACAGTAGATCACCTTTCACAAAAAAGAGACTGCAGTACAAAGTGCTTCACAGCACCACTCAGACAAGTATACATTTGAAACTAAAGACAAAACAATAGGTCTGCTATAACATATAACCGACATAACAGAGGAAGAAGTGCTTGATAGTGGATCACAGTCTCTCATCCCAACACCTGCCAAGGTCAATGAGAACATTTGGAAAACACCCAAATGTCAAGCCGATTTGGTCAAATAGCATGTTTTGGTTCGGTTGGATTGGTTGATATAATAGGACGAGCCTACAGACAATCTCAAGATCAGTGGCTCTGAACAGCTTAATGGTGCTCAGCAGCAAACTGTACCTTTACTCCACTCTCTCCTTCCTTTGTACTGCTGTTGATGGAAAGGCTGAAGAGGTTTCATTGATAATGTCACACCCTTCCCATTATCTTCTGTGACAATGGATCTGACCATGTTACATCCAACCATTACAGAGATCTGTACAGCCTTTGTTGCCTCACCCAGATAAACAGAATAAATGTGCTTTAAACACGATCAGCTCTTCCAAGTCAACAGCACTAGTTTATTATTAACAAATGACCATAAGACCAAAGTGTTACCCACCCCCTTCCACCCTACAAATATATATTTATGGGTAAAGCTGCATAAGCAGAACCAATGAAATAAAGTCCTGGGTTATGCCAGGACTTTGCATAGTCCATACAGGTGACCAAGGATCAGGCACATTAAGATCTGTTCTCTGAAGACAAACAGAGCACCTGGCACAGGAGGAGGCAACTCAAGGCTGATATACTGCTGTACAAGGCCAGGCAAAGGTACAAAGGGTGTGTCAGCCAATTTACTCTAACACTGTGTATACAACTGGTGCATCCTAAAAGAGCATTATGGGGAACCTTATTATTTTGTACACAATCTAAACAACCTTGCTGGAGGACTGCAGGGAGAGGTAACACAGGTTTTCTAGAAATTTTCAGATTCAAAACATGACAATCATAGGAATGTTTCATGAACGTTAAAATAATGAATTGGACCAATACTGAAAGTGAACTGTAACATCCGCAGAGTCCACTAAATCCCATCAACCACATCGAGTCATTATTTCAGACGCCATTTTGAAATGAGAATGTTCTGGCAATCATGCTGTTCGGATGGAGTGTCCAAGCAAGAGCTCCAAACCCATTGAGAGTGAAGAACCCTGAAAGTAATTTCACCACTGAACACTGCACTATGACAGTTAAAGGAGTCAAAGATAAAATACATTTTAAATCGCATCAAAGCCACAGGCAGTTCTCCAGAGGCTGGCAAAGTGGTCTGAGCTATGCTAGGAATTCCTCTCTATTCTATACACGGGCTTCCTCCTGTGCTAAATACACACAGACACCTGCTGAAATCTGCAACACTTTAACAGCTTCGGCAGCTCCAGGTGTGCACAGATACTCTCTGGCATCTGATCTGGACACAAAGACCCACCTCGTCACACTGGCTCTTGGCTGCCCTTCCCAAGCAAAACTCACCTCCCCTTCATTTCTGTGGTCTTATTGTAGGGTATGTTGCATTGCATCTATGCAAGGTTTGTGTGTAACTGAAGCATGTATACAGTTACTTTGCAGCACTGCATAAGGGGCCAATGCATGTGTGAACGCGGTCAGCTGTGATCTGTATACTACCTTTCATGTAACTTTATTGGATGCACTTTGTACTCTTTCTTTGTAAGTTGCACTGGATAAGGACATCATCCAAATAACAAATATAACTGTAAGGTAATTAACAAATCACATACCAACAAAACCGACAGCAAGGTTGAATTGGTGCTGTCAGTTTTACCCAGTCAGATTCCTTGGAGTAAGTTATTAGAGTAAGTTACATATCAAGTCCTCACTGTAAATGGAAGGTACCGTGGTGCCTTTTCAACCATACCTCTGTTATATTCATTGAGAGGGATACAAACCCAAATCCTACTGGTTCGGTTGTTTGTATTTAACTCTGCTGCTTACATTTTATTGCTTGACATCTTTTTGGGTTTGAAACTTTTCCTGTGATTGCCTTGATACAGGACAGATCTGCAAGCCCTCTGAGCAGAAAGCTGTTTTGGTGGGAGGGGTGGGGGGACGACACTGCAATAAACCCCATTTCCCTCTCTTGCTAGGACTGGGGGGAGGGTAACAGCTGAACCAGATTTGTTGTTTCCGGTCTGAACCAGATTTTTGAGTGGCAGCGACTGTAAGCAACAGGAGCCTAACTCAAACAGCAGTGAGTGAGATTCCTCTCTGCAGGGGGCAAGTCAGAAAGCAAGGAGTCTTCTCAACAGTAGTGAAGCTGAAACAGCGCTGACACTCCAGCCTGCACAGTAGAAAGCCTTTTCCCATGAATGGAATCCACGATGTCCATAAATTTCCACTCAAGAACAGGTGTCAGTAGTGAAGGAAGGGCATCAGCTTTAATCACACACTAGCCCACATTTCAAGGTCTGTTTATAGAAGCGTAAACTCCTAGTCACAACTTGGACAGTATAGCCGCAATTTTGGTCTTGGCATGTTTTGAAAGCACTGGGAGATACGGATTTCTGCAGTATAAACAGGGGAAGTTTTGGTGTGAATTGGTGTGAACTCTTGACTTGATCTTAAGAAGTAACTGCTTTTCAGCGATGTAATCTACCAGACTTTGATACGGATGACTTAATTTTCCACATGTGGAACTAGCCAGCAACGTAACATCCTTAATCTCTGTTATACTCTATCAAAACGTGTTCCAAGTGACATAGCGGACACAAACAGCTACAGGTTAATAAAACATTCAAAAAAGCAAACAAACACAGGATAGAGCAGACGCCAACGGGGTTACGGTAAAAGATGGCCGGCGTCCCATGCGCCAAGCGTGGGGTGGTATTTGGATCATGCTGGCATCAAGTGCGTGGCAAGGGGTAATGCTTTTAGTTTCACCGTGCCTGCAGCAAACGCACACCGTTCCTCACACTAAGCTAGTCCTTTAAAAATCTTGCAGCGTAATATCAAACGAACGATGATATTTTGAGGTATTTCCAATTACTCGCCCGGGTGTCAAGGACGCGGCAGAACGAATCGCAGAGCGCGCACATTGGCTGATACCTGAAGAGGAAATAAATCCATGAGAACAGTGACTTACCAGAAACCTCGTAGAGCTTGTGCCTTGATCAATGGCTCCGACAAGGGGACCCATTATTATCCTGTCCGATGATGCCGCCATCCTGCCGCTCATCTAAGCTGCGTACTTGAGTGTCTGTGTCTGGACAGCCTCTATATTTGTATTTCTGATGCCCGGCTCCCCGGCAGGAATACTGTATACCGGTGTTACCAAACGCAATCCTAGCGACGTCATCAAATTGACCGTTGGGAGGGGCATATTTAGACTTGACAGGTCGTCGAGGGGCGTCGGCTTCGAATCCACCTATGAAATTTGGGGGCACGTCAAAACAAAGGCGGGTCAGTGAGTTCACAGGGGTGAAGTCCTAACTCCAGCCGCATTTGCATTGGTTTCAGGCCAAACCCATGGGCGTTGGTGTCATACTGTGTGGAATGACCCGCTCGCCGCTCTTCAGATTTGAGTAAATCCTAAAGAATGCAAAGCAAGTTATGCAGCTAGCCTGCATGCTTGGTTTCCTTCTAAATTTTTAGGTGATCTTTTTGTTACATAGTGTACATTCCTACTTGGTACTTTTCTCAGACAACACAAGTTACCATACTCAAAGACACAGAGTAATTCTAGGGAGTGATATATACACCAATGAACTGCTTTTGGCAGCAAAAGTTCATTCATTCAAGGAGCAGTTGGCAGGATGCCTCTCGGGAGCTTTATTTGGCCAGCCTCTGAATAAAAAAAAAACAGGACCTTGTACTCTTGACGTGTATTTATGTTTTTCTCTCAGCACATATTGGACTCAGAGGTATGTCAGTCTCACTTTGTACCTTCAAACACAAACACTCATATACCCACACACACAGACTGATACACACTCAAACACCCTCACATAAAGAAGGGTCACTTATCCTATAATGGTAGGGCACCATGATGGAGAACAGACAGAGGCACTCCACCAATCAGGACAGTGTCAGCACACACACACACACACACACACCACTCCCGGCATTCCTCATACGTCGTCACCCCCCACTACAGCCCCACTCAACAGCTGAACAGCTGCCTGCCAGTTACGGACAGGCAAGGTTTCAAATTCTGTATGCAATACAACACACACTACTGAATCCTAGGCCATTCTGTATCTGTGTACAGTGATCATGGCATTAGAAAGGATTCTACAGCATTTCTGTGGCAACATCAGTACTACATCTATGCAAGGAAATGAGGGAACTTGACACTTATCTTGCAATCATCTTAAAAAATATGCTCAGCTTTATAAATGGATAAATATTAGCAATGCATGCCACCGTAGATAAGGGTGTATACTAAGCAAAGTAGTGATAAAAATAAGGAGAAGGCCATTTAAGTTAGGATGTTAAGTGCGTTAAACAGAACACTGTGCCAGTGTGAATTTTGTAAGCATTTGTAAGCACCTCCCCCCCTCCCACGGCAGTGCTAGTTGCAAAGAATTCACAAAACCGGAATGTGTGAATTACCTCTGTGTTGGTACAGGCCATGCCATTTGTCAGCATGAACCACACCACTCCAGCAAAGGTGTGGTTTGTTGGTACGGTTACACCCTCTTTTGGCTGCACAGCGTAGATAAATGGTAACATGGTGTGTGTTGCACTGACTAGGATCACTTCTTATGTCTCCAGGTGAATCAGTAGGAGAATTAGGGATCCATGGGTGTTTTTGTTTAGAACCTTATGCAAATATGTCATAATAAATTGCAAATGTATGTTAAATATAGCAACACATGTTTGTGATATATATATATTACTATTCAGCCTAGTGTGAACCTAACCAAAGAACCAAATACATGCTTTGCAGGGTTTACTTGCAAATTCCTTGTATTATGCATTTAATGAGGTTGTTCACACTGTAAAACCAGAAACTATGACTAAAATCTGCCTGGGGCTCCAGCAGTGCATTCTGAGCCACACCCCCTGTCCTCAGAAAGATGTGTCTCCCTTTTGCTGTCTCCCATTGGAGTCCTCTCATTTACATTACAACTGCCACAGAGCATGCTGGGATTATTCCTGAAATGTGTTGACATGTGTCCTTTGTTGTCAGCAGGGAGGATATGGCCAGTTAATGAGAGGAGGAGGAATTCAGCATATGCGTTTGTATGTGTATGTGTGTTTGTGTGTGTGTAATTCACCAATGCAATAATGCAATAAAATTCCTTTCTGTTCCATTTCCTCCTGAAACCCACCTAGTAGTCTGTCAAGCAGTAGTTTTTTGGTTCAGGATTTTTCTTCATATTCATATCTCATATAAGCATGAACCAGTCCTTACCCCAAGTGTCCCCCTTTTAGAACTACTGTACAAATCATGTTAGATCTCATATTTGGGCACCAGGAAGCGAATACTTACCATTCCCACTAGATGGCAGCAGAGCGGTAAAACAAGCACACTGCTGTTCCATTGGGAGATGCTGAAGATGTTCCTTCATTCCTTTATCTGATTCCACAATCTGTTTTGAATTACTTTAATTCATGATGTTATCACCAGTGCATACAACTCTACTGTGTTTTCCAATCATCATCTCACACTGGATAAGAGCATCTGCTAAATGCCAATAAAGTAATGTGATGATATGTCCAAGTCATTTAGCTAAATGTATGAAATGTAATGGTGTTTTCCTGTATAATGTAAGCTTTCCTTTTATTATATCCTTTCTTCACTTGCATTAAACACTGTGCCAGAGGCATACAGATTGCCCAAATATATTATTTGATTGGCAGATATTTTATATGTAACTCACAGGATCTTATTAAATCACACCTTCCCCAGTCTCTAACCCATTTTTGTGAGATGGACATTCATTACATTTACATACATGGTGTCAGCTTTTACAAACACAGTATCACTTTGTGCCAGCCATCGGAAGTGCAATTGTGTTTTGAGTGCTTCATAAAGATGTAATGCCATATGCATAAAGGTGTATATTTTATGAGGTCCTTAATGAAGTAGCTCTAAAGGGGTATTTTGTAAGAAATGGGAGGAGGGTCAGCACTCTCACCATTTTTCCATAATGGCTCCCTTCTGTTCCTACTTCTTTAAATCTTTTTAGAGCAGCACAGAGGTACCCTGGGTGGAAAACGCCAGCTACAGGCACGGCAGTTTCCCTCATGCTGGATTACTGGGTTTAGACGGAGCAGAAGGGATCGTCAGATTACCGATTAGATTAGGGATTAAAAGGGATGAATTGAATACAAGTGCTTTACCAGGTTTGAAAAGGGTTAACACTGGGCAGTTTCAGCCTTTCTTGGTCCACGGAGGAAAAAGGCATGACTAGCGAGAATTTCGTAATTACTGGTTGAGACAGGTTGGCATGAATGATGGGGATTATAGGGTAACAGTGCCACCTGTCAGTGAAGCTAAAACATAGCAGAGCATCTGGTCTTATCTGAATTGGGCAGAAAATAGTTGTGTTAATTTTGAGGACTGAAAGGGGAATTTCAAACCCTCTGATGAGATATTAGGTAAAATAGCTACAGAGATGCCAAGGAAATAAACAAGGAAATACGACTATGGGAATACACACACACACACACACACACACACACACACACACACACACACACACAAATTAACAAATCATAACAATACTAATATTGAACAACTCGCCTAAAAGAGAAACAATAAAATATATTTATTTTCCCAGAGAATATGTTTTTCGAGGGTGAATATCGATCATTTCAGTACATTTTCTGTATATTCTGCCTGTGACCTCAGGTCCTCAGTGTTCTGAACACAAAGCTGTCCAAGACCCTCAGGTCCATATTCTACTGCTTCAACCGCTACTGTACACTGCTGTCCACAGGCTTTATGTCCAAGGTCCACTACTCTGACCTCCGCTTTGCACGTTTGCCTGGTATGCTATTCAATAGCCTTCTATTTTTAAGACAATTTCAAAACAAACTAGCCGTATATTTCCATTCCCATCAATATATACGAGCAGTACTTCTTTATGTCTCATATGGAAATGAACTTGTACTGTAAAGTATCTGTCCTGAACACTGGTAGGCGTGTTGTGCGTTGTATATCAGTACCATTAGTACTGGAATTGCAGTGCTAGCCTGGTAATGTATCCCTAAAGGCCTTTTACTGATGGTTCAGATACTAAACCGGATTGTCAGAATGCCATCATGTGTCAGACAATATTCCCGTTTCTTTGCGTCTCGCACTCAGTTCCATAAATGGTGTTGCGGCTTTCCTGCACCTCTCCGTGCCCCAGCAACAGGTCCTTAGTTTATTCAAGGATACTTCTGCCGCAGCCACTCGCTGTGCGGCAATACTTCACTCCGCCACTGCGCAGTGACATAGGCGTCGACTCGCACCGCGCGGATGACGCACAGAAAGTAGAGAGGAACAGCCTGTTGCGCGAACGGCACAGGGGCGCAATCTCAGCGAGTGGGAGAAGCAGATCACGGTGCGGCATGTCTTCTTGCTTTGGAAAGAATTGACCGAACTAACTTTTTTCTCTTTTTCTGTTCTCAAAAGACAGAAGTAACGTCCAGCACAGTCAAAGAGAATGCAAACAAAATATGTCTTTATCATCTGAGATGGAGAAGAATTCCACCGAAGATGATTGTGCGGACTCGGGAGCGGAGACTGCAGGGTAAGTGTGTAGAAACCGTGCAGCGGAATCTGCAGTCATCTTAATTACTGTGCATCTGTTAGCCATGCAGCCTCTATATTTGCTGGGACATTTTTATGTTCCCCGTGAACTTGGCACAGACCCGCGAGACGGACCAGATAACGGGGCTCTCCTTACAAATTGGTCTGTCTGTAAAGGACGCTAATTTATCTTGACAGTTCACGGCTTGATGTAATATTCGGGAATATTATGCTTGTACCACAGCCATAAAACTTTATCCAGTTTAGGAATAATAATATTCCGCCGACGGGAAACAATTGTATCCATATGCTGTTTGCCACGAGGGGTAGCCTTCGACAGCTGCTACAGTGATTTCTAATAGGTTTCTGGAAAACAAGACACATGTGTGCTTAATATATTAACTTCTTATACGCACACGAGTACGCCATAATGTGCTAATTTTACTGGGTTCATTTACAAGGCAGGACAGTGAAACGATGACAGATTTATGTTACATGATTCCGCAGAGAAAAAAAGATGTGTTCATTTTTCAATTCAGTTTGTTGATGTAATCGCCCGTTCTATGTTTTCAGCAATTACTTCTAAGCAAACATGCACTTGGACTTGCCGTTAGGTATGTTGCTGGGGTGTTTAGCGTTGTCGTGCAGGTGGTTGGGTGTGTGGGCAATGAAATACCACTGCAGAGCGGTTTTGTCTTTTTAAGTAACACGTTTAAGTGACACGTTTTAAGCGGTGTTGCTTTTGCTTTTTGTTATCAAACTGGACATTAATGTACAATAATCATTGCATTCACTTCCTTATTGAAAAATAGAAGTTGAAGGTTAAACTGCTTTGCAGCTTCACCCCAGAACCACTAGTGGATTCCTGTGTGTTGTGGTTGTGTGTGTTCCCTGTGATGATAGCTAGCTGACTCATTCTGCATATTCATGCAAATATGTATTTTGTCCTTTCTGACAAGCGACCCTATACCCTTTAAAAAGGATCAGGTACAGCACCACTGGAGAATCTTACAGCGGTTGGGCGGGAATATAGCTGGGTGCAGATGACAAATTTGTAGGGGTCTTGGGTTTTTGTAAGTATAGCTACTTACTTATGCTTTAGTTTGTGCTTCTGAAGAACGTGTGCGTCTTTCGAACAAGTAATGTGTGCGACATTTAGAGCAGACACGTAAAACACCGGTATGGATGTGCATGGGACTCTGCAGTGGAGAACTGCGGCCGGGGACCTGCGTCGTTAGCTCAGCACGCCATGCGTGTTTCGTTTTGGGCAGAGTGAATGACGAGGGGATCGGTTCAAATCCAACAGCAGATGTCTCTCCATAATACTTACAAGTATGGTGTGTGATGGCCAGAGCAGATATGTTACAGCCCCTTGTAGCAAAGGGCTGATATGAGCACAACCAGCACATATTGTTACGCACTCAGACTGGCGTTGTTACATGTAAATGATGGGATAGTGCAGCATTATGAACCTCGGAAAATGTGGAGCCATGATTTGTTCAGCTAAACAACATATTTCTCAATATATTACAAAATATTTCGTTCTCTTATGAGAGGCTACGGGTAGGGTGGAGTTTGACAAGCAACATGACTGAAATCACAGCTCAGTGGTGCACATGGGAAAGTCAGTAGGAGCAGTGTGGAAGACACCATGATCTATAATGGAATGCACCTTTATTTATATATGAGACCCAGAAAGCATTTCTCCTCTAAAACTCTTTTTGGAATCTGCAATTATATATCAGGCTCCCCTCACCACAATAAGCTTTGTACTCTCAGAGGAGTACTGAAGACAAATGTTTCAACCCAGTCAATGGCTGTTTTTCACTCTACAAATCCCACAATGCACTGTGAGGTAGGTGTCAGTAGGGGGATAGGCATGGACCCATTGATGCCTTCGGAACAGCTCGTAAGCACCTGATGGGTTGCAGGGTGTCTGAGAGTAGAGAGATGAGGAAATTCTGCAGACAAACGAAACTCTGCCTCCAGGGCTCTAAAGTCTGTCTGTTCCACTGCTGTGGGCTCCTGGTCACCGTCAGATGATGACAAGGCTAAGATCGAACCCGGGTTCCTGTGGGCTCGCAGTCATTGTTGGTTGACGGCAAGGCTAGGGTCAAACCTGGGCCGTAGGACTCAGCCTGCAATCAAGCCAAACCAAGAACTGTGGGAATTGTCTGTTGGTGTGCAAAGTGTGTCTGACCTGTGTCAGTCTTGGCCCTATGCAACACTCATGGTGCGCAGCTGGACCATGCTGTTCCCTTATCCCTGAGTCTCAACTTTTGTGATATCAACGGCACTCTGTGACCAGAGAATTTAACTTTAAACTGGTAATGGTCTTGTGCCTGTGTTTTACTGTTTTTCGTGACTGACAAGCCTGCCAGTTCAGATAAGGATCATCCAATCATCTAGCTGCAGCTGATTCCTTCTTTTCCTAATTGTGTTTTGCATCACGGTACCTTGAGTGGGCACTTAATAGTAGAGTAATTACATTTTTAACAAGTACTTTGGACTACATTGAACCATTTTGGCTATAAAGACAAGATCTGAAAGTGTTTTTAACTTAATTCTTTCTCATAAATAGAACAAATTTCATGCAAAGCACATAGAGTTAATGCTATCACATCAGCTGCAATCAAGTACAAATGAGTCAGTCCTAATGATGGTTCTTGTGCAAATGTGGAGCGCTTGCTAATCACGCAAAGCAATAAAAGTCAGGTCCAGAATATCAAATTAAGGTTAGATCTGTGGCTCCCCTATTGTCTGCTTTGGAGAAATGTTCTATTTTCTGGTCTGTAAATGTATATGTGATAAAGTTGCTATAATGTTACAGGAACATTGGGAGGTTGTTATATGTGCTATTAAGTCTGGAATGGATAGGTTCCCTTAAGAAATGTTTTGTGTTTGTGTGTGTGTGTGTGTACATGCAACTGTGGTGTCACTCTACCATTGATCAGCTCAGATGACTGGCGACAACAGGCTCTTTCTTCACAGAAATAAAGTTATCATTGTGTCACCATCAGTGACACTGTGAACATTGTCACTGTGAGCAGAGTGGACAGATTATTCTCTTTCAGTTTCCCAGAGATTATTCTTCTGTGGCTTGTAATTTTTACACTCCAGTCATCTTTACATACATGTTCCAACTTTACGTTTACATTATGTTTATGCTGATCAGAGACGCAGATGTTACAAGATTTAGCCATGCCAACATAATGCTGGCAGTCAGCACAGACTAAGTATTCACTTTAGATGTAATTGTTAAGTATATATACCCCACAATCCCATGCAGAGATAGGAACTTATCCCTGTAGGAATGGGATGACTTAGAGATCAGGGTAAGAGTATCCTGCAAAACAAGATGAGCAGACCTGTGTGATTTTACCGTTCGAGGCAGATTATTGTCTGGCTAACAAGATCCAGTAAAGTGGGGGATGGGATTGTGTGAGTAATGCCATTTGAAAAGCTGGGGAGATCATTAGCATTTGCAATAAGTAATGTCCATGCAATGTTCCATTTATCGTTACAGTGAAAAATTCTTATTTTAGTTATTATTTTAAGGTCATTGTAACGATGACTTAAACGATTTTTTTTTATTATTATTATTTGGACTGGTTTATCTAATGAACTGGCAGCAGTGCGACAGTTCAAACCCAGCAGGGGTGTTGTTTTGAGAACCCACTCCTGGGCTTTCAACTTTATGTGATCAGCGCTCTACATTCTACCCGGCTCTCATTGGCCGAGACCCTCCACTGAAGGCTTCCAAGCCTGTTGGAGTGAGAGTGTTTGTGTTGCTTTTGAAATATCCATCTTTTAAATTCTTTTATGTTTGTGCATTCTTCTCTTTCTAAATCCCAAGGATATATTTCCAAGTTGGCCTGATTTCTTGCCTCTGTTTTTAATGATCCTCCAAAATCAAAACTATGAAGTAAAATGCATAGCATGGTATTACAGTGAGTACATATACTTTTCTGATGGTTGATGTCCAATTTCCTTGGGATTAACGAAGACGACAGGAAGAAATGTGTCCATGGGTCACACAGACACTACAAACACAGTGTCAGGGTTTCAGGTAGAAGGACCCAGGTGCAGACTGGGATGACAAACCAGGCGTTTATTTGAGAAAATCCAAAAATCGTAGTAACAAAACTGTCCTAGTCAAAACCAGAGAATCCGCAGGCACTAAACCAAAAAAACACACGGCAAGTACAAAATCCAAAGAAATGGGCAGCACGTCAAGAACCAGAGTGTGCAGAAATCCAAAACACAAGGCAAGGTCAAAATCCAGCAAAACAGGCAGAAAGTTAAAAATCCAGAGCAAGCAACAGACAAACATGCAGGAACAAAACAGACTGATACACTGTGACAAACAGACAGAGAAACAGAGCAGATAGAGCGGTATAAATACACAGACAGGTGATGACTAAAAAGGGAACAGGTGCGCAGGATGGGCTTCAGGTGGTGGGTATGGCAGCAGGGCAAATAGGCTGGACAGGTGGTCCAGCACAAAAGCACGTGCATGCAAAAAAACCAAACAAATGACACACCCACACTGACAGACAGGAAGACAAAAACAACACAAGCAGGACATCATGCAAAAGGACTGACACAAAGACGTAATTTACTCCCTTATGGGGATTGCTCTACTCTCTAAATATCACTGGTCTCTTTGTATCTGTTTTGTTATAGGGGTAGGCTACGCCAGGCTGAGCTTTGGCATCTCAGTCCTGCATAAACTTCAGGTCTTGTCTTTTAAGAGATAATAAAGTACACAGACACCTTGTGTACCTTAAGTACACAGAATGCACAGATCCATTCTGGTTACTGAAAACAAACATTCATAGACTGTGAGAGAGAGAGGTACGGGGACTGAGACAGAGAAAGAGAGAGAGAGCAAGAGAGGGAGTCCCTGCATGTGTGTCAGTGTGTGACAGAGAG
The DNA here is from genome assembly GCA_019176425.1 of Megalops atlanticus. NCBI lineage: Eukaryota > Metazoa > Chordata > Actinopteri > Elopiformes > Megalopidae > Megalops > Megalops atlanticus. Next base: position 10,515,499 of record CM032889.1, read on the forward strand.
TGAGAGATGGAGTTACATTACATTACATTACATTACATTACATTACATCATTTAGCAGACACTCTTACCCAGAGCAACTTCCAAATAAGTGCATCACTATGCTAAGAGTAGTTATCGAGAAGTACTACAGGAGGTCAGTAAGATACTGAGTTAAGTGCTAAAATAGTTTTGAGTGCTTTTTTAAATAGAAAAATGGGATTGATATGATAGATGGAGAGGAAGATAGACTAGAGATACAGCTTGAAGAGATGGGTTTTCAGCTTTCTCTTGAAGGCACCCAGGGACTGTTGTACGAATCTCACCAGGACGCTCATTCCACCAGTGTGGAGCATTGAGTGGAATGAGAATGAAAGACAGAGATAAACAGAGGGAGGGAGAGAGGGAATCCATGGGTATATTTCTGTGTGTGTGTGTGTGTGTGTGTGTGTGTGTGTGTGTCTGAACAGTATGAGAGAGTGCGAGAGACAAGGGTGCTCAGAGACAACAGATTACAATGGGTCACTCGCTGGCCAAGAAAAGCAGAAAGCTGTCTGAATCCATTTCTCTCTCAGAGGGAGAGGGAGGTTGTCCTCGTTTTCTCACACAATCTGTCTTATTTACCACTAGGGTCACTAACAGGCCAAATTACTGTCTCCAGAGGGCCTGAGTTATCCGGACTGTGGCAGAAAACAGAGATTGGCGATTAAAGTCCGCGCTTCACCGAGAGGCGATGTGATAGCCGTGCTAGGAAACATCTGTGTGCCCAGGTTGCCCTTCAAGACTTCAACGCCAATGGGGGATTTTCACTGGGTTTGGAAAGAAAATGTAATTACAGCCTGCCGAACATCACCTTCTTTCCTACCACCAACACTTGCCTTTAGCGTGTGATAGCTTTGTAATCACGATGATACTGTTCAGTTGTGTTGTCTGGTCAGATACACCTGTGTCCCTGCAGCTACTTTATCAGATTTTCTGCTTTGTCAGATCTCATGATAATGGCAGGTGAAATGTCTTCGGCAGTGCAGAGCAGCAGGAAAAGGCTTCTCTAGATTACATTATTGTCATTTAGCAGATGCTTTTATCCAGAGCAACTTTCATAGGTTGCAATTTTTTACATGTTATCCATTTATACAGCTGGACATTAGCTGAAGCAATTCTGGGTTAACTGCCTTTCCGAAGGGTACAGCAGCAGTGCCCCAGCAGGGAATCAAACCGGCACCGTTTTGGTTATGATTAAGAGGAAATTAATCTTCTGAAGCACAGCTGAGGCATTCTATATGAAATCACAAAAGCTGAAGGAATTTCAACAGCAAAATTACACCCTGCTATGCTTCCAAACAAGTTCTTTTAGTTTCTTCTTTCAGCAATTTTCAAGATGCTACTGAGTGAATTACATGCTAGTTAATGGACTTAGTGCATTTTCGGTCATGAAAATTATTCTACTTGCCAGTTTAGCTTTTTGGGAACATAGCGTGATCAGTAATAAACACCAAATCATGATGAGCCCTGTAGTAGTGGAGAGTGTTTTCCACGCTGCGCCCCTGCTGTGGCCGCTTGAGTCTCCCTGCCCCAGGATTGCCCAGACTGGTTTGATTTCCTGCCTGTCGCATTGTGTGGGTTGGTGTATTCAATATGCAGTCCTCTTGAGCCAACCCACAGACCTGCTTTCGAGCTGACTTGAGGTTAGAAGCAGATCCACACAATAACAGAGCTCCAGTGCAAAGGGCTCACTGTGAACAGGCTTGTAACAGTGAAAAAATGTTAGCTTGCATAGGGTTATTCTGTAGCAATGTCCTGACATTCTGTAGCAATGCAGTAACATGTGTATTGTATCAGAATGGATCAGAAATTCTGCAGGAGCAACATCAGGCGTTATCAACAGATGCTGTGCAAAAGTGCAGGAGACTACATATTTGCTTTGTGTGTGTGTGTGTGTGTGTGTGTGTGTGTGTGTGTGTGTGACCCTGATGTGTTAACTCAACAACTGCTCCTAGTGTTTACCCAGATGTTACTTCCACCTCCTTTGAAATGTGACAGTTAAACAATAAGTCATGCGTAAATTCAGAGGGAGGACTTCAGCTCATCTGTCCTCTCCTCTCTCTCTCCTTGCAGGTCTGACTACAGCCCCATGTCATCAGCCAGCAGTAAGTACACGGCCCTCTTCACCTCTGTAACAGCAGCTAAGGAAAATCCTTGGGAAATGATGCACATTCAGAGCCTCGGAGGAGTAAACATCTAATAAACAACAGATCCCCATTGGGGCTCCTCCTGCCGCCTTTTCCTTTAATTACATCACGCCTGTTTGATCGGTCTCATGTACGCCCCATGCTGGAATGTGGAGAAGGGGAACTGGGGCAGTTGTGGGGGGCCTAGGGGGTTGGGGTGGCAAGGAATCAGTGGGGGGTGGGGACACAAGAAAAGGGGGTAAGGTGTGTGTGTGTGTGTGTGTGTGTGTGTGTGTGTGTGTGTGTGCGTGTCCTTGCGTCTGTTTCTGCGCGTGTGTCTGTGTGTGAGGTGTGTCTCTTTGCCCCTTGCCACAGTTTAGAGACATTGAGTATTAAAATCACTGCAATGGATTTCTGTGGACATGGACTGTCCCTTGTCTCTGAGGTGAACTTCATACCTGACTATGCAAGATACCGTGAAGATTGTAACATTGTTAGGTAATTTATTTGCAAATGTGTATTTTGATAGGGATAATGTGTGTGCGTGCATCTAAGTGTGAGTATTTATGTTCTGGACTGACCTACCCCATCAGCAGTGCCAGATCCAGCCCAAATCACAATGGCAGGATTACGTCCAATATTAGCCCATTAATCTGTGGCACAGGAAACGGTGTTATCCCGGTCGGACTGCAGGAAGCATGGAGCCACGGCCACCCAGACCCCGCAGACCCTTTATTCCCCTGTTTTTCCTGTTAAACCCTGGCTGGCTCTGCCCGCCATTGTCTCCCTGGGCCTTGCAGGGCAGCACGGAGGAACACGGCCTTCAAACGCACCGTCAGCCTGTCTGCTCCTCTCCCTCTCTCTCTCTGTCCCTCTCTTTCTCTCTCTCTCTCTCTCTCTCTCTCTCTCTCTGTCTCTTTCTGTCTCTCTCTCTAAGGATCGCAGTGCAACAATAGCACTGGAGCGTCGAAGGTCACTCTCCTGAAGAGAGAGAGGGATTCTTAGAGAGGGAGAGCCAGTGAAATAAAATACCTCTTTTTAGTAGAAAGAGCTAACCTTTCTTTTCCCGTCAGCCTTCCGTAGTATGGAGGTGACTGAAATCTGAAGCTGCGGGATTCTGCTGTTCTGCCAAGGCCAACCCACTCCAGTCCTGTGCACTGGTCTGGATCATAGTGAAGGAATTTCCAAAAAAAATTGGATATGGTTAGTTTGAGTTGTGCTTCATTATACAGTGCAATGGTAAACATACTTTACCACCCTGTACCATTCCCTTTTGAACTATGGTGCTCTGTGCTATTTGAGATCTGAAAAATCCCACATTTTTCAATGGAAGTTAAAGCTGTAAGCTACAGGGTCATCAGAGGAAGGGTTGGGTAAGGGGAGGAGGTGGGGGGGTGTAACTCGATAGCAAGCCCATCTTGGGCCACCACTGAAGAAGCTGGAGGAGTGTATCTCACATTCAGCTCAATACTACCTAATTACAAAAGCAGATCCTTGTGGGTTACATTGTGTTCTGGGGAGAGAGTGTGTGTGGGAGTGCCCTCACCAACCATTGCAGTCCAGTAGAAGATACTGTGCTTTTTTTGTTTTTGGAGTAGATACAATAGAGGAAAAAAATGACAGTCCCCAAGAAACAAATGCTTTTTTTCTGCCAGGATAAGAAAAGGCATTGGGTGCCCCCACCCTAGTGCTAATCCTGGACCAGCTCCATCTTTCTGGCACAACAGATGTCAGGTTGAGATTTGGGTTTGGTCAGCTGATCCTGGTTCAGCACTTCAGAACACTGTCTTCCCGGAGTAAATCGGCTGCTGGCTTTGGCGCTGACTGTGCTTCCTGTTTGAATGGGTTAATTACCCAGCATTTGTTTCCGTTGCTCCCCCGTTCCAGAACCCTGTCATCCAGCTTCTCCCTGAGAGATTAACTCACTGTGAAGTTTCTCCCAGTTTTTTCCTCTTTCTGAAAGATTTATTGATATTCCAGACTGTTTGGTATGCATTTTCCATGTCATTTTACGCCTACATTTACACAGCGCACACCGATGTTTATCACCCCAAGACTGTGAAGGAGGTGGAAGATTTATGTGAATTATGGTGCTGAAAGTTGCCAACTCGTAGTTATTATTGCAAATATGGATGAGGAGCCATATTTGTGTTTCAACATGAGAGATTTAACACAGATTCTGGCCCTCCTAATCGCAACATAACCTGAACTTCAAGGGTCACTGGTCCCAGTGTCATAGTGGGAAGGTTTACAGTATATTGCTTATGTTAATTACTGCGCTTAAAAGGGGCCAAGAACAGCCCCGACACTTATAAAGTACTCATGTCTGGCTGCATCTTAATTGTAAGGTGTGTCTTTCTAAAAGTGCTGTATGCACACCACTGAGAGGAAATATACTGTCACGGTTTGAATAACGAGCTCCAGGCTCTCTTTTAAACAGCTGAATCTAAGGAGTCCTGAAATTGGAATTTTAGATTCGCCGATGAGGTGCCAGGAATTTTGATGCAGAGAATAGTTTCTGCTCTTCTGGCCGTCCACTGAGCTGCTCCGGAGACCGTCCAACAGGAGGCTGTCAGATCTGACTTCCTTCCTTCTTCCGCACTTCTGTGTGCGTACAGCTCTGGTTTTAGAGAAATGCAGTGGAAAAATAATCACTCTGTACCTGTCCTGCCAGTTCTGCCTCTGTCCTGAGCCAGTCTCCTCTCAGGTCAGCGGCGGAGAAGGGGTAATGTTGGCTAAATGAGTGCATCCACCTGCGTGCGGTCAAGAAAGGCTCCCACACTTACACACTTACCTCATTTACATTTCTACCCACAACCTCGTTTTTAATGTCCTTCCACTAACACTGGACCAATACCACTGAGAAGTAACACACCTGCATGTTCCGACTGCTACTTAAAAAGGATGGATTGAAGGACTTCTTCGTACTTGTGGTTGAATTTTGAGAGTTCTGGTTGCTATTTGAATGAATGAATCTAAGGATGTGGCGATTGATTTGGAGGTTCCAGTGCTGCTCATGTTGCAGTGCAAGCTATGGATGCTTCCTCTTCAACCATAAGGATACAGCAGATCAGAACACTTTTAACTTCAACTATGGCAAAAACAGATTTGTCACTGTTAATTACAATGTGGTAAATATCTGTTCAGCGATTTGAATAGCTGCGCTATCTGAACATGTTTACTGATGCCAATGCACAGTCACTTTTAAAGCATTTAACAGATGCACCAGACATAACAATGCATAGCGCAGTTCTGGATAAATAACGGGGGGGGGGGTTGTTCCTTTGTGAGTTGCTCCTCTTTATTGTTTGCAGTCACAGCCACAGGCATTTACAGTGCAGCACACAGCCTTGATTGAATGTACGGCACCAGTCATAGTCCGGGTCTCGCAATGTGACTGTAACTGTTTCTGCATGTGCATTCATGCCAGCTTGCAGGCTGGCACGGAACAGGGACAGATGATGCTGTATACTTGTGAGCAGCGCGTACCCAGCTTGCATTCCCGCAGATCAGCGGGATGCCCTCAGAGCCCTCAGATGGAGATTAGCAGCTTATGGACGCTCTCTGGAAGGCCTCTGGGCACTGGACAGACACTTGTTTCCTCCCAAGCAGGACCAGCCTGCCCTAAGCTAGCGTAACAGCGTGCTTCTGTTTTAAACGGATAGCGGCCTTTTAAAAGAGCCCCTGTGCAGTGTTTCCACCATGCTGTCACTGCTCTTCAGAAATAATAAAGACAGACAAAGTATGTCCGGACGCGTTGAATTCTAGTGTGTTCTCCAGCCAAGTCAGTCCAAAGGCAATATTTCCATATGACAGTTCATTTATGGAAGCTGTGGCTGTGTCATTGTGTCTCCAGACTTGAATCACGCAGCCCATGTGACTTTGTGGTGGGTCTGAGGTTTGGTCTCAGAGGCTGTTTGTGGCTTCCTACCCTGGTAGAGTGAAAATGGGCAAATGGTGCAGTGAAAATCAGATCAACAGGGGCAGTTGCATGGAAGAGAGAAGGTCGTGTGGCATCAGCACAGGCGGTGTGAAAGGCAGCGTTGACTATAATGGGACAGTGATGAGACTGTATCTTTTAAAATCTAGCAAAATTCACCTGTTGGTGAGTTCACTTGAGCTGCTGTTTCTAGTTAAAGCACTGGGCCTCATCAGAAAGCACCCCATCATTGCACATGTAAATAAACCTGACCCATAGTCACATCATTATTTTAATCAATGTGCGTGTAGTAGTTTCAATGCTCAAACTACAGGGAGAAAGGATGGAGACTGGGAGGGAGGGAGGCAGGTGAGCTAATGAGATCAGTGAAGATAAATCTGTGAGTTTGCAGTTGTTAGTGTGCGTCTCACCAGCACTCACATTCTCCTGCCTGGGATGAGGCAGCAGTTCAACCCCCCCCCCTCGGCAGACCTGTCTCTGTCCTTACCTCAGTCCCCCTCGGCAATCAGTGGCCTCTCGGGGCCTTTGCACTGTCTCACGAGTGCAGGAGCTGACCCTTGACCTTTTGTCCCAGCCCAGAGAGGGGGCGGTGACAGCGCACCACCTGACCTGCCCTCTTTTGTGCTGAACTTTCACAGACAGCATGTCCGGCGCAGGTACAGAATCGCTCGCTGTTTCCGTAGCGTCACTGAAATGTCAAAAAGGTGGTGCTTTTCCCCACAGAGACACAGTCAGGACACTAACAGAGCATCAGCTGATTCCTCCTGTTTCTTCCTGACCTTTTCATGGACTCTCTGTTTTTGTGTGAAATGCACACAGGAAAAGCACAGTGTGCCAGTTGCCTTGCCCCCCTCATTGTGCATGAATAAATGGAGACAAAACCCCAGAGAAAAGCCCCTGTCTGCTGTATAAGAAACTCCAGCATAAAGAGAGGAGTGTTTGTGCTTGATATACAGTATCACCATTTGCCATTTAGGAAATCACAGTGGAAAACTCTAATAGTGAAATGTCTCAGCATGGTGTATAATACCTCTACAGTGTTCAGACGCACTGTTTCAATTTTTTTCTTGTGTCAGCAAAGTGTCTTATTTCCTGGAAATGAGGGAAAATGGCACAAACGTAAGATACTCACTCATCCACACCCATGTGTGTGCACATGCTCACATACACACGCACACAGACAAGCAGGCACACACACAGAAACTGTTGGAACGTGTATATGAAGCATGCAGTATTTCGTGAGTGTCTGTGTATGAATGTCTATGCAGAGGGTGTGGAGTTACGTGTCAGTGTGAGACTGTTTGTATATCTGTGTGGGGGGTGAGGGATTGAGTGTTGGCGTGGGTGTGTGTGCGTGTGTATCAGTGTTTGGTTTGGGGGGGGGGGCAGTGGAAGGGGCGTGAGTTCCGCCCCTTCTCCTCCCAGCCAGCGGAGATAACATGAGGGGCACTGATTCCCCTCAGCACGCTGTCGGGCCCAGCCTGGGCCGCCCTGGTCAGCAGTGGAGGAAGGAAGGCCCGCCTCGTTCGGGTTGCGTAACGCGCGCGGGTGCATTCTTTTAGAGTGAGTAATGAGGCTCTAATGAAACTAATGAGTGGAAACCGGGCAGCGTGGCCCAAACAGACAGCCTCACCCCCACCACCCCCCCAACCCCACGCCCTCCAAACTGAACACGAGAGCTGGACACGCTAATAATCCCACTTTCTCATGCTGGCCATCCACACCAACCAAAGACAGTGTACATATCTGCATGCTGCCAGCGTTGGGTTATGAGGTCCCCCCGCAGCTGTTTCCTAAAGTTAGAAATACAGTGACCCCCAGTGTAATAGCTACAGCGGCGTTTTGTGGTGCAGGGGAGAGTTTGTGGGGGTGTCATGTGTGGGCTCACCTCGGCTCCTCCCCCCGCCCCTGTCTCGCAGGTGAGCTATCGATGGCCGACCTGCAGGACCCCTTCCTGGTCAGCGTGCACATCATCACCGACCCGGGCCAGGCCAAGCCCCTGCAGCGGGCCGCCGACGCCGTCCTGGCCTGGATCCACCCCGAGCTGCAGCTGTTCCGCGTGTCGGAGCGCGGCGCCTGGCAGCGGCGGCCCAAGCAGGCCTCCCCCGCCTCCTCCTCCGGCCACCAGAGGGCGCCGGCGAGCCAGCCGGCCCTGGCCGTCATCCTGTTCCTGCAGGAGGAGTACGGCGGGGAGGAGCAGCTGCTGCGACTGCACCGCGCCCTCCGCCGCCCGCCCTGGCGCTACCACCACACCGAGCTGGTGAACGGCCGGCTGCTGCCGCTGGCGCCCTGCAGCCAGGACTTCTACACGCTGGCTCCCGGCACGCCGCTCTGGGCCGTGCGGCAGGTGCACTACGGCAAGGAGATTGTGCGCTTCACCGTCTACTGCCGGCACCACAGCTACGCTGACATGGTGGGCATGTACCGGCTGCTGCTGCGCAGGCAGCTGGCCCAGAGGAAGGAGGACTTCTGCTTCTTTGTGGTCTACTCGAACCCGGACACGGAGATCCAGCTGTCCTTCAAGAGGCTCCCCCGGGGCCAGGAGCCCGTGCCCACCGAGTCGGCCATCATGGAGTTCCGGGTGCGGGACGTGGGCGCGCTGGTGCCCCTCCTGCCCCGGCCCTGCACCCCCATCAGCGAGGTGCGCTGGCAGACCGAGGACTACGACGGGAACAAGATCCTGCTGCAGGTAAGAAGGGGCAGCAGCCATGCAGAACGTCTCCACAACGTTGCTGTAACGTTGTTGCACTCTCAAACATTACATTGAGCGTACATACTGCGCCAACATTACGTGTTAGGCTACCAAGGAAATATGTTTGGTTGAACATACAAACACAGAATTGGATATTTCTGTCAAGTACCAAAAAATGGCAGGTGCTTTGAACCAGACACTTTCCCTGTATCTGGTTTTCATAAACTAGCTGACTTCTTGAACTAAACATGAGATTCATTTTTTAGTGCATTCACACTACATGGTTCACAGGCTTGTGGTCAGACTTTGGCAGCGCAGTACAGATGCAGTCAATGTGCTTCACATTAAGTCGGATTAAATCAGCACAAGGCAAGTGTGTGCATCCTGGGAGGATCGTTTTTCCAAGATGGAAACAGTGGCTGTAACACAATGGCGAGATGTTGTCAGGACAGGAACCATCTTTCCAGCATGACTGAACATTATGATAAGTAGGGAGTTATTCTTCCCAAAATACCAGCATCCTGCAGGGAAAACAGGAGTAACTGAGTAATCTCTGTATTCCAGTTAGCTTTCCAAGACTAAACCCAGACCCCTTCCCAGGTGAAGGGGAAGGTACACACACCCATCATCCAGGCGGAGGACACTCTCAGAGCACAGTGACGCCCCCTGCTGGACAGGGGTCTCCTCTGGCGCTGTGTGTGTGTGTGTGTGTGTGTGTGTGTGTGTGTGTGTCTGTGTGTGTCTGTGTGTGTGTGAGTGTGTACATGTCTGTGTGTGGCTTAAGCTACACAATGACCCTCTGTTCTGACAAATGAGAGATGGTGGAGATCAGCTCCACGCTCCATTAAAGGCAACCCACTCCATGGCTATCCGCTATCCCTCCCAACATGTTCTGGGAGTATTTTCTTTTCCAGAGATTGCTGTTTACTGGTGTGGGTTTGGATGTGCTTGTGTGTGTGTGTGCGTGCGCGCGTGTGCTTCACTGTACTCACACAGGAAACCCCAACTCTGAAACACACGCTCTGCTCCCAGCATGTGGATGTTCTCCCTGGTGGATTGTGAGCGTGGGTCGCAAATTCCTGATTACTGCCTGAGTAAAAATCCTGTGCTACTATGACATCAGTGGCACACTGTGATGTCATCCCTTCCTGGGCAGAGATGGCACCCTCTGCATCCACACAGAACATGGAAAATCCATCAGGAGCTTGGAGACAGGTCTGGAAAGGCAAAAAAACTGCCAGCATTTAAAGTCAATATAAAGACAGACAAACAATGAAAATAGAAGAGTGGGATCAGAAATGTATCTGTTACAAAGGAGAGCCAGTCCAGATTTCCTGTCTCTATTGCTGTGTACACACACACACACACACACACACACACACACACACACACACACACACAGACCACATTGGCACCCTGAACAGGAGTCACAACTGTGGCGTCTCAGCTGGGATTTCTGTCAGCTGGGAATTAGATAACTGCTTGTGCAATAAAGAGGAGGATTAAGGTAGGGGATCAAGCTCACTCCATTATGTAGATTGGAAAGACTGTGTATTTATCCTCACTGCCAGTGGGAAAGCAGAAGGGTTAATTCAACTTGACACTGTAGCATGCTGTGCCATCCGGTTTTAATCATTTAAGCAGAACAATGGACCTTTCCACACACACACACACACACACGCCTGCGCGCACACACACACACACACACACACACACACACACACACACACACACACACACACACACACACACACTCACACACACACCAGCCCTGTCCTTCCCTCAACCTCACGATGGTTTCTTCGGACTGAATCCTTCACATATCTTATAAATGAATGCAACACAAACATTTAAAACTCCTGGCAAAGCCAAGCGGATCCTATTACTTTGCATGGCTGCGAAGTGACCGCTTAAATCAACATCTATATAAGGACAGCAGGTCGTACTGCCATGCCCTTCCACATGGTCATTCCCCCACTGGCTGAGAGAGAGAGAGAGAGAGAGAGAGAGAGAGAGAGAGAGAGAGAAAGGCGAGAGAGACAGCAAGAGAGGGGGAGAAGACAGTGTATGCGAGAGAGAGAGGAGCAGAGAGAAGATGAGAGAGAGACAACAAGAGAGAGATATACTCGTCACTGAATATTATGTTGACTGTTAAATTTAAATACTTGTGTTATTTCAAAAAAGTAAAAATTGCTTGCCTCTGTTATTGTTGAAGCTGTAGCGATATATTCAGATACATCATGCTGATGAAGCATTTTTAAAGTGGAATTTAAGTGGGAAGATAGGAAGGAAATAAGAGACAGGGAGAGAGACTGGGAGGGACAGAGGAGAAGACAGAGAGAGGGTGGGAGGGAGGAAGAATAGAAGGGAGAAAGAAAGGGAAAGGAGGATGAAGAAAGAGTGGAGAGGGAAGAATAAAGCTGGAGGAGAGAAAGGGGAAGAGCAAAATGGAAACAGAGGGATGGAGAGGGGGAGAAAAACCTGCAAGAGAGGGGTGAGACGAGACAGAAATGCGAAGCGAGAGGAATAGAGAGAGAGAGGGAGTTTCTTCTCTGTGCTCAGTGAGGTGAGACGGAGTGATTGGAGGGAACACAGGGTCATTGTCCCTCTGCTCCTGGGGGCGGCAGCGCCAGACACTGCCAGGATGCGGGCGAGGGCCCTTTTAACCACAGCCATAACGAGGCGTTCACTTAACGAGTCATGACCCAGAATTCACAATTAACAGAGCATAACAGGGATGGGGGCGGGCAAAGGGGGGCACTGCTAAAAGTACAGCTCATTTAGATAATGACACCAAAGAAGCATCAAGGTGGAAGAAAGAGGGGTCGCACTCTTTACAATGAAGATGATTGCAGAGCTTTTTCATGTATCCTTTGTATTACTCCTAAAAACAAGAAGTGTGAAGTGCATGTTCAGACGGTCCCTGATGATCCGCTCCTATGGAAATGACATTTGAAAGGTGTGGAAAAAACGCCTACTTTCCCCTGATTGTTTGCAGCGGTCAGCAGGAAACAGTGACGAGCGTGAGGTCTGGAATCCCAAAAGTGGAAACTGCTCAGACCCCGCTGTGGGCCAGTCAGGTGGCCTTGGGGTGTTGACCCAAACTCTCTGGATCGAGCTAATGTTTCTCAAGCCTGGTCCTGGGGGTACACTGTGTATGTGGTTTTCATTCCAGCCTGAGAATTCAGTTTATTAGCTTCCACTGATCTCACATTGAGTGCTGATCAGGGTTTTACCTCAGCTGACAGGTATGTGACATTACTCCCTTGTGAAACAACTGTGGTGTGTGGTTGGCAGGTTTGTGAAAGATACAAGCAGCTGAATCTTTTTTGCCCCTAAAAGTGAGCAATGGTGACTGGAATTCAGGTCAGTTTATTAATTTGGTCAGATGGTTTGTCGATTAACTGTTTGAAAGAATATGTTAATTAATGAGCAAGTAACTCAGTTCATTAACTCAAATAACGCAATGTAACTCTTTTTTGTCTTTTTTGTCCCCTTAAACAAAGTGAGTAATTATTGGCATGCAGCCTGATTGATAAATTTGGTCAGTTTGTTTGTGGATTAACTGTTTGAAAAAATACAGTAATTAATGAACAACTAATTAAGTTTAACCACCTGAGAAAGCTGCTCCAACTTTGTGTAAGGGTCAGACATTAACAAAAATATATTACACCAATCGTCAATATATTATTAACACCTTTAATTTTATCCCTCTGCAAGCACAGACGTACTTCTGACAGGATGTTTTTCTCCTCAGGGAAGTACAGTGCAGCAGGTCATTTGTCAGCCAACAAGTAAATCATATCTAATTAGCAATCTAAGGACCATAGCCAGCATGCTCCTGGGACCAGGGTTCGGAAACACCAATCTAGCAGATCCTCTTAGACCATTTCTGTTAATGTCTCAGCACAACCGATATCTTTAACAGTTGTTCAGCTGATGCACTCATCCGTATCTTTGTACCCATTTAAAGATATTCAAATTATGAGCTGTGTGGTGGAGTCTAAGTCCCACTGGGGCACGTGTGTAAGGAGTGAGTTATGTCTCTAGGCGTGTGAAGTTGCTGTTCTTGCCTGCTAATGCTTTTTCCAGCTGTCGCAGCAACTCGTAAACCAGCAGGGCTGGAGACTGAGGTGACATCAGAGGGGTACCCCTCCTCCGTTCCTACCACACCTCTGGGACAAGCCCGAGGTACACCCCTTTTCAGGGCTCCCAAACCTGTAAAAACCTGCTCCGGATAGATGCAGTTTTCAGCTTGTATGCCAACACAAGCATGGCAAGGTGATTTGAGAGCGGTTCCATGGGTTGGTCTATTTGTGAACACTGACGGATTTCTGCTCTGGCAGGGCGTTTGCATGGCAGGTAGAAAGCACCATGGCCTGTTAAAATCCACTTTTGGCATCACTGACTTTAATAAAATGAAACTTTATTGGATCCAGCTAAAATTGCCTGTAAGTGGAAGCCCTCTGTCTCTTCCCTGTGTCTCGCCCTCCATTAGGAAGGGGGATGGGCAGAGTCAATCCCAAAATGCCTCTTTTCAGCTTCGTTCTGTGAAACCTTCACTTCACATTTGCCTTTGTGCAGACGGACCCAGAACAGCATGGCTTCTGCCTGCCCTGAGGTTTATTCTGACTGGCACGTACTCCTGGGACAGAGGCTGTTTCCTCTCTGCTTGTGATTACTGGGCCTCCCCGGTTGAGGAGCCCATGTGGTGTCTCCACTGCCTACCTCTGTGACAACACTACATAGCTAGTTAGGGAGCTAGTTAAAGACTCCTAAGGCCCTGCTGTTTTACCCTTGAACAAGGTGCTTAACCTGAATTGACTTGTTTACAAAAAAGTTAGCCGTGTAAATTACCCTTTAGAAGGTCATCTGCCAAAAAATAAATCATAAAATAAAATAACTAGGCAATAAATGAAAAAAATGTTGGGGGGAGCTTGCTGTGGCCAGATCTTTGTTTATTAGTAACGTAGATAAACACATATTGTCTTAAATCATGGCTCGTAAAAAAAAAAAAAAACAAACAAAAAAAAAAGCTGTTGTTGTTTGAAAAGTGTCTGGACTCCAAACTCCAAACTAAAATCCTATTATTTATTTCTCATAGGCTGGTTTTTATATTGGAAATGGAAGTGTAGTGCATGTTAAGCCAGGTTGAAGTGGGCACTGTTGAATTAGATGCACTTGCTTAAGATGAGCAGGTCAGTCAGGCATGGGAGAATGTGACACCTGGGGGACCATGGGACAGATAATCAGCAGCAACACCTCCTCACTGTTTCACTGCTCTGGGGTCAAAGGTCAGATTTTAATTTCAAGAGAAAATTATTTTAAAGAGACAGCACTAAACTGCAGCTGCCTACTGCCACCTGCTGCCTGCATGTGGTATCAGTTCAATGGAGCACAGTGAATAGGAACATTCTGTAATGTGACATGTTACCTGTATCTGTTTTTCACTGACAGAATTAGGCACAGGCATTACAGTGCACAGTTACATACTGTAAGAGGGGAAAAATTCATGATTTATTCTCTGTCTGATTCTTGTCAGGATACATCTATATGTCATCTATATTACAGAGAATGTGTCCTCTGGCCATAGATATTGGCCATGCATGGTAGAGACAGCCTTAACAGGCATGCATAGTGATGTTCCCACATGTTGATTGGAGAAGCATTGCTTGCTCATAAAGACTGTAGTCATTAACCTGGGAGGAATTGGCCCAGTTGTGGTGTCTTTCTATGATGAGCAAGGTCTTCTGATTGCTTCACACAAATCAGTGACTATGGTTCATGAAGCAAGAGTCTTATATCAGTTGGGGTTGGTGTTAACATTTGGGTCCTTGTTACTCATTTGTGGTTGCAGGTTCGAGGCTCCGCCCATTGCCGACGCAGACATACCATCGCACAGCTCCCCCACCTGCTGCCGGACTCCTCCCCCGTGCTGTCGCCGCCCCCTCCCGAACCCGCTCCCGTCCCCTCTTACGGCCGCGGTCCCGCCTCCTACAGGAACCGCCGCTACCATCGGAACTCCTCCCGCGCCCGGCACCAGAGCCAGGCCCGGGTCTCCCAGCCGGACCTGCCCCTGGCCTGCGACCGGGACCCGGAGGCCTCGCGGGCCTGTTGGACGGGCCACCGGTCCCGCTCGCTCTTCTGCCTGCCCTCGCTGAGCGGGGCCCGCTCCGCCCCCTCCTCCCCCTCGCTCGCCTCCTCCACCCTCTCCCGCCGCTCCTCCCTGGCCCCGCCTTTCCGGCTCAACGTGGACGCGCTGGTGGGCGCCGAAGAGACGGACGTGGACACTGGGCGGAAGATGGACAGCGGCGCCGTGGACCTGTCGGTGGTGTCGGCCTACGTGCGGCCCCGCACGCCGCGGTCCCGCCCCCGGCCCGTCTCCATGCCCCCGCGGGACCCGGGCCTCTGCTTTTCGGGGCTGTCGTGCAGGTGGTCGCCGGCTGTGGATCGCCGGCAGCGGAGCAGCCACTCGACCTCCTCCACACCTTCTATCCTGCGCTGGCCCCGCCCACACAGTGCCTGCCTTCCTGTTCCCGTGTGGGACAGTGAGCAGGGCACAGAGGCAGAGGAATATAATGACATCACCTCCAAGGACCTGCCTGTAGAGGAGGAGCAGGAGTTCTACATATGAACAGTAGTGGGCACCAGAGAGCCAAGATGGAGAACAAAGCCCAATGTTGTGCAATACTTGTGGTGCTGCCCTCTTGCTGACCTTACACAGAATTACAGAGAGGTGGGCACAGGGACTCTGAGATCAGTCTCTCCCCTTCCAGTCCCATTTGACTCATACACACACTACAGTTGTTGTTAATTGTCATAATTACAGTACTTTTCCAAATTGCATTTCTAGTTTTCTTCTTGAAAGGGACCCGGTCAACAGGACAAATAAACACCATAAGAACTGAGAAACACACAGAGCAGAGAGAGATTCTGCAAAATAATTCCTGTTGAACATTATCCACAAATGGATCGATATATTATCTGAATCCACTCTGAGAAGGTAGTCAACAAAGACCCAAAACCAACATAGGAAGCTGTAGGTGGCTATTTCTTAGCAATTAGCTCCCTCTGGTGGCAAATGTTAAGACTGCTCATGTGAATTTGGGGTGAATTTGAGTATTTTTGCAGGGTGGACCCTGGTAAGTAGTAAATGACTCTAGGTCTAGAAGGCTGTATTAGTCCATAAAATGTCCAAAAAATGACATTAATAAAATAACTGATAACTATATTTATTGGTTAATTTACTGACCACTATCATCCGTGGTACACATCTAGACCATGAATAGGTCACAGCAATTCAAGGTCATGTCCCGACACAGCATAATTATGGGGTCATTTTTTCCTCATTGGTGTGATATAAATTTTTTTGTCTTTTTGCTGTAATTTGTTGCTGTGTCTAACTGATTACTGGCTCTTGTCATAGCAAAGTCAGCTTTTCAACATTTTTTAAACAATGCTAATTATTTATACTTCCAAAATAAAGTCACAATATAATTTTTTGTGATCGTTTTCTTTTTGCACCCGTGCACAACACAAAAGGCTATTTTTGCCTACACAGTGAAATGAAATCTTTCTGTAATAACACAGGCCTTCCTTTGTCTTCATAACTCAAACTGCTGTCTCTTCATAATAAGATCTGTCTGCTATGGCTACAAAATGATTCCGTCTGCACCTTGTGAGCAAATCCAACTGACACAAATGCGCAGCCGATTAAAAACAAAGAAAAAACCCAGAGATCTCCACCTCTGCAGAGGTGATGTCATCACTGGCTAATCAGAGAAGAGTGCTGTGTGGACGCAGCTTTGAAACAAAAAGCATTGAAACTCAGGGCTGTGAAGGCGGGAGATGGGGAGTGATGCGCTGCAGGCACAGTTGTTTGGAATGGCATACTTGTCTTGGTGACTAACGCGGAGCAGGCTAGCAGTTTACAATGCCGGTGAATCCTGAATGTGGTTCCAAAGAGCTGTCTGAAACTCAAAACACTCCCTTCAGTGCCGCAATGAGGGGGCCGTCCTCTTCATCTTACATAGAATGAAAGGCACTCTCCCTCTGGTTTGAAATGGAGTCAGCATTCGGAAGAATTTAAACATTTGGCGACTGTTTGAGATGCTTGTCGTTTCTTATTTCATACCACCATTCACAGCTTTCAGTCTAGAAAGTCTTGCCTGAACACGCAGAGGCTGGGAGAGGGGCTGATGCACAGGCAGCAATGCTGCTCCTACCCGAGTGTGTGTTCTCCCTTCCTCGCTGTTTGTGTGTGTGTGCGTGTGTGTAGGTTTGTTTGCGTGTGTGTGTGCGTGTTTGTGTGTGTGTCTGTGTGTGTGTGTGTGTGTGTGTGTGTGTGTGTGTGTGTGTGTGTGTGTGTGTGTGATTGTATGTGTGTGTGTGCATGCACTTTCACCTCCAACTTCTGCACTTCCGAACAGCTCCCACTGAACCACTCTCTTGGCCCTCTTGACACCAAGCAATCTTACCAAGTTATTTCAGAGTTAGAAAGCTGCTCCTGGTCAGACTGTTGGGGGCGTGGCCAGGGGCAGGGAAAGAGTTAAGCTGTGGGCTGGAAGGCAGTCACTCATTGCCCTGTCCAATGGCAGACAGGAAGACCTGTCCTGTTTTCATTCTTTACATTCTCGGTGCTTTATTCTTGCTGACTGTACCTGCTGGGTGCCAGTAGAGGGAGGTATGACTCCGGAGCACCCGTAACCTGTCCAGCCAGTCAGAGACTTGTCACCTCCAGCTCTGTGGGAAATGTCACATGACATCAATCCCACCACTCACCCTCAGACCTCCAGCTTATTCTGTCATGACAAAATGATGACTTTTCACCGCCGATGAGCCTTTGGATCTCAATTCAGTTTAAACAAGCTGAATGTGCATTCCACCATGGGTGGGAGACTGCCATTCAGCTAAACTGTGGGTGTACTTGTAGGAGCCCAGAAACTGAACTGCAGAGCTGTAAAATACAACCTACAAAAATGCGCCTAACAAAGTCGCTTTTGTAATGCAGCAGTCTTTGTCATCAAATTGCACATTGTCCAAATGCAGTCTGATTGTTATGTTATAATGAATTCTCTAAATGAGATGACTTAAACAAAGAACAAGCTCTTAGCGCTGGAACTTGGAATATCGAACTTGGTGCTTGGCACTACGTCATTGTGATAAGGCAGTAGTGGAAAAATAGTGGAAAAAATTAATAGCCTATTTTATCCCTTGATGGAACAATAACTGTCATGTAAGTATTCAGGTATGTGACACTTGTAAGACAGTGAAGGTATGGGAGGAAAAAGGCACAGGAGGGTGTTAGCTACACTTTGTCATTCTGTCAGTGCTTTTGGAGCACAAATTCACATACCATGCAAATGACAGACAACAACTTGACATTTTATGAGTTGAATAACCCTGTTTTATTGATGAAAGAAACACTTAACGAGGGTTAGCATTGTTTTGCTGGGTATGTTTGTAGATTATAAACTATATTATAAACTATAAACTCTATGACTCCTTGGTCTTACTTAACTTTAATTTAAATGTTCTCTTTTCCATTTCCATGTATAGATACCACACACACACACACACACAAAACACCTAGTATTTTGTCCACAGAAGACAATGTTGATGGTATCTACCTTTCTTGTTTCTGAATTGGTTAAGTGTAGATCTGTACTAACTCTACCGTCATTCAGAGCAGAGTAACCCTGTAGCAAATGCTTGTTTTATGCTCAACTTGGTCTTACAGTTTGTGGGGATTTAATTGCCACTTTTAATGTAAAGAAATACCATCTTCATAAAACACCTAGTCTTATTATGCACTGGCCTCTGAACAGGTTAAAACATACAGACACAGTGAAATCACAATTGCAGTTATATGACACTGTGTTTTATTTGACTGTTGAACAGGTAACTACAGGTAAGGTCCATCACACGTATCTCACATGTGTAGTTTGCCCCACACACTACTGAGGGCAGTGGAAATATAGCACCAATGGGTGTCAGTGCTCTAACCAGCAGCTAAATATTGTATGCTGTTAACACAGTGTCACAACAACCTTGAACCCTGGGTGTTGGCTGGGTGGTTCGGGGTATTGTTACTCTTGCTTGTGTGTCATAGTTGAGAAAGGGCCACAGCACAATATCTGAGGACTTGTGCTGTCTTTATATGACTGTCATACCCTATACTTTCTGCACCACCTTTTATTATCATTGAGCATAATGATACAGAGGACTTGGTCTTTGTTCCTATATGTCTTTAGGCATTGTGGCTGCAGGTTTCAGACATTGTGAAGTACAATTAGTTTCCTTTTCCATCATAGTAGCAATAAAAGGAATTGCTAGTGCAAGCCTTCTTTTGACATATTTAGTGCAATATAAATGAGGTAATGTACAGTATTCCTACATTGATGGGCAATTGAATGTTTGACAGTGTATTTTATGTTGCAATGTTACGTTATTTTATGATTAGCAGAGGTGCTATGTAATTTATTGCTAACCACTAAAAGTTGTACAAACAGGTCACTACTACTATATTAAATGTGCATCAGTGCCAAACACGTTGCTCAGATCACATGTACATACTTGATTCACCATGTAAATGTAATATAGTATTTCTAGTATGTTTTACGCATTAACTATACCACTCTGAGTAGACAAATAACAAATGCCCTGTATTAAGACTACCACATGTAAAATTACACACAGGTAGAGGGACTGAACTACAGTCTGAAGGGGTGGGTCTTCATTCTGCGGCAGAATATAACCAGGAACTCCACTGTTCTGACCACTACAGGGAGCTCATTCCACCACAGGATGGACAGAGAACACGACTAAGATGCATGGTTGCAAAAAGGGGAACAACCACGTACCCTGAAAAAGCTGACCACAGTGGTCTGGCTGGAGTGTAGGGTCAGATGATAGATGGAAGATAAGGAGTTGTTCCATGCACTGCCTGGTAGGCTAATGGATGTGCGCTGTCATTGGTAGCCATTGGAGGAAGGTTAAGATGGGTGAGTAACACAGAAGAAGAAGGGTGGTGTTCAGGCCCTGAAAAATGGAAGATTTGGCTGTGGTGAACAGAAGCTCTGTCATGACAAAACTGAGTCTCAGGTAATGATTAGCCATCCACAGTGAGCCATCAGCTAGGCCAGCTGAGATGCATGATGAAATATGGGTGTGAGAAGAAGACAGGAACAGTTGCGTGTCATCAGTATAACAGTGATAAGAGAAACCATGGGAAGCTTTGCAAGTGTTTCAGTTCCCTGTGAGACTCAAGGCTACCACCCAAAAAGCGTTACCACTACAGACAAACATGACACAAAGGAATATTTGACCTGCCAATGAATTATTTCAGTTTCGGTCTGGGGGCTGTACTATGTTGCCTTCTGCAAAGCAAAGAAATCACAGTTAAAAAAAAACTGGAAACAGTTAAAATTTTTAGAATCACTTCAGATTACCTAGGTGAACATTGTGATCCTTGGGGTTCTCAGTAGAAGAGCCTTTGTTGTACAAGGAAAATGAAGGTTTCGTTGAGTGTAGAGTAAGGATCTGCCAGACTTGGCTTCTGTAGTGATAGGACAGTAAGATCTTGTAAGCCCTGTTATGGAGGAGCTACATACCGCTGTCAATCAAATTTTGTACGAACCAATCAAACGTCTTTGCTCTCCATAGCAAAAGACTACGATTGGTTAAAATCAGGGAGTCACCTGATACTTTTGCTTACTTTGGGGTTCTTCATTAGCCTTCTAAATGCATATATTCAGAAGCTACTCTAAATGGGAGCAACCAAACTAGTAATTCTATATCTCTGACAAAACTGTGTCATAGTCACTTTCTGTACAGATTACATCAATACTCTGTCTCAGTGTACCACTGCTGTAGAAACACACTGCCTGTAATGTGTCAATTAGTGTAATTAGTGTTTTTGGTTGTCTCTGCTATAATCCATGGCCACAGATTTCTGTTTAGACTCTAAGCAAGTAACATCAGCTAAATAAGTTTACTGTTTTGATAAGCATTTTGGATAAGGCAGCTTCTGCAGTTAAAGGAACCTCTACCTCAATCTGAAGCCCAATTCACATCCCACATGCTTTCTGCAAAGTTGAGAAAGCTTTCCCAATTGATAGGTCAAGTGTCTCATTCGACGAGGATGAATGCAATCCTCTGACCAGAATGTACCCACATATTACATTATCCTCTGACCTGCACTTAACCACACACTAGCGTCTGACCCGGATGTAACCACATACGTTTAGGTCACCAGGCTGTGAACTGTTGGAGACACTGCGTCTTCACCAACACAGTCTGTGATCTCTAAGATACACACAGCAGAGGCAACTCAGCTCTGTATGCATCTACGACCCCCACAACCTCTCAGTTATTTATAGTGTGTGACATCAGCCAGATCTAGAGATCTTACTTCCAGAGAAACACGCTCTGGCAGCCTGTTTGTCTCAGAGGGGAAGTCAATATCAATATGAAATAACAGCGGATTAGAGGCTTTTTGAACTTGCCATTATGATGATGATGATGATGATGATGGTGATGATGATGATGATCATGATAATGATTATTATTACTAATTATTACTATTATTACTGTTCAAGATGGCAAGTCATATGACTGGACTTAAACATGAATGCAGATACTTGTATGGCTAAATATCTGTATCAATGTATTAGTAAAGCAACCAGCCTAAGAGTAAAGTAACTTGCTACACAACAGTGCATTGCAAGGTGTAATCACAAAACAAAATGGCAGGGCCATTTACAGATGAAGTCTTACGTCTGCCACAGACTAGGCTATTGCATTTCGCTCTTAAGGCACAGAATTTACTATAAATTTAATTACAGAAAAGCTTTATATAATCCCTCTTGTACTCTCCACTCCCAGTTTCAAATATACAACCAAACCTGCACAAACTGCACACGTTTGACCAGCTAGAAAATGTTGCTCTGACAACCACATACTGGATAATTGATGACTAAACAAAACAATGAATAAACAATACAATCGACAGACTGGCAAGTGACCAAACCCTACACACCCTGCAAAAAAGAAGTCCATGCCATGACAGAGATGTTCCAGCTGAGCTATGTCAAAGCACGAAAGCATTTCCTGCCGTGTGGGCACCTAATTTGGGTCACTGCCTGAGCCAGTCCTTTGTCGGTCAAGTGACATTTCTCTGCGCAGGCGCAGTCTGCTCTGTGTGGAGCAAGACGCAGTAAACCGTGTCAGCTGACGCGCAGCATCTCTGATAGTCACAACACACGGCTTTCTTGTGTTCAAAGCGCAAAAAACCTCGATACGTTCTCGGATCGAGTCGGGTGTTATGCTACCGAGACAAAAATCTGGCGAGGGGACAAGTACTTCTCCATGGCGGCAGAAATACATCCCAAACCGCAGACTCGCACGCCCGTCCTCCTCAGCAAGATCGAGGCTTCCCAAGAAGTAGTGAACACCGCGGTTATAATTCCCAAAGAAGACGGGGTTATCAGTGTGTCGGAAGACAGGTAGGACAAACAAATTTTATAAGTGCAAAGCGAAGTCGTTATAAACATTCTAATTCTGCAATTATTATTACATAATTGTTAAAAATAATTTCTATTTGTCGCCTGTTTTGGTCGCGGGCTATATAATGTAGCTACACGAGACTATTTACCAAATGCGCGTCTGTTTGCTAGTTACATTTCCCCTCGTTCTCTATAAATATGACAATAATAAAGACGCTTTGCATGAGTTCCACTTTAATTTGCATACAGAAGCAGGTGTGCGAATGTCGGTGCATGAAGGTTTGGTTATTATAGCACCTTGTTATGGCAGATACTTACATTCATGGGACACATGGACAGAGCGATAATGATTGCAGTTATATCGTTATGTTGACAATGGATGAAGCTTACAAAACGTAAAAGCTGGTTAGCGCTATTTTGCGTAAACACAGATCCGTTTACGTTTTGCGTAAAAAATGTGTCTAAAAGTGTCAAAGTCAACCAGGAACGCAAACAGCCAGGTCTGCTGTTGAAACGCGCAAGACGAGTCTTGCCTGCAAGCTGCACATCCGTGCCCTCTAGCACTGGCAGTTTTTGACAAAACATTAACATGTAGGCCGCCTACGTAGGCAACCATTAGCTTTGATTTTTTTGCCTGTTAGTATACACTGCAAAAGAATAATTGGATAGCCCTCTATTAAAAAATATACGAACCAGCTTGATGAGTTTCAGGACAACATTCCAATTCTTTCTCGTCTTTCTAGATGGTTGTAATTCTGTGTGCAGTTTCACGGTGTTAGATCAACGTTTGTACAGTGCAAGGGCTGAGCCTGTGCCGACTTGCAATGATATGTAAAACACAGTGTTAGCGGCGCACGAACAAATTAAAAATACACTATTTCTGGGATAAAGCTGGTCAGTTGCATCTCATTAAATAATGCTGAGCTGTGGTTAAAAAGTGGAGGCACTATAGTACATTATGGTTGACTAGTTTCTGCGTCTTGCGTGCCTTGAGCATCCAAGTCTGAAACGTTGTAAGAAACAGCCTTACTTAAAAATCTTAAGCCAACGTGATGTCATCAGTTGACATCGGTTGATGTGATGTCATAGCCAAAAGCCAAATGGACTTAATTTATCTGCATTGTAATTTTATTTATTTTGCCTTTCAGAACAATCCGGATATGGCTGAAGAGAGACAGCGGTCAGTACTGGCCGAGTGTCTATCACACTATGCCAGGTAAGTTACTGCTGGATGCTGCTTACCCCCCCGGCTATAGAAGCTTCACTTATGTATGATGTCATTGCCTGAGTGTCTTTTTTAAGATAGCTAATCTGTGCACTGTACAAAAACATTTCATCCAACTGTTTCCTTTCCTGTCCCCACACCGATTTTTTTTTTTCAGATCTGCTTAGTTTTGTTGCTGGAGATTTTTAAGACTGTGAAGAAGTAACAGATTGCAATTTTTGGTGTTTTCATTTCTCATTGTGAGGGAAAGGCAGCATATGAGAGCACTTCCAGCACATGTGATTTTCTGAAACCACAGTGGTACTGCTTGTATCTCCCTGGCACGTGAGCAGACTGTGTGTTCAGTCTAAATGTTGCAACTCACATCCCGCCATTATAGTTTGCCAGCCCCGATCGCAACCAAACGTTTCCCATCATTCTGCTTCCTTGGTTGTGCAACGTTAAAGCCCCCGGAGTGTTTCAGAGAGAGGCGATTACAGTTTCCTGCGCAGTGGCGTGGGGGTTAAGATTCTGTACGCATGTATTGCTGACACAGACTGTTGCTTGGAGGTGTCCGTTGATAGCAGGATTTCATTTGCTCAGTCACTTGCTCACTCGCCCACTCACTCACTTATTGACTAACTCACACACCCACCAAGCCACACACTCACTCAACCACCCACTCATTCAGTCAGTCACTCACCCACCCACTCATTCACTCACTGACTAACTCACTCACCCATCAATCCATTCACCCACTCAGTAAATCAGTCAGTCACTCACTTACTTAATCATTTGCTCTCTTACGCACACTCACAATTTAAGAGCGAGTTTAAGGGAGAAATTCCAGTTCTTAAGTCTTCTCCTTTTCCTCGCCTGTCTTTCCCAGCTCCTTGTACCTGCATGTCCTTCAACCCAGAGACGCGGAGGCTTTCTGTGGGCATGGACAGTGGAGAGGTGTCGGTAAGTGACAGTCATTGGCCCACATCTTCACCACAGCTGCACTGGTTTTCTGTCCTTAACTGCTCTATTATAGGGGTCTGTTTCCTCTGACAAAAAATTGACATTTTATGCTTGATTGGCCAAGTGGCTCTGTAACTATACTTGTGAAAGTGAAAAAACAGAAGCACAATGTCTCCAAAAGCAGACTTCTGTGGTCTTAATGCTTATGTTAATCTTAATGCTCATAAAACATGAATCCAAAATAATTGCAGGTGTGTTTAGCCGTAAGTAACAAAAATGTTGATAATATTAGGGGAAATCAGCCTGGTAAGTGAGCTATAGTAGGTATAGTTTTAGAAAGGTATATCTTTATAAACAGATTCTTATAAAAATCATG
This sequence comes from Megalops atlanticus, assembly GCA_019176425.1. NCBI lineage: Eukaryota > Metazoa > Chordata > Actinopteri > Elopiformes > Megalopidae > Megalops > Megalops atlanticus. The sequence goes on from CM032889.1 coordinate 10,540,323, forward strand.
AATGATTTACCCAAGGCCATCTTTTCAGTTTCATTTTCCTTGTAAATGTAGGCTGTGCATTTTTGTGTCAGCTAGCTTGACTGTTCTTCCGCTGTCCTGCAGGAGTTCATCCTGTCTGAAGACTACAACAAGATGACCCCAGCACAGAGCTACCAGGGTGAGGCAGGATGTCCCAGTTTGCAGATGACTCTCATTGCATCTTAAACTGGGGAGTTTCTCTCTGGGTCAGCGTAGTGTTTGCGAGGAGGATGTAGCTAAAATTGGTGGGGGAAGTGTTTCTTTTCATGGTAGTTCTATGTTTTTTCCAAAAAACCTGTGTTACATTATCACCTGAGACCTTGAGTTTTTATTACTTATGACCCAAGGTAGTCCGTAGCAGCCATCTTGTCTCTTCCGCAGTTTTTTAGGTCTTCCACACCGGCCTCTCTAACACAGACCACACACAGTGTCTGAAAGTGCTGCATTGCAGTTTTCCAGAATAGATCCGTCCGCCATTTGCTGCAAACCTGCAGTCACTTAGGCAGGCGTTTGACTGAATCAGCTTCCTTCATATAGGTGCAGGTTACACAAGAGTGTCTGGTCTGAAGATGATCAATGATGTGTTTCTCTGTGTGACTCTCAGCTATTTTGTGTTTATGTTTCTGTCTGTGTCTCTCTGTTTGCTTGTGTGTTTTTGTGTGTGCATGCACATGCCTGTGTAGCTCACCAGGGCCGAGTTACAGTGGTTCTGTTTGTCCTGGAGATGGAGTGGGTCCTGAGCACTGGTCAGGATAAGAACTTCACTTGGCATTGCTCTGAGAGTGGCCAGCGTCTAGGCGGGTACCGGACTACTTCCTGGGTCTCTGGACTGCAGTATCCTTCTAAGGCGTGGCCTACCTGCCTGCCATCCTGGTCCAAAAGACCCAGGCCTGTGTCACCAGACACTGGAGCTCTGATTAGTGGTGGTGACATCACAATGACCCTGACCATGCCTGATTGGCTCAGAGGGTCAGGGGGCAGGCTAGAGCTGTATATGAGCCTGCCTCATGTAACAGAAAGCAGGACATCACTTGACCAGACTTGGTATGTATAGACAAGTCTCACTGGAAGCGCAGTCTACCTGACCCAACGCAGCACAGCATCGTGGTAGAGTAGTGGAACAGTTTTGTTGTGAGGCCCTCACTTCTGGCAGGAGAAAATCCTGTTCTGGCAGGTGTACTCGCACAGATGAAATTCCCCTGGAGAAGGGTCCATTTGAAGGGGTGAAAAGCCCTGCAGATGGGTCCTTTCAGTGGGGTGAGAATCCCCTTGAGGTGAGTTAACTCAAATGGGCTGAAAGTTCCCACCAGAAGGACCAGCCTTGGGTTGCGTGTGTAAAAAGAGTTGCTTCTGCTGAGATCATTAGTGAAATTAATTTCTGCTGTGCTTGACATGACTGCAAAAATGAGATCATGTAGTGTGGGATAGAAGTGCTTTTTACTAATGATCCCCTGTCCCAGCAGGCCCTGCAGGAGGCCTCTGTGATTAAAGCCAGTGTGACCTCTGACCTTTAGCAGACTGTGGCTAAAGCCTGGGCACATGACCACAGCATACATTTCACCAGTCTTCACCAAGACTGCATGCACAACCTGACCACAAACAGTGTGTCAGACCATTGACCAGTGTGTGACCATTGACCACAAAACTAACTGAGAGTGAAGCTTAAATATATGACCACTGACCACAAAAGTAACTGATTGAAGTTTGCATGCGTGACCACTGACCACAAAAGTAGTTGCGTGAAGCTTTCATATACGACCACTGACCACAAAAGTAACTGAGTGAAGCTTTCATATATGATTGCTGACCACAAACTGACTGTGACCGGAGAGAATCCTTAACCACAGCCTCTCAGGTTTGATGTGGAGACCAGGCACGCCTTTGTGGGTGACCACTCTGGCCAGGTGACCATCCTGAAACTGGAGCAGGACAGCTGCAGCCTGGTCACCACGTTTAAAGGACACACAGGTAACCCGACCCGGCCAAACCAGCCCCACCCCCAACCCCCAGGCAGGTAACCGACAAATCCCCATGCCAACATGGTATACATTGTTTGTCTAGTACATACCACTCCCTCAGAGTTCAGTGTCACGACCTCCTTTAATGGAAACAGCCACACATCTCTTACTCAGGCTCAGTTTTCACTGCTTTGTTTTTGCTGAAGGACTGAGGAGTTTAGCTTCACTTACCAGCCATGTGGCAGGCCTGTCAACACATCTGGTGACAAGTGAGCTCTGAACTAAGATAATGTATGCGCAGAGGCCGAGCAATCTAATAGCAGCATATTGTTTCCCCACCCAGCTGGTGATCAGTAGGTGTTTCTCATCACATAAATGACAACCTTGCAGTAAGTAGCACTCCTCCCTGCAGTTAGGGGTGGTCTTTTAGGGATGCTTCTCACTGTTATCTCAGATAATAAGCACCTGGCTGTCATTATGCCTATACAAGGCTTGCTTATTGGGTAGACCTGACACACAGCTGGCAGGTGAGGCCAAGGTCTGGCAGGATGTGGGAAAAATCACTGTGGCTGCGCCTTGTCTCTCCTGGCCCTGCCTTGGCTTGGACGGCCGATCGGCTCGGTAATTAGCGTGCGCTGTCTCCTGTCTCCTGTCTTCAGGCAGCGTGACGGCTCTGTGCTGGGACCCGGTCCAGCGTGTCCTGTTCTCAGGGAGCTCCGACCACTCCATCATCATGTGGGACATCGGGGGCGGAAAGGGCACCGCCATCGAGCTGCAGGGGCACAAGTACGAAACCGTTTGGGGGCGGAGGGGGAGGCAGGGGAGCTGGGGGCAGGAAGAGACATACTAGTGGAAGCTCTCGGAGCAGAGCAAGAAGAATTGGCCTTAGATCAGCAAAGCCAAAATGATGGAGTGCAGCACTATGAGATATTATTTCTGTATGCGTTTCCAGGGTTACTCAAATCATAGAGGGGGGCCTAGAGTCTGGGTGTTTGGGAAGCTAGCTCTGTCTCATCTGCGAGTGAGTACCAGGCTGACAATGCAGAGAACGAGAGTTTGGGGACGACAAGACTGTTAATGCAGGTGTGCGTGTGTGTGGGTCACACTGTCTTTTGCAGTGAGAAAGTACAGGGACTGTGTTATGCCCCACACACCCGTCAGTTGATCTCCTGCAGCTGTGATGGGGGCATCGTCATATGGAACATGGACGTGACCCGGCAGGAGGTGAGAGAAAGAGTGTGTGTGTGTGTGTGTGTGTGTGTATGTACATGTATTTTCTTTTGTGTTTGCCTAGTTGTACTTCTATTTGATATTGCTCATTACTGCTTTGATGGCACTGATTTTCGTTGTCCTGTCCATAAAGCACCATTGAATTGTTTCGAGCTGAGAGAAAGGGAATTCATATGAGGGAGTGCAGATGTTGGGGAGGGGAGGAGAGGCTCCCTGCACAGACTGGCACCAGAAGGGGATTAGGAGATCACATTGTGCATCCCCCACCAACCCCTCCAAACACACTGATGCACATCACACATGTCATTGCACAGGAGGAACTAAGACTGAGCAGAGGTAGAAGAGAGGTGGCAGGAGGGAGGGAAAATGAGCGAGTCAAGAGATCGAGAGAGAGAGAGAGACAGGAAAGGATTAGAGGGCATGTGAGAGAGGGAAAGAGCATGATCAGACTAAGCAGACAGAGCTGCTTAATTGCTCTCATTGGCCAGAGAGGCAGGAGGAGGTTTGGCTACAGGAATGAGTGCACTGCTGTGATATTAAATGCCATCAGAACATGAACAGGGCTCCTCCGGGCTGTGGCCTCTGTACAGCTGTTCCTCTGTACAACACTCAAGGAAATGGCAGCAGCATCATCATACAGGCTGTTACAGTGCTGCAGTGGTTTCACCTGCAATGTAAAACTGGGGCACATTTGGAAAGTAGACCAGTGGCTGTCCTTCAGAGAGTTAGCATTTCCTTTTGTCATGCAGTAGCTTATGGCTGCCCTGTGTCTGGTTGTCTTTGGGTAGTTTTTAAACCACAAGTGTGTGGTTTAAAAACTGAGATGTTCAGTGTTGAATCCCCCCGCCCCCTTCTCCCTGCAGACCCCTGAGTGGCTGGACAGTGACTCCTGTCAGAAGTGCGAGCAGCCCTTCTTCTGGAACTTCAAGCAGATGTGGGACAGCAAAAGGATTGGCCTGCGGCAGGTAGGCCGGCTTCTCACGCAGACATGCTGACCGCTTTGTCCATCACCCTGTCCCTCCAGCCTAGCACACGTGCAGCATTACAACAGCATCATGGGGTTGTGTTAGCTGGGCAACAGTACATTCACGTGTTTTTTTTTTTTGCATCTCTGTGTTTTTCCTTTAATTTTCACACTGAATTGTCCCCTCTTGTTCTTTCCTGTTTATTTTCACTGAATCATTCTGTGACCTTTCACTGCAGAATGCAGCTCTTTCTGAGCTGAGATGCTGTTGTTTTTTTTTTTTGGCTTTGTTGCAGTCTGCTGATAATGAACATTGTCTGCTGACTCAAAATACATACAGTACCAGTGAAAAGTTTGGACACACCTACTCATAGAAGGGTTTTTCTTTATTTTTGATATTTCCCACATTGTAGAATAATGGTAAATACATCAAAACTATAAAATAACACAAATAGATTTATGCAGTGAGCAAAAAGTGTTAAATAAATCAAAACTACCTTATGTTTTAGATTCTTCGAAGTAGCCAAGAAATACATTTTTGGAAAGATATGTATACATAGGAATCAACTTCTCTATTTATATTTGTTTAAGAAACAGATTTCAAGCATTTAAGCATAAGTCTTTAGATCAAAATGTCCTTGAATGCAATATCATATTTACTGATCTGATCGTTATACAAAAGGCAGTTCTAAGGCAGTGTCCAATCTCTCACCTCTGCGCAACTTAATGTTTCTGTTTCAGTCAAGATGCACAAGAGGGCAGCAAAATCTTAATTTTAGACATCTGGGTTTGAGGACATGTCTTAGTTCATGTTGCTCTAGATTTTGATTTCACTTTCTTTTGAGTGTCACCAGTGAGCAAACTGTTGTCACATAAAAATGAATATAGGTTCCTGTATGATGGTGCGCCCCCTGTTGCCCGGTGGATGAAATTAGGGAAGAGTTTGTTCCATTGCTGTTCATTCAGCTGCAGTGAGTAGGCCGCAGCCTCAGTGTTGCCTGTCGCCCTCTCCCCAGCACCACTGCAGGAAGTGCGGCCAGGCTGTGTGCGGGAAGTGCTCCTCCAAGCGCTCCACCATCCCGCTCATGGGCTTCGAGTTTGAGGTGCGGGTGTGTGACAGCTGCCATGAGTCCATCACTGACGAGGAGTGAGTAACCTCCCCACTGAGCCCACACACACACACACACACACATGCGCACACTTACACCACACTTAAATACACACACGTGTGTACACACACACACACACACACACACACACACACACACACACACACACACACACACACACACACGTGTATACATACACACACTTGCCACAAATGCAGAGATGCTCTGAAAATAAAGTAAATATACGCATTGCAGTTTTGATTTTTGGCTTGATTTCTTTGAGAAACAATCCACCATTTTCTCTGGTGAGATGCTCAGAGCTGTGAAATGATTGGCTCCAGAGGAGATTTGATGAGGTGTTTGGAGAAAGAACCAATCAGATGAGGTCCAGTGACAGGGTTTGCTGGGTATTGTTCTACTGAACATTCCCAGTGTTTTATCTCTGTCAGTAATTACAGTCACAGCTCTGTTATTCCACATGGAAAATGCTGCTGTCCATGTAAAGGGCTTTTATCCTGCATGCGAAAGAATGTTATTCCATATATCATTCAGCTTCAGGCACATTAGCCCTGAAAAATCACTCCCTCCACCATTCAGTAATTGTACCTTAAATGCATTTTAATGGCTGTTATCATTACAGTAATGTAGAACAAACCCATCCATCACTGGCTGGAAGTTGTCATGGTGACATTTTTGTTTCCTCTCTTTTTTTTTTTTTTTTGTTTTTCTATCTGCTCCATTGCAGGCGAGCGCCCACGGCAACCTTCCATGACAGCAAACACAGCATCATCCATATGCACTTTGAGCCCACCAGGGGCTGGCTGCTGACCTCTGGGCCAGACAAGGTCATAAAGGTGAGACCTGCAACACGCTGGCCATGGGAAAGAGGGACATAATGCATGTAGTTATTATTATTATTATTATTATTATTATTATTATTATTATTATTATTATTATTACAGTTTAAGTTCACTCTCTGCACATCCTCTAGTAATCCTTAGGCTTAATGTTCAACAGAATAGCTATATGATGACTAATTGATCACTTTGATAAAATGTGTCAGATATTCATGAGAGAGAGCTTACAAATCAAATCAGTCTTCATATACAGAAAGAACTGGTTTCATACAGCACTTTGGGGATAACCTATAGGTTAGTCCACATATTATTCAGTGTGTTTTCCACATGCAAAGCCTTCATTTCCCAGAATCCCCCCTTTACATGTTATGATTATGTGTACCAACAGCTGTGGGATATGACACCAGTGGTGTCCTGAGGGACCTGGCCTGGGGCAGCAGGGAGCCTAACGTGTTGGGAAAGGCCCCGATGCGGTGTCACTAGCTGTCATCCCGGGAGGAAGACCAGACAGCCACAAGAGCAAGGATATCCAATCAACATCCAAACACCATGTGAACAACATCTAGGAAGCTGTGAAGCTCTGGGTCTCATGATTTCCTGTCTCCTGACATGGAAGTATCTGAGGTGGCCGCTGGTTTGGGTTTGTTTTTCTGTTTTTTGCTCCTTCCTGTCCTCTCGTCACATGTTGATCTTTGATTGGCTCTCCTGACTGTTCGCAGGGGCAAACATTGTAGTGTTGCCTGCTGCCTTTTTGTGTGTTTTTGTCTTTTGGAATATAAGAACTCAAAATTTCTGTGATTGAGGGGAGGAGAGGGAAGATACAAGAATCTTCATTTTTACCCCCTGACCTTTACTCTTTGACCCCGCCCTCTCTGAGAATGTCAAAAGTCTAAAACTGTGAAAAAAGTGGGGTTTGGATTCTATTCCTTTCAGTCAAATTGTTCCTGCCCCTTAAATATGAACTCTCCACCACTGTGAAAAACCTCACTTACTGATGGGCAATGTGCATTTTGGCACCTTGATTTTCATAGCAAGCCCTGGGCTTTCTAGGATGGGCCTCTCATTTTGACCAAGACATTAACTTTCTGACGGTTTGTATATGTCACTATCGGCATCACTGCTGTGTACAGGCGGATGTTTCCAGAGAATTCTTAACTGGGCTCATATCACAGTAGTGCACAGGAAACATTAGTTTGACATTGGTTTGGTGTTGGCGTGATGTTGATGGAATGTCACAATGGGACTGTTTCAGTGGCTTTTCTGCCGTTTGGTTAATCAGGCCATTAGAGATTACCCATGTCATTTTTCCACCTACTGCAGCTAGTCTTGCGCTGGCAGCGCTCCTCGGTAAATAACGGTTTGATAACAGAATGCAGAGCAGCACTTTTTGCATTGATCTGCTGTTTTTATGTGCATGCAGTTGTTTGAATACAAATTAGTTTAGATGGCCTTCAGAGTCTGCTTATTACAACTTTGTTTTCCAGAAATGTACATTTCTGTAACTGACTGCACTTTGGCTGTAACATGGCTGCAAGCTTTGTACAGTGTGGTCCTTAAAGGAAAGCAGCTTACAAAGACACATGTTTTAGTCCGCATCAAAAATGTGAGAAAGGGAAAAAAATCATTTAGCAGTTATGCCAGTCATATTTATTGAGTATCACTGTAGGGGCTAAATTGCAGAGCTTAATGCAGCTGTTTGCTCAAACAAGTTCCATGCAAAATAATCAACATTATATCAATAAATCTGATAAGCACCTGCATGCCTTGTGTTAGAACACCGTTGCTGATTCTGGAAACACTAAACAGTAGAGTGCTTCACGCATACATATTTAAATCAACAATGTTGGGAATGTGTGTTTTGGCAACCTGCACAGGGTCTAGTTGAATGCTGAATTGTGGTTTTGTGAATTGGAAATTGGCTGGTTGAAGACCCACGTTGTTCTTTTCCCTACTGGAAGGAGAGGTTTTCTCCCATTTAAACATTTTAACAAACGCTTTTACACTGTCGGTTGGTTAGAATTAGTAGCATGATTCAAGCACATATCGTACTGTGTTGCACGCTCTTCATTGCACATTTTGATATTTCTACAGAGATGCTAAAGACAAGTCTATATATGCCTTTCTTTTAGAGGAGACTGTTCTTACCTGGGATGTTTGTGTTTTTGTGTGTGTGACATTTTGTACTTGACCCTTTTGAGAACCAAAAAGAAAGGACATGTGAAGCACTTAAGTAGCTCATGTCCTTGTTTCCTGTCTGTAGCCCACCTGTAGTGTCTGCATTTCGTGGACTGTGCTTACTGTATTTGTTGTACCTGCTTCTAGTTCACTGTGTCATGTATTATATTATGTATTCTGATAGTATGTCCCACTTTATTGATGTGGGGGAAAATACACATTCCTCAGACTTGCCCCTCCCTTCAGCTCACCTGTAAAGGTGGTTGGCTGCTTCGTGGAGGGGTGTGTCCCATCATGCATTTGTGTTCAGTGGAAGCTCCTAATGTTCTCCAGGTTTTTTCACAGCCAATCAACTGAAACAGGTGGGAGTCTCTAAAAATGCCCCCCCAATGGGCTGATTCCTTTGTGTGACAGGCTGTGTGTGTGGGATTTGGTGAGGAATCTCTTAATCTGTTGTCGAGTGACCACATGGTATGACAAGGCCTGCTGTTAAAGCCAGGTCATTATTTATTTGTGCTCCTCATCCTATCAGATTGGTTAGGGGGGTATAATCATCTGGATGATGGTTCTGCTGAAACTACTGACTTTAAAATTGCACTGTCTGCACTTCACCATAAGCATAACAGCATAACAGAGCCATGATACCACATTGTGGATGTGTTTGGCAACAGTTAGATTTGAGACACTGATTATTATATTACCTTTTTTATCAAATGATGTGCTTTTATCAACATACATGGCTTATATTTATTCAGCTACATATTTACTGAAGCAGTTTGGTTGAAGTACCTGCTGAAGGGTACTTCAGCTGTGCCACATGTACAAATTGTACCTGCAGCCTATGGGTTATAAACCCAGCTTCTTAACCACTTCACCGTGCTCCTGTCCTGTGTGTCCTGTGATACTGAAGTAAGCGTGCACATTGATGTGTAATGAGAACAATGTCATGTTAGAAGTTGCACAACGCTTTGCCTGAAGACAGCATGTATCTGTTGGCACTGTAACATTGTCACCGAACTGATCATACCATTCCAGGCACTGTGATAACTGAAATGTTTGTACGTTATGCACGCATCTCCTTCACTTATTAGTGGGCCCTGGGTATTTTTGGTTGTGGAAAAGTCATCCTCTTGTATTTAGTTTTTTTAAATGATTGTGCACAGCCCTGTCTGAGCAAAACGCCAGACCTGGCTAGCGGGAGACGTTCTCTGAATGTTTGTCCTAGTGTTTGTAGCATAGGAACATTGCCGTAGCATGTATTAGCATGGGTGTGTACGTGCCTTCCAAAAACTGTGCTTCTGTTTATTTTTTCACATTGGCTAATGTGCATGGGAATAAACCTGAATGGGTATTTTCACATTTAGCTTCACATTTAGCTTCACATCTGCTCCACAGCAACAGGCAACTCAAAAATTACAGCTGCGATGAATTTAAAGAAATACAGGCGCATTCAGTTCATCCCGTTATACCCAGTGGTGGTCTCTGCACCACAGCTATTGTTGCGCGTGACTCTCATCCCCCTGCTTGGCACAGTTTCTGTGGTGTCTCTTCCCTATTTGCATTCTACCAGGGTGGAAATCCATTGGTTGCCTCAGACCAACCTATTGACCAGAAATGGAGAATTGATGTTTCTGGCTCTCACATATAAAGCCTCAAAAGTGTCTGCTGTGAATGAGCTGCTGCAGGTGAACTCTTCTTTAGGGGCTGTATAACACATTTTTGCTGCACCAATTGGAGGACTTAAAAAAGGGTAGCCTGAATTGGGGTCCCTTATGTATGTGCAGCCATAAATAATAATGAAACCTGTTTGTGTTGGATGGCATTTGGTAGATGCAGTACACTGTTATTGTTTTTAATTTTTTAAAAAGGTTGTAAGGCTGTGTACTGTTCATGGCTGACATTACTGGTAGAGTGCCTGGGCCAGTGAGCTGACATTCATGAAATAATAATGTGTGGCGCAGTGGGCCATTAAGGCTAGACTGCATTGGAATGCAGCCATTTTGCATTGTGAAACCAATGATAAGAGCCTCCTTTGTCCCCTCCTGCGGATGAACAGAGTTAATATCCTGGCTGCTTTGCACACAGGCTTAGGGACATTAGGCAGGCTCTCATATTTACAGGGTTCTTTTACTGTTGAATTGGGTTTGAATATTGAGTGAGAGTGCGTCAGACCCTGTGGGGCCGGTTTAGTCTAACCACAATGCGCCTTGTCCTTATTTTAGAGCAATATTCGCAAGCAAGAGATGCATTTTTAATTTTGTGAATTATGTGGTGGGCTCTCGTTGAAATGAAAGAAAAGGTTGTGTTAAGAACAGTAAAAATATGACCCAACCTGAAATTCATTTTTCAAAGTTAAGGACAAAGCACATTACGGTTAAGCTGAATCTTGGCCCACAGTCTGTCAGCAGTGGATAGCTTCCCGTGAGCAGTCATAAATATCACATCCTTTTTTTTCACTGTCATCTGGTGCTAATCTGGAAAATTTGGAAATGTCTGTAACTGGTTCATTTACATTTGTGCTGCTCGTATTTGGGTTTGTGTTTAACAGATTTGGCATTAAGCAGCTAAAAGATAACATTCCACGTTCCCTTTCTCTGCTGAAAGAGGTTTAATTAATGTCTTTGGTTTTTGTGGCATTAATCTCTTTAACTGAGCTGTTTGATGTTCTAAATAATTGTGTATGAAGGTTTCTAAACAGAATTGTGGGGGAAAGTAAAATGGCATTGTTTCACAAATATTCCATGAACAATACTCATTTGTCTAAACATACCTCAGTTTTAAGTACAGTTTAAAGCGGTGTAAACCTTTTAAATACATTTAGTGTATTTTTTTTATATTGGTTGATCATTTCAGATTTTTCTGTAGTAAGCAGTGATTGTTGACCACAAATTGCCTGCTGGTCTTCTGTTGTCCTCATACAACTACAGCAGGACCAGAGGTGGGTTTTACTGTTGTGTATTTTTTGCCTACAGATTATCATCAGTCCATTGTTGTATTGTGAGGTTTCAAGGCAAAAACTCAAACCTGGTTGGAAAACATGACTTGTTGATCATGCTTACAGTAGAAAAGTGGTATTCCCAGTGTCTCTTCGGACAAGGACAGAAACGGAGATTTGATTTAATTTTGGTGGCTTCATCTGTAAGCTATGGAATGAGCAGTCAAATAAAAGCTACTTTAAGGAGCATTTGTGTTTTTCTTTTTTTCCTCAGTATTGATGTCAGAGACAGCCAAGGCAAATTTCTTCAGTTTTTTTTTATTTGTGTACAGTTGAGTACAGTTTGTTCGGTGCACAGCATTATAATTAGATTAAAAAATACCAGCTAAAAACAAACAACCTTTAACAAAATAAGCACCACGTTATTTCATCATAGGCAAATCACAGAATCATAAGTGTAGTCGTTTATGACGTACAGTTAGTGTTGAGTCAGTCTGTCATTATTAACTGTAAACCGAAGCAAAATATATATATTTCTCTCACTGATCATTCTGACTTAGGAGACCAGGTGTGTTTTCCATAAGCAAATCCTGGGTCATGTACCCACATGTAGTAGGATGGACCCTCCTTCACTCCACCGCTGATCATAGTACATCTGACTTTTCACTTCTGTCACCAAGTCTGTTTTTCAGTGTGTGAGGGAATGAGAATTCAGTGCTACAAAAAACATGCAAACCATTGCATTTTATTCTTTCTAAGGGTGTTGAAACTTGCATTTTCCCCTCACAATCAATATACTGTATAAATTGCAAACATTCAAAAAGTGGTCGCTGGATCAGTATCCCTGACAGTGTCACATAATCCCCTGCACTAATCTTTGGCAGTGTCATATGACCACCTGCACTGAGCTCTAAAGATGTCACATGGTCTCTTCCACAGAACTCTGGGGGCTTAGAGGAGCATTCCACTGTGGTGAAAACTGGGGAGCATCCCAGAATCCTTGACAAAAGCTTTTGGAATGAGTGTGTTTCGATAATGCTCATGAAACACAATATGCAAATTGCATTCTGGACTTACAAACAGGCTTAATATAAAATACAAACTTGATCAGTAGAAAGGCTCTGCATACACAATGTTGATTTTTCACAGCGTTTATCTGGGCTGATCAGTCAGCGGATCCTCTGACAGCAGGGTTCAGGGTTTGAACTTGTAGGCCAGCTGCTCCAGTGCCTCCTGTAGCCGGTCTTTGTCTGCAGGGGTTGAGCGGGTGAAGGCCAGCGGAAGATGGGTGGCCACAGCCATCCGGTCTGAGGAATTGTGGGAGAGAAGATGGGGTGAGAGGTCAGCTGACTACACACATGATAAACGGCCATCACTACCCCCAGACTGACTGCTGTTCTATAAAGGACTCCAGGTCCCTGCCTTAGGCCCAGAGTGTGGAAAATGGGCTAGCTCTAACACAGCACTAGGCTGATGTATAATCAGTCATCAGATCCACATCATCAATGATCACCATTCAATATGGACATGTCTCAAGACTGTGGAACTATTTCCCTCCCTTTCTACCAGCACTGACTGCCATGCTGTTGGGCTAATGCTTGGGTAACCTCTGACCCTGGACCCCTGAATTGACCTCTCCAGCAAAGCGTCTCACCCTGGAAGAAGAGTCCGCTGGGCTGTGTGGTGGCTGCTGCAGATACAGCGAGCCACACCACTGTGTCGGCCCCCTGTGCCTCCGTCCGGAGTTTGTTCTTCATCTTCTCATAGAAGTCTGGCATGGAGGACCGCACCGCTAGAGACACACATTACAATCAATCAGCAAATAAGATTCTCACAGAACGCAGGCATGGAAGCACCACTGCACACATTAAACTACATTACATTACAATCCACCAGCCAATCAGATCAGAGGAGAGATACTTCACTGCTTACGTTTAACAGATCTGTGCGTGACAGGACAGAACCTACCTGATCAACATTTGTGTTGGCATCTACTATACTAGCTTTACATTATGTGTCTATGATGGTGTATCTAAGACAGCACAAGAGCACAGAATGCCTGATAAAGAGCTTTTAACTTTATGTGCCTTTCCTTTGCAAGGAAATACACCCTATCAGCTTTCAGGGTGATAATATTACTACTGCCTCATGATAAACAAGGAAGAAATTGCTTCAAATGTGGTATGCCATTGGGGGTGGTGTTGGGGGGTACCTGGTGTGTCAGCCCAGCCTGGGTGCATGGAGGAGAAGTGGATCTCTTTGTGCTGAGCAGCCCATCTCTCTGTCAGAATCACCTGCTGCCTCTGCCACAACACAACAGCACACAATCAAAACCACAGTATGGAGCAACACACCATCAGACAACAGCACACAGTCAACATGACAATATAGAGCAACACACAGTATTGATAATTATATACACCTACACATTGACAACCATACACAACAAAGCACAATTGGACAACAGCAGACAACATCACTTAGACAGTAATACATTGCAACACACAATCAGTCAGGAGACAGTAGACAATACAAAATTATAGAACACACATCATTGGTGAATCATACATTACATGTACAACACATAATCAGACAATACACATAAATGAAAACATATAAATAAGCGCATAAATTAAAAACACACACAATTTGATGACATTACAACAACACCACACAGCTGGATGACAAACACCAAAACATAATCCAGCAACATGACAATATACAACAACAGGCATTCTCCACATGTTCTCACTTTGTTCTGGGCATAGGCCATGGTTCCATCGAAGGCGCCCTTCTCAAACTGCAGGTCGTCCACATTCAGCTTCTGCACCAACATTCCCCCGGAGGACACTGTCACCTGAAGGTGTGACAACACCATCAACAATGACCTTATTCAACCTCTCTGACAGCAGACAGCTCTCTCTACTGGTCCTTATATTAAGGAGTTTCTCTAGTTCCCAGAGTCACATGTTTCTGATCACCTCTTCAGAGACCAGTAATAGAGCCATTGTTGTGTGCACAAACAGCGCATTGACCACAGCTGACCCCAATATAATGATGTTAACCACAGAGACGCCTCTGCATCCTGACAGCCACTTCTGCCAATGGTGAATGGGGTTTCTTTGCCATACATCTGCAACCTGCTTCTCTCCATTAGTCAGGACAAGCACTCAATGTGTCCCTATTCTGAGATCACTGTATTTGTTTATGCTGTAAGAGTTCTGACATAGATTGACACACCCTGTTCTGTATGAGCTCCTTTTGACATGTACTATGCCAGCTGTAGCATGCTAAGTTACTGCTTTCATAAAGTAGTGGTGTCGTGTTCATAAATGTGTTATGTATGCTTTGTGAAGGCCTTATGAAACTACCCTTCATGTAAAATGTGACCAGATATTTTTGGAAGCTGAAACTGTGGAAGACGTTCTGCAATGGTTTCTTGTTTTTTCCCCCATGAAAAGAGAATACGCCACAGCATCATAGTGACGGTTTTGCAAAAGGTATTCCACAGAATGGGCTGACAATCTGCACCCTAATGAATCTGAACAGACACTCTTCTTACACACGGCACTCACCACTCTAGGGTCCTGTGATTTCTTCAGAGCTGGTATCAGTGCTGTTGTCAGAATGTACGTGCCTGGAAACACACAGGTGGAAAATTATAGAAGCGCAGAGACAGTCAGTCACCTTTGGCTAATGGTGCAAATTACTCATCGGTAATTGGAAACATGAAGGGTGCTGGCTGACACCAAATGGGATAATTCTGCTCGTTTTATTTTGAATCACCAGTAACATATGAGTCCATGCTGGAGAGCGTTATAATCTGAATGACTGGCAGCAAGCACAACAAACCATTGGTGAGAACTTCTACAACAACACATAGATTTCCCTTTTGCATATTGTCAAACACCCAGGGTTTCAAATGTCCTAACAGTCTGATTACTTGATGGCAGGCGCTTGAGTTACTGACTAAGCAGGACTCAGTGCTGCAGGATTAAGAAGGCATATGTAGGTGAAGGAAGTCTCAGGCCTTGTGAGAGGATCAGAGCAGCTCAGAGCATAAAACGCGCACATCAGTCTGATTAGTTCTGCTCTCCCTCAGCTGCTCAGAGCGCTGCTGAGCACTTCAAATCAATGATCACAGCAAGCAACCAGAAACGGAGGATAACCAAAATCCAGCTGTCCATAACGGTAATGTCCGTCAAAGAAGTCAGTGCAGGATCATGAAATGGCTGGTTTAATTTTTGTGAGGGACAGTTGAAAGTAAATGCTGATTGTCCTTGTTTTTGACACTGTTTAGCAAATACATTGAGAATGTGCTTAGGCTTTCTTATTACAGAGAGCACGTCTTTCCTCCAGCATTTCCACCAAATAATCCTCTAATTCCATCATTCAGAATCCATCTGTGTGCCTTGAAGTTGGTAGGCTGATTGCTAGATTTGAGAAATGATATAGGTAGTAAGTGCATGAGGATAGCCCTATGCAGCACTCAGAAAGGCACTGCAGGCAGACACCTATGGAGTACTTATAGACAACCTGGTCCAAGCTGAAGTTTTGCAGTTAGCTAAAACACAACTCTGGTGAGATGCTGTTCTCGACAGTTAGATCACACTAACGTAACGCCAGGATTGTATAGTCTGAAGGCCCTGAGGAGGGGTTTTTTCTGGTTCTCTGAGTGAGGATGGGATAGAGTGTGACGCTTTCTGTCCTCTCACCCAGAGTGTTTGTGGCAAAGTTCTTCTCCACGCCATCTTCTGTGACCTCCCTCTGGTTCACCATGCACCCAGCGTTGTTGATCTGGAAGAATAAAACGTGGCATCAGTATACACAATAAGCTGCATGCCACAGAAGTGCTTAGGACTTGGGTTTTCAGATTCAATGCAAACTTAACTAGATGTGGGATTGAACATATACACTCTCAGGATACTGTTTGATATGCAAACAGTGCTCTTTTAAAATATTTAGTTTTTCCTTACAGCCCTTGTAAAGTGGGTCCTCACCTATGCATATCTACTTAACTGGACTAGGTACAGTGACAGAGGTCTGAATATGACCAGGTCTACATGACAGAATACTTAGTTTGATGTGTGAAAGCCCTACATCTGAGGCACTGCACTTCCTGCCCGGGATATGAGCCAGCCCAAGCCTACCAGCACGTGCAAGCTGTTGTTCTGCTGGAAGCTCTCTGCAAACTCCCACACATGCCTGGGACTTGCCATGTCCAGCAGGTGAACATGGACGTCCTGGGGGACAGAGAGAGGGACAGGGTGATGTGCACCTGAAAAAAGTCTCCTTTATAGCCTGCAGTAGAAAAAAGCACAGTGGCGGAATTGCAACCACTCCACTTTGCTTACTTTCTATAATGTTACATGTACACACATCACATGACCACAAGTTTGTTATGTATATATGGATGGATTTATATATGGATTTCCTGTGCTGACTCACACTTTACAACCAATCATACTGATAACCTGCTTCTTTCTGTGATCAAAAAGTGCATGGCAGTCACTTACAGGCCAAGTCATGGATGACTGACAGTTTTTACCTCATTTTTACTCTGCTCCACAATGTCCACTTTGGCTGCCTCGGCCCTCTCTTTGTTTCGGCAGATTAGATGTACTGTCCCACCTGCAGACAGCCACACACACACACACACACACACACACACACACACACACACACACACAAACAACACTAAACATGGTGCTATATCAGGCTCACTGACTACCTACTTGAGATTATATACTGTATACAGTGACCTCCAAATGCATTCATATCCTTCATTACATTTCACTAAAAAATAATAAGGTAAAAACAGTTTTTTTTTTTTTTAATAATTTTGCAGTGCATGTTCAAAAGTCATTTTGAATTGGGTGAATAATGCCTACATTGGGACAGGCATCACAATAACTGTCAATAACATTTTAATAAGGCATTAGTTAGTAGTTAAAATAATGGCATATCAAGGGGTACTATGCGCCACGCAACTACAACCTATACAATCATCTTAAGTAAAAGAGCTGAAGTCCTGTCACGCACTGCTCAACGGGTCTCCATGCATATTCACATTATTATTAATCAACAACTAGTTCAATATGTTAAAATGCAACTGGATTTAAGGCATGTGTTGCAATACAACAGTCCTGGTGGATACATACCTTCGAATAATAAAAGAGGTGTTTGTTCACAAGCGTTTCTTTTGCTACAATTCGGTGATACCAGTGTTACAATCTTGCGCAATACCACACTAGCGCAGCAGCTAATTGGGTGTAATAGCTATGTCTATCGCAGTTTCTCACTTACCACGTTTTGCTATTTCCAATGCTGCAGCTTTCCCGATGCCGCTGTTGGCTCCCGTAATCATGAAGGACCTGCCGCTCAAATTCACATCCAGATCCGCAGCGACAAAACGCTTCGCTGCAGCTTCATATCCCGCTCTATGAAAGACATAAATCACCTATTTTTTCATTCCTTATTATTGTAAGCTAGCTAGGTAGTTACTAAGATAGCTCGCTAGCTGTTCTGATGTGTCTGCGATTAAAACAATAATGAAATAAAATTTTAAAAAGTCTCTGCAGGTTGCAAGGTAAGCCCACTTACGAAAGAATGTCAAGTGCCAAAGATTAAAGATAAACACAAAGAAGAGTGTTTCGGAATCTTTAGTTAAGAGTGACAGGCTATATATCTAGCGACATACCCATCAAATGTGCTAACTCACAAACCAACAGATTATAAGAATAAAAACACAATTTTAAAACAATCTGAAACAAAAAAAACCAATTAGCTATCGTCATGTAGCTAACATCAGCAGGTAGACAGACAGACCGTTTGCCCGTGACAACTGTAGCACTAGTCTAGTGTAGCGCTAGTGCAGAGAGGCTAGCAACTCACTTCGTGTATTCTTGAAGTCCTTTTACGAACCACACAGCGTTTCTGTAAAGTGACATCCTCGATTTCTTCTTTCTTCGAAGACACGAATGCCTACAGGTACACAACTTCTTAGGATCTGACGATAAACGCTCTCATTTAGACGTGACACACCTTCATGTTTCATAACTTCCACAGATTGAATAACCGCGTCCCTATCACGTGGTGCGTTGTTTATTATGGACCGACGTGCACACTGGGACACGCGGAACTAACCGTTGCCGCCGGTGGACTGATATAACAGCCTAAAAGGACATGGTTATCTTTATTATTTAATATTAAGTGCATGTGCACATAATATGAGCAGGATTTACATAAAATACTTATCAACTTTGCTCATGGACGAAGTGTGTGAAATTCAGAACACCACCAGTAACAACACAAACAACTTTTTAGATGTAAAATATTTGCTTTACAAAACAGAAACACACACCAGTTTAATAAGGACAAGCTTGTGAATTTGCCTGATGGGTTTACACAAAATAAAATAATTCAATCATTTACTTTCCACATGTCATAAATGCATTTGGGAAAAACAAAGGCATATATATTTTATCATTTTTTATTTCAATAATTGCAAATACTTTATTGAAAATGATGCCTACACCAACAGATACATACTTCCATTAGTATAAAAACTCAATGCAAGCCACTAACAATCAATAAATAAACACATTATAAGTACTGAAAAAAACTCGTCAATAAACACTATGTTATGCTGTGCAGATGCTGAATATCAAAAAATGTATTTTATAAAGTCAGTACAGAGCAAAACAATAGCATTAAAAACTACAAAATCTGGTAAAATTCAGTAGGGCTTGCAATTAAACCAAATAATTAATTCACATACAAGTGCCATCTAACAACCAGTAAGGCAACAGTTACGCATTTTTAATTAAGCCCCATGCATCAGACCTCTAATATAGTAGTACGTTACTCAGTGACAAAACTGTAACAGCTGTATGAAGCAAACAGGATCATAAAAACAAAAGCTTCTCTGAATATTGATCTTATATTCCACTTTAAAAGGAGCACAATCAAATGTGTGCTCCTTTAAACATAAAGGGAAATAAGTATCTGTATCTGTATCTGTATCTGTAAAAAAATCATGAAAACATCAAATGCAAAAAAATGTTAATATGCAAAAATTTCACACATTTGCATACCAAATACATTCACACAAATTTATCCTAAAAGGAAGTTACTGAACTGATATGTGAAGTGTCCTTTCAGTGGCTAACAGGAAGGAGCTATGGTTCTCAGCCTGCAGGCCAATCAGCTAGTAGCTGCAGCCCATGTGACCTGTTAAGGGGATAGATGGCTACCCAATACTGAACCTGGTTAGAGGAAGAAAAACAAATTGCTTTGTCACATGAGTGATTTTTTTGGGTGAGGCTTGCCTTGGTCAACAGGTTGAGAACCACTACTTTATACAGTAGTAAGCTTTTATAAAGAACAACTTCTTTTATCTGAAGTAACACTTCAAAGCACTCTCAAGTCATGCTGCACAATTATGCCACATGCTACACTGTTGTGCTCTGATCATATTAATCTTTTGCCATCTAAAAAGCCCTTATTAAGATGGGAGAACATCAGGAAATTAGCTGCTTTTGTTGTTATTGCCGTCAAAATTTCCTTGTGTTAATTATGGCTTCATAGCATGCTAACGTCAAAATGCACAGCATAGTACCTTGCCTGAGGTTCTTGCAATGTTCCTATGACTTGAGCAATTTTCAACTCAATTGTTTTGACAATGTTGTGGATCAGCTGGGGAATATTTTATTGGTACAGAACAAGGAGTAGGGGAGAGTGACGGACAGCCTAAGAGAGTCCCACCTCCGTACGGAAACACGATCTGTACAATCAGCTATTCAGCCTAAAACAATGTGGACTTTGGGCAGGTGTGTGTATTACTGGCCTTCCACCATCCCCTGGTGGACCTCCCCTGCAAGCCCATTGCATTTACCCCCCAACCGACGGTGCGACAGCAGCAGGGACGGTGTGACGAGTCAGTCGTCATCGTAGTCGTTCCTGGTGCTGGTGCGGGAGCAGACGTGCAGGCAGACGGAGCAGCACAGCAGCAGCACCAGCACCGAGTGGCTGAGCGCCAGGACGAAGACGGCGAACACGTACAGGGACTTGCGGCAGTAGTCCTGCGGCCGGTGGAAGGGCGCGATGAAGTTGGGCGCGTAGACGGAGAACACCCAGTAGTTGCCCAGGATGAACCAGACGAAGAGGAAGGCGCTGAGCACGACGTGGACGTGGTACTTGTGGGCGTTCTGCCGCCACGGGTACTCGTCGTCGTCGTCGTCGCCGATGACGACTGACTTGGAGAGGAGGGACCTCATCCTCGTGGTGTCGTACAGGAGGAGAGTCACCTGCAAAGAGATGTAGCCGCGTTCTCACAACGTTGCAAGAACATTTTTATCACAATGTAGAAAATGACAAGAGCATAACACTGTCATGTGACTGAATCATGCTCTGTATGTACTTAATCATATTCAGCCTAGATTGATGGTAATAATCATAATAATAATCATAGTAATAACAGTTATTGTTACAATATTGTCTGCATGCTGACAATGTTGCTGAACTGAATCCCAATGACAACAATCAAGTAAATAAAATAAGCAAATAATAAATAATATTCTAGAATCCAGACATGAGCATAGGCTCAATAACCCATGTGCCTTTGTTCCACAAACCATAGTTACGCTGTTCACCACCAGATGTCAGTATATTGCTCGGGTTCTGAGGACACCTTGAGTCCTGCATGGAAGTTAATAAGCCTGGTGGTGGAAAGGCAATGAAGTAATTACCTTTACACTGCCAACAACCCCTCCCACAAGCAGGTACAGTGGGATCATGGGCTGAACTGGGCAATCATCTAGTGTCTTTATTCCTGAAATGATGAAGTTTATGTTAATGGCAGGTCCTTTAGTAACCAAGACAGTGTTCTGTAAACCTAAGGGGTTAAATATGAATGTGTATGAGCACCAGCAGCACAAATACATACATACAGAAACATGCACAGTGATGTATGTTCTCTTACCTACGTAGGCCATAGTGAGAGGCACGGCCAGGAAGGCAAACAGTCCAAACACAAAACAAGCTGTAAAAAAAAGAAATCTTTACACTGTTAAAGTCAAGGCAAGAATATTACATTTTAATAATTAATAGTGACTTACAGAATCCTCAATGCTGACTGGCTGTCAAAATGTCAATGTTTGTACATTATTCATGCTTTGGCTTCATTGCAATAGGGGAAATTACAGTCTCACACAGTCCCACACTGCCCTGAACGTTTTCACACAATCTGAGAGAGTTTAGCACGGTCCCACACAGTTTTACAGAGCCCCACACAGCCTGACACAGTCTGACATGGTCTTACACAGTCCAGCACAGTGTCACTGAATCTCACACAAGCCTCACACAGTTTGAGAGTCTCACCCAGTCCCACACAGTCCTAAAACAGTCTCTTTCAGTCTCCAGAGTCCTGTGCTGTTCCACGCGGACTCATAAAACCCAACTGGCAGCCAGTTAGTCTATGGAGGGATTCTGTCTCTCTCACACTGTTCTTTTATGATTAGGCTCCCTCCTGTTCAGGAGATGTGGGCAGCTCACCATTACTGGCAATCTGGGACAGACATTGATGACAGGCCTTCTCTAGGCCAGCTGTCATCCTGAATCCTCTAGCTGGTCACCTACAAGGAAAGTAACAAGAAAACACTGAGGAGGACCTGTCTTTTTCATATCTAAAAATATATGCATGGACAGGAACTTTAACATGATGGACAAAAGTGTCTCCAAAGTAAATGAATAAATATGTCTTTATTCATATGTAGGCAAACAGTCAGACAGACACTGCATATAACAGGTGAAATAAAGTATACACACATTCCAAAAATAACAGGTTAGAATATGTCCAGTGTCTGTGGTATGCGCCTCTATCTCTTTCACAGTTACTCCCACTCTGCGGCTTCAGATTCACCCTTACCATTAATGTCAAGCGTGTTCGTTCCAACAGCGTAAAAAGCAAAGTTTTCACTGTGTAGGTGGGCTTGTGTCTAACGGTGAGGAAAGCATATTTTAAAAAGAACTTTAAAACAGCTTTTATTTATTTATTTATTTATTTATTTATTTATTTATTTATTTATTTATTTATCTATCTATCTATCTATCTATCTATCTATCTATTTATTTATTTATTTATCTATCTATCTATTTATGTATTTACGTCAAATAAGGGAAGTGATTTCAGAATAACATTACGAACGAACATGACATTTTTTGCACCTGAAATGCAAATACATACCATTACTGTTTGAATGAACACGGATAGAGAATGACGTGAAGAAAAGTCACGAATGCCACAGAGTGACGAAAAAACTCATTTGTGTCATCAAAAGAAGCAGAACTGCGGTTATGATCGCGAATCGTGACCTGTGGATTGTGACTTTCAGATCTTAGAAAAATGGGTACAAAAACTAGTACAAATTGTGACTTGGAAAAAAATTCCAAGAACCACAAAAGACATCTGGGCATTGAATATTTAGTGTTGCTAGAATTTTTTGTGCACTAGTCAATAGTGTCGTGTCTGAAGCTAGTACGTCTTAAGTCAGCAAGAAGGCTTCAACTCTGGAATGCCAACGGGCAACCTGGTTTCACCGCCTCCTGGGGAAGATCCCGAAATGCCGCAGAGACACCTGGAAGTGTCCGTGGCCGCATCAGCTTCTGCTAAGCAACGACTGCTCCACAGCATAAGAGACTACCACACTCCTGTCAAATCCATGCTGAACGGCCGGCTAAGTGCGACAGGTTGTGCTCGAGCCCAGACTTTTGCAGAAACCGACCAACTGCCAAATGCCCCAACTGCAAATGCGGCAACGTGACCAGTTAGAATGCATGAGGGTATTCTCCCGTTACTTGCTGTTTGAGAGCACACAGATTTACGCTGCGCAATTGAATAGTTTAGAAAGGTGATTGGATGGACGTACAAGTCACCTCCAGAACATCCTGGATGCGCTTGTGCTTCTCTGTGACCAAGTCGTGACCACGAACACTTAGCATACCTTTATTAAGCACTGTGTAGCAATTCCCGTTGAGAGGAATATAATTATTTCTCAGCATGAAGAAATAATAACCCCCTTGTAATGTCCGTGATGGCAGAAATTATATCAAACACGGGGTATAGCCAAAAAAGAAGAAGGAAAAAGAATCGATTCCCTTGGTAATTCAAACGCTTTGATTTGAGCAGGCTCTAAACTGATGTTTCATAAATGACCCATTGTTGTATGTAGTCCATGTTCTTCTTAAGGAAACGTTAGCGGCATTAACGGCATTTTGCTCTTGTGCAAGAAAAAGTGGGTTAAATCATCTGTTGCGTTTTGATGCAACATGTGTGTATAAATGTATGACCTTACCAACTCTGTTAAATAGCCTAATATAACAGCTGGAGAAATGGAGCCAATAATATTTTCGACTGCATTTTAGCGGAGAGAGGAAGACTACAGCTGTGTTCACGCTGTCAAAATTGTTCCAACTCAGATATTTATTTATACTGTAATATGATTGTCCCTTGGAATATCAATGAAACGGAAACCTTAAACGTTTCGGAGTCCTCCACTCACATGCCAACTCGAATCACTGGTAACACTTGATAACACGAGAGAAGTACACAGGAATTAGGCACAAATTAGGCTTGTGCTGCCTGTTCCCGAAACATCTACTCTATCTACTCCAAGCGAGATGGGAACGGCCAGCTCAACAAAGCCTTTTTGGCGTGCGCTAAATCGTAACGTTATGAAAAGGCCAGCATGACTCGCGACAAATATATAGCCTACAGGCGATCAAACAAACAAGCCGACAAAAGGTTGAACGGCGGTGTAAGTTGTCATTCATAGGCAAAATAAATATTTAATTAAGAGAAAAAGACAGCACGCACGCAAAGAAAGGCACGCTACAAGACTTTGTTCACAGGTGCAGTTGTAAATCACGCACACACCCGAATTAAAAATGTACTGCTGACAAATAAAAAATTGCTCAAACCTTACCTTTAAGAAATAATCCCAAAAACACCTTAACTGAAATTCCGGCGCGTAAAAACCCGGCTCAGTACTACACGAGGAAGACACGGAGAGATGCTTTCCCGTACCACTTCTCTCACCTTCTACAGTCATACTACATTCCGCAGTTTGAATGAAGGCAGAGGAACGTCCCCCATCCTCTCACTTTTGATTTACAACACTCAAGCGCATCCCCAAGCTCTCAGCAGGCGCCAAGGCGCATTTCCCCCTGGTAATTATGCGCAAGAAAGCTGTTTTGCTGAAAGGATGATTTTCTTGCTCAAACATTTCAGTGGTTATTAAGAAAGATGACACGAGCTTAAGTAGCGTAGATTTGTGCTTTATGCACAATAATAATGATCATTAAAACGTGTTCAGTTCGAAAGTCGATGCTCCACAAGTTTGCATCTTCACAGCAATAACAATGGCAATAATGTCAGACAACAAAACAAGCACACTGAAATGTGTAATATATAACACACTCCCACCTGTTGTTAAGTTGTAGTTAATAATATTAGAAAATAATGGCCTGCGATACTACGGAATCACAATCACTTGACACCCACAGAATAACGTGAACCATGCCACTGTATCACGGGTATCTGTTCCGTACATTACTGAAGAACAAGTTACGTAATCCCTAATTCATTACGGATGTAACTAGCCTCTTCACTTTAATGAATGGGAAATGCTCACATTGTTCGCTGTATAAACAGCAGGAGATGAATGGAAATAATTCAGAACAATAAACGTTCAGGTTCTCGCACACCCCTCCACCTCTAATACATTTGACATTAAAATTCTGCAGCAGTAATGTTCGTCGCCACAATGTAATGTTCTTTTTTTTTCTCGGACCGAGAGCTCATTAACTCGAAATGAAGTATTGCTACGAGACTGCATTATTCCATCCCTTTTTATTCCATGTTACTTTTACTTACTTTTCTTTGTTTTTGATCTCAGAATCAACACGTGTAACGTATAATATGTATATACTGTATATACGTGTGTATTTTTAGGAATGCCAAGGGAAACAGTCCAAGGGGGCCGACATCAGACTTGGAAAAAATGTTAGTCCTGGTGTTCAGAGGGGACGAAAGGAGCGACCTGCTTGGCGGAGGGATGAAGTTAAGACGACACAGGTATTTCAGTTGAGTCGGTTTCGCTTGCGGCCCAGCCCACGCATCTATGACTTAGCTGGCCTTCTAAGTACCGCTCGCATTTCCCACGCTGTCTGTACTTGTGGCCCAGAAAGCCTGGCGGACACGCCGCAGTCTGCACCCTCCCTGCTCTCCTAAGCAAAAAGAAAACACTGCGACAAACCTAACAACTGAACAAGGGGCCATTAAAGCAAAAAAAGCTTTCTCTCTCGCTCTCCTCCCCGTCTCTCTCCATCTCATTCGTTTTGCTAATGGGATCGTTATCTGCATCTGTCGTGGTGTTGTGTGTGTGTGTGTGTGTGTGTGTGTGTGTGTGTGGTGTGGGAGGGTGACGTTGCTGCACTGCTAGATTGCGGATAGCGTTCCTCTGTGCTAAAATTTCGAAAAAAAAAAACATCGAGCATTTTGGAGGTGAGACTGGCAAGGAAATAAGCAGAATTTTAAGATACACAACTGTTGCAATATTGGAAATCACAACCGACAGAAGTGTGAACATTGCAGGGCTCCATAATCTGCAGCAACAGGAAGCGCGTGACAGCGAGTATAAACCAAGTAGGTTTTCAGCTCTCAGTGGATCTGGTCCCACCTTGCGCAGTCTTCTCACCCTGCATATACGTTACCGCCATGGCACCAATCAGTGCAATGTTTTTACTTACAAACAGATACGTACACGTCAACCACATAAAGACAATATACAGACTATCATTTACGATGCAAAACAAAAGACAACTGATTTTGGCACAGTAAATTTTACAACATTTAGAAAATTTTCTACATTTAGTTTATTGAAAATGCTGTTTATATTTTAACATAATCAATAGTTACAGTGTAAACAGAACCTAAAAGGTATGTCTACTCTACACAAGTTCCACTCAGGATGTGAAGAGATTGTTGTGCTTGAGTAATTCATTACAAAGAATACATTCATTGCCTTGATGACTTAATCTGATTTCAATTGGCGCTTAACTGTTCCTTCAAGCCCCTATTCTGACAGGTTAACCTGGGGCGTCATTTACGCTGGGGACGCTGGGGACATGTCCCCACCACTTTTTGTCATGGCCCGTTTTCTTCTCACCACTTTTTGAAAGCCTTTACACGTCGAACCTGTCGTTGTCCCCAGCACTTTTCAAAACAAACACCCATGCCTTCATTATAGCGGATAAGTGTTCAGGCAAGACAAACAGTAATCTTGCAGTCCTTCAATACTGATAATGTATGCGTACTTGAACAAAAACCTTGTTTCTTTAACCTTTGTTGTGTTCATTTGTTGCACTCTTTGGTGAGCTTCTGAGCAAAGATATTCCAGTGACTGACAGATATTTGACTACACATCTACTCCCAAGTCAGAGTGATAACCACTATAAGATACCCAGTTTTATATAACCATTGTCCAGTTTTTCACAGAGCAAAATTCATTTTTTCCACAGATGCTTGCTCTACACATGCACAGAGTCAATATCCTTGGAAATATACAATATACTCCATTAGGACCCTTTCTGGACCCCATGACATAACGTTCTGAACCTATGTTAGGGTCCAAAGAAACCCAATAAAACTAAAGATGAAATAAGAGAAGAAGTAAATATTTCTTCATCAAACTATCTGTGTTCAAGCATCCCTGTGGGTTACCCATAATGCTATTCATGAGACTTTTTAGGCACTTCCTGTTGATGTGTAAAGCTTTGAAAGCATTGACAACAGGGGTTAGTGACAGAGGAAAGAGGCTCTGTGAACCCCAAAATGGGCAGGGCCATCATATGCCATGAGGTCTCAGTGTTCTGAATGAATCATTCTCAGGGATGGGTAGAAAATTCTTTTGTTGGACTGATACAAGCCAGTAACTGATGCATACAGCAGCTACACCAATTATTACACCAGTTCCTAAGCCTCAGTTTCCCTTTACTACCACAAACATGTCTGATCTATTGTGCTGTTAGGCCTTATCCCTGTGGCCCCAGTGGAACAGGTCTGGTCCACCAGAAGGTTGGTAGAGACTGGGTGACATTATCACTACTGTCAGACATCCGGCCATTACTCTTAACAGTGTGGGGGGCTGCCTGCCTCACATACTCCACAAGCCCACCTCCTTCCTCCCTCATGCACTTTAAACTCAGAGGGGAGGCATTAATTATCAATCAGAGCAATGTATGGGATGGGAAAAGCTCTGACATTGATTAGACACAAGTAAAGGTGGGGCCAAATCAAATCCAGCCTATTTTGTTCCTTTACTACTAATCCTGTAGCTGTATCATTTGTTGAAGAAGAATGGCACCAAGGCATTTAAAAAAGAGGCAGCTCTTATGATATGATATGATTTGTGAATTAAATATGTTCCCTGATGTGTCCATAGCAATCTCACAGAAGACTTGAGTAAAACATACAGCCCTTCCTGATTCACAGGCCCAATACACCAGGGCACACCATGTAGACAATGCACCTCTCTCAGCTGTCAAGTTAACATGCAATTAAGATCACACTACAGCAGACACACTGGAGAGAAGCTTGTGTGACAACAAGAGCACTTCAGAACACTGAATGTAAAGAGGATTTTAAATATGACAACACAATCACCATCGTCTAATAATGTCAGACACAGCATATAAAATGCTTGCCTCTCCACTTGATTGGTCTGTGGCAAGCCGCTATAAAATGGCTGCTGCATAACCCCAGTCTGTACAGCTGCAACATGCCGAGGTCCTGTAAAGCCCTTCAGGATCCTGGGGAGAGAGGTGGGCTGTGAATCAAAGTGTGTCTCCCGGTATACAGCGTCTCCCTCCGGTGCTGTGAACCGACAGCTCCCCCTGGTGGCCGCTCCTGTTTTTCCACCCCCCTCATCCCCCCACACACACTACACAGCGAGGTTGTCTTCCAGCAGAGACGTCCTGTCCTGGATGGAGGCCGCCCCTCGGCCGGACGCCCGGTCGGACAGCGAGGAGGACAGGGAGCGGAGGCTGCCGCGGCCGAGGCGGTCCCACACGCTGGGGCCGGGGGGGCTGCGGCGCCGGTCGTCCAGGCCCACGTGCGTGCTCACCTGGGAGGGGCTCAGGCTCTTCATGTGGCCCTGAGCACGCACCTCGTAGCGCTCCACCGAGGTCTTTCTGTACCTGACAGAGTCAGGGCATGAGGGTCACACACAGGCAAGCAGAGGAGAGAGGGAGAGATGGAGAGGAAGAACAGTGGAGGGGGGATTACATACACAATGGTGGGCTGAGGGAGAGGAGAGATGGAGATTATTGCCTTTTATTGGCACAGTGTTATTTATTCTATCTCACTGAATTTGTTTGTTTTTCATTTCAAATGGTAATTTCAATTAAATCTTCCATTTCATTATTTCTTATCACTGTAAACGAGTTGCATTCCTCTGCTGTTGTATAATTACTCTTCCTTCTGATTGATGTCCACATGCTTTGGCAAAAAAAGCCTGCTTGCCTGTGCCCATGAGAAGAAAGCAAAGTGGAAAGGAAGACAGCCGAACAGAAACTGTACTGAAGCTGAGAGGAAAAGAGGGAGCGAGTTTGGAAGGTGTGAAAAGGAAAAGGAGAGATGAAGGAGAGCGGGGCAGAGGACAGACAGTGGGAGAAAGGAAGACAGGAAGTGTGGAGCAAAGACAAAGAGACATAGAGAGATGGCTAAGAGTGATTAAGTAAAGAGACAAAAACTTCAATTCACCTGATGTCCTTACTTACAATGCACCTTTCAATTGTATGTGTAATGTCTATATAATGTGATGTTTATTGTGCTGAAGTGCATTACCATCCCTGTCTTTGTTATGCCGATCATTTATCTGAATTGAGTTGAACTGAACAGATTGAGGGTGGGGGAACATATGCCAGCAGTTCAGAGCGCAGTGCAGGCAGAGAGGACACAGGCCTCAGGCCCAGGTGAGAGTTTTCGCCACTTTTCCGCTGTGCAGAGTAGGCGTGTGCCCCAGAGACAGCTCACTCCACACAGCCCCCGGCCAATAAAAGCCTCGGTATTCGAATCTGGTTTCTATAGAGACGCATCTTGCAGACGCAGGATGTTTAAATTCAGATTACAACCTGGGGGAAAAAAAACAATAAGGGGCCAGCACGCCCCCTCAGCAGCCGAGCTTCGCTTCTCCGATCTCGGCTTCAAACAACACGAGCTTCAAAAGGAGCACCTCTGAATGCCAGGGAGAGGGAGGCGAATGCCGGGGCCTCCAGCTGTAATCAGATAACCTGCACTTAATGGCACAGGAAAGTGCGCTCACGGGAGCGTCCACTCATCTCATCAGCGATATTGCGTGCGACCGCAGGACTGCAGATGATTGTGTTACCTTCCTGCTCAAGCCAAGAAAAGGAACCCAGTTTCACACCTGTGCAGTTTTCGCACTCCCTCACAGCCCCATGGGTTTAATATATGAGTGTCGGATAGGGCAGGTTCCAAAACGGATTTGGACAACAAATCAAGTTAACAACTGTGCTGTTTTTCAGTTTGTCGTTTTTTAGAGATGAGAAACTTGGACAAATACCTACAGGCTACTGCTATGTGAAGCATAGTAAGCAGGCAGAGTGAGACAGATGGATGAACATGCAGGTAAATGGACAGATGGCTAAACTCACAGATTACGGTACAGGCAAATAGCTGGATGAACTCACAGATTACAGCACAGGAAAACAGACGCATGAACTCACAGATTATGGTATAGGAAAATAGATGGATGAACTCATGGATTACCGTACAGGAAAACGGATGGACAAACTCATGGATTACGGCGCAGGCAAACAGATGGATGAACTCACAGATTATGGTACAGGAAAATAGATGGATGACCTCACAGGTGAAGACACAGGTAAAACACGGTCTGATGATAAACTCACAGTTTGAGCAGCAGGGATGACACCACCACAGAGACGGAGGAGGCGGCCATTGCTGCAGAACCCATCCATGGCTGCAGCACCAACCCCACAGGCATGAAGACTCCTGTAACACAAGAGATCACACACTGAAACCTGCATCTTATACACACAGACAGGCACCAACACACACATGCGTGCATGAACACTCCTACAACACGCTGACACTGTCATGTTATACACACAGACAGGCAGATGCCAACGCATGCATACATGCATGAACGTCCCCGATGTCTGACCGTGAGTTTGCATGCTTGCATACAAGGTGCAAGGTACTTCACCTGAACTGTTTAACTGAATATCCAGGTGTATAAATTAATAAGATGCATTGAACCGTTGTAAATTCATATTCATCCCCATTTTTTGGCTGGGGTGGGAGGGTGGGAACTGTTAAAGACAAGTTGTAATATTTTTGTACTTCATACACCACTGTATTTTGTCCCCTCGCAGAATAATAAAAACATATTGATAAAAATATGAATAAAATGTAAGGTGTCCAAGCGCACCCGTGTAAAAGCGTCTCCTGGGTGAATAAAATGTGCTTGATTTAACTACCTGCTGCTGCAGAGGCTTCTCTATCAAAATGTGGCTTTCCCCTCAACACAAATCAGACAGATATCCATCTCCCACTGGGATTAGGGCTCAAGTGGGATTTTTGCACTTAGACAAGGACTATTTGATCTGATTTCTGAAGATATGCCTCATATTCTATTAATGAACCAAAATACAAATTACACATTTTAATTTGTACTGAAAATGTAAGAGGGAGTTATTATAGTGTAATTATAAGATTTCTTTTATGGACATTCAGGCTTTGGAAATAAATTCAGAAAGGGGAAAACACCCACAGAGGATATCCTCTCAGTCCCCACTAACACGCAACATTCACACAACGTTGTGTCAGCGTCACGGAAACCTCGAATTGGCCAGGGTTCTGTAAACTAAGCGGAAAAAATAGAGGAATGCTGACTCACGGCTGTTGACTGATCTGTTTTAGCTGATAACAAGTTGATCAGGACCCTCTGTTTCCGAGGCTCAAAGTACAGCTGGGATTACTTTACTTTAAAGCACTGCCTCTCTGCTTCTGTCTTGTTGGTGGCGAGTTTAAGGGCATTTGATTGAGTAAATCATTTACTCACTCCAGAGACTGCAGCAGATTTAATTCCCGGCAGTGTGAGCTGGGGATTCAAGATATTGCGGAAAACTTCAGAACAGTGGCATTTCCCAACCCTGAGCACCAACTCTGCACCCTGATTTTATTCCAGCACAGCTCTGTGGTGCAGGATTGATGAGCTGTTAATGGAATACCAGCCTGTGTTTGACATCTAAGACCTATCATCTTGCACGTGTTGTCTAAAGTGTGTTTGTGCCGATAAAAAGATAACACGTGTATAGGTGTTTCTACATTTGTAGTGAATTCATGACTAAACAGTTGATCAATTCATTCATATAAGCCCTACGCCATGTAAACATGAGCAATTTCAACACAGCATCGTACATTCACGATCAAGTTCAATACAGCATTGTTTGCCGAATTTCCTAATTATGAAAACAACATGAAATTAAGGCAACATATACATAAGGTAATGTTTAGAGAAACCATTACGTGGGGTTAGGACACGCTTCAGTACAGGATAGCCTTGAACCTATGACCCACAGTGCTGCTTTTCAAAACAGACACTACGTGATGGTGACCATGTTTGACTAATGTTGACTTCCATACGGTAAGGTGCAGGCCAACTAAGGGAAAAAAATCAACAACTTGAAAAAGAAATAGAGCCTGCATACTACTCTACTGCCCCCAAGTATTTGTATTTGTAGACAGAGATAAGACTGACATTTTGATCCCTGCAAATCTTGGTCAGGACAACGAATATTGACATCTCCCCTGTATAAATAACTTCCACTTCACCCAGTGTGATTGACGTCATTGCACTAGACTCAGTTAGTTGCGTGACAATTGTGTACCATTACAAAAGTACACTGGAGTACAAGTACATGGGAAAATAGCACACAAAAATTGTGTTGCACAGTATTACAATAATGCTGTACAATAGTTCATTTTTGAAAATGTGCAGTCATGTCAGATCTAATTAGTATGGATCATCAAACTCATAAAGACTAAAACTTGGAAAAGAAAGTTAAGAATTCAATATGATACCATTTATCAAACCTGTTATTTAAAGTTAGCAAAATATCGATAGCCATTCTTCAGTACATTTACACGGAACCAGCTTTCATGGGTATCTCCCAGCAGACTGTGGATCAGATCCCGAAACAAAACCACTTCCCAGCACTAGTGTGTCGAAATAGCCATGCCTTAACGCAGCATTGAATGTCACATGAACACTGGGAAAGGGGTGTTCAGTTGACACTGACCCGCTGAGGGCTAGGTCATGCTTACACACTCGCCTGACTGTCATGGTAACGTCGAATGAGGATCGGGTCGGACCCACACTCACCAGCTGCTATGGGAATCCCCAGAAGGTTATAGATCAGTGCAAAGACGAAGTTAATCCGTATCCTCTGTACCGTTTTTTTGGACAGCTCAATACTGGCCACGACGTCCAGAAGATCGTTCTGTGGGGGGGAAGGGGGAGTGGGCAACAGAGAAATAAGAAACGGACAGAATGATGCTTTGGTTTGCTTGAACAACGTAGCCCTTATTTTCTGTTTTTAAAATAGGCTCAATCAATATATTTAAAATATGTATGATATTGTCATTCTGGTATGTTGCAATTTGTTTATGTATACATTTATTTCAATATATTTAAAATTGGCACTCATATTTTAATTGTATTTGCAATATATCCTTGGACTGAACAACATATTTCTCAATATGTTTCATTATATTTCCTTTTTGTACGGGTTAGTGGGTCACTCCAAGTCCTGACACATCAGGACAATGCTGGTAATACACAGTTAGAATGCCCCACCCCACACGGTCTGCTCCTTAATATTGTGTAACTCTAAGCAAAGTCCTACTTCTCCAGTCCAGCACCACAATGCCATGTACAAAGCATCTGTACTGTGTCTTCAGCCCTAAACCCCTTTCACACTGCAGAGTACGCCACCTTTAAGCCAGCCACATCACCAAAAACCTAGCTGGCTTCATCAAAGTCTTCAGTCAATGGAAAGAGTCCCTTAAGCTCTACTCCATATACATAAAATGGGTGAAGACTCTGCATCTCTGTCACCCCAGCTGCCCCCCTTACCCTAATGAGAACCACATCGGCTGCCTCAATGGCCACGTCGGTGCCCGTCCCGATGGCGATGCCCACGTCTGCCCGGGCGAGGGCGGGCGAGTCGTTGACCCCGTCGCCCACCATGGCCACCTTCAGCCCGCGCTCCTGCAGCTCCTGCACCTTGGCCACCTTGTGCGAGGGCAGCACCTCCGCAAACACCTTTCTGATGCCCACCTGCAGGGGGCGCACACGAGCCAACAGGCCACATAGCACAGGAGGAGGGAAGTTAAAACACCTGAAATCTTTGTTTGATGATAACACCTCCTAAACAAACCACCAGGCCCCATTACATTATATTACAATCATTTAGCGGATGCTCTTATGCAGATCGACTTCCAGCACAATAGAACATAAGTGTATCCATTCAAGTGAAATGAACGACAGGCCCCACCTACCTCAGGGACACACATTCACAATTCCTACATTGACATATTTACCACTTAACCACAGACATGTAGGTAGCAGTTCATGTTGAGTGGTGCCATTGCTTAAAGCTGTATGTGTGTGACACAGTTCAGCAAACACACCAGTGAGAAGAGGCCCTCACCTGCGTGGCGATGGCTGTGGCTGTCCGCCGGTTGTCCCCGGTGATCATCACCACGTCGATGCCCATGCTATCCAGGGTGTGGACCGCCAGCGCAGACTCCGCCTTCACCGTGTCGGCGATGGCCAGCATAGCGCACAGCACACCTTGGGGGGCGGAGAGACACACACCCATCACAATGCCGCTCCAGCATGCAAGGAAACAGCAAGCAAGGAGCAGCTGCAGCTGGCTTCTCATGCATTCAGGACTGTACCATCTACAGGCCCCCTGAGTAACCATCTAACCAGGACTGTACCATCTATGCCCCCCTGGAATATTTATCTAATCAGGACTGTACCATCTATGGCCACCAGGATGGCAGTCTGTCCCTTGGTCTCGTGGCTGGACATGGCATCGTCCACGTCCGCATTGATGTGCAGGCCATTGCGCCTCATCCATTCTCTGTTCCCAATTAACACTGAGTAGGAGGGGGATGAGGATGCACCTGGACACACACACACACACACACACACACACACACAAAGCTCTGTGACTATGGGCTGTACTCTTTTCACAGTATGAGACACAGGTTCTCTGACCCATTCTTAAAGTTACAGTATTCTGTGGTGTTTTTTTATAGTGGAAGAAGTGACACATTGTGTGAGAATGAGAAGCTGTGTGACCCCTGAGATGGAGGGCTGACGGTGGCCCAGGGGCTGCACTGACCTGCGGGATCGGGGTCAATGACCAGGCTGCTCTCGTCCGTGGTGACCCCCTGGATGGTCAGGCAGGTGTTCTCAGCGTTGTGGGCATTCGGGCTGGCCAGGAGGAGCTCCTCGATGTTAGAGACCTTACAGCTGATCCCGCAGCCTGGGACTGCCTGGAAGTCTCTACAGTACCCCAGCACGTCTGTGTCCAGCTCCTAAACAACACACGGAGTTATACACACACACACAAACACACACACACGCACACACACACGCACACACACACACACACACGCACGCGCACACATGCACACACACACACACACACACACACACACACGCACGCGCACACATGCACACACACACACACACACACACACACACACACACACACACACACACACACACACACACACACACACACACACACACACACACACACGCACACACACAGTACTCAAGCACACACAGAACAACTGCACACACATGTTGAAGTGATGTTGGTTTTTAAAATTTAGTATATATTTTTATGACATCATGACCAAAATGGAGCAAAAAACAGAGGAAACATTTATTAAATAGAATTTTTCAAAAGTGATGTGCTGCTATGTGTCTGTACCAAGGTCTTCTGGGGTTTATTACACTCCGCTGCACTGTGAGGTCACAGGCTATGTGATATTTACAGTGCAAACTAGAAGCACTGAATGCAGCACAGAAGATTTCTCAGCGAGTAATTGCTGATTGCTGATGTCTGCAGGTTGAATAAAGCTCGGCAGGTCTTGACAATGTACACCCACGCAAACACGCCTACATACACACACGCACACACAGACACACACACACACACACACACAGACCACTCCGCTCCAGCCCTGGACACCTTCCAGCTCCGATACCTCTTTTGTCGCTATGGCAACCGCCCACAAAAAGACAAGGGTGCACTCCTCTCAAAAAACAAAAGACGGGTCTATAAAAAGACAAGAATGTGGAGTGCAGAGCAGAAGCAGGGGAGGTGGGGTGGGAGGCGGCGGGCGGCGGCGACGGGCGACGGGTCTTGCCTCTTTGCAGTACTTGGCCACAGCCATGCCGAGCGGGTGCTCGCTGCTGGCCTCCGCGGTGCCCACCACCGCCAGCACCTTGCGCAGGGGCAGCCGCGCCCGCTCCCACAGCACCAGCACCCGCGTCACCCGCGGCACGCCGTTCGTGATGGTGCCCGTCTTGTCAAACATCACCGCCTTGATCTGCGGGAACACAAAGCACGCGGGGAGCGGGGCTGAGAGAGGGTCCTCCAGGAAGGGGGGGGCTAAAGGAAGCATGGCATTATGGGTAAGGCAGGAACAGGGCTGAGAGAGGGTCCTCCAGGAAGGGTGGGGCTAAAGGAAGCACGGCATTATGGGTAAGGCAGGAACAGGGCTGAGAGAGGGTCCTCCAGGAAGGGTGGGGCTAAAGGAAGCACGGCATTATGGGTGAGGTGGGAGCAGGGCTAAGAGAGGGAGCTGCAGAGAGGGCGGGGCTAAAGGAAGCACGGCATTGTGGGTGAGGTAGGAGCAGGGCTGAGAGAGGGAGCTGCAGAAAGGGTGGGGCAAAGGGAAGCACAGCATTATGGGTAGGACAGGAGCTGAGCAGACAGAGTGCAGCAGAAATGGCAGGGCTGAAGGAAGCATGGCTTTTATCCAGGAGGCTGCAGGTTTGATTCTGAGGCGGGGTATTGTCGTTGTACCCATGAATAAGGCCATCATTTGGTCATCACTTATTCCTGATTTACAAGAACGCAGGGCAATTACTGGAAGTGACAATCTTGGCAGTGTCACAATTCTAAAACCAGTAGTGTGACATTCCTAAAGCCCATATGTACTGCACTATGATGCAGTGGTATAGGAATTTAGTTGTACCCAAAGAGTTGAAGATTTGATTTTCAGGTGCGCCTTTCATTCCCTTTGAGCGAGGTACTTAACACATGTCCTCAGTTTCAACTTCCAACTGCATAAGCAGATCATCTAAAAAAACACTTTCAGCAAAAAAGGCTACCATAAACAGATGCTATTGGGTGAATACATGAGAGACCAATGGGAAGAAGTGGTACTGGGGAACTGTAGGATTTGCAGTTAAAGGAATGGGGCAGGCAAATTAACAATGAAAAGAGGAGGAACAAAGTACCAAACAGTCCAAACTTGGCCATTTACTGTGTAGCCATATGAAACTGTATCTCAATTATGTGGGTACAGATCAAGTTAGATGGCAAAGAAGTAAATATGTTCGTATTAGGCCTCAGAGCTCAGGGTCACTTTGGCCTGACTGTGCTATATTGGTATGGGGTAACTCCATTAACCCACAGCTTTTGCACCACTCCAATGTGTACAGAATGTAACTCGTTTACCTTACCCCAAAGGATGTCTGCTAAGTTAATAACACTACAACTGCTAGTACTGCTTAGCAAACACAACATCTGCATCATTAGGTAAGACTTTGAAACAGGAAGTATGAAACAGGAAGTGTCCCTGCCTTATGGGCCATCTCCAGCGGCTCCCCTCCCTTAATGAGGATGCCGTTCTGCGCGCCCACGCCCGTGCCCACCATGACGGCGGTGGGCGTGGCCAGGCCCAGGGAGCAGGGGCAGGCGATGGACAGCACGGTGATGGAGGCCTGGAAGGCGAAGCGGACGATCACATCTGTGCGAGGGATGTTCTTATCGTACCCCTGTAGGGAGGCAAGCAGAGGTACAGTGAGTACCCTCCCAATCACACACAGAGGTACAGACTCACATGAATACACTCCCAAACACATATGCACACACAGAGGTACAAACGCACATGAATACACACAAATACATACACAGAGGAAAAAATGCAAATTCACACATGCAAACACACACACACACAGACACAAAAAACACACACTAGACACAAAAAATGTAAACACTGCTTAAATACACGCGAACACAGATACACACACACGGATACAGACACACACATACAGACACATAAACATTCATATACACACACACACACCCACACCCACACACACACACACACACACACACGTGTCCATATGTGTGGCTGCTAGCGTGCATACATGTGTGCATGCGCCAACGGTTTGTGCTGATCCTCTGAAAAAGCATCAATAAGCCCTAGGGAATGAGGTGCTCTTAAACTGAGCTCCTCAGCCTTATCGCATCACTTCATTCATAGAAGGGTTAAAATTCCTTGTTAATACCGCAGCTTGACAAAAAAATTTATAAGACACCAGTAAATTCCATAGTTTGATTCGGTTCTTTGTCCTCAACAGCACTCGGTACAAACCAATAAGGGTTCCCTGTGTAGAGTTTACTCACGGGAAAATACTCTGCCACAATATCAAAATTCACAAAACCGATGATGATCCAGGCTAAAAGCGTCAGCACGGAGACGATGACAATGAAGGGGACGAAGTACCCGCTCAGTCTGTCCGCAAACTGCTGGATCGGGGCCTGGTGAAAACACAGATAGTTACACTTTTGCCTTGAAAGCCAAATTTATTCTTAAAATGAGAATGAAATTAAAATCTAACCCATGGCTCGAAAAGACAAAGCCATGGTCGATAATCACCATTGCTTTGCATGAGTGAAACAGAGATACTTTGGTGAGGTTTTGGTGTGCACACGTGCGCTTCTCACCTTGGAGGTCTGTGCCTCCTCCACCAGCTTGACGATCTGGCAGAGGGTGGTGTCAGCTCCCACGTGGGTGGCCTGCACCAGCAGGGAGCCGTGGCCATTGATGGAGCCGGCGATCACGGTGCTGCCCGGCTTCTTAGTGACCGGCATGGGCTCCCCTGTGGGGAAACACAGCGCCCAAGACGTCCCACTCAGCATCAGTCTAATCATGACCATTTAAAAGCTACTGTGCCTTGCATTTGTACCAGTCAAAACCCAAAAACAAACTCCTGTGACACACTACTGCCACATCCAACAGGGTAAATGCAACCTTATGTGTCCCAATATTGAGCCTGTATCTGGTTTGTGCTCTGTGTTTTCACAGCCTGAATATGAGTCAGTGGCTGAGCTCAAAGCCCCCTGTCCTTACCTGTAATGAGAGACTCGTCTGCCATGGAGCTCCCATCAATCACTTTACCATCCACAGGAAACTTCCCCCCAGGCACCACCTTCACAACATCACCCCTCTGAACCAGCTCCACTGACACCTGCTCCTCACTGCAACACACACAGCACTGATTTAATCACTGACACACATAGTTACACTGACACTCAGATACACACAGCACTGATTCAGTCACGCATACTGACACTCAGATACACACAGCACTGATTCAGTCACGCATACTGACACTCATATACACACAGCACTGATTCAATCATGCATACTGACACTCAGATACAGACAGCACTGATTCAATCATGCATACTGACACTCAGATACACACAACACTGACACAATCACTTGCGTACACACACACATACACACACACACACAGATGCTCACACACAGATGCGCACACACACACACACACACAAGGCAGGTTTACCTGAGTATGGAGTTATCTGTGCCTAGTGTCACCACTGTGGCATCGGTGGCCTGTAGGGACATCAGCTTGGCCAGAGCTTCAGATGTCTTACTCTGCAGAACAGTACATCACAGTGAGACTCACTGAAATCTCACCACACTGTGTCACTGAAATTGCAGTACAAAGAGTGAATAAACTAACACTTTTTAGTTTAGACACAAAAACACTGAAAGTGACTGAAATTACAGCACAGAAAGTGTGACTAAAATAACACTATCAAAAACTGTTTATATGTTTTACAGTAATTATAAATGCCCCACCTAAATGGGACAAATTGCTTTATTTCAGTTTGTAAGCTGTTTAGAGGTGTGCCTATGTGTCATTCAAGCTCAGTAGTTGTTGACCCAATCTCAGTGTATGCCCTCTACTGAATGTAGTTTTAAAAATCCAGCACTACCATGGATACAGTAAAATATCCAACTAGAAAGGCAACAGTCCTAGATAAGAGCCAACCAATCTCGACCTAACATAACCTAAGCTTATCTCAGCCTAGCACGGCTGCATTGCACAGCCTGTGTTGTTATATTGTTATATTGTTATACTGGCCACAGCATACAGCAGCTGATCCTGTATGGATGTGTGCATGAATGTTACAGGTCACCATTCAGTGGCATTTCAGTGACAGACGTGGCTGCCGAATGTGACTTTCTCAGTCATATAGGCAGATGTATTCCTGAGGTGCTAACCAAAACATTGTCACGCTCCTTAATTTTAAGTATGATAATCAATCCAGTTATTTTTGTCCATTTCTGATTCAATATACACTTTGTGGACATGAAAAATGCTGTTTAAGAAACATAAATAATGCAACACTTGACTTAACTTCTTACTCAAAGTTGAGCATTGTGGTTGAGTTAAGTCTGGGCTGTGATTTTGCAGTGACCTGTTGAAATGAAAGCTAACTGGCATTTTTGACATTGGGAGGGGTTGCACGTTTTATTCCCAGCTGGAGCACTACCCTCATGCTGTGTGAAATGGATAGCACAGTATGTACAAAATGTAATCTGGCTAAGTCCCTTCTTTGTGCTAAGTTCTTTGCTAATGGTACAATACAAGTATCAGGATAAGATGGAGGTGCTGGCTACCTTAGCCAC
Organism: Megalops atlanticus; assembly: GCA_019176425.1. NCBI lineage: Eukaryota > Metazoa > Chordata > Actinopteri > Elopiformes > Megalopidae > Megalops > Megalops atlanticus. Next base: position 10,580,724 of record CM032889.1, read on the forward strand.
ATGCTCCAGCCAGCGCCCGAGGGCGATGAAGACAAACAGCATGGGCGGGGTGTCGAAGAACGTGACAGGACTGTGCTCCGCCCTCTCAGCCATGGCAACCAGGAGGACCACACAGGAATAGACGTAGGAGATGGAGGTGGCCAGCACGATCAGGACGTCCATGTTGGCCGTCTTGTGTTTCAGGGACCTGTAGGCCTGGATGTAGAAGTACCGACCTCCCAAAAACTGAAAGACAAAGAGAGGGAATACTTTTGAGTGTGTGTATATGTGTGTGTGTATGTGAGAGAGATAATAACTGACAGAGGGAGAGAGAATTTGACTTTCAGGTAACCTTTTTTCAAGGTGGCAGGAGGGGGGAGGTTTTGGGGTAGTAGCTTATTTGGCACCACTGCTCATATTTGCATGACATTCAAATTCATAAGGAAGCAGAGCTGTTAACCCTGATGTGTTTGTGTCCAGTCCAAGAGAGGTGACTTTGAAGCAGAAACACATGATGGCTGATTACATGCTAGTAAACCAAGTCCAGGGCCTGGCTAGCAGGGACCCCGAAAGAACTGCATGATAGCAAAGTACGGTAGCACAAACACCTCAATGCAAGAGTCAGAAGAAATGGAGTCCCAGATCATCATTCTTTTTCTTTTCTTCTGTTTCACATTAATCTTTCCCTTTAGGTAGTTCACAACTTTGAAACACTGTACATAAGCTTCATGTACACCAACATCCCACTTTCATGCCTGACACCTCATGATAAACTATTACAGTGTGTGCACCAGCAGTACAAAAAATCATCCACATCTTTAACATTACTCATGCCATTTAAATAGCATAGGTTAATAAGCATAGATAATCTAAACATGAAGCTCATTGGAAATATCTGAATTTATTCCTTGTGTTACCCATTATTCCTTGTGTTAGCCATTATACATCTAATACAAGACTCAGCTACCTTGCCAGACCTGTGTGACCGTCTTTACCACAACACCTGATAATTCAAGGAAAGAAAATACTTTTATATTTGTTTACAATCTGTTATCTAGCAAAGATACGCATTTCATTTTGTGTAACGTTCTGGATTGTATTGGATTAATATGTTACTCAGCTCATGCAAAACACATGGCTCTGAGACTGCAGTGTAGCTTTGTACTGTACTTGTATTTGCTTTAGTGGATCCAAAGCCTAAACAGAAAACAAATGCATCATGTGATATTTTGGATGTATCTATGGTTTCTGAGTAGTGTGCTTTGCAGGAAACTGCTGTGCTGAATCTGGCTTTATAGGTCTTATAAAATGAGCAACACACATCCACTGGCCAAGTCAGAGCTGAAAGTCACTAGCAGTATAACTTCTGTTTTCATCTTTTCCTTAGAGCATCATAGAGAAGCCTGGTTGCATTCACAACTTACAACAAGTTTTAAATATGATTCAGGATTTTCCACAGTACATTAACTTTGTATTCACCTATTCATGTTATGCAAAGCTTTTCTAAATGTCACAGAACACAACAGACATGGCATTCATGGTTACTTCTTTGTCCTAATCACCACTTTTGGTTCTTGCAATGAAATAATTACATAATTATTGGTGTTCTGTGAAAGACATTTTTTCGCTTAGTGTCTCTGCAATGGCACAAAACTCCTTCATGTTTTTAAGTATGCGCATTCAGACACTGCCTATTAAAATGCATGTGTTCTTAGTTGCAGTTATTACTGCTAACACGAGGAGCAGAGTCATTCAGGCACATGTTTTAAGTGGACATGAATGGACCATCATTTTCTCTTGAACAGGTGAACAGGTGCTCTTGATATAAATGGCTTACATGTGACATATACTCTTTGGTGTGCATGGGCACATGTTCAGTCATTTTCTGTAGAATGTAATGGAAGAGCTCAGCAGACAACAGACAACACAACAGAGTGTTCACAACATAAAGGTCACGTGTCTACTGATGGGTGGTGGGGCTATCACCTTTTATTAGTGACTCACTGATTTCTACGAATCCATATGTGGTTTACTATGGACAGCTAAGTCTTTTGATTGGTGCACAGGAGCCAGTGACTGTTAGAAGAATGTAGCTCCACCCACTATAAACCCTATAGTGGGTGGAGCTACATTCTTCTAACAGTCACTGGCTCCTGTGCACCAATCAGGCTCATTCTCCCATCACTTCAGGTGCATCACAGGCAAAGTGTACCTCTATTTCCCCACTGACCAGCAGACTAAGCAGCTGTAAGCCTGTACCTGGACCGGTGTGCAGAGCAGGAAGAAGGCCAGGTTTAGGATGGAGAGGCCGGGCAGCAGGTTCTGCTTGGGGGGCATGGAGCCTCCGTGGGCCTTGTGCTGGCTGTCCATCACCATCATGTAGATCATGAGGCCCATGACTGGCACCCCAAACACCAGGCTGAACAGGAAGGAGTTCTTCCACCTGCGGTCAAGGGAAAACACACACAACAAGGACTGAATCACAATGAATACTCACACACACACACACACACACACACACACACACACACACACACACACACACACACACACACACACACACAGACACAGACACACACACATACACACACACAAACAAACACACAGCATCCTGCTGGGAGCATCCTCCTGTTGGCTGCTCTGGAAGCATGGGAATAAGAAGATGAACGGAGTTGGGATACTTGCTGTCGGATCTCCTCCTGGTGGTCCAGGTTGGAGCCAATCCTTTCGCTCTTCATCACTGAAGCCCCAAAGCCCAGGCCCTGAGATAGAAAGACCAGAGTCATTAATCCCCTCTAACACTAGGGCAACAGTTATAAATTTTGTTATTGCAAATGCTGCAAGTGCCACTGTGGTGTCCTCAAACATGGCACAAACTGTATTTCAAGTAAAGCCCTGCAGATAAAATGTACTGACATAACTATTGCCTTTTTAGCTCACTGGGAATAAAATAACATCTAATGCTTCCTGTCTGTTTTCTATGCCATAACTTTTCACAAGCATGCTTGCCCTAAATATTAGGTATTCCAAATTATGGCTTAATATTCTTCAGTAGCATAATTACCCTCCTCATCATTCTTACCGTACCTCAATAATTCTGATAATATCCCGAGCTCCAAGAACTTCTGGGTCAAACTTCACGTGAGCTTTGCTGGTTGCCAGAGCAACGGAGGCCTCCAGTATGCCTTTGGTCCTGGTCAGCTTGGTCTCAATGTTGTGGACGCAGGAAGCACACGTCATCCCTGTGATCTGGGACATTCAAACACGTGTCACACACAGAATCTGTCCAAGACAGGAGTGATACACTGATACTGTCTATAAAATAACATTGACAGACTGACACTGTCTATAAAACAGAAGTGACGCACTGAAACTCTGAATAAGACATACTGAGATCATCTATAATACCTGCATAAAACCCTACATGAATATAAAATCTACACACATATGCAAAACCACCCTTTTAAATCTATGATAAATAAGGCAGAGACAGCAGGACTCGCTACTGAGGCAGACAACATGACATTCACAAAACTTTCTCATAATATTGCTGTAGTGTTACAGCAATATAATGAGCACATAGGGAGGACTATGTGGGTCAATAAACTCACAATGAGGTCCAGCTTCCCGTCCATGACAGCATTGTCCTCGATCAGGGTGGCACCAAAGCCCAGGTCCTCAATGAGTCGCGTGATCCGGGCCGTGTCCAGAACCCGCGGGTCATACTTCACCTCAGCCTTGCCCGCCATGAGAGCTACCAGAACCGACACGATCCCTGTAAACACACACAGACCAACCCGAGCAAGGCCAGATCACGTTAATACAGGCATAATGAGAACAACTGGCATCCCTTACATTTTCACCTAGATGTAATGCTTATATATTATACTCCTGTGTTACATGTGAAAGAGCGATGAACTCAATGCTCAGTGCTCTGCTACTGCAATCTGCAACCGACGGATCAAGATTATTAAAGCGGAAAGCACAATGCAGGACAAATAAGCACTAGATAAAAATATGGTGTGCCAGACCAGTCAGGTCAGTGTAAAAATCACAGCTCAGTCCTCACTCAAAATAAGGCAAGCTGCGACTTTCTGTGTTTTTTCTGCAACTTTTTTTGTGTTTTCCTTATTGCAATTATTTTCTCTAATGACCCAGTAAAACAATGAAAACTTTATGAGAAAGTTGTAGTTTTCTTTATTTCAAGAAGAAAACTACTTCATTGTTTCATGTTCAAACTCCACAGCGCCTGAATGAGTCTGGACAGTGGCTGGGTGATCCACAGCTGAATTTGAGCCTAGATAACAGTGATGTTGTCAGTGAGCTGGGGGTGGTGGCTCTGTGCTATGCACCTTTGTGCTTCTGGAGGTTCCTCTCTATGTTGGCCACGCAGGAGGCGCAGGTCATGCCTGTCACGTGGATGAAGCACTTCTGGGTCCTCGTCTCCTCTGAGTCGTGGGTGCCGGCCGCCTCGGAAGGTTTCGAGTGCCAGGGGGCGGGGGCCAGGGGGTGACTGCGGGAGGGGGTCCGGGACTGAGGGCCGGCTGCATCATCAGCACATTCTGAGGGTCTCTGTCCCGTCCCAACAGAGCTGGGGCTCTCAGAAACAAACTGGCCTGTCAGTTACAAACAACAACCAATCACAATGACCGAATCATCAGCATCAAAGCCACATACTGCTCACAAGCCATCATAACCGGACATACTGTTAATTTTACACAACAAAAAACATTACACAAATCTACACAAACCATTTTCATCAATCATTTTTGAGTCACACCATTGAGGAACACAGAAAACATGGAACATGGACACAACATAGGGCTACAACAACAAGGTGTGGAAGCACCTTGTGGTTTTAGAAACTGGATTTAAACCATTCTCTAGAAAACCAATCCAACAAACTGTTATAGCATGTTGCCTTCACTTACAGTTCTTAATTTTCACACACCTCACCTTTTCTCTAAGGCTCACACATCTCCCTGAGTTTATGGGTTACTAAAATGAACATATTATGGAAAATGTAATATTTAGTTAAATTTGTTAGTGAAGTTTAATGTTGAGAAGCCATTTTCATTACTTCAGGGTGTACAAAAACCTGGTGTATAAAACCATTTTCTAGACTTCTTCAGGGGTCTCCAAAACTAGGGGATGTATGCAAGTTTCTATCATATGCCCCTGAGTGGTTTGATTCCAAAAGGAGTTAGTATAGATGGGAGACTTAAAAACCTGACTTCCATTACATAAAACTAACACTTTCAGCCACCTGGCTCTGAGGATTATAAGTGAATTATAAGAAAACAAGCCTTTGATTTCTTTTGACTGCAGTAGTGAAACCCTGATTTTGAAGACGTACCTTTCTGAAAAGGCAGAGGCTGGTTGCCATTGGTTACAGGAGATTATGAGCTGCCATTTAGGTAAAGAGTCTGAATAAACAGCGTGACAACTCAGTAGACTATGTGTTTAAAGAGGCATCAAACGACATGTGCTGTAGATGTACATCAAATAGAGCATTGCTCTTCCTTGGATATATCTACAAAATGACAGTTTTGGCTACAGAGCCTTCTGTCTCCTATGGCTTAAACTACCCCCACTCCACACACAAACACACACACACACACACACACACACACACACACACACTTTCTCTACTACTTGTACCAGCCAATAATACAGTGAGAGCTCCAGGCTGTGATTAAATACATTATGGAAAAAAGGCATGGCTGGACTGAACTGACCTTGCTGACTCCAGAGCAGGATAATCAGAAAAGAGGCACAAAATTGCCTAAATCAGCTTAGCCTAATTCCAAATCTTGACCCCATTAGGCCACTTCAGCCTTGCAGCCATAGAGTGTCTGATGTCAAAGTAAAATGGCCCCTTGAATGGTAACTATAGAGACCTGTTCTTTGAACACTGTGTTCTGTTGAACCAACACATAACAATCCTCTCCGGACATTTCATAAATGAATTAGGGATCCAGTTCCAAATGTTTTAATTTGGTTTATGTCTATTTAACACTGCTATCAACTGCGCTCAGCTGCTGGTTATTAAATTATGTTCTACAAGTGGTCTTGGTTTTAACTAACAATTGTATTAGCCAATGTTCTGAAGACCTGTAAGATCCTGTAGGATGTTTTTTTGCCTGTGTTGTACTCTATCTCTTGTAAGTCAGTTTGGATAAAAGCATCTGCCAAATGAACAAATGTAAATGTAATATAAATGTAGGATTGTAAGCAGCCTTGCCCAGGTGATTAGTTGGTGATTAGTAATTCACTATCAACTGATATCATGTTTACAAGCTGCTATTAAAAAATCAGAAATGTTAGCTAACAAAGTTAAATAGCAATGTGATTTTGTGCTTTCAAATGTTCTATATCTATATTGTGTCTGCACTAATGACAATTGCTGGCTTGGAAATAAAAATAAAACACAGCCAAGAGAGAATATTTAAATTCACAGTTAGCTTGGCACAACCTTGAATTGTTGACTGGATAGTCCAGTTTAGTATTATGCCTGGCAGCCTGCACAAATCCTGCTGCATTAAAAAAACTGGGAATTCTCCTGCAATTCACAGTTTTTGAATGCAGCATTCTAAAAAGAAAGTTATAATGAACAAATCCAAGGTACTGTACTTAATAGCAGATTGGACCCCTTATTACGGATACCCCACAGTTCTGAAAAAAAAATGGTTTTAGAAAATGTTTTTAGAATGAATGGTTTGGTAAGGGCCAGCAAGTCTTAACCTGATGCTGGTGATGAGCTCTGGGTGTTGGGGTACCTGTTAGTGAAGCATCAAAGCCCATGTCCTCGATGGCTGTCCTCAGGTCCTCGGGATGAGTGACGCTGGGGTCATACTGGATAGTCCCCTTGCCCTCGGAGAGAGACACTTGTATGGAGCGCACGCCGGCCTTCTGGGAAATCTGCCCCTCAATGGTCTGCACACAAGACTGGCAGGTCATCCCAGCGATGGCCACCACGACAGTCTGCAGGGTCACCTGACCAGCGTCCTGAGCCCTGACCGCAGGGACGTGTGGCGGTTCGTCGGGCGCCGTCACCTTGAACTCTCCCGGAGGCAGGCTCTCGATGCCCTGCTTCAGCGACTCCAGGGTGACGAGGGAAGGGTCGTACTGCAGGTCGACGCTCCCGGTCTCCAGGGAGACGGAGACGTGGCGCACGCCCGGCCTCCCCGCCAGATGTGCGCTGATGTTGGCGACGCAGGACCTGCAGTGCATTCCCGCCACCGCCAGCGTCACGCCACGCCACTCCCCCGCAACACCCACGCCCGAGGCCTGCCCGTTCACTCCCCTCTCCTGCGGGGGGAGCTCTGCCTCCGCAGGAGCCAGCCCAAGGCGGGGGGGCTCATCTGTGAGGACTGCATCGAAGCCCATCTCCTCAATGCCGGCCCTCAGCTCCTCTGGCCGGACCAGACGGGGCTCGTACTGCACGGCGGCCTCCCGATTGGCCAGCGACACCTTGATCCCCAGCACGCCCGGCAGCTGGCCCAGCCGCCCCTCGATGGAGCTCACGCAGGACTGACAGGTCATGCCCTCCACCCGGATCCTCGCCTCGGCCTCCCCGGGCGTGACGCCCGCCGTGGCGGTGGCCTCGTAGCCCACCCCCTGGATCTGCCGGCAGATCTCCTCCACGGTGACGGCGGAGCGGCTGAACTCCACCTGGGCCTGCCCGCGGGCCAGGGACACCTGCGCGGCCACCACCCCTCTCGCCCTGGAGAGCCTGCCCTCGATGGCCTGGGCGCAGGACTCGCAGGTCATGCCCGTGATATTGATGGTGGCGCTGGCGCGGTCACCAGGCTGAGGGTACACCTCGTTCTGACTGCCCGGCTCATAAGCCAAGTTCTCATAGGCCTGCTTCTGGGGGGGCCTCGAGTCAAGAGTCCCATTCTCCTGATGAGAGAGAGAGACAAGAGGAGAAGAGAGGAGGAGAGTACAGGAAGGGGGGAGTGAAGCAGGAGAGAGGGGAGAGAAAAGGGGAGCAGGGGAGGGAAAGGAAGGGAGGTTTGAATGGAAGCATAGAGATAGCAGTTGATTTAAAACAATGACTTCTCTAACCCACAAACATTAGGGGAAAAACTGAATGCGAGCATGACGTCCAGGCTTTCAAAAACAATGTTTAAGAACGTAGCCTATGGAATCAGGGCTCCTTTTGATTTTGTCCCAAGACATGACATTTTCAGCGCTTGTGTGAATAATCATTTGTGACAATGCAATCAGCGTGCGTGCCATTGCCACTGATGTGCTGATGATGCACAGAAATGACACCATGCAAATAAGGTACAGAGACACAGCGGTCTAGCCAAGATAACCTGCACAGTAACAACAAAGCATTCATTCACTGATGTTATACTATATGCACTCACATATTGCAGAAGCTAGGCGAGTACAGCACACTGTTGATTGAGAGACAGAGTCAACTCACTTTGGTTGTCATGCGTAATGTACACCATTGCTTAGGCCTAGACAAGCTTATCATTGCCACCATAATCATGACGTGCATCGCTCTAGAGAAGTCTACCTTCATTAAAAATATAATTACAATAAAATGAGTATTTGTGCATTTTGCACTGTTTGTTTTTATATTGCGGTCTGTCAGGACTTGTTTCTTTTGTGTGTTCATTGATTATGATAAGTTTACACTAAATATGTTTTTTAAGTACCATTCATAAATGAACTCAGACTGAACTTTGACTGAACCACATCTCATCACCTGTTAATCTCAGATTTATTAGAGTGATCTGCCTTCTGCACGTAGGCCCGGATACAGGAGATAATTAATAAGGAAAGGCTAGATCACATACTCACACAGAACCACGTAAAACCCAAACTGAATGAAAACAGAAAGCAGTTCTGAGGATGACTCTTAGCTAGAGCGAGAAGAGGAACCCTATATGCATCAGATTTGCTTTCATGACAAAACAGTACAATAACACAACCACACAAAATTACATGGGATGCAGCCAGAAAATGTATGACATAATCCATTGTCTGATGTTCCAACCATTTAAGGTTATGAGCATTTTTGATTTGTTTCCCTCATAGTGCCCCTTTGATGTTCAATTAAAAGACGTATTTCGAAATCATAGACTTTTAAACCAGTGATTGTTGTATGACACAGCCAGCGAACAACACATTGTCTGCACCCGATTTCATTATTGTCCTACTGATGGACTCAAGTTTGACACTAAAAATATTGACACGACCCTCTGCAGTCAGAGAGCTCATCCTGCACGTGATGCATGAAGTAAGGTTTAAATAAATGTTGTCAAATTTCTGATTTTGTCATCAGATCCAGAGACTATAGTATCCCATCAAGACCTTTGATTTCTTCTTCTAATAATCAAAATCTAGGAAAAAAAATAGTACAAATAGTACAAAAAAAATAGTACAAATAGTACAATGCATAATTTACTATTATTTAATAGTAATTAAATAATAGTAAATTATGCATTGTATGTGTTTATGATCACATCAGACTGTAAAAGAGAAGATAATGTGTAGCCTGTGGATGACATCAAGTTGTACCCTTCATGCCTGCAGAAGGAAACCAGCTGACCAGCTTTTTTGCTTAGAGCTGGCAGCACTGGTGTAAAGAAACTCCACTGTTGGAATTGATAGCTATTTCCCCCAAAGTTACAGTAGGTCACATGATAATAAGACCAGTCAGCTCTGAGAAGGGTCCTTTGCCCATGTGGGGAAATTCGGGAGGCAGTGTCAGGTCCAAGGTCTAAAAGTTGGAAGCAGAGGCTTCCGTGATTGGCTGTGGCAGGCCCATGTGATTCCGTATTGTTCACACGGGGCAAATGAGATACCGCTTAGAGTCAATATTCATTTACTGCTCAGGCCACACTGACTGGAACTTTAGCAACCACAATGGACTGGAAACCCTAACCCCACTTAACTAAATTTCTTTTATATTTGCTTTGCCTGATGTTCTGATTGAGGGTGACTTTGTTTCAGCCTTGTTTCACTAACCTATTTAAACATCTTATGTATGTCTATATGTATTATTATTATTTTTGGAGAGACATATTCTATGCAGCACTATAGGGCACAACCACAAACCAAGGATTAAAACACATGACCTCTAGGTTAAGGGTACAAGAATCCAATAACTACACTTCATTCTACCATATGACATTTTATTGAGCCAGAGAATTGTTCAAAAAAAGTCTCACAAGTCTTAATATAGGCACATCTGATAAAAGTTTAAAAAAGACTGTCCTTAAATAAATACTCGCAGTTTACTCAAAGGTGAGCGACCCCTGCCATTCCACATAAAAAACATATGCTGTAACACCCAGAAAATTATATTTAAGGATACGTGTACTCCTGAGAGTAAAGCATGACCTATTATAGGGTCGAGTTAACATATAGTTTACTATCTACATTCTAAGGATAAGGTGAGATGTAACAGTTAAGTGAAATGGCCAATTCAATAGTGTGTGGCACTACTGTATTCTAGAAAGTTTTATTCTTGCTGTGATTAGCTTCCTAGTTCTTCGCAGAACAATTGGAAGGAAAGAATAATATTGATTAATATTTGACTTTTAACACAATCCAGGCCTACTACTCTCGGTGAAATAGTTAACAATACCTTTTGGCTACACGCAATCTGAAACACTAGCTAGCGCTTATCTTCACCACAGTCACTTGGTAGAAAGTCTACACGGCTCCAGACCGAGCAGAATAAGCACATTACAAACTCAATAAAGTTGTTCGTTGTTACACAGCCAGAATATTTTATGTTTACAAAATGTACAATGTTACATACAGCCAAATAGACACCTACAATGCCTCAGTTAACGTTACACTGCAGACTGTTCCACCACTTTCACGCTCACAGATTTACAGACATGAATTAAATAGCTTTCGATCGAGTTTACTAACTTTGGTGGTTAACATTTTCCGCACTGACCTTATGTTTATCGAATCCATCTCTTGAAAAGCTGACCTCCTGATGTTCCTGGTGCAGTTTGATACTGTCCCGGCTCTCCGGTTCCGATTCGGTAACAGGTGCGGTGCCGTAAGACCCCGATACCTGATTCTTCTGACAGACGACCATGCCGACCTGCTCGGTGGCCGGTTCCGAAGACTTTGCCACATGTTTGGTCACACCGAGCAACTTTGGTGAAATCTTTTTCATTTTTAATTACTTAGCTAGCTACCTAGCTAATTTGCTATTTATTTAGCCTGCAACCTGGTTTGCAGGCAAGCCTCTGAGTTCACTTGTCTATGATTTGAACGACCAGCACAACTGAATAGTGTTTTGCCATTTTGTCGTTTAACGTAACGTTAAAGTTAGCAATCTGAGAATTGAAAAACGTCAGTGTGGTTATTATAATGATCTGTTCTCAGGTGAAGCTGTCACCTTTTACTACTTAAAAATGAAACAGCTAGCTTCCGAGCTATAGCGCTATCCTCTAGGTACAAGTCTCTGCGGACAGGCTATAGCTACAGCAACATATACTGCTTGGTTTGCTTCTGCTGGACGATTTATCTGCCCGCTTCGACACACATCGGTTTAGAGCAAGCGCTGCGCAGATTCGCTAATCCGTATCTAAAACGGATACGTACACACAGTGACCTGGACTGTCTATTAGGTCATCCATATGATGTTATTATTTATGGGTATGCACAGCTGCTTTGAAATGATGCTCGTGAACAAACACACGTATTGTGACCGGGTGCATGGCTGACTCTAACGTGTGGCTAAGTTATATCTTTCTCACTATGTCACTATCTAACCGAGTCAAATCCCCCTCATGCCATCCAGGCCAGTTACTTCTATCCGATTGCAAAATACATGCATTTTCTTAGCTCCTAAATATTAGGGCATGAATTCATTTTAATACGTTTTCAAAAGAAATCTTTCGCCCATGGTTTTAGTGTACATATTTAGTGTAGTTAATGAGCTATCGAACTAGACAAATACACAGAGGCAGTTGAGTATCTTTTGTTCTGTTTCTGTTCTGCTTAGCGTAGCTGTCTAACACGGGACATCCACTGAACTCTTTAACCGACAGCTATCCGGTTCGCCTGCCATTCACAAGCATGGCTGTCCACCGATTTATGTCAACCAGAGGAATAGATCTGGAAGCGGGTGCTATAAAAACGCATCGTAATGCTGCTAGTTTGCTAGCCAACTGGATAATGTATCGGATAATCGGCAGAAACGAGCCTGCTAGGATAAACTGCTATCTAGTCAGGCAGACTAGCTAGCAAATGCTACCCGACGTAAAACGTCGGATGCGACATAGTGAAGTTTAGCTATGATGAGTGAAGCAATTGTTCCTTAGTCACAACAACATACATAAGATAAATATCTAAGTAATCTATGTAATGAACAAATAACGCATGTTGCTGTTACGTTACTGACTAAAGCCACTGTAAGGAAGTTTGTAGTCAGATTGTCAGGATGGCCGAGTGGTCTAAGGCGCCAGACTCAAGGTTTCATACCTTCCTCTAAAATGGGGCTTCTGGTCTCCGAATGGAGGCGTGGGTTCGAATCCCACTTCTGACAAGAATTTTTTAAAAATAACTTTACATTGTACTTCATTTAATTTTATAACAAAGCACATTTGCGCTTATTTTTGCTAACGTGAAAAACGCATTTTTTGAAATCTCAGATGATGGAAAACAGAAAGTGCATTATTATCTAGTTGCATTTTTTGGCTAACGTGGCATATAGACATATTTGTACTGGCTAACTATATCTCACAATCTCACAAAATATAATTAAATATCATCAGTAAATATAATTAAATATCATCAGTAACTGAAATTCAGAGTTTGTAGTTTGCAAAGAAAGGTAGAATTGGGACATAACTGCCGGGATAAGTGTATCATGTACAGAGACATTAAATGGTTAAACGACTTAAATGGTTCAACCGAGAGTTGAAATCGGCCTTTACAAAAAATCAATACCGATGACTTTACCTTTGCCTTTGAGTATATAGCGCAGGACGTGAATGTATTTACGTAAATTGCCAGACGGAGGCGCTAGATCCCATTTATACGGACGCAAAAGTTGGACTGAAAGAGTGTTGGAACTCGAAATGACAAACAATATTTGACAAATATAATAATTATAAACTGTTCCTCTAAACATACCCGTCCCACTACTTTACGTGCCATAGGTAGTCGTCAGAATAGCTGAGTGGTCTAATGCATCAGACTCAAAGTATTAACCTTTTTACTGCAATGAACGTTTTGTCCTCCAAATTAAGGAGTGGGGTCAAGTCCCACTTATGACCAAGCTTTTGAAAACAGTTTTTACCACAGCAACCTTACATCAAAAATCACTACAGTACCTGCAGTTATTCCCTTGAAAGTATTATAGGAACCTTTACTTGCCACATAAAACTCCATGAAAATATGTACTTTGGGAGGATGCAAAAAAATATGTTTCAATAATTTGACTTTTTTGTCAAATTGTCCATTGCTGGTTGTTTTAAAAAGTGACATTGTCCATGTGTCTCAACAGCCACAAACTAGATTAAACTGACATTCAAATTGCTAGGGCTACAAAAAAGAGAAAAAACAGTGTAATTGACCAAATCAGAATTAGTCTTAGCTTAGTTCAGGACCAGGCAAGATCAGAGAAATACAACCATCAAATATTTTAGCGATTAAAAACAGTTTGTTTCGATTTCCTTGCTCTTTCTATTCTTGAGAGACATGACAAGCGCATAACTTGACTTTCTTTCAAGAAAAACTTTTCAGGAAAAAAAAAAGTTTGTCAAGGAACACCCGGAGAAATCTGGCAAACGAATAACTTACGTGGTAGGCGTTGTGTCCTATCCCCCGCCTGCTCCATGTGGAACCGTACATAGTCGGTGCGCTTTCAACACAAAACCTTCTTACATTGAGGATGGAGGCTAATTAATAGGGGTATGACCACTCGCGCGCAAAAAGAGAATGTCTTCTATGGGCAGCGCGGCCTGGGGACACATGACTGTCACAGACATCCAAGTGATCTCATGATGTTAACTTGTTTTCACTAGTCTATGAATGCAAATAATCACTGGAATGTTTTTGTAATAGAGTTAGTTGTTTGAATTGCAGGAAATAAATCAACAGTCAAAAGGGCTTTGTGTAAATAAAATAAAAGCGACAGCACAGCAGAGGTTACACTTGACACAAAGACAATGACCAAGTGTTAAAAACCTGACAGCAGGCCTCCAAAATATGGACGACATAGTCAGGTACCAAGCAGTGTTACCAGCAATTTTGTAATTTTGAACAATATGGTCATTTTAGATACAGTTGACCAAATAGAAAGAAAAAAAATGCCCAAGTCCATTTTAAAGGCTTTGTACCACAAATACTATTAATATATTAATGGCATTAATATTAATGATCATCCTCACTGACAAGTTGTAAAAAATTCTGAGGGTCCAACTGTACATGGGGGAATTGCTGTTGGGCAAGCTGCAGTGGTGTATGCACTAGTGTATATTTCCTGATTGATATGGTACAGCAGACTCATTGTTTCGAGGTTGGTGGAGAAGGATACAACTGTTAAAAAAAACACCACACAGGAAAAAAAACACTGCTTCACAAACCAGTTATAGCTACTGCCAAGATTTTATTGTAAATGAAATTGAAAACAAAGGTGTCACACACAAAGGTGTAATTGTTCTGCATGCTTTGACAAAGACAAGACAGGGTCGGCCTAGAAAAGAGCTGTCTGAATGCATTTCTGGGATAGATAACCTGATGGAAGTCAAGTTACATTTGGCCTGAAGGGAGGAATGTGTAAATAGACTGGACACCCTGAATTGCTGCACAAAACAAACAAGCACACAAGTTCTTCAGTTCTTCTGCCTCTACAGCTGCCAATGCATATACTGTAGATACCTGTTGCCAGCAAAATATTTTTTCAATCCAACATGACTTGAAATTATTAAACAGACATCCCTTGTACAGCAAACTGTGTACTGTCAAGGTCAACTGTAGCGACAGGCAATGAAGCAACTTATGTAATCTGTCTGAAGGGTGCAACAGCAGTTCCCCCATAGAAATGAAACCAGCACTTGAGACATTTGCATCATCTCACAGGTGTCATGTAGGCAAGGCTTGTATTGCAGCAAACCAATGAGAGAGATGCAAAGAGATAGTCTTAATAATCAGACCATAAAAAATGCATTTTACTACTCCTACTAACACACTGGGATGTGCTAATACTGATAATACTAGGTGTGCCATCTATGAGGCAAGATTCTGTTCAGTCTTTCACCTGAATCAGGGTTCTGATCACTGCAAGATATGGGCTCCAGTCCCACTGTCTTAAAAAGTATTATTCACACCGTTACAGTGCATAGCTTTTTACTTCCACAGAAAAAAACAAAGTTGAAAGACAAGATGCACCTTCATACCACCGACACCATTATATAGAAGTAAATCGTTTTCAGTACTTCTTTTGTGAGAAATGCCTGCTGCAGTCAGTGATTTACTGACTCCTCCCAGCCTGGTAGAAGTGGTGTGGTTTCTGTTCTGTGTGATGGCATTAGCACATTAGCTGAGGCTTTTCTACTCACAATGGGAGCAGTGATATGGTTTCTGTTCCGCCAGACTGTGACTGTTCCTATACAGGGAGCAGTGTTGTGATATGGTGTGTCATATTGTTTGAATCCTTTGTATGTCAGACATTATGGAGAGAAAGGTTTTATTTATATTATATTATTTTATATATATTGTGCATAATTATGGGGTGCGGACATAAGAAACAATATGGCAACCCTTCTGTTGCTGTGAAACTTTTTAGGGCCGATAAAAGGGTCTCTTCGCTGGTAAAATTTCTTTACAGTCCAGCAGGTGGGGCTGTGTCTCCTTTCTACAGCAATAGTTTAAAATAAAACCAAAATATATTTTGAGAAATTTATTTGCCAGAATTTAGAAAACTGATAAGAATCTCGAGTTTGAACACACGCATTTCAAGTTAACACGCCCTTGTACTCAGGGCAAGAATCTGTGGGCGTTATCATCATAGTTAAAACGGGGAAAGTCCCACAGCAGTTTAAATCCAGATGTTTTCAGAGTGGTATTCGTTCCTCTTTGCAAGTCAAAATTGTATGTGTTCGATCGATTTATACATTTTGTAACACATCAAAGGCACAGTTAAGAACATTCACACTGTGAGACACAAATGTCAACCTGATAGAAAAAACACAGTCATAACACGACAGAGATCCGATTTACTGAACAGATGCTATCAGCTACGTGCTTAGCATTGAAAAGTCTGTCTCAGCCATTGATGAAGCTAAAAGTTCATAGCTGGAGCAGCAGGATCAGAACCTTCTGGGACCAAATGGAACCGCCTTGACACAAAAGCACAGAGGACAGCAGGAACAGTTAGAGTCCAAGAATCAGACAGTCTTCTGTTTAACTCTCTCTTTCTCTCTCTCTCTCACACGTGCACACACACATGCACACGCGCACACACACACACAAACACACACACACACACACACACACACACACACACAGAAAAGAAAGCAAGTGAGAACTGTTCTTCACACAGTAGTATGTGATGCGCTGACAGTGTTTCTAAGAATAAAAACCCTGGGGAAGTGTTTGGTTTGATGTGAGAAATTCACACCACACATTACAGTACTATCACACAGTGTTCCTAAAGTCATTTTCTTACAGTACTGGGCCTGTTGGGCTGGGTTTCAAATGCATGGCATTTTATTATTTCAGAATACTCAGTATTCAGTATAAATTTTAACAGCAGTGAAACTACGGTGGGCAGCTTGTTTGCAGGATCCACATTTCATGTGGCTTTGGAAAGAAGGGGCTTTCCAGGGTGGTATATCTAAACAAATCAATTTCAGTACCTCACTCAAGGTTAAAACACAGGAGCACCATGTGACATTTAACCTTTGCAGTCATAAGTTCCACTTAAGTTACAGAAATAAAAAACAGACAGTGCTACTCAGTCTGAGGGGTGTCTGTGAGCCTTTTCCGAGTTTGAATCCGGAGACATTTAGGACACTCCTCATCTTTGAAGCAGTCAATGTGGAAACAGGCTTTGCAGTCTGGGAAGAGAAAAAGCAACATTTATTTATTTATTTGGCCGATGCTCCTGTCCAAAGTCGCAAGATTTTAAATACTCTAAATACATGTCACCGGGGCCTGCAGAGCAAACTCAAGCCCCCCCATAAAACTGGGGTTCAAACCTGGAACCTGCTGTTTTCAAGGCTGGATTTCTAAATTTCATTGCACATTATTGACGTCATTCTCTATCTTAGGATGGCATGTCATCATGAAGGAGATCACATGTCCTGCCTGTCAGAGCAGAACACATGGGTAAACTCTCACCTCTGCAGCGTTTGGTAGTGTGTGTCTGGAAGGGAAAGAGCACGTCCTTCTTTTTGCAGAACTCGCAGATGAAGCCCTTGGCCAGGCAGAGCTGGAAATAAAATGCACTGATTCAGCGTGAGGCCACGATCTTTCACACACAGCGGCAGCAGCACGTGAGGCCGCTGCCGGGGCAGGAAGCGTCTCGACCCTCCTTCCACGGTGCCGCCGGGAACACGGCTGCTTGTGTTCGGCCCAATTTTACCGCTGGTAGCTGCTTATCTGCTTGGTAGATTTATTTCACAGGCCAGACTGTCTTAGTTCTTCTCAGCAAGGGGCCATTCTAAAAGGAGAACATTGCCTCTGGAGGTCTAATGGATCAGTTCAATTAGCACACACATTAAGGCAAAATGAGTTTAGTGAAATATAATTACATCACCTTTTACATTCACTTTTGACTTTACCTGAATAGGTAATTAGACATGTTACTGGTTTGAAGGTATGAAATTGTGACTCAGGAATGAATAATCTTGACCTCCATCAGGCTGATGATCCAGAGAAGGCAGTCATATGATGATCAGTGGACTGACCTGACAGGTGTCCACATGGGCAATGGCCACCTGGAGCAGTGCTTTGGCCTGAGGGACCAGCTGGCCACGTTTGACCCTCAAAAGGTCATCCATGGAAAAGAGGTATGGCTCCTGTGTCAGGTGACAGGGCAGCTGCTCAAACTCCCGCAGGACTCTGACAAGACCAAGAGTGAGGAGCACAGGATGAGTGGTGAGAGCAGCCACACAGAGCAGTGTGGAGCAGCGGTCAGACCAGCATTGTGGAGAAGTGGTCAGAATAGCAGTATGGAGCAGTGGTCAGAATAGCAGTGTGGAGCAGTGGTCAGACCAGCATTGTGGAGCAGTGGCCAGAGCAACAGTGTGGAGCAGTGGTCAGAATAGCAGTGTGGAGCAGTGGTCAGACCAGCATTGTGGAGCAGTGGCCAGAGCAACAGTGTGGAGCAGTGGTCAGACCAGCAGTGTGGAGCAGTGGTCAGAGCAACAGTGTGGAGCAGTGGTCAGAATAGCAGTGAGGAGTAGTGGTCAGAATAGCAGCATGGAGCAGCGGTCAGGGCAGCAGTGTGGAGCAGTGGTCAGAGCAGCAGTGTGGAGAAGTGGCCAGTGGTACAGTGTGGAGCAGCGGTCAGAATAGCAGCATGGAGCAGCGGTCAGGGCTGCAGTGCTCAAAGCAGCAGGGGGAATTAGTTACCAGGGCAGTAGGTGTGGGTAGAACACTGTACACATATCTAGGTGGCCATGTGTTTAAATACTGAGAACAGATTTGCATATATGCTTATACAAGTTTCTGACTGACTGCCTGCAAGTAAATGCTGAAATATGTCAAAATATTACAGAATATGCCCAAATTGCAACATCTGCTCTATGTGACAATAGACTTATGCATGATTCAGGCTCACAGACAATTTTAGTGTCAAGTTCAGTATAATGACAGCTTTCTGATGAACACACTATCACCATCATATTCAGCTACCAGCAGGCCAACCACTGAAGTGTAAAGTCCCTTCAGTGCTGTGTTGGTGGCTGTTTCCTGAATCTGTGGTAAAGGCCATGTCATGATGTATGATGAGTGGTGATAAGCAGTGATGAGGGAAGTCATTACCCATCTGACAATCTGCACGCTGTCAGCAGCTTCTTAATGGCTGACAGCTGTTCTTGGAGTTCCTGAGAAGAGAAGGGGAATGAACGTTGATAAACCTAGTTTATAAATATCTGTGAATGCTGGAGTGCATGCACACGTGTGTGTGTGTGTGTGTGTGTGTGTGTTGCCGAGATGACTTATAAAGTCAGTAACAACATTCAATCCTGCAAGCATCAAAGTTGCACCTAATTATTATTTTGAAGGGTATGACTATGGAGTGCAACTCTGCAGAGTAACAGCAACCAGAATATATTCACCCTGATGCACGAGGTGTTATCACCAGGTTCCAATGCAGTGATTATCGCACATCATTATCGCGCCACAACATCGCTGCAGTGGTGTGAGACCGTAACCACGCTGCCGCTCGGATGCACCCACCCTGAACCTGGCGAGCTCCCGGGCCCGCCGCAGGGCCCTGCCGACGCAGGCCGCGCTGAAGAGCGGCTGGTGCCACACGCTGTCCAGCAGCCGCTTGGAGAAGTTGCACACCGGGTACCGGCCGAAGTCCCACTTCTCCAGGACGTGGCCCGGGATCACCGACTCGGCGTCGCCGTGGCAGCAGTCGCAGAAGTACCTGCCCAGGTACTCGCAGTAGCGCAGCTTCTTGATGTACTCTGGGAGCAGGCGGGAGAGAACGGGGCATGTTAACAGAGGGGAGGGGGGCACTAGTGAGCAGGACTATGAGGCCAGCTATCCACCTGCTAGTTTACAGTGCAGACGTACACACAATACACATTCAAAACTGCCTTGTGCTAAACAGACTTTCAGAGCTTCAAGCTTGGTAAAAGGGTGCATACTATGGCCATGTCCCCATGAAGGCAGTTGCCATTGAATCCCACATGACTGGAGCAATACTCACTCTCCTCCACCTGGGTTCCGCAGCCGGCACAGAGGTAGTTTTGGAAGGCCATGACAACACTGCGTCTGTGGGAGAAAAGAGGCACAGAAAGCACTGAACACACTGAGACAAACTTTGACAGAAACACACCGAGAGACACAGAAAGAGGTAGACTGACACATACAGACACTGAAACACACACTGGCAGAGACACATAGTGCTAAAATAAGAGAGAAGACACCTGGAGGAAAGACACACAGACACAATAAGACATTCTCCGACAAACAATATTTGGAAGGGAGAGGGTAACAGGAAACTGAGGTACACTTATTGTGAAGACAAAAGCCTTGTCTTCACCAAAATGGACACATTTTTTAAATTAAATGCATAGTAATATGGATGCATATTCTTGCTTTAGCAATAAACACCATCTGCCAATACCAAACCCCACCCACCCCACTCACTTCTGGGCTGGGTGAGTGTGGAAAATGATCTGGAAGCGGGGCGGGGCCCATGTCAGAGTGCCCCTCATTCTGGACTTCTGTCTGATCTCCTCAGCCAGAGCGATGATATGTTCTGATGCCATGGAGTCACTGCTGGGGAGAAACTGTTGAGACATAGGGACTCCAGTCAGAAGGATGGGGTAGAGGCTGAGCAAAGCTTTGACTCGGAGCTGGAGTCTCAGTGATGCTATGAGACAGGGAACAGAGAGTGTCAGTAATGCTAGACTCAGTTAGGAAATAGAGTGCAGAAAGTATCACTAGTGCTGTGAGACACAGACCAGAAAGCATCAGTGGTGATGTGAGATAGGGAGCAGAGAGTGTCAGCGATACTATGATTCACAGGAAACACGGTGCAGAGAATATCAGTGGTAATATAACTCAGTCAGGAAACATGGTGCAGAGAGTATCAGTGCTGTGAGTTACAGTCAGGCAGGGGAGAAAGGGACAGAGACTCAGCGTCGCTGTAGATCAGAGCAAGGAGAAGGAAGGGGCCTGCCCTGGAGGCCAAGAATCCTGCCTCCTATTAAGGTTCTCTAAAAATATAGATCTTATGCATGTTTTGTGACCCATAATGGACTGGAACACATGAATGTCAGGTTGAGAGCCCAGTCCTTTGAGTGGTCTGACCGACATACCCACACAGATCTGAAAGCTTCACTGTAAACACCTGCCATTTCACTGTACAGAGGAAAAAACAGTGAACGGCAGAACAGCGGGGGGATGTGAGAATGGAGAGAAGTGTCATGCTTTTCCTCAGTGGGTGACAGATGACAGGCATGACTGCTCGGTCTCGATGGAGACACTCTCTTCCTGACCTCAGTGACTCAATGGAAAACGAGCCCTCCGAGAGGCCTCTGTGGCTTCCGTCTTACCCGCTGCTCGTTCTGCCACTGCCTGGGCTCGCAGCTGGCGGTAACCTAATCATAACGTTTTCGCGATGTTATCAATAGCAGCTAATACAGTTGCAGTTGTGTCAGGAAGTTAGTTATACGCTCGCTAGCTCACTTCTATGCTCATGTGTTGCATGTCAGAGAGAGAGAGGGCTGTTGGGTTTGCTGTGTTCTTACACACAAGTGAGAATGTAAGCATGTGATCATACTGTGTGTGCATGTGTGTGTGTGCATCTGTACGTGTGTGTCTCTGCATATGCGCATGCGCGTGAGTATATGCGTGTATGAGTATGTGTGTGAATATGTGTGTGGGCAACCATCTGTATATGATGTGTGCATGTGAGTTTCTGAGCATATGTGTATGTAGTGCTGTACCCGACTCAGAATTTTGTCAGCTGAATCGGATTTGGCTGTGCAATACAATGATTCGACCATTTGTTCCTTTTTTTCCATATAGACTATCTGGCAATCAGAAAATCCATTGGCATGAGTTTCAGTGATGATTTCAACCACGTTAACATAGTCAAATGCAACGGAGTCATGGGAACATATTTTTGAGCATTTAACCCTTCCGCGCACACAGGGTCACACTGGTATGATTAGCCGTTTAGCACATATGCTAAAACCGGTGCAATTAGAAAACTAGTTTGGAAAAATTCTAGCTTTGAGGAAACAGCGATTTAACATTTAAAAATACAGCAAATGCTAACTGAAAACTATGAGAAGCTTAATAACGCTAGTGAAAACATAACGAACCATGTAATATAACACGGGCGCTACATAGCATAAAAAATATGTTGCATGCGAAAGGGCTAAATTAGCCTTGTAAATAGACTTATTGCCTGCATTCAGTGGTGTACTGGCCATCGGGCATACCGGGACAAATCCTGGTGGGCCGCCGCATCGGTGGGCAGGTGGGCCATCAAAAAAATCCATAAAGTTTTTACCGGCCCTCTCTGTGTGCCTATCATCTGATGAAATTCAACTGGGAGGACTGAGAAATCAGCGTGTATTTCAATAACAAGATACCATAATTTCATGAATGCTTTTGCTGTTAAGGCATGTTGCACAGCAGTTTTCAATGACACACATTTGTATGTAGCCTAATCCTTTACTTTGACCCTGACAAAGTCACGTCACAATTAGTTCAAACAGAGCTTAGTTCTGTAAGCTTACCAACAATGCGCTCATCTAACCTAAGAAAAAATATTGCATTGTCACCGCTGTTTTTTTAATTAACGCTAAATAAAACAAGACAAGTTTTCAATGTTAGCTGTGTGCCGTTATCAAGGCAAGCAAGCTAGCTAGCTAGCTGGATACCTAGCAGGTTAAAGGGAGCTTCAGGACTGCTGATGTCCAAGCTGTACATAGCTAGCTAGCTAGCTGCATTAAACGTGATGATAAAACTTCTACAAGATGTATATTCAGAAGAATATGATTGTTTGTAAAGTCCATGCCCATTAACTAATTAAGAGGTAGTCTCAGTTGTAGACAGGACTTGAGAATCGTAGCCAAATATACTTTAATTCCTGAGCAAGTCCAGGGCTGAATTTCTTTCCCAGTACACCTGCATTATATGTATAGTAAATCTGCCCAGATAATTGCTGAACGGCTGCATAGCTGTCCTTCAAAAGTTCGCCATGCTTTAGACTTCTTCTGACACATGGTTATAGCTGCCTAGTTTACCAACCATTCCACCTCAGGTTTCAGCTTCTCTCATCAGTTAACCACCAGCGCATGTTGTCACGTGGATTTTTTTTTTAGCAAGCGCACCAGCTAGCCCTGCTAGAATATAAAAAATATATTTATGATTCCCTTTATTTATAATTCCTCATTGAAATGTTATCCCTGTGCATTTTTGTAAGCTTCTATCTGTTTTATTCTGTTATTGTAATGCACACCGACTGACCAAAAAAAAAAAAACAACTGCTCGACTTGAAGAGTCTCAACCGACTGAAGGGTCTCCAACAGATGATTCGACTCATTGACTTTCAGGGGGCAGCCCTACCTGTACGTGAGCATCCGTATGTGTGTCTGCATGCCTGTATTTGCATGTGTGTGCGCGAGTTGGCTTGTTTGTGTGTTGCAACCATGGCGACTCTCACTTCCTGTAACGCGGAGCCCAGGCTGGTCGAGCTGAACCGCTGGTCCTCCTGGGGGAACCACTCTTTCCGGAAGGCTGACACCAGCCTAAGAGCCAGCACTTCTGCAGAGCACAGGAGGGATGGAGACTCGGGGGAGCTGGGCGAAGGCACAGAGACACACAGTCAATCAATGGCTGCAGCATTACACGGCTCTGTCTAGTTAGGCATTACAAATCCACATATAAGCAAAGGGTAAGACTAAAGGACCCAACCAGTCTGATATAATAGCATCTATATCTTTGGAGGACACATAGAGAGAAGGCAGATTGGCATTAATTACAGAGGGCTGACAAAAGCTTCCACTGAGGATGCCTGACCTTTGCAAACGCCTACACCGTTGATCTCTCTCCAATCACCCACTAACAGACACCTGGCTGACACTACACATTCTCTCAGCATTGTCTGGATGTTGCCACAACGTCAGAGAAACATTGTTACAGTATTTTATCTCAGCGGGATAATAAATAGCACAATGCTTTACATGACATCAACACTCTTACACTAATTCTCTCATCTTCATCCCTCACAACACATGCACAACTCATAAGCTACTCATGCTACATCTGAACTACACACACATACCCTACACACCGTATACATACATTGCACAGAGGTTACACATATGCTACACATGCTGCACCTAACCCTCACACATACACACACATGCACTACACACAGGCTACATACGTGTCATATGCTACACCTAAATTACACTAAACACATTATACCATATACTACACACTCACACACTACTTATACAGTAGACACATATATAATGCACACAGTAAACACGCATTACAAAGGAATTATAAACATTGTGCAAGCTTTACATAGGCAGTACAAGCATGGCACCTCAACACTTTCCAACTGATTCAATGGAGACATACAAAAACACATGCATAATTCCTCAGAATATCAGTGTTGGTTTTACCTCTGAAATGATTTGGAGCCACCATCTACAGCAGCTTCACCTTTCTCAGCATCTGCAATACAGAAGTAGGAGTGAAAGAGGAAGAGGCGACCATGATTGGTGTGGTTATACAAAGAGGCAAATAAAACCCAGATTCTTCTCTTCATCAGAAACTAAGGCACACATCCGATAACAGCACAGTGCGGGGAAAAAGTCATGGTGCAAAGCCATGACGAAAGCTGTTGTCAAAAAGCATTGATTAGTGTGCTCTTCCCATTAAAATGAAGGAATTATATATTTTTTTCCTGGTTGAGAGCCCTGTTTTTTGAGATCTCTTTTGCTATATGGGACTTTGCCCCTTTTTGCGATCTTTGACCAATTTTCTTTTGTTTGTGACCTTCTGCATTTCTATCGTACTTTATTGTTCCATGCAATACATTGTCAAATCCAGAAAGCACAGTCATGGATCAGAATATGCGACAGTTGAAATGAAGCCTCCATAGTTTTGTGTGAGGAAACAGTAACTACAGCCAGAAGATTCAACATGTTGAACAGGGACAAATCTGATCTGACAGCCTGGTGAGCTTCTGTCTCCTGGGTACCGAGATCAGGCCTGCCCAGTAGGCTGCAGATTTCCCTGAAATTGATTCCTGACTAATCATTTTGGTTCAAATGCTGCTGTTGTGGTGCTGGTATTCATGTTTGATTGGGTATCACTCAAACCTTGAGCAGCCATTTGACCTGATTTGACTTATATCTGGTACAAGTATTTCACAGGATGCAACGCCTACCTGGGTCAGGTGTTGGTGTCTCAGTGAGGGGCGAGGGGAGGGAGTCTGTGTGAGACTGCTGAGCAGAGAACCCTGAGGAGAGATCTAGGATGGAGAGCATCAGTCACTCATATATTTTCTATACAAAATTACTTAAGATAAGAGCTGACTGTAGCTATATAAAGAGATGGGTATTCCCTCTGCCACTGTGTCTTACCTGAGTAGCCACTGTCGCAAGAGGCTACTAATGAGCGTTTCTTGGAGTAGTGAGCACAGTTTTTGGCCTTGTCCTCGCTGCTGTCCCTGGACATCATCTGGAGATGGCCTGCACCCCTTCTTGATATGTAATTACCCCTCCGACTGAACACCCGGGCACCTCTCCGACTCAACCGAGCACCCCGCCAGCTCACTTCCTGGATACCCTGCTGACTCAGCACCTCCCACTTCACCCCCTCCACGGCCTCCAACACCATGTCCACCACTATGAAGTGAGAATTCTCCTGCAGACATGCACACACAAAAGCATGCACACACAGACACACACACACAGAGCTGGTATCATTTGGTTTAATGGAATCCATAATTTAAGTCATTCAAGATCAAAACAATTTGATTAATTTCAACATGCTCTGCAGGCCTCCAAACAGCTACTTACTTCCAAACTATTTCCCAAGGTGAAATTGTCAAGTGAGCATGCAAATAGGCAACAATGAGGTATATGAATGCAACAGAATGGCTACAGTTCAGGTGTAACATCTGGTGACCAGAGGTCAGGTGTCACTGTTACCTTTTCCAGGTCACTACTGGCCCTGAGGACATCATCGGGAGTGCATGCACTTTCAAGGGGCTCTAGGTCCTTTCTGGGTCCTGAAACACAGTAAACCACTGTAACACACAATCACCGCAACAATATAACTCACAGACAAACAAGGCTTACACTATGGAGCAATCCATGCCCTGAAAATGAAGTGATTACTTCTGTGTGATTTTGTGCCTGTAGGGAGAGGCTGATCACCTGTGGGTGATCAATGCACTTTATTGGAGCTGAGTGTTGATTACCTATGTGTGATTAATGCCATCTACCTGAGGTGACTACTCTTTGCCTGTGACTGATGGCCTGTCCCTGAAGTGAGAGTTCTAGATAATTACCTGCAAAGATGTGAGTGTCAGAATTTGAGCGAAGTTTTTGCCCCTCTTCTTGGCCACGGATAGCCCCCGCGATACCTCTGAACGGGAGGTGGAGCCCTGCACTCAACAGCCAGTTCAGACTGGCTGAGAGAGAGACACAGCGGGGCTTCTCTGGCAGCTGGGATGGGTGGGGCTGGAGGTCTTGGGGCGGGGTTTCACACACTGCCAGCTGTTCCTCCAATCCCGTGGAGGCAGGTGATTCGATGTGGGCGGGGGGAGATGAAGAGGGAGACCGTTCTGTCGGCTCGGACTTCGACAAGCGCTTCCTGCGGGAGATGACCGGGCTGCTCCTGGGCAGGAAGTAGTCTCGCTCGGCCTCCGGATGCAGCAGGGAGCCCTCGTGACTTTTCAGGGTGTCCCCTTGCTCTGGCGTGCCCTCACTGTATCCATCGTCATCGCTGTCAGAGGAGTGTCGCCCGTCCGGCTCGTCTGCGCTGCTGTCTGAGTCGGAGCAGTCTCTGGGTGTCAGGCTGGTGCGTTGGGATGGGGGAGAGGTCTGAGACAGAGGCTGGTACTTGGCTCCACCTGAACTCTCCAGCACAGAGAGCAGCATCTTCCTCACTGACACTGGTGAGGCAGAGCCACGCCTCCCACTGAAGTGACCAATCACTGCCGGTCTGGAAAACTCCTCTGGAATGAGAGCACAGCACTGTGTGAATGGGTAAGCATGTGTGTTTGTGAGTGAGTGGGTGACTGAGGGAATCTAAGAGCAAGAGCATATTAAAAAGGGAAATCAAAGTAATCTTTTAAGGCAGAGGTGTCCAAATTTTGAAGATTGAATGGCTAATACTACTTCAGAGCAGTACATTTTTTTCCACATGTACCTCAGCCCCAATGTAAACATGAAGCCCCTTAACAACATGGCTGAACATTAATCAATATCTATTAATCATGTTTATGTTCTGAAGTACAGCTCTCTGATAAAACCTTACTGCATGAAAAGTGAGAGGAGCACCCACATCAACACCTGTTTGGGTTTTCAGGGGAGTACAAAATAATGAGGTTAGTCAAACCCATGTCTGTGTTTATACCTGCAAGGGTGGGGGTGGGGGCCAGCAGGGGGGGTGGAGTAGCTTGGTGAAGGACAGTGCCTGAGGACCAGCTCACCCAGTGCGATCGTGAGCAAGGAAGGGCACAGAGAGGAGGAACTACACCGTTCCTGTCCAGCTACTCTCAGGAGAAAACATATGACAGAAAGAGAGAGAGAGGGAGAGAGAGAGCGCGCAATTCTGAGAATGTTTAACACACTCCAAAGGCTATTAAAGAAAAACACTTTACATTAAATATAAAAAGAACCATAACAATGTACAGATCAGCCAGTAAAACAAGCATCAAGAAGAAAGCTAGTAGTGATGAAATAAGCCAGCAACAGTAATTGTTCACACACACACACACACACACACAAGTACACTCCAGACAGAGAGAGGGAAGGAGAGTTCTGACTGCATCCCATATCCCATTTGCTGAGACATTGCCCTATCTTCCTTGGGACTGTTGCTATTTGTCAGCTAAACTAAATACTTTTGCAACAAAATTTGTTCAGTCATGCCAAAGAAACTCTTTCAGTTGAATTGTGTGCCGCTTTGTGTCTACATGTAGCTGTTCCCTCTGTATCAGCAAGTCAAAAATCACTTCCTGTTTTGTCAGTTCTCTTTCAGTTTTTATTATCCATTTGCTTAACAGCACAGAGATGTGGTGCAACCGCAGTTTTAAAATGTCTTCACTGCCCCCCACTATGTCACACACTGGTTACAAAACAGTCCTCATTGCCTCCAAAACTATCAATAAAATGAATGCAGCAATCGTGCCTATCAGACAATCGTGCCTATCCGGCTAGTTGACATCTCTCAGGCGGAGCTTGGAAGTGGTACAGCCTCAAACACAAATTCACACTTGTGGTTATGTCAGTGCACTGCGTCACAAGAGACAAGGTTTCTGGAATCTTGTCACTTTTTTTTATCAATTTGACTTATTTTTTATTTTTTCTTTCCCTGCTCCCAGGACATTGTTAAGGCACTTTGAGATGTTTGCACAGTGTGAAATAAAGGTTATTACGACACACCCTTACCCACAGTCAGATGGCTTACATTGCTTATGTGGTATCCAGTCATTCAGCTAAAATTATTTCTGGTGATTCAGATCAAGTACCTTGCGTGATTAAAGCAGCATGCATTCAAGCGAAGAACCTTCTGGTTATTCCTGTTCCCTGACTAGTCTACCACTCTGTTAACCAGTTCCCTGTTTTTGTGTTCTTGGCTCACACGTATTACTTTTAGACATTTTTACTTCAAGTTCACTTTAAACTTTTGATTGTGATTTTGATCAGCTGAGTTGGCCTGGGTAGCTCAGATTCTTCCTGTGAGTTGGTACCATGGTCCTCTCCACTCAGAACTGACCGTATTACCAACTCACAGGAAGAATCTGTTGCATGAAGCTGTCCTGGGGCAAGAGGTGATACATAGTCTTTGGGCTTTCAGTAAATTAATTGATGCAAGTCTGTCCATTCATGGTGGGGGATGCTGAATTGTTTGTGTCATCTTCTCAGAGCTGCTCATTCACAATGGGAGTAAATTTGAGTCCTCCCCATCCCTCCCATGGGTGTGGTCTGTTCATATTTAAATTCCTCATGGTGCAAAAGTGTGACACTCTTGCATAAAATAAAGGCAAAAATATTCTAAGTGAAGAAGTCGTGGCAGGCAGCAGTGTGGTAAGGTGGTAAAGAACATTGCTTGCAACCTAAAGGTTGCTGGTTTGACTCCCTGGTACACCACAACTGTTGCACAATGAGGTACTTAACCCAAATTTCCTCAATACATTCCCAGCTGTACAAATGAGTAATGCAAAAATGGTAAGCTATGTAACCCACTCTGGATAAAAGCTTCTGCTAAGTGGCTGTGCTGTAAGCCCTTCAGTTCTTAAATAACCTGATGTGTGGATTGAGTTTACTGCACAGGGACATAATGAAGTGGTATTTAGCATCATAGAAAAATGTCAATACTGTTAGTAAATATGCGTGACTAAATATGGTGCTGGTTATCAGTCAATAGGGGTATTAAGCTCTGTCACAGTCGGCTGTAAAAATAACCACAGTGCTGTCAACCGAGGAAGTCATCATGACGGATGACGTTTCGTTATTCAGACCAGAAGGCCTTATCAAATGGAGAATGAGAGCAATGTGACTGAAGTGAAGGCAGAAGTGCAGACCGTTCCTCCCCCGGCTGTCTGCACAGGGAGCCCACAGTGAGCACAGGCTGGCCACCGGGGCCGGCCCACACAGGCAAACATGACTGTCCACAGGGGAAAGGTTGTTTTTGCACTGCAGCCAGCGAGAGACTGCGACAGAGTTGTGTTTCATCTTCAAATGAGACAAATATAGCAAAATGAGGTACTCGTGTTTCCAAAAGGTGACAGAGTTTGGTGGAAGTGTCACAAATGCACTATACTCAGACGCTGACAAATGATGACTGTTCAAGCAATGACTGATACTGGTGACTGTAAGATGTGCAGTGACACCACAGACTGCGGGACAGAGACTGCCCAACGGAGCATCTTCAGAGCATCTGTGGGAGGTGTGTGGTTTCTATGTCCTCATTAACAATGCACACTTTTTTTAAATTACGCGCTTCTGTTACACACTTATAACTTATGTATAACTAATGTGAAATATATTGTGCTCAAATGGTTGAACAATGAAGTCAAAACCTACTGGCAAATCTATGTCAGGCTGATGAAGCCAACTTGAATGTGAATTTGTGAGAGTCCAAAAGACCATCTGTATGTGCCGGCTGAGGAAGCACACACCGTGGCGAGGATCAGCGAGCGTGCTTGTTATGTAAGATTGCCATGCAAAGCGAAACCATGAGCTCATTTGAATCATGACTCCTGCTGCACTCGTTTATATGCAAAACTAGTAACTTTACAGGCTAATGATTGGAGACCAGTGCGACCAGGTGTGTAAACTGTCAGAACACCCCCTCAGAGGTTAAACAACCTTATTAAGGCAAGGGCTGTATCATCTGGACACACCTCAATATAACACTGTATAAACACATCCAATGAACATTGGGACATTTATTAAAGCATTCATGTTATAAAATTATCATCACCTTTTTGAATGAATATTTAGCCTTTCAGAACCTTACAAATGCCACTCAACATTTCCTAGCGTATGACTTCAGGAATGCTTTATATTCTGAGTTATAACATTTACATTAATTACATTCATTACATTACATTCATACAATGTAATGTAAATGCATGAATGCAATGTAATAACATTTGTGAGGAAAGCAAAGGATATTGTAACAATAAGGCAACTTAAGTAGGGTAAATGCAAAAAGGAAAAGATAAAATATACTACATACTACAAGGTATACTGCCTCCTAAACAGAGAATCCCACATTTTCTGTTCAGGAGACAACCTTAGCACACAGCTGACATATTGAATATAATCCATTTATGCAGCTGGATATTTACTTAAGTTTTAACTGCCATGTTCCTTGCTAAAGGGTACAACCACAATACCACTACTGGGCACTGCCGCTGTCAACATGCACATGAACAAAAACACAGTGCATACCAGCTGACATACATCGCACATCTTTAGAAGTACGACAGTATGACATTTAGAAGTGTAGGACAGTATGATATCTCATACCTTCACAACACCTTCGGGGTCCATGTCGAAGTTCCGCGGTTGGCTTGGATCTAGGTCACCGTCCACAGATTCGCCCAGGCCCGCAATCATACATCCTGAGCTTAACAGACGAGAGCGATTGAGATAGGAATCCTAGTGAGAAAATATGCGAAACACCGGCGTTTTCATATCACGCATAACAGTGCAATAATTTCTAAAGACAATTATTTCGTATAGACTTCTTAAAACACAGGCTACATATGTATTTGGCTCTATTCAATTCCTGTTGAGGACTTAAAATGTCAACAAGTTCCCAATCTTCGGTGCGGTGCGTCGGCTTGTGTACACTGAAGCTTTCTTGGCGACAGGACGTCTGACCTGAACAACACCTGCTCCACAAGTCCTAAAAACGCCTGCCACACTATAAACAACAAACACGTGGTTTCATAAACCAGATCGTTCAGTTTGAGAATCTAAAGCGTCGTAAAGCTGCTCTTACCTGTTCACCTGGACTCCTTCTCCAGTGGCTAACGCACAATTTTAAGCGTTTGTGGCCAAGAGACTGACGTTAGTTCAACCGACAAGTGCATTAAGAAATTGGCCAGCCGACGTATGGAGACAGTTACTTCCTGTATTCTACCAATAATTTCGTGCCCCGCGCAGGATCTCCTGTCTGTAACCGACCTAAATGCTTGTAATTTTCCAACAATTAATTACACGCGACAGGACACAGGGAATTAATACGATGTAGGCCTTCCTATGACATTTTTGACGGAATACAAAAATTGCAAAAGTGCAAAAAAAAGTATAATTTCCAAATACACTCGGCTTCCTCTTTCCTTTCTCTCTCTCGCTTTCTCTCTCTCTCTCTTTCTTGTGTGCGGCAGCTCCAACACTACTGTTACCACATTTACGTTAGAGTAATAGTTAATTGATTTAAGATTAAGGCTAATTGTTAACAGTTTATTTTAGTACCCTGAGGATGACCTCCCTCTTCTAACTACAACTGATTCTACGTTTGAATGCAATATTTATTTATTTATTATTTATCAATCGACGCTCTTACAGACAGATTTATGTCTATCAAAGCAAGATACAGTATCCACAACATGAAGCAACGAGAACTTGAAGAATAAAGTCAGCCAGTAATACATAAGTATCAAGTTAAAACTAGTAACATATTATGACAAAATGAAATGAATCACTTAATAAGGGCACCCTTGATTGAATTTAGTGGAATCATAATTGTGGTGTTTAAACTTAATAGTTAAATTCGGAAGACATATCGGTATAAATTCAACGCTAATCTGGGCCCGTCAGAAAATAACTTCACGCCCAGAATGGTAGTAATGAAACTAAACCAATACACTACAGCAGCCCTTGAGTTGATTTTTGTAAAACTGTCAGGGAAACTAGCATTAATTAAACACATAGTCAACTCCGCTTTTTTGTTGCGCGTTCTTGTTTCTTATTGTTATTTTGCTGCCACCTTGAGGAGAATACTTAAAATCACATTTTTCAATCACTTCGGACCGTACTGACATCTCGCACCAGAATAGTTAACTACAAAATATAGTCATTCTCTTCATTTAAAGCACCTATGTTTTTTCTCGCAAAGAACCTGATCAGATCATACCAAGAACACAATAAAACACCAGAAATGCTGGTTTTGTAAAATTCAATTACATCTGATATGAAATAATCAGATGTAAACCTAAATATTAGCGCATATCCCATAACTTTGGCGACATTTACTCAGATTGATGAGCAAGAGTAGAAGCACATTCTGTAGAGGCATATACACGGCTGTAATTTAGGTGTAATTTCAGCGCAGTATTAATAACAAAACAATTTCAGTATCAAACCATATTACTCCAATATATATATCTAGATAATCAAGTATTTACATTTCTTTTAATCTTCATCTATAGGCTTATTCTGTGGCATATTATTGCCACAATATATTATTGCATCTGTGGTATGCAGTGATAATACTGATACAACCAGCACAAGGCACCAAGTCATGGTGAATTCAAGAAGTGTTTACTGAGGCCCGGAGCAAAATCAACGACATTGTAATTGATCTAGCAGACACTGGAATGTATTTCTTGTACCACATTATTCTGTGGTTGCTCTTTGGTGATTCTTTGTCGAATTCATTGAGATTTGATAAATCCCTGCTATAGTTTGATGCGCCGAGGGTGACGCAATTCATCGTCGGGCGAAGAATGGGATGCGCAGTTCCCATCATGACCAGCAGAAGTCAGAAAATCTACAGTTATGAATTCTTGCTTCCTTGGCAGCGGTTCAGTGTGATACAGCGTTAGCGCAGCCGCAGTCGTGTGCGAGCCAGTTGAGAGGAAATTCGCGCACCGTTGGAATCAGTCTAGCAGTTCGAAGTGGATAACATTTACACAGTATCTGATTCACAAAAAAGCAGGGGCGACAATGGCGACGCTGGGACCGGACACTCGTCCCCATGCCCAGCTCGCCTCTGGATCAGCTCAAAGTAACGTTACCAGTTTGGGCTCGCACAACATCATGCCCCTGAATAGGGGGCTTGAACGGGCTTTGGAAGAAGCGGCGAACTCAGGCTTTTTAAACCTCAGCGCCAGAAAATTAAAAGAGTTTCCAAGGACAGCTGTGAACCACGATTTGACGGATACAGTGGAAGCAGGTAAAGACGGCATACAGTTTTACTAAGTAGCTGTCGTGGTAATATCTAACGTTATGAATACTGTGTCCACTCTGAGAATTTCCTCGTCCAGTTGTTGAGTGGGCGTTAAAAAACTGCTTTGTACTGGAGATTTATTTATTTATTTTTACATAAACTATGAACAAGTGCGCCCTGGTATATGGTGCCAGATCACCTATATTCAACGAATATCCAATACTGCGGTATTACAAGGTGGTGGCAATGATGAAGAATGGGGAACTTCAGGGCACTTACGCGCTGGAACGGGCTCAGCTGAACTTGCCTCGCATGTTGGTGGAAAGTGTGCTGTTTGACACGATGTTAAGAGTTTCTTGTGCAGACAAGAAATTTTTAACTTAATGATTTAACTGCATTAACGTAATTCTCTCGTAAATTCCATATGAAATTAGTTTACTGTTAACAATATCTGTACCTGGCTGAGAATGGTAAATTATAAATTCAGATTTTGTTTACTGTTTGTCAGTGCCCACAGGGTTACCTGGAAATTCCCCATGAATTGCCAGGAACAACCGTCCAGCCAAATTTCAGTTTCGTTATAAAGAACAGACGAAAAATAGGGAACTTACTACCTGTCACGTTGTCGGGAAAACTTGATTACCTGTTGGTATCTAGACGAGCCCCATATAAGTGCAAATAGCAAAGAATCTGTATATTGACAAGCTCGCGTAAGTCAACTGGGAAGCGTGTAAGAAGTGTTTTGAGTGGTGGTTAACTGACATACAGAATTTGCTTTATCAGCTTACCGCCAGTTTCAAATTAAAACTTTGACCTCTACGTAGAGGAAGACAATATATCCACCCCACCTTCTACGACTAACCTCGGCGTCCATTTCGAAAAAAAAAAATATATTTTGAAAGTAGTTGTTTTGCATCAGCTTCTTGTGTCTTGGTTGTTCAAAAATGAGTCTGGCTACTCTTCTGGCCTGTCAGTACCTGGAGCTCGTGAGCGCCTGGAAAGAAGGAAAGAGTTGTGAATAACAGAAATTCTGAAAAGCCCTCATGTGTTAACTGGATGTTTGTCTTTCCTTAGATGAATGTTGGTGGTGCTAAAACTCAGAAATGCAGCGGGAACACATAAGAATCTAAACGCACTGACTGCTGAGGTGCGGGGGCAACATCGACTGTACATGATATGATATTTAGGGCATTAAATACAACCAGGATATATATCTGGTTCAATTTAACATCTGAATCAAAGTTTACTCTCTGATCTTATGAGAAGTGGGACAGTGGCTGTAGTTGTTTCAATTACTGTAAAAATTTCAACATTTTTATATCGGACCGTTCTAGTTCATTCATACTTATGTATTTTTTATTATAGTCTAGCTTGTG
This sequence comes from Megalops atlanticus, assembly GCA_019176425.1. Lineage (NCBI taxonomy): Eukaryota > Metazoa > Chordata > Actinopteri > Elopiformes > Megalopidae > Megalops > Megalops atlanticus. Next base: position 10,615,655 of record CM032889.1, read on the forward strand.
CAGTTTTTGAAGTGCACTCTAAATTCTGTGATAAGATCTGACCTCACTATCTGTATCATGGTTATCCATATAGTGGCATGCTGGAGTTCATGCTAGAGTTGTGTCCTGCTGGTCTTGTTCGTCCAGGTGTAGTGTTACCTCACCGCTGAGTGCAGTAATCCTCAGACACTGATCCTGCATGGATGCTGATAACACCAAGAGCACTACCCAAAGCGACCCACCGCAGCAGGTGAAGTGAGGGTAGGGGCCGGTTATGCCTAAAACACCTGTGCTGCTGTTGAGGTTGAGCATGGGGTTGGTATCTGTAACACAGCTGTCTTGATCATGGGGGTTCATATAAAACAATGATGAAAAAGCAAAAAACAGCAGTTGCACCTGGAAAGGCTCATACATCAGGTGTATTTGAGAAACAAAATGATATATGGAGAATTAGAACTGTGGTTCCCATGCACTGCATCTTGCATTAATCATAAGATGTGTTTTGTTGGAAGACTGGTTAATATTTTGGGCAAACTAAGCTTTGTCAGAGCGTGATTACCAGCCTACCACTAGATCATGTCAGTCAATTATGTGAGATGCATGGTTTTATGTATTTCACCTGTTCTGGGATGGTGGGCAATCACTTGTATTGCACTTGTCTGTTTTTAGACTCTGTGGACTGTGTAAACAAAATATCAGAGAAGTTGATTCTACACAGTTCCAAGTCAGTTGTATAGTCTGATGAAAATTTTTATCTTAACTGTAATACTTCTGTGTGGTCATCTCACACTCTTCCTGGGTCAGTCCTGCTGGAGTTGAGAGACAGTCTCCCTTGCATTGCTGAAGCAGTTTAGCAATGAATGGGAAAATCAGGGAGGCTTTGTGTTGCTGGTGTATTATTAGCTATGTGTGCATGAGGGTCTGAACAGATAGGCAGACACCCCTGTTGAGTTTGCTCTCTGTGTTGCTCACATAGGTGGGAATATCATGTCATTGGTTCCTGAAAGGTCACTTGGGCTTGTCGGTGTTAGTTAAATGTCAGTTGGTATTGTGGGGATGGGAGGTATAAAACTTCATGTATTTGAGCATCTGAAGAAGTTAGAGTACCCAAGAACACCTGAAATACACCTGCATTTTTCTGTGGAAGATTATGTAAAACCTGTGCCCCAGGGCTGGGTGTGTGTGTATGTGTGGGTGTGTAAGGCTGGGTCATCCGTTATATATCCCCGCATCACTCTGTCTGGCTTTACTTCTGCATTCGTTCTGATTCTGACCCTGTGTGAAGGATGAGATTAGTGTGATGACTAAATAAGCAGACATGGAAAAGCTCCATTCACAGTCTCAGGGTAGGTAGCGTAAGTTGTGGTGTGCTAAACATAACTGTGGTCACTGGTATGGGAACACAGCCCCCCAAGTGTTGCCCACCTCTCTCAGCAGGAGGAGAGCCCTGTGTGCACACCGTGGGTCTCTGGTTCAAAAGGCCTGCCTAATTTGTATGGACCTCTAAGCCTGAGAGGGTGACGTTGAGAGGAATTCACTCTGCTCTCAGGAGATTGTGAGAGGATCCGCATGGCATGGTCTTCATGGTGACCTGCTTCAATTCAGTTTTGCCAGGTGAGCGCAGTGGGACATTCATAGACAACAAAAATCAAGCCCTGAACAGGCATTGTGTAACAGCAATGACTGCACGGTTGGAGCAGTCCAATGGTAATACATGGTTACTGCAGGAGCTACATACTCAGCCAGTGAGTGTGTTAGTTAGTGACTGAGGGGCACTGCGATTTACAGGGCTATTTCCTCGAGTCAGAGCCTAAAAAAAGCTAGAGCCAGGCATACAGATAATGTCATCTACATCAAATGCCATGTAAATGTGTTAGTACTAATGCTATAACCCTGTGGATGTTATTATTCTGCATGAGGACCATAACGCACTGGGCTTGACTGAGCTGTTTAGCTGAAGGGTCAAAAGCAGTTTTGATGTTAGAACACGTTTGTCATGTTGGCCAACAGGAAGTGCACTACCATGTACAGTCAGGGGATGTGGCTGCAGGGGAAAACCCATGTTGTTGATATCCTCTTCCAGGACTTTCAAACTGGAAAAGTCCTGGAAGCACTGGCAGGATTGGTATGTTACCAGTTCAGACTAATGTGGTAAGAAGAAATGTCTAAAACTGAGAGTGAAGTGAAGTCTCTGTACGTGGCTTTGTTGTATGGGGCTTGGGGAGGGTGCGTTTGTTAGCTGTGAACAAAAGGAAAGCTCGCCATTTCCTGACCTTCACTTCCCACCTCTGTGTTCTTCCCATCCTCCCAGCATGCTCTGTTCCATGCCCCTTCTTGGGCTGGTTGCCAGGATGCACTGGGCTCTTGTGCTCTTGCTCTCTCTCTCTCTCTCTCTCTCTCAAATTCAAATTCAAATTCAAATGAGCTTTATTGGCATGACAAAAACTCCATTTGTATTGCCAAAGCAATTCTACATACATAGAAAACAAACAAACAACAAATACAGAACATCACATGTTTAGCAGACATGGCTCAAAGCAGGTCTCTCTTTCACATGTGCTCAGGTTAGTATTTGTGTGTGTGTGTGTGTGTGTGTGTGTGTGTTGTGTGTGTGTGTTTGTGTGTGTGTGGTGTGTGTGTGTGTGTGTGTGTGTGTGTGTGTGTGTCTCTCTCTCTCTCTCTCTCTCTCTTCTCTTTCTTTCTTTATGTCACTCTTTCTCTATCTCACTCTTTCTCTCTCTCCTTTTTTCCTCTCTCCTTTTCTCAGGTTACAGCAGTGTATCCCAGCATGCATCCCAGCATGTCCGCCTCTCTCTCTGTCCCTTCTTTACTTCCTCAACCTCTTCAGCATTGTCTATCACGTTTGTACATGTTGTCTTTGGTGACACCCAACTGAATACACACACAGATGCACACTCACACATTGGTTTCTCTCAGAATCCAGTGTTAGAAGGAGGTGATGAATAGAGGTGGTGTCTACTGTCTGTCCTCTCACCTGACAGACAGCTGACAGAAAAAGTGCCTCCTCTCTCACAGAGCAGGTCCTACTCTACTCCAGCTGCCCCAGTCAAAGGCATGCGATGGATGTGAATGGATTACAGTGCAGCGTGTAAGATGTAAAAGAATAAACTGTTAAAGTCTATGTGAACAAGGCTGCCTCCAACAAATAAATAGTGTAAGTAAAAAGCAGTAAAGTGCCCCTCTACCCTCGGCTCTGCTGGAGAGGTTGTAACTCAGTAACACGGATTCATTTCCCTCGTCAGCCAGGGTGATGGCCTGGCGCTAGTTGCTATGGCTAAGGGGTAAACATCCCGTGGTACTGCTGAACTGCAGTCTTGATTGGAGGATAATGACCTCATTCATTGTTAATGATTCTGTCTGAGGAGGCGTTTCTTGAAAGACCTGCTAAAGAAGCACAAGAGGAGATTTAGTTTAGTGATGTCAGACTCATTTAGAACTGGTTGTAATAAAGTGGAGGCTAAAGCAAATGGGGGTAAAAGTGAATATTTAACATGAGGGCAGTAGATAGTGATTGGCAGCAGCAGAGTGTATCGCTGTATATTTAGATGTACTGGATTTGAAGTGTCGGCTGTGTGAGATATTCTGTTTGCATGTGTCACGTGTTCAATGGTGTTTCTGTTTCTCTGTGTGATTTTGTGCTACGCTCAGTTGATTTGACTTCTGTCTTTCTCTGTGTGTTGGATTATGTATGTATGGATTTCTTCTCCCCTCTCTCTTTCGCTCTCTGTGCTATTCTTTGTGGATATGACTTTCATTCTGACTATCTGTCGGCGTACTTTCCTCTGCTGTGTTACCCCTTGGTTGCCACTAGTCACCATTGTCAGCAGTCATTTTGCTTTACCTCCTTGAGAATCTCCCCAAATCCTTTCGCGTTCACTCGCCTGTTGGGGTGGCAGTGTTTGAGCTGTATTCTGTTGTGGTGTAAACAACCCAAATTCCCTTAAACATTCTGACCTGCCCCTCCGCCCATTCCGCCGCAGTCTGTGCCAGCCATCTGTCCCATGTGTGACCGTAGCGTGTGGGAGGGGCATGCCACACTTTTGCGGCGCGCTCCGTCGAGTGTATAAACATTACACACTAGCTGTGCTAATTCAGTTAAACCTCTATACATGCTCTGCTGGATTGTCCCACTTACTATACTGGCAGTGTTTGCTTAGCTGGCAGGCAGAAAAGTGGAATAAAAGGCCGTACAAATGTATGAGTCCAGGACAGCCATTAACACATCAGTGATTGATCAGGTTTCAAGTTAAAAAGCAGATTTAAATTAAATGTATACAACTGTAATTGGGTTTTAGTGAACAATAATCATGACAGCAGTATTACTTTTAGTCATAATGTTCACATGGCAGCCAACAGTTATTAATAAAAGCAACATCATATCTTATCTTACCTCATACTAACATACAAATAGTGCCTAGCAACAATCTGCAAGTCTGAAGGGAGCTAGAAAAAAAATGAGGTTTCGTTTCTCTTTCATAATCTCTCTCTCTCTCAGAACAAGACCACAGTGATTGTGCAGTGACTCGGTCAGCTGCAGACAGTGAAGAATGAGATCCAGGGGCATTATGTGTTTGATTACACAGTGGAGGCAGGGTGGGGGGACTAATCCTTGCCCCCCTGTCCTGTCCTGCCCTGGCCTGGCCCAGACTGTCGACTATGGCTGGTGTAATGGCGTGTGTGAAAGGGAGGTAGAGAGAGGGAGAGAGAGAGAGAGAGAGAGAGAGAGAGAACTTTGCAGAGAGGACAGTGACCAGAAAACAGGGGGCTAATTAATGTGATTAACACACGCATTAATTGCTTTAGTCTCTGAAGCCGACTGCTCTTTGGCATGCCGCTCCGCAGCCTGACCGATCCACCCCCATCCCCCCTGCCAGTCTGATGACCCATGCTTTATTCCCCAGCTGTGAAACGCGGTCACTGACGCACGCCGACGGCCTCCCCAAGGCTCCGATCCCGGTGATGTCATCGGCGGCCGGTGTCCTAGTTGTTGTAACTTGTGACACGGCAACAGACGCCGGATTGAAAATGTTTGCATTTTCAGGATTGAGAAATAAAAAAGGAAAGAAGTTGCGTTCCAGTGCCGTCACAGCGGTGTCCTCAATACTGCCCTCAGCGTCGCCATGTGACCGGCTCCCTGCTATGCCATGGGCCGGCTTTGTTTGGTTTCTGTCTCGCTGTATGGGCAGAAATCCATTCAGTTCTCATGCGCCAAACCCATGGGGGGAAAAGGGAGTTCCAGCAACGTAGCCGGAAGTTTACATGCGACTTTCACATACTGTAACAATGCTGGGATGTCATGGCAGTTGGGCAGCGTTGTTGCAACATTGTGAGAAAGTTGTGCTCTCATCTGTAGGGGCAACAGTGGCAAAAAAAATGTGCGAGTGAGAGGCGCAAGTCAATGGATTTGGGCAGCACTGTTTTATGTTTTATGTATTCTTACTGTTCAAAGCAAACTCCCCTGTTCCAGGATCAGAGCCTAGATCAGAAAACCAGATACCTTTTCAAGTCAATCTTTTTTTAAACCTCATATCTGTATGCAAGATCTGTGGTCTGTATTTTGGCTCTTTGGGCGCTCGCTCTCATTAGCTTGACTGCATTTGGGTTAAAGTTACCCCTCCTAGTCACAGTCATTTAGCTGAATGCCTGCCTGACCCTATCTTAAACAGCAGAGAGGGTGAGTGTGTGAGGAGAGTGGAGGAGAGGAGGCGAGAACAGGAGCGGAGGGAGGAGAGGAGCGGAGGGGAGGAAAGCCAGAGGAGGATCGTAAACAGCTGAGGTTCGCAGCTGCTTTAGAGGATGGTATGTGGGTAATGAACTGACCTGTCTGAGCGTGTGCTGCGAACAGCCAGTCAAATTGCTGAAATCTTAAACACAGCTTGGCTACCGCTGCAGCGGCCCCGACGCCAAGGACGAGGAGCTGAGGAGCTGGAGTCCTAGGAGGAGAGGGAGAAGGAGAGGAGACAGGGAGGGAGACAGGGAGAGAGGGAGAGAGGGGTGGAGTGACAGGGGATGACGGGAAAAAGAGACAGAGAGAAGGATAGGAAGAGGCAGGGAAGGAGAGAGGCACACAGAGGGAGGGAGAAAGAGATAACCATAGAGTGATAGAGTGACAAAGAGAGGGTGAAAGAGGTAGGGAAAAGGAGACAGAGAGAGGGAGAGGGACAGGGAGCAGAGGAGCAGATGTGGGAGACGGGGACAGGAAATGCAGAGTGGACAGGGGGCTGTGTCTCAGGGAGGAAATGGTTTGTGTCGCTGCACTTCCACTCATTGAGCCAGGGAGAGGGCGCTTCCTGTTCTGTTTCAGTACAAGTCTGCATTACAGCCTTATGGATGGGGGATGTAAGCCAGTTCCATAAAACCACTACAAACCAATATATATTAGGACTGTCAAACCCCTTCAAACCAATATAATACAGTATCATCAAACCAGTGCAAACTAGGATCACCAAAAATGTATGCCTGACACCAGTACAGACCTGCTCAGTTTTGTCCATGCTCCTCCAGGACAGTCCAACATGAAAGACCAAATGTAGACATGGTGTGTGAGTGAGACTAGCCTAACTTACCAGTCGTGTTTCAGTTCTGTATTGTTCAGCCCATCCTGCATGCTTGTGGAGTCTACCATGTGCTTAACTGAGGTAAGTATGCAGGTACTGCAGGGAGGATTCTTGCTTGTGACTCACTTGTTCATAATGTGAAAGTCTACTGTATGGTGATTGAGCAGCTGATCTTCCAGTAAACTTTGATTGGTCAGCTTGCGTGCATACATTATCTCAGTTTAGAGCATGATTGACACCAGATGTGTTGTCAGGGCCAACACACGGCTGGTAAATGAGTCTATGCTAAGAAGACGCTCCATTAAGTCAAAGTCAAGTCAGAACAGGCATTTTTACAGTGAGTGCTTGGGCCTTTGGTTTGATGGCTTGTCAGATGAAGAGTTTGTCTTGCTTCTGATGACATCATTTACGCCAGCTCACCTATTACATGCTCTCTGATCACACACAGACACACTGACAGTCTCAAGCATTCTCTCTGACCACCTGCGGTACACGTGCACTTGTGCATGTGTGTACGTGCACTTGTGTGTGTGTGTGGGAGTGAATGTTAAATTTATGTACTGTTGCACGCAGACACATTTCAACCACAGGGTGTTGTTTGAAGAGTCAACAGTGTTTTCTGTTATTATTTGATTGGTTCCTTCTTTTAGGGGAAAATGAAACAAGTTGAGAATTATTAGTTCATTAGTTGTTCTGTAAGTGGGTGCTCATTCCTAGCCAGAAGTGAAGCAAGTGATCACAAGTGAAGCACCTTCAGACCCATAGCAATCAGCATTTAAAGCTGTTTTCTCTTACCACTGGAGACCAAATATTTGGTCATTTTAATTTTCAGCCTTGAGCTCGCTAATCAAAGACTTGGATCAGAATCATAGTACTTGGAGTTTTATTCTTTCTCATTGATCAATGAGGGGAACATCCCCTTCATATAATAACAGGTAATTAATCCATATTATTCATTTCCCTGCGTGAAGGTGGGAATGCAGATCTCTTTTGGTATAGTGCTTGTGGAAGTGCACGGTTTGACTATGTGAATGTTTGATCTCGGGAGTCATATTGTAATTGAAGTATTCAAAGTGCACGTCCCTGCTAAACTATGTGACGCACTGCCGCACACACCCCTGTAATGTGTCCCCCAGCCTGTAGCTGACGCAGCTTTCATCTCTTGGCTATTGACTTCTCCCTGTAATAATCAAACCCCTCCCTCTGTCACCCCCCGCACTGCTGAATACCAGCCATCCATCTTGACCGTTTCCTTCCTGCTGAATTCCCAGCATTCCATTTGATCCCAGAATGCTCCGCTGGGCCTTTTGGAGGAAGTGGGGAGGTGTTGCATGCGAGACTCTCCCCTAAGCCCACGCCTCCCAGAGGCCAGGAGGTGCTGAGCACAGGGACTGTGGAGAGCAGTGTTGGGGGTGTGTATTTCCTGCTTACAGCAGAAGCCCCACACCGACAGCCTAACCACAGCTTCATTTTAGTGTGCTAGGTTATTTTCATACTGTACTTTGCAAATATCTCTGTGAAACTGTGCTATCACCGATGTCATCTGACATAGGACTGTCAAGAAACCCTGTTTGTTTCCTCAACAGTCATTATATGTAAAGAGCCCTCTGTCAGAATTGTTGGTGTAAGAAGTTGCCCTCAGCTGTGTACTGAGCTCTGAGACTGTATCTGTTCAGTGTGTTGTGAGTCTTAAACAAGTACCAACAGTGGATGTTTTAGATGTAGGTGTGGATAATGAAAATGGATCGTTTGAATGTGAAAATTTTGTTGAGAGGGTTGGGAATGTGGTGGCAGAGCGGGGTTTTGGTGGAACACATACACACACACAGCACACACAAACAGACGATGCCCGGCCTGTTCAATCTGTGCTCTGACCATCTGGGCCGTGAGCTCCGTGTCGCTTTCTGTAAGGAAACTGAGTCACGTGCTTTTGGGCTGTGTCCCACTTCTGCTAGGGAGTAACACTGAAAGCAAGACAGGACATCATTAATGACCAAAGCGAGAGAGAGAGAGAGAGAGAGAGAGAGCAGGCCTAAAAAGTCTAAAAAGCATGAGACACAGTTTTTGTTTGTCGGACTGAAGGCTCTTGCCATTCACAGATTTGCAGTTTGTGGTTTTGAATATTCTCACCAGGCAGCACTCCCTGTTCCCAGCTCTGCTCTCTTTGCCCGGCCCACAGGCTGCCACGCCAACTCAAAAATGTGCGTTTTGTGTCTGGAACAAATCACCCTTTGCGCTTAAGTCTTTATTATTGGTGCAGTTCAGCATTAGCAGATGTCCACATTTCTCTAGAGCGTTTACTCCAGGAATGATGAGGATGTTATTTTAACTTAATGATGCATCTTCTTAAGTTTATAGTCCCTCTGCAGGTGTGATCCTGGTTGAAACTTTATTTGACACACGTGCAAACCCAGTGGCCGTTAGCATTACAGCGTAGCTGTAGCTATGCAGTGTGGTCTCACTCCAGGCACGCTGCCCAGATGGAGGTGATGAATTAAGTGGCACTTGAACGAGAACAGTGCATGAGCTGCAGTGTGGTGATGGGATCCCAGCCGTACTCAGCGCCATTAGGGAGCAGGGGGAAGCAGCCCCAGGCCAGCTCCCGCTTCCACACTGCTTCATTCACAAGAACAATGTTACCGCCAGCGTCTGGGTCACAGGTGCACTGCACACTCAGCTGAACGTGGCCCAGTCATTGAACTTAAGCCTGAGATACAGAACACACTCTCTCTATCTCTCAGTATCTGTCCCTCTGCCTTTTGGTCACTCTCTCCCTATGTCTTTCTCTGTATCTCTCATTGTGTCTCTCTCGTCTTCACCCAGTCACTCTGTCTCTCCTTCCCCCTCTCCCTCATTCTGTCTCCTCCTTTCTTCCTGTCTCTCTTTCTTCGCAGCTGTTTCCTCATTAGCACATTGAGGCCTGGGTTTAACATTAGATTGATGCTGATTATAGAAGTGTATTCGTGCCCAAGAGTGGATGGTTTCCTTTTGGCCTCTTCCTCTTGGCTGAATGACTTATAGGTTA